>CM046881.1:122758370-123372843 GCA_025667525.1 Glebionis coronaria
ATGTGAGACGAAAACCTTTGGAATTCGAGGTAGGTGACACGGTTATGCTAAAAGTATCACCATGGAAAGGCGTTATACGCTTTGGGAAGCGTGGGAAGTTAAGTCCCCGCTATATTGGACCATTTGAGATCATATCAAGAGTGGGTCCAGTAGCATATAAACTTGAATTACCTCGGGAGCTTCAAGGAATCCATAATACTTTTCATGTGTCGAACCTAAAGAAGTGTTTGTCCGATGAAAACCTCATTATCCGAATGGATGAAGTTAAGATCGATGACAAGCTGCACTTCATCGAGGAACCCGTCGAGATCATGGATAGGGAGGTGAAGCAATTAAAGCAAAGCCGGATCCCTATTGTCAAGGTCCGATGGAACTCAAGGCGTGGGCCGGAATTTACTTGGGAACGTGAAGATCAAATTTGGAAGAAATATTCGCATCTGTTCAACTTCAACAAGAAGCTGGACTCTAAGTCGAATTGATCTTCAGGGACGAAGATCCTTGTTAGATGGAGATACTGTGACAATCTGTAAATTTCAGGTCATTATTTATTCTCGATTTATATTTTTATAAGTTATAATTTTCATTTTTAAAGAATTTACTTGAAATTTGCTGGGAAAACGGGAACCCTAGTGCGTAAACGCATAATTCACGACGAACCGGAAAAATTCAACTTTAGGCATCGATAATTATATCATTAGAATGCCATAGAAGTAATTTCATAATATTTGTTTCATTTTTCATATTCCGGGACTATTTTTACGTTTACGAGAAAAATTTACATTTTTAGGCCGTCTCGCAAATCGAGGCTTTTAGCACACTTAAGCCCAACATTATACATACAAAATAAACAAAAAAAATATATTAACACTAATCGAAACCCCCATTGGGGCGAACCAAACAAGGGCACAAAGCCCTTGTTGGATTGGTCATTTGGTTTGCTAGTTAATGTGTATACTCCATTTTCTATAACCTCCTCACACACACACTTTTAACACAAGTAAAAATTATTAAAAACTCTCTCTTGGCCTTCTTTGTGGAAGCTATAGGCTCAAAACAGCAACAAACACCAAATATATAAACCTTTTGAAGATTAAATACATAAGTACACTAGTGAATATGACTACCTAGTGTGTTTGTGTGCATTTGGAAACACTTAAAAAGGTGTTTTAAGCTTGTTTTTGCTTATTATTGGGGCTGAAGTTGGAGGATACTTTAAAAATCAAGAATCACTTCATATATAGGAGGTTTTTAGTGGTGGTTTAGAGTGAAGAAGCTATATTGGGTTGAAGATTTCAATCCTTTTTGGTTGTTGGTTGATCTAACTAACTAGTCTTCATTTTTAAAGATATAATATAAAACCTATCATACTTGGATTTCTTTTAATTTCATATGAATATATATATATATATATATATGTATATAAATATGCATTGAAATTTATTTTATCAAGAAATTATAAACTTGATGCATGCATAAATCTTGATTAGATATATGGATAACTAGCTAAAAACAAGAAAGAAATTTTATAAAATTCGTGGGCTGTGAATAGTGGGTTTTTACAGAAAATCATAAAAGTGACCATATTGATTTTTCAACCTAGACCTGTAGAAAAATGTTTTATGGTGATTTTGGCGGAAAATCACCTAATGAATCCAAATATTGAGAAAGATATAGCCAAAATACGATAAAGACTAAATTCTGGACCAAAAGTTTTGAACGGACTTTTATTTCATATTTTTGAACAATAAAGTATACTTTTTAAAAATTTTAGATTTATTAGAAATCATTACTTAAACATGGCCGCTGACCTTGCGTCTATTACTATCACGGATTGTGATTTATGATCAAAACGGGTAGGGTAAACTTTGGGGTGAAAAATCTGATTTGACCACTTATAATTAAAAACTAGGTTGCTGTGGTTTGGTAATGAATAAAAATGATTTGTTGTAAATTTTGAAAACTAGATTCATGAGGCTTTGCAGGGGAGAAAACCTCATGTTTATAGCCTTCATGGTTTGGGAGAACCACTCCCATGAAGGTGGACCAAAACAGTTTTTCACCAAACTTTAAACTTGCTCAATGTTGGTATTTTGAACATTTAGAAGAATGGATAAACCTTCAGGTTGATTAGCCAATTGTTCTAGAAACTAGATTTCATAAGACCTTTCCAGTGGTAAAGACCACAAGGTCAATGGCTTTATGGTTTGGGAGATATGCCCTCCCCAAGTCAGCCTTGTCAGGAATGCTTTTATGACTTTTACGTCTAGAGTTATCTTAAACTTGTGGTGTTTTGTTGTGCAAACCAAAAGAAAATGATTTAATGGGGATTTAGAATTATAAATTGGGATGTAAATACAGGTTGTAAACTATATTGGATACGGTTACACCTTAGCTTGTTTAATGGGGCAATGTAGCTTATGTACTGCGTCATATGGAACATTTTTACATCATAGTTTACATATTCATAAAATGCGTATGTAAGGACGTGATCACGTTTGTAGGTCGCGGATAATCCTTGGGATAACTTTTTCATTTCTCTACAGTCCGGTTCGTTCATCCGTTGTAACGCACTAAGGTGAGTCTATAGCCTCGCTTTTAAATTCTTAAAGATGATTTTATAAACCCCGCGAGGGAGATAACATGCTTGTTTTAATAATAGAACACAAGGGACCCGTTATAGATGCCTTGATTATAATAAGTTTCTTATTCGCAGAATAAAAGTCCCAACAAATATATCATGAATTGTTAGCTACCGAGTAATGGTAGACGCTTATACATGGAATAGTACTATTCGGGAGGACCGACCTCCTCCCGTCCTATGACGACTAGCTATCGTTGAGGCACGTTGAGGCCTAATTATGGGATATATGTGTGAGAGTATAAAATGCACTTAGCAAGGTGTATAGTGGGCAAATATTATGGTAACGTTTCAATGTCATGATACTTATAATAAATCTTAGTAACTTTGTTTGATCCACATGGTTATGGTTGATGGTTTTAAAATATACTTGTGTTCGGTATGGTTTATATTAAACTCTATAGATTCACTCAACTTTTGTTGACAAATTTAGCATGTTTTATCTCAGGTCCTTGAAGGTAATGACGAAAGAGGGATTTAGATGCTTGCGAAAAATAAAGTTGCAAAAGACTCACTATTTTGTGGAAAAATCATTCATTATCTTTTAAGTGGGAAAATTTGTAATCTTTTGTGAACTTATATTTGGGACCATTTTATGAATTACTTATTAACTTTTGTTAAACTTGAATGATAATATTTAAAAACGATTCTTTTGAATCGTTTTCTATTGCTTGAGTTGTTATATTATGAAGTAGCACCCCATATGAGCTTCCGCATATGACCCGAAATTGGGGGTGTTACAGATTGATATCAAGAGCTTAAGTTATAGAGAACGAAAAGATTTTCCAAAATAAATTTTTTTTGAAATCTTTTAACTATAACTATCGCAAGCGAAATCTCCGAATTACCGATGAGACCGGAAAGAGAATATTTATATATATATATATATATATATATATATATATATATATATATATATATATATATATATATATATATATATATATATATATATATATATATATATATATATATATATATATATATATATATATATATATATATATATATATATATATATATATATATATATATATATATATATATATATATATATATATATATATATATATATATATATATATATATATATATATGTGTGTGTGTGTGTGTGTGAAATATGTATATGTTGTAAATTTGGATTAATTGTACTTGTAAATTACAAGTCATATTTCATTTATTTAATTATAAATTTTATTTTATATACTAATTCGAGATATTAATTTGACGCAGATTGTCATGGAGAACCCGAATGTTCCTAACGTTAACGTCGAAGCAATTCCCGAAGTCAATCTTACCATTCCCGAACCAAATAAAGTCGTGGCAGCCTATGAACCAAATGACTTGGGAGACATTCCCGAGGACGATGAGGGGGTTGAATATGATGACGAGGAGGAACCCGAAGAGGGTCCCGAAGAGGATCCCGAAGAGGAACCCAAGGATGAGGCAAATGATTTGATTGAAAATACCGCTGAGGTCTACCTTCCTTATGATGGGGTGGATGACCAAGAGCTTCCACCATTGGGCAATCGTGCCGAGCCCGAATCTGATCCTAATATCAAGGGTGCCGAAATCATACCCGAGATAAGGGTTGCAGCTCGTTTCCAAAGACCTCCTGTTGTCCGTACTTTTCCAAGGTGTTTCTATGAGATGGGAGAATCCTCTAATGCTGGTGATCCACTTCACACGAGTGGACTTGAGCCATGGATCATAAGGCGTGACTTGGAGGCTACAATTAAACGCCTAAGATTGACTGAAGCCGAATTGGGAACATGCCGAACTCAGCTAGCTCTCTTTAACTCCAAAACTAATATTAGGGAAAATGAGAGAATGTTGCTCGACCTTGATCTAAAGGAAAATGGGCGTGTGTTGGAAAATATTCTTAAAAAGTTGTGTGCTTTGGAAAGTGGTGAAAATGCGGTCTTGAAAAAGAAATTGGAAGAATATGAAATTAGGCTTGAAATGGCTCGTAGGGATCGTGAGAGGGTTGAAAGAGAGTTGCACGATCAGCGAATGTGGAATGGAAACTTCTTCTCCGCGATGGTTGCAAAGGGGTATGTTCCCGAGCCACCAAATGTGGAAGATACCGAGGGCTCTAGGAAGAAAGCAAAGACATCACCTTCTGATGAGACCGAGGACCCTTCCAAGCCACCTGGATCACCTCGTGACTCTTAGATTTCTTAGTTCATAATTCTAATATCTTTTGTAATCACTAACTAAACTGTGACATCGGTTAGTAGCACTTATCTTTTGGAGTTGTATGTCATTAAATGACGACGATCTTTAGTGTATGACTATGCAACTTGTATTTGTTAAGTGATTAATGAAATGATGATCTTTTGTTTCAAAATTCCTATATCGTGCTATTATTGTTGTCTATTCCTTGTGCCTTGATATATATATATATATATATATATATATATATATATATATATATATATATATATATATATATATATATATATATATATATATATATATATATATATATATATATATATATATATATATATATATATATATATATATATATATATATATATTTTGTGTTGGACTAATAATGCTTAAATAAGGTGATTTATCGTTATCTTGTAGAAATAAATTGACCATTTATTTGAACAAGGGAATTATAAATTATTGAACCATTTATTTATGAAAACTTATTTGCATAGGTTTGGTCGACCTATGGAAATAAAGGTTTATAAATACATGGGCTTAAACATATGACGTTTTACATAAGTAAAAATATGATTGCTCGGTATGTAAAAAAAAATAAAAAAAATATCGTGCTTCAGTTTCGATTTCTTCTCGATCAATTAATTATTAAATTAATTAGTTCATTATCTTTATTCCATTCTATATTCTTTAACCCTTCTACAATTCTTATTTCTTATGCTATCTAATACAATCATTAAATGAATACTCATTATGATCTGATTTGTATTGTAACAGAATCATGCCACCAAAGACTATGATTGAGGCACAAATGCGCACAATTATCAGTGAGCAAGTTCCAGCGGATATGACAGAATTTATGGAAAATTTTACCAATGGGGCTGGTGTTTCGGGAGGTGCTGGAGGTTCTGGAGGAGCTGGCGGTTCTGGTGTGGCTGGCGGTTCCGGTGACGGAGCTGGCGGTTTTGGAGGAACTGGCGGTTCTGGTGGGGTTGGCGGTTTCGGTGACGGAGCTGGCGGTTCTGGTGGGGCTGGCGGTTCAGGTGGTGGAACTGATGGTACTGGGACTAATGGTGCTGGTAATAGAGGAATTGGGGCAAATACTGGGGGTGCAAACTTACCTAATGAACCTGTATTAAGAGGTTGTGATTACACTACATTTATGAAGTGTAAACCACAAACTTTTAAAGGAACTGAAGGTGTTGTAGGTTTGTGCCAGTGGTTTGAGAAGATGGAATCTGTCTTCCGGATAAGTAACTGTGTTGAAGCTGATAAGGTTAAATTTGCAACAACTACTCTTCAAGGTCGTGCCTTGACTTGGTGGAATGGGAGACTTTCCTCTATGGGTATTGATGCTGCCTATGAAACACCATGGGCTGTGGTAAGGAGGTGGATGACTGAGGAATTCTGTCCTCGCAGTGTGATTCAAAGGTTGGAGCAAGAATTGTACAACCTAAGGCTAAAAGGGACTGAGATTGATGGGTATGCCAACCGTTTTCACGAGTTGACACTTATATGCCCAAGAATGGTGGAACCTGAACATGTTAAGGTGGATCAATATATTCGTGGTATGACTAAGAACATCCGTGGTGATGTGACTTCATCTGAACCGGCTGACATCGATAAGGCAGTCCGCATGGCTTATCAGCTCATGGGACAAATTATTCAAGATAAAGCTGATGAGGTTACATTTGGTGAGAAAAGAAAGGGTGATGGAGACCATGGTGGTAGCAGTGACAACAAATGCGACCATAACCGTCAACAAAACCAGAAGAGAGCCAATGCAACTGCTATGGTTAATGCTACACCAAACAACAATGATGCTTGTCCAAATTGTAAAATCAAGAAGCATGCTAGGGATTGTTGGAAGTGTGATAGTTGTGGTAAGTTTGGACATAAGGGTAATAAATGTCGAGCTCTTGTAAAAAATGTGACGTGCTTCAACTACAACGAAAAGGGACATATGAAAAAGGATTGCCCAAAGCTGAACAAGGGTGGCCAGGGTGGAAATAACCGTGGTGCTGCTTTTCAGTTGAAATCTGTTGAGGCTCAACAAGACCCGAAAGTTGTTACTGGTACGTTCTTACTCAACAATCGTTATGTTTCTGCTCTGTTTGATTCGGGTGCTTATAAGAGTTTTGTATCTACGAATTTTAGCGCCCTTATTGATATTGATCCCGTTGAGTAAAACGTTAAATATGAAATTGAATTGGCCGATGGAAAAATAATAAGTACCAATAGCATCCTAAAAGGGTGTACTCTAAATCTATTGAACCATTCCTTCCAAATCGATCTTATGATAATTGAACTAGGAAGTTTTGATGTTATAATTAGGATGGATTGGTTGTCTCGGTATAACGCATCTATCTTGTGTGGCAAGAAAAAGGTTAGGATTCCCTTGAATGACAAAACCTTGGTTATCGAGGGCGACAAGAATAATTCTAGATTAAAGATCGTATCATTTATTAAGGCCCGAAAATACATTGAAAGACGTTGTGAATTATTTTTAGCTCAGGTAACCAAAGTTGATTCTGAAAAGAAACAAATTGATGATGTTCCTGTCGTGCGTAATTTTCCTGATGTATTTCCTGAGGAACTGCCCGGACTTCCGCCACCAAGGCAAATAGATTTTCGTATTGATCTTATTCCTGGTGTTGCACCTGTGGCGCGTGTGCCATACCGTTTAGCACCATCTGAAATGAAAGAATTATCGGAGCAATTGCAAGAGTTATCTGGGAAGGCTTTATTCGACCGAGCTCGTCACCATGGGGAGCTCCAGTATTATTTGTGAAAAAGAAAGATGGGTCGTTTCGCATGTGCATCGACTATCGAGAGCTGAATAAATTAACTATCAAGAACCGATACCCTTTACCAAGGATCGATGACTTATTTGATCAGTTACAAAGTTCTAGTGTTTATTAAAAAATTGATCTGCGGTCCGGTTACCATCAACTTCGCGTTCGCGAGGAGGATATTCCAATTACAGCCTTTAGAACTCGTTATGGACATTACGAGTTTCAGGTGATGCCGTTTGGATTGACCAATGCACCGGCGGTGTTCATGGATTTAATGAACCGTGTGTGCAAACCATATCTTGATAAATCCGTGATCGTGTTCATTGATGATATTCTGATTTATTCCAAGAATAAAGAGGAACATGGAAAACACTTGAAGACTATCTTGGAGTTGCTAAGGAACGAAAATTTGTACGCAAAGTTTTCAAAATGTGATTTTTGGATTGAGTCCGTACAATTTCTTGGTCACGTGATTGATAGCAATGGAGTTCACGTCGATCCCACAAAAATCAAAGCTATTAAAAATTGGGTTGCACCTACTACTCCAACCGAAGTGCGGCAATTTTTGGGTTTGGCCGGTTACTACAAAAGGTTTATTGAGGGGTTTTCGTAAATATCCAAGCCATTAACGAAACTTACTCATAAAAATAAGTCGTACGTATGGGGTGACGATGAAGAGGAGGCATTTCAAACGCTGAAACTTAAATTGTGTAGTGCGCCAATCTTATCACTTCCCGAGGGCAGCGAGGATTTCGTTGTCTATTGCGATGCATCTCTAAAGGGATTTGGGGCTGTTTTAATGCAACGGGAAAAGGTCATTGCGTATGCTTCTAGGCAACTTAGGAAGAACGAAGAAAAATACACCACCCATGACTTGGAATTGGGCGCGGTGGTCTTTGCTCTTTTCCTTTGGATACATTATTTGTACGGCACTAAATGTACGGTATTCACCGACCATAAGATTCTACAGTATATTATGGATCAAAAAGAGCTAAACATGAGGCAACGTAGATGGATCGAGCTTTTAAGTGATTACAATTGTACCATTCGTTACTACGCTGGAAAAGCAAATGTGGTAGCCGACGCGTTAAGCAGGAAGGAAATGGATAAACCTATCCGAGTACGTGCTTTATTAGTAACGGTAAATAATAATTTACCGGAACAAATTCAAAAGGCACAAGCGGAAGCTATCAAGGCAGAAAATATTAAATCTGAAAACTTTCGTGGTGAAGGTGAACCCTTTGAAATTAGGTCTGATGGTACAAAATGTTTAAGGGGATGAGTATGGTTACCATTATTTGGAGGATTGAGGGATCTAATCATGTTGGAATCTCACAAGTCCAAGTATTCCATCCATCCCGGATCGGATAAATTGTATCATGATTTGAAGAAGCTGTACTGGTGGCCGAACATGAAGGCAGATATTGCAACTTATGTTAGCAAGTGCTTGACATGTGCTAAGGTCAAGACTGAATACCAAAAGCCATCTGGACTGCTTCAGCAACCGGAGGTTCCTATTTGGAAATGGGAACGCATTACCATGCACTTTGTTTCTAAGCTTCCAAGGACCCCATCCGGTTTTGATTCTATTTGGGTGATTGTGGACTGATTGACCAAATCAGCCCACTTTATCCCGATAAATGAAAAATTCAAGTTGGAGAAACTCGCCCTTATTTACTTGGAGGAGATTGTTTGTAAACACGGTGTGCCTATATCTATTATCTCAGACCGTGACAGTCGTGTCGCATCAAAATTTTGGGGATCACTTCAAATATCATTGGGGACTAAACTGGATATGAGCACTGCTTATCATCCTCAAACCGATGGGCAAAGTGAAAGGACTATTCAAACATTAGAAGACATGTTGCACGCTTGTGTGATTGACTTTGGTAGTAGTTGGGATAAGAACTTACCATTAGCATAATTCTCCTACAATAATAGTTATCATGCTAGCATTAAAGCTGCACCTTTCGAGGCTCTTTACGGAAGGAAATGTCGATCGCCGGTATGTTGGAGTGAAGTTGGAGATGCCCAACTCACCAGACCAGAATTGATTCGCGAGACTACCGAAATGATTGTGCAAATCAGAAATCGTTTGTTAGCCCCTCGTAGTAGACAGAAAAGTTATGCCGATGTGAGACGAAAACCTTTGGAATTCGAGGTAGGTGACAAGGTTATGCTAAAAGTATCACCATGGAAAGGCGTTATACGCTTTGGGAAGTGTGGGAAGTTAAGTCCCCGCTATATTGGACCATTTGAGATCATATCAAGAGTGGGTCCAGTAGCATATAAACTTGAATTACCTCGGGAGCTTCAAGGAATCCATAATACTTTTCATGTGTCGAACCTAAAGAAGTGTTTGTCCGATGAAGACCTTATTATCCGAATGGATGAAGTTAAGATCGATGACAAGCTGCACTTCATCGAGGAACCCGTCGAGATCATGGATAGGGAGGTGAAGCAATTAAAGCAAAGCCGGATCCCTATTCTCAAGGTCCGATGGAACTCAAGGCGTGGGCCGGAATTTACTTGGGAATGTGAAGATCAAATTTGGAAGAAATATCCGCATCTGTTCAACTTCAACAAGAAGCCGGACTCTAAGTCGAATTGATCTTCAGGGACGAAGATCCTTGTTAGATGGAGATACTGTGAAAATCTGTAAATTTCAGGTCATTATTTATTCTCGATTTATATTTTTATAAGTTATAATTTTCGTTTTAAAGAATTTACTTGAAATTTGCTGAGAAAACGGGAACCCTAGTGCGTAAACGCATAATTCACGACGAACCGGAAAAATTCAACTTTAGGCATCGATAATTATATCATTAGAATGCCATAGAAGTAATTTCATAATATCTGTTTCATTTTTCATATTCCGGGACTATTTTTACGTTTACGGGAAAAATTTACATTTTTAGGCCGTCTCACAAATCGAGGCTTTTAGCACACTTAAGCCCAGCATTATACATACAAAATAAACAAAAAAAATATATTAACACTAATCTAAAAACCCATTGGGGCTTACCAAACAAGGGCACAAAGCTCTTGTTGGATTGGTCATTTGGTTGGCTAGTTTGTTGGAAACTCACTTTATGTGACGACATTTAAGAATTCCCGTTAGTTATCATAGTCACGCACATTTAGACTAGACTAGGCTCTTTGTAAAGTGCGTGACTATATATACCCCTCCTTAGCTTCCAAGGAGGGGTGTTGATTGTATTTTTGTTCATTGAGGAACACACACATTTCACATTCAACCTCTCTTTCTCTCTCTCTAAGCCAACAATGGCTTCCACCACCACTTACCACCACATTATACCACCGGATCCATTTTAGCTTTTCTACATTTGGCATCAGAGCCTCGGTTCTATCCTTGGATCGAGTTTATTTATGCGATTTTGGTGGTCTATATCATTTTTTGAGTCTCGTTATACTATTACTGTCCATTATCAAAATAAATTTTGGGTCACGTCATTTTATTCAGTCCATTTGTCCAAACAGTAGCACGTTTTTGGGTCCTATTATATCTATTTGTGTCTCGGTTTCATCAATCTTCATGGTAAAAAGTCATATAAATATGGTAAATCTGGGTTCATCTTTCTGGGTTTATACAATCAGAAATGGACAAAATGTGCAGATCCACTTTTTCAGGTCCTTCAAAACCCTTTTCAGATTGGGTTTTCAGATTGGGATTCAGATTGGATATTCATATTGTCTTTTCAGATTGGGTTTCAGATTACACTTTCAGATTGGGTTTCATATTGCCTTTTCAGATTGGGTTTCCTATGGCACATTCAGATTGGACTTTCGGATTGGTCATTCCGATGGGGGTATATGCTTTATTCCGATGACTTTCCGATGGGATTCACTTGGACTTAATTTGACTCAAAAATAAAACATTCCGATTGGATTGTTTTTTACATTCCGATTGGTTTGTTTTTGTTAAAGACTTGTGAACAAAAATGTGACTTAAAACCAATTTCAACCCAACCGAGTCAACTCGGTAATTACCGAGTTGACTCAGATCACTCACTGAGTCGCCTTAAATCTTCTTTGACTCAGTCAACCCAACTGAGTTTAACTCAGTGAGTCGACCAAATCTTTTCTCAACACCATCATTGCTTCATTTCTCATAAACCAACTCTCAACCCGACTCAATCAATTTCCCTTCGTCACTAATCCATTTCTCATAAACCATCTCCTTGATACAACATCCTAACTCAGACACAATATCTAAAATCATTAAACAGTAAATCTCAGATTCATCCAAATACATAAAAGATCTTTATAGATCTTGATTGTTTGGACAAAAATCATCATTGACTCGTGTTTGGTTTTACACCAAGAATTAATATACGAAACTATATAAAGATCTATAACAAACTTGTTATGATCATTATTTGTTTCGATTTTTTAATCTAAAACCGACATGCATCACGAAATCACTTACCCGAGACCTTTATTCATTTAAAGATCTTGAAGATACGGTCTATCTATCTTTACTTCCAAATCGTTTGTGATGATTTTGGGTGCTATATATGTGATGGTTCGTTTTTCTTTAATTGGAAGTGATGTAGCAAAGTTTAGATGATGATGCTGATGATTATGTACGGGTTTATGCTGCGTTTAAGATTGAAGATGTTGAGATGAGGTTAGGGAGATGGTGTCTGGGGGACGGAGTGAGCAAAGGTGAGGCGATGGTTACAAAGTTGGGAGTGAAGGAGAGAGAGTTTGGTGAGGCGTAACTATCTAAGAGATGAGGATAGATGTGTTTTTTGAGGGGACGGTTTAAACAAGGGTGAGTTAGGTAAGAGAATGGGGGGGCGGTGTACTCTATGTGTGAGTTAATTTAGGGTTTGACTTTATTTAAACCATGAAACCACACTTGGTGGACCGGGTTAGTATTGGGCTGAGGGTCAAGCCGGGTTGAACAAATTTGGGCTGGACAATAATTTGAACAGGTTTTTGGACATGTCTTAATCTTCCATGAATGGGCTGGGCTAATGAATTATTATTGGACACTCGTTTTTGGTTGATTTTTGGCTAAATGGAAAGTTTTAAAACCGTGTGTTTTAATAACACACATACACACAAATTTTTTTTAAAATTTTTAAATAAATTTGTTGTGTATTATGTTTTAATTCATTGTGACATCCGGCTGGGACAAAAGTGTCGAGACATCGTTAAGGAAATTAGATGCTCAAACAAACAAATTCCTTTTTTGAATTTGTAGTTTTTTTTGTCGCATTTGGGGTTCTTTAATTTTTTCTTGACACCGAGTGGGTGACGAGAAATGTGACGCGACAAAATGAAGTGACAAATGTGACAAGGATTTATTTGAGACGAGATCAAGAAAGAATGGGCGATTTTTTAGTGGCTTCAGATTTTGTTGAATCGGGTATTAATTACGTGACGTTGAAGACGGATTTTTCGAAGGCGTGTATTTATTTTATCTTTGACTAGATAACTTGCTCGTGCTTAATCCTAGAATGAAGACTTGGTTATCTGGTTTCCGGGTTCGGGGTGGATGGTTGATGACTAGGATAACTATCACTTAAAGGGGTTACATTGTTGTACTCAGTGTCACGCGCTTAGTCGACGTGGATAATTTCAAGAGGTGTTGTGCTTATAGACTTCTTCAGTGATGCATTGAGTACTTAGAGATTTCTCCACCGTTCTTCATTCAACAATAGTGCAAGCTTAAGTCACAAGATCGAAGGATTTTTATTCAGCTTCACGTTTGACGTATTTGATTCATTCTTTCAGTGGTCACTTCAAATTGCTTTCATGTGGTATGGTAAAGGTGGCCATGGAGAGTTTATGAGAAGAGATCTTCGATCAACAGCTGATTCTCACAAAATATATCATTCTGCTTATTTATTATTCTCACGAGATTTCAGGTTCACGTGCGTACAATTTATTGATGGTTCCGACTTTCGAAACCATCAAGGGGGAAGAAGAAGACACATTGAACGCACAACGAGTACACGTGATGAACTTCATACCTTCTTTTGATTTGAAGATATTCCGGGATGACATTTGTCATAGCCGCAGAGAAAATCAGTGTTTTAACTCGTGTCGTTATCAATCTCTAAACGGTACACTACTGATTCGAGGTTTAATTGTTTGATTGTTGCAATTAAACATCATCATTATCCTATATGCATTCCCGGGACTTAATTGACTCTGGTGCATCTCCGGAAGAAGACGTGTGCATTTCCGGGACTTGATTGACTCTGGTGTTACAATGTCAACTTCATGAATGGGATAAAGTGTCCACTTCAGTATTTGAGCTTCATAATTGGGATTGATTTACCTTCTTCAACTATGTGGGGGAAGAAGTGTCTTGATTCTTTCTGGTATGCATAACTTGAACTCTCAGGGGGAAGAAAAATTCAGAAGAATTATTCAAGCATGAGATGAAAAGTTGTTGATCTACTTGGGGGAAGCTATTTAAAATGCTTCTACATCAAGTTTACGTGGCATGAATTAGGGGGAAGCTAATTCAGAAGCTTCTCCTTAACCAGAAGTGTATGGGTTACTAGCTCGTGCCGTTACAGTATTTCTACTACAAGTTACGTTAAAGATGAGTCGTTTTGAAGACGAAGGCCTCAGAAGACTTCATCAGCATTGGATGCTTCAAGAAAGCTCTTGTTCTTAATTATTTTGTACTTGATAGGTAGAATATTGTAAGGAATTCTACACGTCGTCCCATGGGGGAAGATTGTTGGAAACTCACTTTATGTGACGACATTTAAGAATTCCCGTTAGTTATCATAGTCACGCACATTTAGACTAGACTAGGCTCTTTGTAAAGTGCGTGACTATATATACCCCTCCTTAGCTTCCAAGGAGGGGTGTTGATTGTATTTTTGTTCATTGAGGAACACACACATTTCACATTCAACCTCTCTTTCTCTCTCTCTAAGCCAACAATGGCTTCCACCACCACTTACCACCACATTATACCACCGGATCCATTTTAGCTTTTCTACATAGTTAATGTGTATACTCTATTTTCTATAACCTCCTCACACACACACTTTTAACACAAGTAAAAATTTATTAAAAACTCTCTCTTGGCCTTCTTTGTGGCTGCTCAAAACAGCAACAAACACCAAATTTATAAACCTTTTGAAGATTAAATACATAAGTACACTAGTGAATATGACTATCTAGTTTGTTTGTGTGCATTTGGAAACACTTAAAAAGGTGTTTTAAGCTTGTTTTTGCTTATTATTGGGGCTGAAGTTGGAGGATACTTTAAAAATCAAGAATCACTTCATATATAGGAGGTTTTTAGTGGTGGTTTAGAGTGAAGAAGATATATTGGGTTGAAGATTTCAATCCTTTTTGGTTGTTGGTTGATCTAACCAACTAGTCTTCATTTTTAAAGATATAATGTAAAACCTATCATACTTGGATTTCTTTTAATTTCATATGAATATATATATATATATATATATATATATATATATATATATATATATATATATATATATATATATATATATATATATATATATATATATATATATATATATATATATATATATATATATATATATATATATATATATATATATATATATATATATATATATATATATATATATATATATATATATATATATGTATATGTATATAAATATGCATAGAAATTTATTTTATCAAGAAATTATAAACTTGATGCATGCATAAATCTTGATTAGATATATGGATAACTAGCTAAAAACAAGAAAGAAAATTTATAAAATTCGTGGGCTGTGAATAGTGGGTTTTTCCAGAAAATAATAAAAGTGACCATATTGATTTTTCAACCTAGACCTGTAGACAAATGTTTTATGGTGATTTTGGCGGAAAATCACATAATGAATCCAAATATTGAGCAAGATATAGCCAAAATACGATAAAGACTAAATTCTGGACCAACAGTTTTTATCTGACTTTTATTTCATATTTTTGAACAATAAAGTATACTTTTTAAAAATTTTAGATTTATTAGACATCATTACTTAAACATGGCCGCTGACCTTGCGTCTATTACTATCACGGATTGTGATTTATGATCAAAACGGGTAGGAAAAACTTTGGGGTGAAAAATCTGATTTGACCACTTATTATTAAAAACTAGGTTGCTGTGGTTTGGTAATGAATAAAAATGATTGGTTGTACATTTTGAAAACTAGATTCATGAGGCTTTGCAGGGGAGAAAACCTCATGTTTGTAGCCTTCATGGTTTGGGAGAACCACTCCCATGAAGGTGGACCAAAATAGTCTTTCACCAAACTTTAAACTTGCTCACTGTTGGTATTTTAAACATTTAGAAAAATGAATAAACCTTAAGGTTGATTAGCCAATTGTTATCGAAACTAGATTTCAAGATCTTTCCAGTGGTAAAAACCACAAGGTTAATGGATTTATGGTTTAGGAGATATGCCCTCCCCAAGTCAGCCTTGTCGGGTATGCTTTTATGACTTTTACGTCTAGAGTAATCTTAAACTTGTGGTGTTTTGTTGAGCAAACCAAAAGAAAATGATTTAATGGGGATTTAGAATTATAAATTGGGATGTAAATGCAGGTTGTAAACTATATTGGATACGGTTACACCTTAGCTTGTTTAATGGGGCAATGTAGCTTATGTACTGCGTCATATGGAACATTTTTGCATCATAGTTTACATATTCATAAAACGTGTATGTAAGGCCGTGATCATGTTTGTAGGTCGCGGATAATCCTTGGGATAACTTTTTGATTTCTCTACAGTCCGGTTCGTTCATCCGTTGTATCGCACTAAGGTGAGTCTATAGCCTCGCTTTTAAATTCTTAAAGATGATATTATAAACCCCACGAGGGAGATAACATGCTTGTTTTAATAATAGAACACAAGGGACCCGTTATAGATGCCTTGATTATTATAAGTTGCTTATTCGATGAATAAAAGTCCCAACAAATATATCATGAATTGTTAGCTACCGAGTAATGGTAGACGCTTATACATGGATAAGTACTATTCGGGAGGACCGAGCTCCTCCCGTCCTATGACGACTAGCTATCGTTGAGGCACGTTGAGGCCTAATTATGGGATATATGTGTGAGAGTATAAAATGCACTTAGCGAGGTGTATAGTGGGCAAATATTATGGTAACGTTTCAATTTCATGATAGTTATAATAAATCTTAGTAACTTTGTTTGATCCACATGGTTCTGGTTGATGGTTTTAAAATATACTTGTGTTCGGTATGGTTTATATTAAACTATATAGATTCACTCAACTTTTGTTGACAAATTTAGCATGTTTTATCTCAGGTCCTTGAAGGTAATGGCGAAAGAGGGATTCAGATGCTTGCGAAAAATAAAGTTACAAAAGACTCACTATTTTATGGAAAAATCATTCATTATCTTTTAAGTGGGAAAATTTGTAATCTTTTGTGAACTTATATTTGGGACCATTTTATGAATTACTTATTAAATTTGGTTAAACTTGAATGATAATATTTAAAAACGATTCTTTTGAATCGTTTTCTATTGCTTGAGTTGTTATATTATGAAGTAGCACCCCATATGAGCTTCCGCATATGACCCGAAATTAGGGGTGTTACACCTACCGTAGTGCTGTTTGATGTTAACACTGGAAGGATTTCCATTCATTATTGTGAATACTAAATAGTATCACTCTGAATGTTCTGGCAATATCACAAGGTTAGAGCGTAGGAATCTGTAAATTATCGCTTGTGTTCTAATGATGAACAACAATTGATATATGGAATAAGTGTCCTAATGAGATTTTTGATGAATCTCGTTGGCTCTAGACTCTATAAGTGCACGTTTATTTGGTGATCGGAGGCCGGAGCAGACTGCCACCTTTTCAATATATATTATCTCGGAGTGAGAAAGTTGATAGAAATGAGTTGAACTCCGTGACAATAAAACAAACTTCTTTTGAGAGAAGGTTGAGTAGGCTGGGAAGGGTTGTGCATTGCATCACTGGGTCCATGATGCTATGTCTTCAGCATCAGAAATCATCAAAGTGATTTTGATAATAGATGTATAGACCCGGTTTTTGCCTAAGTTGTATGGAGGGCTTCTTTCTTTACACCCTTTATCCTTACATTTCTTTTTCATTCTTCAACCCCTTCAATGCTTACCAAGACGTCATAACTAGCACCTTGTTGTGATTGTTCCAGTGCTAGCTTAAGTCATTAGTCGACAATTTTTTCCCGTACTCACTACTACTCCATCTTTCCTAAGGACTTCTAAGTTCTAATGGATTGTCCCTGGGAAGATCCATCCGGTTCTGGTTGGATCATAGGACGAATACCTAACCACCTTTTGACACCAATACCATCATGAATTAATGTGTTGAGGGGTATAGATATCGTAACCAGAAAAACCCATTGAAAATGCAATCAAGGTGTTGATGAAATCAATGTTCACACCTTGAAAGTTTTCTATATCACCAAAACGGTCCCCATATATATGTGTATCATAAAACGAAAGGTTTTTGCACATATTAGGAAGAGAAATCCCTTATATCAAAGATCTTATCCAAGATGACACATTTTAATCACTATTCTCCCCCTCAAAAAATGCATGTGATTGAAATTTTTGTGAAACTAGTGATGAAACATGGAGAGAATAATGTTGCATGAAAGTTACTCCCCCTGGAAAAGGAATTCTAATTAAAATAGGGGAGTATATGAGCACACAGTTTTGAAATACCTTGAAAAGTTGTGCTCAAACCCAAGAAAACTGAATTTCTCGTTGTTGAGGAAAAATGTACATAAATGAACATTTTCCTTGAGTTCATGAGCTTAAAACTTTGAATATTTTAATATAAGCCCATGACCGAGAAAAATAATTTCCCGTTGATGAGGATAATTCATAGACTTTCCTTTCTTTGGGGACCGGGTTATAGTCTGACATGTGACTATAAGCCATTATGATAAGACAGTAGAAAAGACATGTTTTGAACACATTCGAACTCTCATTCGAACTATATGTACGTACCCGTGTCGTTATTGAGCGACATTTCTAAGTACGTCCATATTTTCGATGCTAAGAGACATGTCGGAGAAGAATATTTTTGGTATTTTTGAAAGATTTTCTCATTTTTTATTTTGCTTTAATAGATTTTATATTTTGTATTTTGATTTTCTGATAGATATATACAAGATTACTATGAATGTGCAAGACGTTCAAGTTCATCTAGAGTGAAACTAAGCATACCAAGTCGACGAACCAAGAATTCAAATATGTCTTAAGAAAGAGCTTTGGTGAAGATGTCAGCTAGTTGGTAGTCCGTCTTGACAAAGTACAGTTCGATCGTTCCTCTTTCCACATGCTCCTTTATGAAATGGAATCGGACAGCTATGTGCTTTTTCTTGGAGTGTTGGACCGGGTTGCAGGATATGGCTATGGCTGATTGTGAATCATAATAAATAGGAACTTTGTTAAAGTGAAAGCTAACCTCCTTGAGGTGCTTCTCGGTTGGCTTCTCCTGGTACCGAGTACATAAACAAGTAGCATGCAAAATGTCCGGTTTGCTAGAGGTTAAGTTAATACAAGGTTTTTCACCAAGTATAAAATAATTTCGTTCCAATCTTTTCGAATTGATTACCGTTAATTAGTGCGACTCAATTGTTCTTGGTGGAAAATAAAATGGTTGGTTGATTATCTTTTTTTAAACTAAAATGTCGTTGAGTAAAATAAAAACTTTAAAAATTTTAACTAAAGATAAAAGCGTGCAATCTTTGGAAATTAAAACGTAAATGATTAAAAACTTGAAAACTTGGTAAAAATAAACTAAGACGAAACTTGTTTAAAATAATTCTAAGTTAAGATGGCGGGAAAAGTTAAATTAGAAAACTAAGGACAATAAAACAAAAAACCAGAGTCAGATCACAATGCAATTGTACTCTGATCGTAGTGATGGGTCGTGACCACCGATCGCACTCACGTTCGTAGCCAGGATCAGATCGCACTCAATGCGATGGAGACACGCGATCGCACTCATAGATCGCAACCACGCTCGCAACAAGTGGATCGTGGTCTTTGATCGTGGTCTTTGATCGTAACAGCCATGATCACAATCAATGCGATCGTAATCAAGGAAATGTGACACGATCGCACCCACAGATCGCAATGCGTGATCGTGGTGTGGATCGTAGCCAGGGAAAGAAGAATGGGATCGCAATCAATGCGATCGAAGCCAAGGACCGTAACAAGGAAAACCCTCCTAAGATAGTAATGAAACACAAAGAGCAACTTAAGCAGAAATGAATAAGCAGTTAATAAAAGAAGCACTTATCAACTTTTAGATAAAGATAAATAAGCACAAATTCGACAACTTTTAGAATCTAAAACATGGAAACTCAATAAAACGAACTTTAAAACAATAAAACTTTTAAGAAAGCTTAAAAGTGAACAAGCTAAACATACAAATAAGCCAATAAGCACAAAGAGCTTAAAACTTAAACCGTACGAAAGCTTATGTAGGAATAAAACGATTAACTTTTTAATTCCGAAAACATCAAGATCAAACACAAGTCTTCAATATTTCGGATCAAAGTAAACCAAAATCAAGAAAGGTGGAAAGAGATTAAAGAACAAAAAGCTTAACTTGAACTTGTGATTAATGAAATCCAAATACAAGAATGATTAAAAGCTTAAACTAAAAATAAAGAAAAGAAGAAGCTTAGTGAGAGAAAGTTTGAAACTTTCTCTCTCTAAAAACTAGAAAGGAAAATGAAAAAAATGAAAACTAGCTAACTCCCCTCCTAATGTGTTTAGGAAGGTATTTATGGGGAGTTGCATGTGTTGCCTCCTCTTTCTTTCTTCTCGGCTCTTCGCCTTTTAAGTTCTTCGACTTTTCTCGACGTCGTGTCGGGATTAATTAAACTCGTCTTGTAAATTCTTCACTTATTTAGACTTGAGTTCTTCGACTTCATTAAACTTCTGTCTTTAGACTTTTTCTTCGATAAATCTTCAGAATAGGCCTTGGAGTTCTGTTCTTTTTGCACTCTTGATCTTTTGACTTCGTCTTTTCTCGTTTTCTTCGATAAAAGCCCATGAAAGCCCGTGTTTTCTTCCCTTTTCATCTTTTGGTCCTAAAACACAATAAAAACACAAACCACGCATAATTCCGACTTTTACGACATAAAATACACGTTTTGGTCTAGTTATTATTGGAAATAAGTGGTAAAAGGATAAGTGTTTTCACACTTATTAAATCCCCTACACTTGACCATTGCAATGCCCTCATGCAATGCATTAATTTTAAAGCACGGTTTATATTTTCCATCATAAATAACCCACCTTGTCCTTTCTTAAATACTATACATTAAGGAAAATAAAAAGATAGAAACAAGTAAAGAAATCAAATACTTACATTGGGGTTTTGGCTGCCATGAACGTTTATCATCCTCAAGTTTCACGTTCGCCATACCAAGCTTAAAAATGAGATCATTGTTATTATAAGTTAGCAAACTAAAACGAATTCATGTGGGCCAATTATTTACTCAGACTCCCTTATTCCTAGGTGTATCTCTTATATTTTAATTTTGTCTTGAATGATCACGAGGATGCATTGTTTGACTTATTTCGATTGTTATTTAGGCTTAAAATAAAGTGGGACGATTTAATCAATAGTTAGCTAAAGGAAAAAATCTTTTAAAACTGCTTCTCGGGACCTCTTAAAGTTCATATCTTGGCATAACTCGCTTCACGATTTGAGACCTTTCTCGAACCGATATTTGGCAGCGACTTCATACTTCGAATCTTTGAGAGACATTCTTGAAATTATGGTCTTCTCTTCATAATAGGAATTTCTTCACTTGAAGTTTTTGAGAAATTCTTCATATTTGGACCACGACTTCTTCATTTTTCTCCAATCTTTATTTTGGACTTCGATATACAACGATCCGCCTCCTTTTAGGACTTGGATCTATTTATCCTCATACCTTGTTAGGGCCTTTTTGGATAGACTTCTCCATGATCCTTTGGGGAGTTTTTGTTTTTCGTCATGTGTCTCGATCCTTCATATTGATTTTTGATAAATGATTCACTTTTGGATCTTTAACAACAAAATGTATCCCTCATGCCTTGTTAGGGCCTTTTCGGACTCGCCCATCTTCGCATCCCGCTTCAATAAGTTATGCCTTGGCTATGAACTCTAATTAATACCAAGCAACTTTTAAACGATCTTGGGCTAGAAGCTAAGTAACTTTTCAAATCGTACAACCTTATTTATTGCAGATAAATTTATTAGCAAGCGATGGGAGAATAGGCTTATAATCAACTCACATAAATTCACGAAAGAATACCAAACTTATATTTGACTCTATTATCTCTCGTTCTCCACAATTTAAAATCTCAAGGAATGAGACTCGTGGATGCTTAGCCATTTAAATCAAAGTTTTTTCGAGTTATCTATAGGATCTTGTAAATTCTTAGACTTTTTCAAGTTTAGAACTCGCATTTTAAAGTTCCCTTGATAAACAACTCTCTAGGATCAATTATAAGAACTTGCGAAAATTTCTTGTACTTAACCCGTGAGAGTTAAGACTTTCGCGTTTTAAAGTTCCCTATATAAAAGCCTAGCAAAACTTGACTTAAACACGTTAAGAATACTATCTAGAGTAAACTTAGATAAGTAAACTCGGGTTGAGTCAAAATATTCATGACTTGTAAAAAATTTAAAACCACTTTATTGAATATTTATTCTAGCAAAGAAAGTAAATAACGATAGCAAAGGAAAATTACAAGGCCAAAATAGATTAAAAATTTTGAAAAATGTCGAAAAAACAAATTTTCCGGTTAAAATGAGGGCAAATTCATGGAAAAGACCACTTACTTCGATAGAAGTCCCCCTACACTTAATATAAACATTGTCCTCAATGTTTTTAAGCATGTGGGAGTAAACTCCCCTACACTTATGACATTGTGCACTTTGTTTAAATTTTGCTAAAGAAAGAACAACTATAGTGATTTGAATGTGAACATATAAGATATGAAATATTGAATCACGACTGTTTAGGATAGAACCGGAAGACGGGTACACGGGATCACGGTTCGTCAAAAGTCATGGAGAATGGATCTTTGAAGCTTAACTCCCTGCACATAAGAAGAAACAAGCCAACAAACACATACGGGTCTCCCCCTACACTTATTATGAAAACGATAAAAGATAGATCAACGCGTTGCCTCCTGAGAAGCGCTTGTTTTTGTTAACCGAGTCACGAGCCTGACTCGACCCAGAAGTTAATTCAAGGGAAACATGGTGAGGGATGGAATCATCTCATGAGAGATGTCCTCAACAAAGTACAACTTCACGCGCTGGCCATTCACCTTAAAATTGGGCCCATTTGGCTGAGAAAGCTCAATGGTGCCATATGGGAAGACTTTGGCGAGGGTGAATGGACCAGACCAGCGGCTCTTCAACTTGCCCGAGAAGATCTTCAACCGAGAGTTGAAGAGTAAGAATTGATCACCAACGTGGAACTCTCGGTTCTTAATTCTAGCATCATGGATGATCTTGGTCTTCTCCTTGTAGATCAACGAGTTCTCATAAGCTTCATTCCTTAGTTCATTTAGCTTATTGAGTTGAAACTTCCGAAGATCGCCAGCTTTGTTGATGTCGAAGTTAGCCCACTTCAAGGCCCAGTATGCCTTACGCTCCAGCTCGATAGGGAGGTGGCATGCCTTCCCGTACACAAGACGATAAGGTGTACAACCAATAGGGGTCTTATAAGCGGTACGGAAAGCCCACAAAGCATCATCTAACTTATCGGTCCACGAGGCACGATGCTCTCCCACAGTACGCTCCAGAATTCGCTTCAATCCGCGGATAGATATCTCGGCTTGACCATTTGTTTGGGGATGATAAGTGGTGGAAAGACGGTGATTGACACCATACTTAGCCATGACTCGAGCAAACTGATCATTGCAAAAATGAGTCCCGCGGTCACTGATGATAGCACGAGGAACACCGAATAGAGCAAAAAGCTGCTTCAAAAAGTTCACAACAACCCTCGCATCGTTCGTAGGGAGAGCCTTGGATTCAACCCATTTAGATACATAGTCAACGGCTACGAGAATGTACTTGTTCCCTTTAGATGATGGAAATGGCCCCATAAAGTCGATGCCCCATACATCAAAGATTTCACATTCTTGTATGAAATTTTGAGGCATCTCATCTTTATGTGTGATTTTGCCTTGTCTTTGGCAAGCATCACAACGTTTAACCATTTCGTGAGCGTCACGGTAAATGGTGGGCCAATAGAATCCAGAGTCGAACACTTTCTTCGCGGTATAATTTGGACCAAAATGACCACCAGTGGGTCCTTTATGGCAAGCTTCAAGAATTTCTAAAGTTGCGGGTCCATCAACACATCGGTGAATAATCAGATCAACACATTGTTTGAAGAGATAAGGGTCATCCCAAAAGTAAGTCTTAATATCTTTAAAGAACTTTTTCTTTTGCTGGGATGTTAACCCTTCGATAAGGATACCACCCGCTAAGTAGTTTGCAATGTCCACAAACCATGGGGTGTCATCAAGATTGGAATTGATAGACATTAAGGTCTCAAGGGGAAAAGACTCATTGATCTCTTGATTTGGATGATCCCCTTGATATGGATCCTCAAGTCTACTTAGATGATCCGCGGCTAGGTTTTCGGCTCCCTTCTTATCACGAATTTCAATTTTAAATTCT
The DNA here is from genome assembly GCA_025667525.1 of Glebionis coronaria. NCBI lineage: Eukaryota > Viridiplantae > Streptophyta > Magnoliopsida > Asterales > Asteraceae > Glebionis > Glebionis coronaria. Next base: position 122,782,693 of record CM046881.1, read on the forward strand.
TGAAGGAGCAGAACCCAACGAAGAAGTCTTGGCTTGGAATCTGGTTTAGTTAACAAGTACTTCAACACGGAGTGATCGGTGTACACGATGGTGGTGGAAAGGACAAGATAGGGGTGGAACTTTTCAAAAGCATACACTACAGCTAAAAGATCTTTCTCAGTAGTGGTATAATGCAATTGAGCCCCCATCATTGTCTTACTAGCATAATGGATTGGTTGGAAGTGTTTGTTCACTTTCTGGCCCAAAACCGCTCCAATAGCAAAATCGCTAGCATCACACATCAATTCAAAAGGTAGCTCCCAATTAGGGGTAACCAAGACCGGTGCCTTAGTTAGCTTGTCCTTAAGAAGATTGAAGGATTCAAGACACTCTGTAGAAAAGATAAAAGGAGTATCTTTTTCAAAGAGTTGGGTCATCAGGCGAGCGATTTTAGAAAAATCTTTAATGAATCAACGATAGAAGCCCGCATGACCAAGGAAACTTCTCACACCCTTCACGGTTGAAGGTGGAGGTAATTTGGTTATGACATCCACTTTAGCGCGGTCCACTTCAAGACCGGCTTTGGAGATTTTATGTCCAATCAGAATGCCTTCTTTTACCATGAAATGGCATTTTTCCCAATTTAGAACAAGGCGAGTGTCTTCACACCGCTTAAGCATGTGTTCTAAATTGGCAATACAAGAAGTGAAAGAATCACCATAGACCGAGAAATCATCCATGAAGACTTCCATAGTTTCTTCAACCATGTCATGGATGATAGCCATCATACACCTTTGGAAAGTCCCAGGAGCATTGCATAAGCCAAAAGGCATTCTTTTGTAAGCAAATGTTCCATAAGGACAAGTGAATGTGGTTTTCTCTTGGTCTTTGGGATCGATGGGAATTTGAAAATACCTGGAGAAACCGTCTAAGAAGTAGTAATAATCATTACCAGCTAGACGTTCAAGCATTTGGTCCATGAAAGGAAGGGGAAAATGATCCTTTCTCGTAGCATCATTGACTTTGCGATAGTCTATACAAACTCTCCACCCTGTAACGAGACGAGTAGGAATCAACTCGTTGTTTTCATTGGGCACAACGGTGATTCCGCCTTTCTTAGTCACACAATGGACCGGACTAACCCATGGTGAATCCGAAATAGGGTAGATCATTCCCGCATCAAGAAGTTTGATAACCTCTTTTTTGATAACTTCATGGATCTTAGGATTCACCCTTCTTTGGCTTTTAATAGTGGGTTTAAAGTCGTCCTCCATGAGAATTTTATGTGTGCAAAAGTGAGGATCAATTCCACGAATATCGGAGATTTTCCATGCAATCGCTTTCTTATGATTCTTCAGCACGGCGATAAGTCGAGATTTTTCTTCCTCATTCAAGTCCTTTGCGATGATGACGGGTGACTTTTTGTTGTCTTCAAGGAAAACGTACTCGAGATGAGACGGTAAATCCTTAAGCTCTAAATCCGGAGGATTTTCGATGGAAGGTGTAGTCAAATTCGGTTCATCAATAGAGATATCCTTAGAAGATGGTGGAGAAATATGGTCCTCATTGAGAAGTTTCTCAATGGTACGAATGTCTTCATCCCAATTGGAGGGAGAATCGTCATATTGCAAGTCCACATCTCCCAAAGTTGCTTCAAATTCTTTCAAGATGAAATCACTTTCTCTAAATGGAGTTAGTGATGGAGCAATAGAGGCAACGGTCTCAACAATGGGTAGAGAAGAAGAACCACTTTAACAAGCGTCTTTGAAATGTTCTTCACAAGCCTCATCAAGAACGTCAATGAAATTAACACTCTCGTTTTCAGAAGGCTGCTTAGAAAGTTTACCCGTGTTAAAAACAATTTTATCGTCACCAACTCTCATGATTAATTCGCCCGCGGCTACATCAATGAGAGTGCGACCGGTCCTCAAGAATGGACGTCCAACGATTAATGGAACACGGGGGTCCATCTCGTAGTCAACGACAACAAAATCCGCCGGAAAGGTGAATTTGTCGACACCAACGAGGACATCTTCGGTTACCACATGATAAGCAACCGTACGGTTAGCTAATTCCAAAGTCATTCGGGGGGGGGGGGGGGGGGGGGGTGGGGGGGGAACTAGCTCGGGTAGAGATAATTGTTTCCAAACACTTAATGGCATTAAGTTTATATGATTAATGGCATTAAGTAATAAAAACTAAAACCGTTAATCTTAACGAAAAGAGCCGGCAACGGCGCCATTTAATACAAGGTTTTTCACCAAGTATAAAATAATTTCGTTCCAATCTTTTCGAATTGATTACCGTTAATTAGTGCGACTCAATTGTTCTTGGTGGAAAATAAAATGGTTGGTTGATTATCTATTTTTAAACTAAAATGTCGTTGAGTAAAATAAAAACTTTAAAAATTTAAACTTTGGAAATTTAAACGTAAATGATTAAAAACTTGAAAACTTGGTAAAAATAAACTAAGACGAAACTTGTTTAAAATAATTCTAAGTTAAGATGGCGGGAAAAGTTAAATTTGAAAACTAAGGACAATAAAACAAAAACTAGAGTCAGATCGCAATGCGATCGTACTCTGATCGTAGTGATGGGTCGTGACCACCGATCGCACTCACGATCGTAGCCAGGGTCAGATCGCACTCAATGTGATGGAGACACGCGATCGCACTCACAGATCACAACCACGATCGGAACAAGTGGATCGTGGTCTTTGATCGTGGTCAGTGATCGTAACAGCAATGATCACAATCAATGCGATCGTAATCAAGGAAATGTGACACGATCGCACCCACAGATCGCAATGCGTGATCATGGTATGGATCGTAGCCAGGGAAAGAAGAATGGGATCGCAATCAATGCGATCGAAGCCAAGGATCGTAACAAGGAAAACCCTTCTAAGATAGTAATGAAACACAAAGAGCAACTTAAGAAGAAATGAATAAGCAGTTAATACAATAAGCACTTATCAACTTTTAGATAAAGATAAATAAGCACAAATTCGACAACTTTTAGAATCTAAAACATGGAAACTCAATAAAACGAACTTTAAAACAATAGAACTTTTAAGAAAGCTTAAAAGTGAACAAGCTAAACATACAAATAAGCCAATAAGCACAAAGAGCTTAAAAATTAAACCTTACGAAAGCTTATGTAGGAATTAAAAGATTAACTTTTTAATCCCGAAAACATCAAGATCAAACACAAGTCTTTAATATTTCGGATCAAAGTAAACCAAAATCAAGAAAGGTAGAAAGAGATTAAAGAACAAAAAGCTTAACTTGAACTTGTGATTAATGCAATCCAAATACAAGAATGATTAAAAGCTTAAACTAAAAATAAAGAAAAGAAAAAGCTTAGTGAGAGAAAGTTTCTCTAAAAACTAGAAAGGAAAATGAAGAAATGAAAACTAGCTAACTCCCCTCCTAATGTGTTTAGGAGGGTATTTATGGGGAGGTGCATGTGTTGCCTCCTCTTTCTTTCTTCTCGGCTCTTCGTCTTTTAAGTTCTTCAACTTTTCTCGACGTTGTCTCGGGATTAATTAAACTCGTCTTATAAATTCTTCACTTATTTAGATTTGAGTTCTTCGACTTCATTAAACTTTCGTCTTTAGACTTTTTCTTTGATAAATCTTCAGAATAGGCCTTGGACTTCTGTTCTTTTTGCACTCTTGATCTTTTGACTTCGTCTTTTCTCGTTTTCTTCGATAAAAGCCCGTGAAAGCCCGTGTTTTCTTCCTTTTTCATCTTTTGGTCCTAAAACACAATAAAAACACAAACCACGCATAATTCCGACTTTTATGACATAAAATACACGTTTTGGTCTAGTTATTATTTGAATTAAGTGGTAAATGGATAAGTTTTTTCACACTTATTATAAGTACATAAGGGACCCGATCATGCTTCGGTATTTTGTAGCATCTAAAAATGTCCCTTTCACATCTAAATCAAGCTTGTGTTTAGCGTCCATTGGAGTACCTATAGGATCACAGTTTCCATGCCAAATTTCGTTAGAATCTCAAGCACATACTTGGACTGATTTATGAAAATACCACGGGAGGATTGGTGACCTTGGAGACCAAGAAAAAATGTCATTTCCCCCATCATGGACATTTCGAATCGACTTTTCATAAGGTCGGCAAATAATATGGAATATTTTGGGTTAGTAGAACCAAATATTGTATCATCTAAATAGACCTGAGCCACCAAGATGTCATTGCCGTAGTGCTTGATAAACAACGTTGGATCAATGGTTCCTTTGCTGAAGTGATTTTGTAGAAGAAATGATGATAATTCGTCGTACCATGCCCTCGGTGCTTGTTTCAAGCCATAAATTGCCTTTTTCAACTTGTAGACATGCCTTGGATGTTCGGTATTGATGAAACTTCACGTTGACATACATACACATCTTCTTTTAACGGCCCATGCAAGAAAGCCGTCTCACGTCCATTTGATACGCAGTGAATGATTTGTGTGCCGCGTATGCCTAGAAAATCCCAATAGCTTCCATTCGAGCAACCGGGGCGAAGGATTCTATGAAATCAATTCCCTCCTAATGTTTATAACCTCTCACGACTAACCGAGTCTTGTTCCTAATGACCGTTTGCTCCTCATCCATTTTGTTTTTGAATAACCATTTCAGAGTCAGGGGATTGATATTGTCCGGTCGAGGTACTAACTCCCATACATCAAGCCAGATGAACTGATTGAGTTCTTCTTGCATAGACTCAATCCATGATGCATCGGTAATTGCTTCTTTCACACTTGCCGGTTCCATTGTGCTGATTGATAGTGCATAGTTACACATATCACCGTCGGTACGCAGCTGATTTCGTGTTGAGACTGGTCGTGAGAGATTGCCAATCACTTGAACCAAAGGATGATTCTTAGACCATTTGTGTTCATGTGGAAGTGTATGAGAAAATTTATGCGAGCTCGACGGATCCACGCATGGTGTTGAAGGCTGAGTAGAACTTGTGGAAGCCGCAAATGGATTAACAAACTCGTGTTCGTTGAGCATCGCATTGTTTGCATTTCAGCAACTATTTCATTCTGAAGATGAACATGAGTAGGAATTTGTTGAGAATGTTGTTGAGTTGCGTCAGCAGTCGGAGAAGTGGTTGGAATGTTTGGAGTCAATATGGTTGAGGTTGACGTAGATGGTGCAAAAACGGATGTCGTTGGTGTAGATGCAATTGGTGGTTCTGGAACTACCATAGCAGGTCCAGCCGGGGCATTTTGAGGAGCACCAAATGACGAAGGACCCTCCATATATTCATCATATATTGGCCCAAATAAAACTTCCAAGTCACGTTCCGAGGGTTGTAACGATGAGATTGCTGACGGTGCAAATAGAAGCGCGAGTCCTGAACTTACGTGTCCAGAAGTCTGACCTTGAAGCTCGGGATACGAACTTCTATGTTGAGAGGCCATACCGAGAGTTCATCAAAGGTAACATTCATAGTCTTCATTACCTTTCTTGTCCTTCGATTATAAACCCTGTAAGCACAAGCAGTTGAAGAATAACCAATGAAAAAACCAATATCACCTTTAGGTTTAAGTTTACCGATATCTTCACGATCATTCTTCGGATAACATAATGCACCAAAGACATGTAAAAATGAAATATCTGTTTTTCTTCCATTAATGATCTCATAAGGTGTTTTGTTGAAACCGGTGTGAATAATGGAGCGGTTTTGAGTATAACATGCAGTTGCTATAGCGTCGGCCCAAAGGAATAACGGTGCACTGGAGGAGAGAAGCATCGTCCGAGCAGCTTCAACTAACGTACGATTCCTCCGTTCCACAACTCCATTCTGCTCTGGAGTTCTTACAGCCGAAGTTTGATGAGAAATCCCAACTTCTTCAAAATAAGCTTTCAATTTCTGATTGGTGAATTCTATGACGTTATCCGTTCTCGCAATAATGACAGGGGCTTGCAGTAGTACTGATGTTTTCTTCAAGAAGTTAATGATTACATCAGGGGCTTCATCTTTTGATGCAAGAAAATGAACACATGTGTAACGAGAATAATCATCCCCAATTACTAGGACATACCGCTTTCCATTAATGCTTTTGATTCTCATTGGGCCACATAAATCCATATGAAGGAGATTCAACCTATTCGTCGAATTTGGAACAGGTTTGGGTTTGTGAGGCTTCTTCTTACTTTTTCCTTGCTCACAAGAAGGACAAAGATGGTCTTTTGTATATTTGAACTTTGGAAGACCGGTAACGAGATCATCTTTCGCGAGTTGGGTGGTGGCATCGAAATTGAGATGAGATAAAATTTGATGCCATAACCATGAATTTGTTGATGTGGCTCGGGCCATGAGACAAATTGGAGAAGCAACAGACATTTGAAAAAGATCAATGGTGTATAGGTTGGTGGTACGATTTCCTTTCAACAAATCAATTCCTTCAAGATCTCTTAGAAAACATGTATGGCTTTTGAAAGCAACCTCCAAGTCTGAATCACAAAATTGCCCAACCGAGAACAAATTGTGTCCTAAGCCATCAAAAAAAGAGACTCCGGTAATGATTATATTTCCCCAATGAAGATCACCATAGCCTAGAATTTCCGCAACATGATCACTTCCAAATCGAACAGTTCCCATGAAACGCCATACAAAGTTCTTGAGAAGGCTTCGATTCCCAGTCATATGTTTGGAACAGCCCGAGTCCACGCACCTGAGACAAATTTCAACAGCCTGCCAATGATAAGAGAAGAAAATATTTTGGCAACCGATGAAATAGGTTCCTGTAGGGTTAGATGATAATTAAGCCGTATCACATACTGACATTTCACTGTCAGTATGAGATCTACTAGTGTCGATAATTTTGCCACTACAGTCAAAATTTCTACCAGTAGGCATACTTTTTGGAACATACACCTTAGCCTTAGGAGTGCGTTGTTGTTCACTGACTGACAGCTTGTTAATTCAAGTGTAACCACCATAATTCAAACCATTCATAGTCAAACCACAAGCATCATGACTAAAAGTAAAGAAACATTTATTACATTTAGCACAAATAACTTCAGATTTTTCATTCCGAATAGCAAGCTTAAATTCATTACATTCAGATGAATTAAGTTTCTTATTATGATTAAAAAACGGTAAATTCCTAGGGTGTTCTTCTACTTCCACATTATTGATCTTGGGGCGACTACTTCTAGAGGCAAAAGGGACCCTAACATTCCTGGTATTGCTCGTAGGCTATGGCCTTCTGCTCTTAGTGCAGTTGTTTATTCCTGTAGAAGAAGACATGTGTCTATTAGAATTAGCACTTTTTAAATCAATGACTTGTGGTTGAGTTATAGTGATCGGTTTTGTCCTAACGCTTGCTTTACGTTGTTTGTTAGGCACAGAGGGAGAACTAACATGTAACACTCCTGGGGCAATCATAGTAGTTTTCGTTCCAGCAACCTTGGGAAAAGGTGTCACAGCAATACGAGTGGGTCACGAGGTTGCTGGTGTTTGAATCGTACTAGGCTCAGAAGTCGTATCATTTAATAAGCCTTTTAACTTACAGTTCTCACAGATTTTATCAATAAGTTTCTGATAGACGGACTTACTTTGTTCAACAGCCCGCTTATATGAAACAACAACAGATTCTAAATCTGCAATTTTAGCCTTAAGCTTCTGAACATTTCCATCACTAAAATTCTCTAACCCGAAAAAAGCCAGATTGGTTCCCTGAGCACCTCCCAACTGAGCTGTCAAACGTACGATTTTTTGTTGCATTTCATTGTAAGCTTTTTCGTAAGAAATCTTGTCATATTTGCACTCATCACATTTTTTGACAAATTTATTCCAAATATCGGTGAGTTCTTTATTCTTTTTAATGACATAAGATTCCATTTTCTCTTTCATAAGATCAAGCTCAGTTTGGAGGTTTTCATTATGCGACATAGAGGTACCTAACTCAACAGGGCTACTATCAATACAATCACGTGCTTTAGAGAGCTGTTCAAGATCGTTTTCCAAAACTTTGAATTTATCAAGAGATTCATCAGCTTCCTTCGTCAAATATTTAAAGTCTTCAACAAAGTTGGCTAATTCTTTTAGAAAAGCGTTTTCCAAATTGCCTAACCGAGCATCAACTTGATTAATAATCGGATTAATATCGTTTAGAAGAATTTTCTGAACCTCAATCTAAACAGGTGATGTAAAATTTCCTCCAGTGATTTTGGAATTAACAACACGTTTAAGGGTGACAAATTTATCTTTAAGCGCGTTTAAAAATCAGCGTGTGATACTCGGTTTAGACCGAACAAAAACAGTTGGAGGATTAACTTTTGGATAATAAACGGGTGTCACTTCTTTATCAAGCATTTTCATTCTTAAACGAGTCTCTACTGCAAGTTCAGTAGTGTCCTCGAAATCATGCACACTCGGAGGATCATGCTCATCAGACAGGAGCACACTACCATTATATAAAGTTTCATTAGTGGCCTAAACTTGCTTAAGATATCCGGGATTAGGAGGAACAGCACAACCTAAAGCCAATTTGTATCGAGGGTAATTTATCTCATTCACTTTTGGTGCGAGCATATTTATCGCCTGCATAGTTTGGCCACGTTTTACTAAAAGGTTGTCTAATTCTCTAATCCTATCCTGAGGTTTACGAAAATCCTCAAGAAGCCATTCTTCTTGAATTTTTAAATTATGTTTCAGCTTTTTTCGTTCTTCTTTTAAATCCAAAATTGTAGATTTTTCAATTGAAATCTGTTTATTAAGAGAGGTGATTTCATCATTCAATTCGCTTATTTTTTTAGCACTACTTAAATGTAAGGCATTTAATTTCTTAGTTGTGCATTTTTCTTGATAAACCGATGTAGCATGAGCTTGTTCAAGTTCTTTAATTTTAGTCTGATGAATTTCTAAACTTTTCTCCCGTTTCTTATATCCCACAAGCTCAGTGGTCAGTTTGGCATTAGTTTCTCTAAACATATTATTAACCACCGTAGCATGGTCAACATCATTAGCAAGCTTATCAAATAAAGATTTATAATACGCATATGCCGCATCGGGAAGGGTTGTAGGCTAGGCAACTTGATCCATACTAAGGTCCACACTGGGCTCATTCGAACTAATATTACTATTATTCGTTTGATCCTCGTGTGTCTCAATGTAGGGATCAAGCATCTCAGTATACTTCTCCTCCTGATTAGACGAACTATATATATCATTATCATCGAAACGTGGATGTACCTCAGAGGGACCATCTGAATCATAAATGGGAGCTCTGTCAACATGCATTCCCGAGGTAGATGTTTCCTGTAAGTTAGCCATCAGGATGTAGTTGGCATTCACATCTTCTTACTCGTCATATTCTGCAGCAGAAGCCATAAGATCGAATTCCTCAGCTTGAAGTGGAATCCCTGCCTCTTCCTTTTGTGCTATGAGAAGCTGAGTCTGAAGATAAGCAGCATACCTCATCTTTTTGGTTGTGCAATCTCTAGCATAATGACCAAATACACTGTAGTTGTAGCACTGAACCTGACGATTGTTGTTTCCATTTCCCATACCGGTATTCTCAGCCCTTGCAGCCATAATGTTTCCCATCTGGTTACCAACCGCTGGCACAACTATTAACCCATTCTGATTACCCGCATTCGGAACACCCGGATTTTGACCATGGTTTTGACCATACTGATTTCCTGCATTGCCAATGATTTGCCCAGCATTCTGACCATATTGTTGAAACTGAGTCCCCGTGTTTCTAGCAACTACCAATTGGAGGTCTTGATTCGCATTCATGAAAGGTTGAGCAATCTGCCTATTTCTAGTGTTCGAGGAGATTCTCCGATTGTTGTTGGTGGGGTTAATGGTGAATTTTAAATCTTTTGCAAGTAGGGCAAGACTAGTATTAATAGCATGAGTAGGATCGGTGATGTCATCAAAACAGGCAATGGGTTGTTGTAAGTAATTCATAGCAGCAGGAGGTTGATATCCATAAGCAGTGAGGTATTGTTGTTGTTGTTGTTGTGGCATGAAGTTACTTGATGAGGGTTGATGGTAGGGTACCATGGGATATGACATAGATGATGGAGAGTTCGCCAGAAAAGCCAATGGGTCTTGTGTCTTGGCACATCTTTCTACCCTAACTTCGTTAGCTTCATCTTGATTCATCTTCAAATAGTAATATACTTGAGTGTAGTCCACGACATGAAGATCTTTGGTTTGATTGACAAGAGTGACATATCGTGACCATTCAGAAGGAAGATTATCAAGGAATTTGATGTTGGCAGCAATTTGTGCAGGTTCATATTTGTTTCTTCTAAGATGGTTCATGAGGGTTGAAAACCAATGATAATAATGTTCAATTTGTTCCCCTTCAGTAGACGTAAATTTCTCTCATTCACGAAGAAACTTAGTTTCCTTTTCTTGTAAACCGATTTCACTGCCCTTCATCATTTTCTGAATCCTAAGTCTAAACTATGTGCCGGAACTAGTCTAGATGATGGCTAAGTCTAAAAAATACTCGAACAAAATTTCCATCAGAATGTCCATCGGAATACTTGTCGGAATTTGCATCGGAATACATGTCGGAATGTCTGTCGGAATGTGCTATCGGAATACCTGTCGGAATGTGCTATCGGAATACCTGTCGGAATGTCTGTCGGAATGTTCTATCGGAATACCTGACGGAATGTACTATCGAAATACCTGTCAGAATGTACTATCGGAATACCTACGGAATGACTATCGGAATAACGATCTGAATGAAGAAACCCTTTTACGATGGAATTCAGTCGGAATATCCATCAGAAAATAAAACCCTTTTCCGATGAAACCTGTTGGAATAGTACCAAATTCCCACATTACTCGGAAAAAACCCATCCAATTCGAGATTTTAAGCCAAAAAATGCTCGAAACACCCAAAAGTTTTGTTTTTTTTGCCAAAGAGAATATACCAAATCTCTAGCACAACTACTTAGAAGATATATGAATCACGAAACACAAGAAAAACAAGGACAACACCCAAGAGCTATCCACGAATCCCTTGGCGAATGATACCACTTGTAAGATGTAACACACGACTTATAGAACAAGAAATATAGATGATGAAGAACAAGATTAAAACAAAAAGAAAGATTAGATTAAGAAGGATAAAAGAGAAGAACAAAAAGGTTTGTGAATTCCTAGTGAGAGAAAGACATAAGTTTCTCTCTCTACAAACTATGAAAATGGAAAACACACACACTCAAATGAGGTGCTAGGGGCCTTTATACTACAAGTGTAAATTATAGAAGGCCTTCCTCATTTGAGTGTTCGGGACTAATTCCCGTTATGTACAAAACATTATACTAGAACTCTCAACACCATTATGTAGCATTTTCCATGAGCTTCGCAACGGTATATTATATGACCATCACTTTTTTTTGGTAACCGTGATTTCCGACTCATTAGCCGACTAATCCACGCGGTTTGAGTCCACCGCCACACAGACTCAGACCAGGTAAAGCCCTCCCTTTTCAGGAGGTTGTCGTGGCCACTACAAGGTTGTTTGCACCTAGTGGGAATTGAACTTGAGACCTCACACACTTTGGAGTGATAGCCACAAATCTTATTTTTCTATATTCCTCATAAAGAAAGTTGAAAAGAATAAAAGGAAAAAACACCCGCTAAGTATTAAGCATGACATAAGTCTAGTACACATAAAACGTTCTAACTTAGAATCTTAAGACGTACTTATACCAACCATGAATGATTAGACAAAAATGCATAAGAGATTATAAACCAATTACAACCGTTCTTGATTATTTATTAACATATATACATGCGAAGAAATTAGAGGCAAAGGAAGAGAAGGGTTTATCCACAAGTAATCATCATGAAGTTTATCTAGCTCTTTTATACTTGCTTCAACTCTATCATCTCCCATTCTCCACAAATTTAAAGTCTCAAATAATGAGAGTGGTGGATGCTTAGCATAATAGACCAATGAAGGACTACATGGTTAAGGATACTAGCTAGAGAATGCTTGGATAAGCAAACTCGGGTTGAGTCAAAATATCCATGGCGGCCTAATATGTCAAAGAAGTCTAAATTTGTTAAACCATGTTCTTTATTATATTTTTTCTTTTTATATATTTTTGATGAAAGAAGAAAACATATACAATGCAAATGTGTTATGCAAATGAAAAATGATTTATGCAAAAATTGTGAATGCATATTTTTGGTGGACAAAATAGATCAAAAATTTGAAAAATGATTGAAAAATTAATTTTCCATGTTATCATGAAGGTCAATGAAAAATTCTAGGTAAGGTCACTTCGATAGAAGACTCCCTACACTTAAGCTAAACATTGTCCTCAATGTTTAAGAGCATGGAAGTATAAACATCCCCTACACTTATGACAATGAATAGACTTTCCTTAACCCAAGCTAAGGAAAGATCAACTATAGTGAATTTATTTTTTAAGCACAATGTGTCTATGAAAAATCACAATAGTAACGAAGTGAACCGGATACAAGGGCCTCCTCCAAAAGCTCCAAAGCACGTGATAAGTGAGCAACCCTACAAACAACATGAAGACAAAAGGAAGGTCTCCCTTACACTTCTCATCAACTCTCCATCCTTATTTCTAACCTACAACACTCTAAGTCTAAAACCTCTAAACCTAGTTATTGAAGCTTGATTTAAAGAGTCTCTAGCTCGACTCTTCCCACAATGAATTAATTCATGGGGAAAATGGGGATCTTTTGTACCATTTCCACGGAAATGTCCTCCCCAAAATAGTGCTTAACACGGTGACCATTCACTTTGAAATTTGGACCATCAGGTTGTGACAACTCAATAGTTCCATATGGAAATACTTGAGCAATAGTGAATGGACCGAACCATCTCGAATTAAGCTTGCTCGTAAAGAGTTTCAACCTTGAGTTAAAGAGGAGAACCGGCTCTCCAACTTTGAACTCACGGTTCTTGATCTTAGCATCATGCAATTGCTTAGTCTTTTCCTTATAAAGCCATGAGTTCTCATAGGCATTGGCTCTCAATTCATCAATTTCATTGAGTTGGTCCTTTCTATGTGAACCGGCTTGCTTTAAATCAAAGTTAGCCCACTTGAGAGCCCAAGAAGCCTTATGCTCTAACTCGAATGGGAGGTGGCATGCTTTTCCATAGACAAGCCTATATGGAGTACAACCAATTGGTGTTTTAAAAGACGTCCTAAAAGCCCACAAAGCATCATTAAGCTTATCCGAACAAGAAGCTCGATGCTCTCCCATCGTTCTCTCCAACATTCTCTTTAAACCACGATTTGTGACCTCGGTTTGACCATTGGTTTGAGGGTGATACGCGGTAGAAAGTCTATGGTTAACACCATATTTCTTCATAACTCTTGTGAATTGATCATTACAAAAGTGAGTACCATGATCACTTATGATGGCCCGAGGTACACTAAATCTACCAAATAATTGCTTCAAAGGCTTTACTACAACTCGAGCATCATTAGTAGGTAAGGCTTTGGCCTCAACCCACTTTGACACATAATCCACCGTTACGAGTATGTACTTATTTCCCTTAGAAGATGGAAAAGGTCCCATAAAATCTCACATTCTTGTATGAAGTTTTGTGGCATCTCATCTCATTGAGTAATTTTTCCTCGTCTTTGACATACATCAAAAAATTTCACCATCTCTTGGGCATCCTTGTATATAGAAGGCCAATAGTAACCTGAATCAAAGACTTTCTTGGCGGTATAGTTGGGCCCAAAATGTCCACCCATAGGTCCTTTATGACAAGCTTCTAAGATCTTAAATTCCCCGGGCCCATCTACACACCGTCTAATGATCTGGTCCGCACATTGCCCAAAGAGGTAAGGGTCATCCAAAAAATAGTATTTCACTTCCTTAAGAAATTTCTTCTTTTGTTGTGAAGTGAGACCCTCTATTAGCACATCCCCCACAAGATAGTTTGTAATATCCACAAACTAAGGGGTGGCATCCTCTTGAGAAGAGATAGACATGAGCTCCTCTAATGAAAAGGATTCATTGATTTCCTTATGAGGCAAATCTCCTTGAAAAGGATGCTCAAGTCTACTCAAATGATCCGCCGCTAAATTCTCGGCTCCTTTCTTATCATGAATCTCTTTCTTAAACTCTTGTTGCAATAAAACCCATCTCAAAAGTCTAGGCTTATCATCTTGCTTTGTCATGAGGTACTTGAGAGCGGAATGATCCATATACACTATGGTTATAGATAGCACAAGATAGGGTCTAAATTTCTCAAAAGCATAAACTATAGCAAGCAATTCTTTCTCCGTGGTGGTATTGTGAAGTTGAGCACCCATCATGGTTTTACTAGCATAGTTTATAGGTTAAAAATGATTATCACTCTTTGTCCTAACCCGACCCCCACGGCATAATCACTAGCGTCACACATAAGCTCAAAAGGCAATCCCAATTTGGAGAAACCAACACGGGAGCCTTAGTCAACTTTTCCTTAAGTATCTCAAATGAATCCATACACTCTTGGTTGAAAATGAAAGGAGCCTCTTTTTCTAAGAGGTGGTTCATCGATCTTGATATCTTAGAGAAATCTTGTAAGAAACGTCTATAGAACCCCGCATGACCCAAAAAACTTCTAACTCCTTTCACCGTGGTAGGTGGGGGAAGCTTAGCAATCACATATATCTTAGCACGATCCACTTCTAAACCTTTGTTGGATATCTTATGTCCGAAGACTATACCCTCTTTAACCATGAAATGGCACTTCTCCCAATTAAGAACAAGACTTGTTTCTTCACACCTCTTAAGCATATGTTCTAAATGGGAGAGACAAGAAGTGAATGAATCTCCAAAAACCGAGAAATCATCCATGAATACTTCCATAGTTTGATCAATAATGTCATGGAAAATTGCCATCACACACCTTTGAAATGTCCCCGGTGCATTACACAAGCCGAAAGGCATTCTCTTGTAAGCAAATTTACCATAGGTACAAGTGAATGCGGTCTTTTCTTGATCCTTAGGGTCAACATGTATTTTGAAAATAACCCGAGAATCTATCTAGAAAACAATAATACTCATTTCCCGCTAAGCGTTCAAGCATTTGGTCCATAAAAGGCAAAGGGAAATGATCTTTCCCAGTTGCATCATTGAGCTTCCTATAATCAATACAAACTCTCCAACCCGTAACAAGTCTAGTAGGAATAAGCTCATTGTTCTCATTGGGTACTACGGTGATTCCACCTTTCTTAGGAATATAATGTACCAGGCTAACCCATGGAGAGTCGGAAATGGGGTAAATGATGCCCGCATCAAGGACTTTGATAACTTCCTTCTTAATGACCTCATGGATTTTAGGGTTAACCCTTCTTTTGCTTTGAATTGCGGGTTTGTAATCATCCTCCATAAGGATTTTGTTTGTACAAAAATTTGGATCAATTCCCCTTATGTCGGATATTTTCCATGCTATGGCTTGCTTATGTTTCTTAAGGACTTCTATAAGTTTTTCTTTCTCATCGTCTTTCAAATCTTTAGCAATGATCACGGGTAATTGGTCTTTCCCCTCTAAGAAAGCATACTCTAGGTGGGATGGAAGGTCCGTAAGTTTAAGGATAGGTGGACTCTCTATGGAAGGTTTCACTATGGATGGATCATCATTGGTAACTTCTTGTGGGATGGCTGAAAGAATGTGATCCTCATTGAGAAACTTTTGGATAGTGAGAATGTCTTCTTCCCAATTAATGGGAGAATCATCATTACCAAGGAAGTTGGACTCAAATTCCTCCAAGAGGAAATCACTCTCTCCAAAAGGTGTTAAGGACGGAGCAATTGAGGCAATGGTCTCTACATGAGGCATGTCTTCACTATTACTCTTACAAGCGTCATGGAAATGCTCATTACACACCTCATCTAGTACATCTACTATGTTAATGGTTTCACAAGCTTGAGACTTCTTAGTAACTTTTCCTAGCTTAAACACCACTTTCTCATCCTCTACTCTCATGATTAGTTCTCCCTCCTCCACGTCTATTAGAGTACGACCCGTCCTTAAAAATGGTCTACCAACAATTAGAGGAACTCTTGGGTCCATGTCATAATCAACCACTACAAAGTCGGCCGGAAAGGTAAACTTATCCACACCTACAAACACATCCTCCGCAATACCTACCAGGTAAGTTATGGTACGATTGGCTAACTCAAGGGTCATCCTAGTTGGAGTGAGCTCGGGAAGAGAGAGTTTTTGCCAAACCAATAAAGGCATGAGATTTATGCTTGCCCCTAGATCCGCAAATGCCATGCAATTTTCCACCCCGGGAAAATTACCAGGGATCAAAAAGTGCCCCGGATCTCCATGTTTTGTAGGTAAAGTTTTGAGCAACACGGCGGAGCAGTTCTCATTAAGGGATGTGTTAGGCAAATCCACCAATTTTTCCTTGTTGGAGAGGAGATATTTGAACATCTTAGCAAATTTTGGCATATAAGAAAGAGCTTCCGCAAAGGAGATGTTTATGTTAAGTTGCTTGAACAACCTCAAAAAGCTTGAGGACTTGTATATCATGCTTGTTTTTCAATTTCTCCTTTCTCAATCTTGAAGGGTAAGGAAGGTTAGGTTTAGGTGTAGGTGGAGTAGGTGTTGTAGTAGAAGATTTTTCTTTGTTAGCTTCTTCATTAGGAGTTGTGGAAGGTAAAGGAGAAGTGGGTAAAGGTTGAGAAGGTGTAGGTGGTGAAGTAGTAGATCTTGGAGGTGGTGAAGAAGATGTAGAAGGCTTATCAGAATTTGGGACCAAAGTAGGCTTAACAATAGAAGGCGTAGGAGGTGAAGGATCATTATTTACTTTTCCACTTCTTGTTGTAATAGCATTGACATTGGCCCTCGGGTTTGTTTTTGTGTTAAAAGGTAAAGCCCCTTGTGGTATTTGATTAAATGCCATCAAAAGCCTCTTAGTTTGCTCCTCCATTGTAAGTCTCGTTTGCTCTTGCATTCTTTTTTCACTTTCACGAATTATCCTTTCAACATACTCATGATTATCATGTGGCCCATATCCTTGGTTTTGAACTTGAGGGTATCCTTGATTTGGGAAGGGTGGGGGTGGTGGGTTAAATCCTTGATTAGGTGGATGAAAGTTATTTGCTTGATTTTGAAAGTTATTGGGTCCTTTATAGTTGTTCCCTTGGTATTGTGGCCTTGGCCCTTGGTTCCTTTGTAACAATTGAGGGAGATTGGGCTGAGTAAGGGTGGGTGGATGTGGTGGGAATCCGGGTGGTACAAGGTAGTTTTGTGATTTGTAAGAGAGATTGTTTTGATTGATGTTTGGTTTGAAATGCTCTCTATGTTCTTCTTGGTAGGCATAACATTCACTTTGATAACCTTGCACCTTATCACATTGTTGGAAATAATGTGGATCTCCACAAGTCTCACATGAAAGAGCAATAGCATTCACATCATTGGTGGAATTCTTGTTCAAAAAGAGTTCACAAAATTTCATGAGTGTGTTGGTCATAGTATCAAGCTTTTGAGAGATCATCATTTCTATCTGAGGAGTAACACTCTCTTGCACCACATGGACTCTCTCATCAAATTGTGTTTTGGTTTGCACCATAGATTTGGTCTCAATAATATCCCAAGCTTCTTGAATAGATTTAGAAAGAATATTTCCACCCGCGGAAGCATTGAGTGAATCTTGGGGATGAGGTCTTAATCCATTATAGAAAGTATTGATTTGGTGAACTTCATCGAATCCATAATTTGGGAATTTTCTCAATAACTCCTTGAACTCATCCCAAGCATCACTAAAGGTTTAACTAGGTTTTTGTTGAAAGCCTATAATTAAGTTTCTCAAAGTCGTGGTCTTAGATGGGGGAAAGAACTTGGTCAAAAACTTCTTAGTGAAACAATCCCAAGTAGTAATGCTCTCTAACCAATACTTGGCATTTCCCTCTAGTGAAATTTTATCAATATCAACTTAATGGCATCATGCGGAACTCCGTTGTACTTAATGGTGTTGCAAAGAGCAAGAAACTTCTTAAGGTGATCATGTAGATTATCATTTTTATTCCCAAAAAATAGTGTGTTTGAAACCAAGTTAATCACAGATGTATTTAGCTCAAAGGTGTTTACGGGAATATCGGGTATCTTAATAGCATCGGCATATCCTTGCACATTGGATTGAAAGTGCTCCATCAAAGGTCGAGTGTAAACGCCGGCCATGGCTTCTTGTTGTGTGTGGATCAAAGCACAATTCTCGGGATCGGCTTGATGGACGGTGGTGTTTTTACTCTTTCTCTTTTTCTTCCTTTTGGGAGGAAGTAGTTGTACACCAAATGGTATTTGTACACGCCCGCGAGTGAGCATGCAACTCAATACAAGGAGTGAGAGAGAAGCTCTCGTTCGACTTTGAAGAGAAAGGGATTATCCTCTTCGAGATTCAATATGAAATATCCACAAGAAAGTATAATATATGTAATTACTACTTGGGTGCAAGACCCCCAATCAAGCCTTCCTTCTTAGAATACGCACTAGTGAACGGGGGGTTAGGTGGCGCGAAGCACTTAAGTACCTATTAACCCTTAGATGGCATTTTATAGCACATCGCCTTTCTATTCACTTTGTAGTTTGTATTCTTCGAATTCTTTCCTATTGGAAGTATTTATCTATTCTTGCTTAATTAAATTTGATCGATACACGTGTCAAGGACCGGAACGCTCCCTGACACGGTGTATTGCAAAAGCAATACTTATGGAGATATGTGTACTGATTGTTCGTATACGTATACGTATCTACATATAATAATATAGAGAAAATATTTTTGTATTTATTGGGTTTTTTAAAGAAAATACTGTATGTACGTAAAAACCGAGGAAATCTAATAATATATATTTTTGGTTGCAATCTCTTAGGAAAAAGATTGCTTTTTGATTTTTTTATTTTTTTTTGGTCAATTCTTTAGGAAAATAATTGTTTTTGTTATTTTTTAGTTTTTATATTTTTATATTTTTGATTTTTTTATATGTTTTTTATTTATGATACGTAAAAAATAACGTTCACTGGGTGAACGGATCCCAAAAGCCAATGAATAGAAACTAAAAGGACCTAAATGCAATTAATAGGGAAATTGTAACACCCCCAAATTACCACGTAGGGGAATACCACTTTGGGGCGCTACTCATAGCAAATCACACCCAATCATAAAAAACGACCTCAAAAGAGACGTTAAAAAAATATTATACAAACCTTGTCTAAAATATTCCCATCCCAATATATATAAAATCAGAGTAGCGTTGGTCCTAAAAACCGTTACCAATCACAATACATTAAATGCTTAAAAGCAGTTTATTCATTTCAAAGGATGGAAAAGTAAACAAAGATTTAGACAAGTAAGCACCAACTTCCTCCTCACATGCTCCGCTGCTATCCATCTTGATTACCTGAAATAAATGTGTAAAATCATCAACACAAAGGTTGAGCAAGTCTATAGGTTTTACAAATCATTTGAAAACAAGCAAAGATTATAAGTTTGTGGCATACTTGAAGGCAACAAGCATCGAATAATTTTCATCAACAATAATAATTGTATATAGCATAAATTGCATCAAACTCATGGAACCAAGCCCTTAGACACTCCCATATCAGTCTAATAAGACGAGAGATTTATTAATTGTCGTTACCTCCAGATTATTGGTACATTGCCGTATACCTGGCTTCTCAATACAATATATTCAAACAGTGTGCAAGTCGGGCCTAAGCTTCTATTACAAGTCCACACAAACTGAACCGGGGAGGCTTCCCCCATAGATCTATTAATTGTACTAGCGGTTAACCCATCATAGGTTAATTAACGGTCCATAATTGAGGCTTTAACAAAGGCAATCACTTAATGCAATTCAAAGGCAACCACGGGTCCATTTATAGAGGGACAAGCATATCATAAAAGACTTCTGTTCTAAGTTTATGAAAACATGTATTCCCCCTCGCGGGTTTAAAAGCCATTTACAAAATAGTGTAAAAACGAGGCTATAGACTTACCTTAGATAATATGCGAAGCTAGTAGTAGTAGTGATCGCGAAGTGAAGATGCCTCCCAAATATATACACATCAAAAGCCACCACCTAACGAATAAGGTGCGCGATTAGCAACATACTTAAGTATTTCAAATCATACTTAGTATAATAAAATCAATGACTCAAAATAGTATGTACATAGACATGACCAATTAATGCAAGTGATTCCTTCTAAACCCCACAACATGCACTAGCTTTCCAAACTAGCTCCTTCGATATTGATCCATCTCAAGATGCCAAATCAATATGGTTCAAGTACCCTAAATGTGTCTTCAATATCAGAATATACACTCACGCATAAGACTTATATCCTCTTAGGACTTTGAGAAGCTAATAGTTTAGCCTCTCGCCTCAAACTATGACGCGAGGTTAAGTACCTCCCAAATAGTACTCAGCCGGTACTTACCAAAAGTACACGTTGTTTTCCCCTACCTAAACAACTCCGTTTTTGACGAAACTTGGTGAAAACCTCACTTATAATCTGTATAAGACTCAGCTTAAATTTCATTCAATGATTCACATTTTAGAACCACCTGCTTGACACATCTTTAGACTTTAAAAACAGAACAGTTTTGCACACTTGCATCGTAAAACCATTTTTCCTTGTTAAACATTTCACTTGACTTTGAAAATAGACTCAAAATGCTAAGTATAGAACCCAACAACAGCCTTTGATCAGTCTTAAAACTCAACTTATAGTCCCCGAGATTCGATCCAAATATCGACAACAATTTCGTATTGTGTCAATACTCGTCTCCCGGTACACGAATAATCAAACTAGCATAACTTTTGACTCGTTTGGAGTTAAAAGCTCTATCTTATATTGAAACGAGCGTCTCGACGACTACTACAATAATATCTAATAATATCAAACTTTATTCAAGCCTAAAGTTGGCAGAATTGCCTTAAACCCACTGATGTAAATTGACACTTTAAAAATAATATCAACACTCATTTTGACCTATTTTTATCATCATCAACACCTCAAATATGATATACCCATCATCCTTAACATCTAATAACATCCCTAAATCACTTGCATGATTCATACTTTCAAAACCCACATCAAAAATCATACATGCAACACTTTTAAAATCAAATATAATAATAATAACACAACCTACAATAGTAAAAATGGATCAAACATCACTTGATCATCATGAAAATCTTTGAAAAATAAAAGTTAATGCATGTGAAATTTTTATACCAAAATGATTACCTTTTATTTCCAACAATGGTCTTCAATTAGTTTTTACAAATTCAAACTAGAAATCAAGATCAAGGGGGTGTTTATGGTGGTGATGGTCACGGCATAGAGAGAGAGAGAGGGTAGGGAGATGAAATTTTGGTGGTTAGTGGTATGTATGTGTTTGTTGGCTCCTTTTTTATGGTGGAGGAAGGGTAGGAATTGCAATTAGTGCATTCTTTTGGGCCAAGTTGTAAAATATTAGCTAAAAAGCGAGAAATGACTACCAGCCAATTTTAAAAATATTTATGAGTGTCGGGTTTCGTCCCGGGTTCATAAAAATATGAATCTTGTTTGTTAAATCGATCGGTTTAATAATTAAACGCACACAAAACGATATATTAAAGTTCGAGTCGACTTAATACGTAATGAAATAAAAATTTCATAAATATCAAATATCGAAATAATCGATACTAAAATATAATATTTGGGCATCCATTGGCATCACGATCACTATTAGTACTCCTCAATCGTCACAACAATTAATTATAGCTACACATTACTGGTTTCAACTAAAACCGTCAAATATAATAATACTCATCATTACTTAGAAATTACAAATCCGTTACATAATTAGGATATAATAATGACGTCAAGTTCGGGTTATTACATTCTCACATCCCTAAGGGAGCGACGTCCCGACGCTCGACTCACCTCATACTCGTATTGTGTACCACTAGGAAAGATAAGGGAACGTCTTCCTAAAGAAATCCTCACGATCCCCCGTGAATTCCGATCCACGATCTCCACTGGTTCTTCTTATAAAACACAACTTGTTTTCAAGTTGTATCTCACCAAAAGAGGATGAATAAATCCTTATCCGCTGGGAACTTCTTTAAGCTCGATACACGAAAATTTTATGAATTACACGAATCTCATTCGACGACAAGAGTAGATGAAAGGATTTTCGGGTAAGTCTAGCTAAAAGGAAGGTCTCAAATTAAAGGATATCCATTGGCCGGATAGCCATGGACACACATCAAAAAGAACTAACAAGAAAACATTTTCGTCATGGGAGGGTGCTCACACGCGGATCCTTACTCAAAAGATAATACAAATACACCATCTCACTTCCGCCCATGCGCATTAAAGTCACAATAAACATCGTCGTTGGAAGTTAAAAAGATATTGCATGGTACGTGTTCTCCATGATCGGACGTCATTGGAAAATGCGGTCTCAAGTTCTCACAACTTACGATCATTAGAGTAGATCACACACCATATAAGTACATAAAAAAAAGGTCGAACATAAACATCAAATATAGATCTCCACCGTTGATCATCGAGAAAATCTTGAACGAACCCTTGATAATACAACTTGATCTCCAAAATCTTTCCACTTGTGGTGTCGGCTACAGCATACTCCTCGAAGTGATACGAATTTATTAATTCCAATCATTAAGAAATTTTGTCCATTGGCGAAGATTCACCACATATCGGCGTACCACTAACTTCTGCTTCAGTGTTCATCATACAAAAGCATCCTTCTACTTCATTATTCATTATACAGAGGTGTCCTAATAGTTTCTACTTCAATGCTCAAGGTGATGCATCATATTCCTCGTTTAGTTCATTATACTATCCCTCGAGAGTTTCTTCATCAAGAAAAGTCTTTGGTAATCTTTCGATAGTAGCAAGTAAAATTACAAGATCTTCACATCTATGATGAGTTGCCGTTGATAACTTGATCCTCAATCAATCCGCAAATACACACATAAATCCTGGTGACGCTTAAACAAGTCGCCTATTCTCGGAATGGTTAACGGTTCTTAACAATTTGTTTATAAAGCTCGCGGTCATCGAGACATATTTATAAATGGTCCATCAAAACAAATCATCACTCGAGAGAAGTCCAACTAGTTACACGTACATAAATGATAATCAACGATCATCATAATGACGACGGCACTGAACGATTCATATCAACGAAACATGATTCAAAAGAAGACGTACGCACACCAAACATCCACAAATCGAGCCAGACATACTTGGGCCCACTCATTTAAAACTCCTTTTCTACATCAAAAGGCGTCCCCTTTCATATATACAAGAGTTTATAAATTTACGGTTCGGGAACTTATAACTTTCTTGTTCAAATGAAAAGGCGTCCCAATCCATTTCAACAAAACGATTATAAGTCATCCTACTCAAGTATTACTACCTCTCGGCACGATATCATATCAAAATACCATAGTAAATACAAGATGTCAATATACTTACATCATGATTTCCGTATTCAAACGTCCCATTCCATCTCTATAAGGAAAACACGACAATCTAAGGTCCAGTGGTTTAAGATTTACTTATTCAAATGTCCTAATCCATTTAAATAAGACAACCTTAAATGACTCTTAGTTGGGCGAGGTAAAATCTATATATCTAAATGTCCCATTCCATTTAGATACACAGTATTAAGTCACTCAACCGAATGACTACTACGAGCATATCATTGTTGTACCCAAACTATATATATTTGATTAGGATATATATATCTTAAGTCCAACATTGGCATCCTCCTTTTCGCAAATAAAACGTGGTCATATAAATTTAATCACACGTCGCATTACGTAGGAGATATCTCCATGGATAAATGATTCTTCAAAATCATAAGGAGTACTCGGAACACGAATATCACATTTATCGATTACGTTTCGAAAGAAGATGTCCAAAAATGGCACATCACGATAAGATGATAACAATCGAACTTAAACAAGTCGATACGCGACATGTTATGCAACCATATATACATACTCAAAGTATCAAACGAGTTTCATACTCGTATTCAGATAACATAACCATCAATATCGATGATTGACAATGAAACCAAAGTCCGATACAAAACCGTATTATAGAATGTACGACAATCGTTCAAGGAACATTGCTTTGAGTGCAATGCCTTTAAATATCATAGTATATTCGTAAATATACATACTACCATACCTACATACACATAGTATCACATAATCACAATCAATAAAAAGTAATACAAGAATAGCCTTACTGGAGCTATGCGGAGTAGTTGCGTGCTTAAAACCTTTTAAAACATACCAAAAGTTATAGTTTAGGTTTTTCAAAATCGATCTAGTTCTCTGTCACACCCCACCATGGCGGAATATGGGGCGCGACGTATGAATATCATCACAACAATAGCGTGTCTATAGAGATAACTAAATGAAATGGAAATATCATAAATTGTGACACAATGTCATGAAGATATCTCATCAATGCAGGAATCTAGGTAAGTAGGTAACTGTCCTACCTCTTACCCAAGACAAACAAATAACACAAGCAAATCAACATATAGGTTCATAGTATCACTTATTGAAACAAACTGAAAAATAAACTAAGAAGGAACGGGGATCTCCTTCTAAATGCATTCCTACGCGACTCCAATCCTAGCCACATATGTTCTCACGCTTAACCACTTTATCACCTGAAAGAGACACTAAAACACGTCAACATAATGTTGGTGAGAGTCATAGGTTTAGACTCCAACCGAAAATAGATTATAGTAAGCTGTGAACAACCATAAACCACTAAACATATGGACAATGTGATACAAGTATGCATTAACAACTAACATTCAAGATCAATCATTCCAAACCAAATCCAAGGCTCCCAGCCTTACCAAACACCATGGTACCATAGGCGCCCATACACCTATGTACCAATCCCAAGGCCCCGCTTTATCATTATCCATTGGTCCCATAGATGCTCACACATCTATGTACCTCCCCAAGGCCCCGCCTTGTCAACATCCCCTTGGTACCAAGTCAAACCACAATAACTGAGATGGTACGTGTCCCCCGATCCAAATCATAAACACAATCAAGAATCACATAGCAACTAATCACATAAGTGCACACACAAGTCCATCACAAACAATAAAAACATTCACAACATTAGTTACAAAACCATACAGTGTCTCTTCCATCTCATTTCGAAGTCAAAAACATAAAAAGATATGGGACTATGAAACTCACCTGATTGAGCTTCTCCAAAAATCCGCGCACTAGCAAAAAGTAAACAAACAAAAGCACACAATCAAAACATGAACCAAACACTAAGATGGCTCATCAACCCATGATGGACATCTAACCTTCTCCCATATATATACCTCATTTATATGCTCTAAGCATCTCATTACACCCCTCTATAAAGCCCTTAACTTAGTTTACTTCATAACCCGTCTCGTTAACATTTTACCCAAAACAGTCCCGGTTTTTAGGTCTCCAAACTATAAGCCAAACGCCCACCTAACCATACCCATGATCTCTGTAAAGGAAACCCTATTCCCATACATATTTCAGCTAACTCCTCCCGTTTGCCCCAACCTTAAATCTACTGTTAAGGCCCCGATATATATATATATACTTCTGCCTATCCGCATATTACCGATTTTGAACATACAAAAAGTTTGTTATGATTAGGGGGTCTTACCCTAACCCATTTTCTTATCCACCCTTCAGGTCTCTTATTTAATTTATAAACCAACTACCATGCTCATTATAGGTCTCAAGTGTACTCCTAAGTACCCCAATCACCTTAAACATTAAAATAAATCCGACTGATTTCAAAACTGTTTTGACCTCTGACTGTTGTAACATGTATTTGACCCACCTCCCGACCTCCAATTCAGGGATGCTTGGATCGCAAAATAAGGGTTTGTATAACTCTAGATATGATCAAAACAATGACCCAAAAATTCTGCCCAGTTTGTAAAAACGAATCTAACACAATTAACATAATTAATTACCATCACCATAAATATTTATTAACCCTAATTATTCTAATCATGTTCATATCCTTAATTTATAGATTTCATAATTAACCTAACCCTAAATCCATCATGTATTGATTAATAACGCTTTAAAAATAATTTAATTGAAAAGAGGATTAAAGGTTATACCTTAAAATTAATGGAAGATGAAAATTGTGAAGAAACCCTAAAAGACTCTATTGATGCCGACTTATTTTTGATTTCCAGGGGATTATGAAGTGTTTTTATTAATAAAAACATTATATACTTATTCCTAACAAGTCCTAACCCAACTACACAAGCCCTCTTTTCTTTTTTTTTTCTTTTTTTTCTTTCCTTTTGTTTTAATTGTATACAACCGACCCCTAGCCTATAAATTTCGTTTTTTTAATTTAAATTATTAATAATTGTAATAATAATATTACCTTAATTTTACTTAATTTATTTCAGCTTCTAAAGCCACCAAAACCTCAAAACCGTAAAACTAGTCAAATTTACGCGTATACCGTAAAAGACGTAAAAATATACAGTTTTATAAAAACTCTTGAAATATGAAATAAACTAATTAACTAAGTCCTAAATGACTTAAAACCATCCCGAAAAATACTCCCGTGACTAAATACCTCTTCCGAGACCCCTAAACGCAAAACCCTAAACCGTAAAAATACGATTTTCTATAATACATATACGTATACGTAAAACCACTAAATAACACCATCTCATTTCATAGTCACTTCCATGTGAGCTCATGAACATGAAAACATCATACATCGTTTCACTCACAAGGTACACCGTACCCGAAACGATATCCAAACCACAATCTATACACACCAATTAGCACATAAACACATAAAGACACGTAATTTCACGAAATATGCTCAAACATAAAACTAAGTGACGAACCTCAAAACCGCGGTTGTTACATCACTCCCTCCTAATAGAAATCTCGTCCTGAGATTTACTCCATAGGATCAAACACACAAACCACAAATCATATGTGGATACTTGTTCTAAATGAACTCCTCTCATTTCCATGTGTACTTTAGTTCAAGTCTCAAATTACCACATATACTAACCAACAATATTTAAATTCATTCCGAAACTCTTGACCTCACAGCCAATAAATCTCGCAAATGACTCTTTGAAAAAAAACAAAGACTCTTATTAACACAAATCCCGAATAAGCGAACATGCAAATATGCATTCTGAAACAACATTTATCAATCTTAATACATGAAATATATCATGTATACCACTCAATTCCCCTAGGTAATTATATACTCATAAGCTACTGGTCCGAGCTTTCCAAAGATCATAAATAGACCTACAAAACTCTACATCAACTTTTCTATTTTACCAAAACATACTGATGAGATGGCATTTATACATGATCTCATCGTTCTTTTCGGGCATAAAATGCACTAAAATGTCATAAAATACCATATATATGCTTGTGTTTGTTTACTTGTGTATTTTAGGTATGGATATCGTGAAAAAGACAAAAGATCACAAGATACAAGGAAAAACGGACACGAGAAACGAAGCCGTACAATGAACCGGGCCCTAATCATGGAATTTTCAACAAATACCCTTGAAGACTTGAAGACAATACAAGATTGATCATCCAAGAATGAAGAAATGACACTTAAAACCCTTGTATATTGATAATTACAAGTTTGGTCCCTTAAGTTTGTCAAAATTGCAAAAAGGTCCTTCAACTTTGAAGAAATGGCAAGAATAGTCCCTAAACAATTCAAAATTGCCAACAATGGTCCCTCATAAAGTGAAAGACTCATTGAAGAACTTTGAAGATCAACAAAGTCCAAGAATAGCCCTTGAAAAATCAAAACATGTCAAAAATCATCCTTGATAACCTTTTATCAAAAGTTGGTGCCAAAATTGTCAAAATGGGAAACTTGTTTACAAAGGAGAGACGGTTTTTAGGGCACAAGACTTCAATTGACAAAAATCTCAAAACCCAAGGACGAAATGTGTGCAAGGGGAAACTTTCAAATAAAACTGGCGGTTAACAACAAACCTTCCCCCTTTTTAGGATCAAAATTATTACTGTTCATCCTTACCACTCCCAGAAATTACCCCGACTTCACCTGGGTAAAAAGCCAATTATTTTTGCACACGTGTAATTCCCATATGCCCAAACCTTTCCCACGCCTCAAAACACAAATCCCACCACATGTGGTCCCTACCCCCAAAACCCAATCAACCAATCAGGGAAATCCTTGGGCTCCAAGGCTTGATACGTGTCCCATATCAACGTCCAAGATCATTAGCTTCCTCCCAACGCAAAATCCAATGGCCAAGATCAAATTTGGAGAAAATTTCCCAAAAATCGTCAAGGGTAGAATAGGGATTTTTCTAGTGATTAGGGTTAGGTTTTCTTCCTTCTAGTATGTTCTTTTATCACTATAAAAGGAGCTTACAGGTTGTGTGAAGCCCATTGTTCCAGTTTTCCTTACAAGCTTTTGTAATTCCTTTTATTAAAAATAAAAAAGTTGGTTTTTGTTATGTTAGCAATCTAATTCTTTTTTTATGTTTTTCTAAAGTTGGTATAAGTTGGAAAGGAAAACTGAGTTCCACTCTTTTATTTGGTTAAGGAAATTTGTGTTTCAAAAATTTTCAAAAGGTTGGAAATTTGGAAGATTCTTGGTAAGGAATCTGTCCAAGGTTTGTGAGTTAAGAAATCAGAGTTATTGGTGTTTAGGAGTTTAGAAAACGTTTTTAGAAAGTTGTAAAAGGTTTTGGAAAGTTTTTAAGAAAGGAGATAAGAAATCAGTATCATATAGCTTGTTATTGGTTTGTTTCTTTTTGTTTGTTCTTAAACAGGTGTCAAGGGAGTGTTGATTCAGTTCAGCACCAGCCCGGGCTGGTAAGGAGGAGGGTTTTACACCCTCTAGGGTCTTGGAGGTTAAGACCCTAAGGTAAATCATTTTTTACCTTTGTAATTTCAGAAAAAAAACAAGGTTGCATGATCCTGTTTGATTTCTTGTGTAAGTGTGTTTAAATGTGTTGGATTTGTGTTCTTTCTAGTTGTTATGCTTGTTAGAGAGTATATGAATCAAGTTGCATCAGTTTTGTTAGCTTTGTTTTGTTAAAAGTTGGTTTCCAAATTTTAAACGTGTGTTTGGCATTAGGTTTTAGCAGGGGAGTAATTGTTGATTTGATCATTAAAAAGTGTTAGATCAATTGGATTAAGTTGAGTTAGGTTGTAGTGAAGTGGTAATTTAGTTTGGTACACGTTTTGAGCAATTTAGAGTGTTTAAAAAGGAAAAAGAGAAAGCAAAATCTGTTATTGCCAAAACTGCTCATTTTTAACAAATTTTGGTGCTTGATTATTAAAACCTGTTAAAGAGTTGGGGTAATTTAGATATTGAATCTGTTTGAGTGCATATTGGTGAGTATTTGTGCAAAATTTGGACATCTAATTGTCACTAGATTGCTAGATAAGAGCTGTTAAGCCACCAGACCTTGATTCTGTCACAGAGAATTGACATAGGCCTTTGTGTGCATGTGTTCTATGATCTTTGGGTGCTAATTGCTTTTTATTGCTTGTTACTAGTTTGATTTGACTCCTTGTGCTTAAATAAGCACAAGGGTGCCCCTCATTGTCCAAAATATCAGCATCCAAATAAGCTCAACAAGCCAATCCTTTGGCTTGTGTAATCTGTGAAGTTAAGCAACACAAAGCAAAAGCTTGTGATTAATCAGTTTCAAGTCTGTCACAATTCTACTTCAATCTTGTTAAATCCAGTGTTAAAAAGGAGTTTGATTTGTGTTTTTTAAGTCATAAGTTGTCACGTTTGGATTTGAAAAAAGTAAAAAGCAAAAAATATAAAAATCGTCCAAAAAGAAGGGTTACACACCTCGAACCCGTGACCTGCCGTTCACAACACCAACAACCTAACCATCCTGCCCTTGGGTCTTTTACTGACCAAGGGTGGATTGTTAAATCCTTTAACCCGTTTTTGTTTTGTCTCCTTTTAATAAAGCCGTAGCTTTTTCTCATCTTTTTAGCTTATTTGTCTAGCTTATTTGGTGTGGCTTAATTTTCCTGGGTAGGTATTAGGGTTAGTGATTTTCAAAAATTGGTTTCACATTTTTCCCATTATTAGTTTAATTTTTATAATTTATTTAATAGCCGTTTTTAGAAAATCAATAAAAAATACCAAAAATAGTTTTTATTTTTAGGAAAAATAGTTTTTAGTTTTTCAAATATATTTTTGAGGTTTACATCTAATTTTGGTTTTAAAAACTTTTATTTTTAATTTTATAATATTTTAAGGTTTTTTATAAACTTTAAAGATTTTTATAAAATTATTAAAAAAGGTTTAGGAGCTTAAATTTGTGTTTTTCTCTTAATTATATTATTTAGGATTTTTATAAATTTTTTATTTTAAATTTTAGAGACTTTTTATTTTTAGTAATATTTTAATATTATTTTATTATTTAATTTTCAAAATTTTATTTTTCTTTCTTTTTCATTTTTCCTAGGTTCTTTGTCATTAATTAGGACTATTTCCATTTTTAGAATATTTTTATAACTTTTAGATTTATTTTTATAATTATTTTAAGTTTAATTAGGTTTTAATCATTTTTAATCATTTTTAGAGTTTTAAAAATAGTTTTAATAGGTTTTAATTTTTAGAAAATTACTTTTTAGTCTTCTAATAATATAAGTTAAGTGATTATTCAATAAAATCATATTTTAGACATTTGAGTTAGTTAAATTTAATTTTAGGGCTTTAATTAGCATTTAAAATTAATTATTTAATTAATAAAAGGTTTTAAAATATCTTTGTTGGATTTTTAACTTTATTTATATTATTTTAGACTTGTTTTAGCCTTTTTAATCTTTTCTTGATTTTGTTTTTGGCTTTAGCTTAATTTTTAATTTTTGTGTTTTTCTACGGCTTTACGTTTACGTTTTTACGTCATAGTGTAAATTTCACGAAACCGTCATTCCATCTCTTCAATATTAATCTCAAAGAAATACAAATTAGAACACACACATATACCTCCTTGGGAAACGAATCTTTCTCTCTTTTAAGTGATTGGGTCATTAGTGTTGATTTTTCCTAAAATCATCACTCGATACTTACCGCTATTTACGCTCTTTTCCTAAAGGGTAGTAAAACCTCTACAATCATTTTTGGCGCCGCTGCCGGGGAGGTGTGTCGTGTCTTAATTTGGAAAATTTCGTTTTTGATATTATCCATAATAAGTATTTGTGTTAAGTGGAACTCCCTTAACACGTATTATCGGTTTTCTTGGTTTTTCTTTGTGAATATTATTAATATATTGTATTAAGTATCACAACCAAAATACAATATCTCCAAAAGTGTGAAAACACAACCTTAATTGGGATTTGATCTCCTAATTATTGTATTCGAATCTCAAACAAAAAGAAAAGGCAAAAATAGATAAATACTTTCGTGAAGCTCGATTTTGAAAGATACGAACTATAAGGTGGGTATAAGGCGGGTATTATAAAATATACCCTAAGGAAAAAGGCTCTTAAGTGCTTCGCGCCGCCTCGTTTCCCCGCTTGCTTGTGAGTATTTTGAGATTGAAGGCTAATCGAGGGTTTTGCCGCCCAAAGTATTATTACGTATACTATATTTGCTTGGTTTTCTTTGTGATTAAACCCTCGTGAACAATTTGGTTTTCACCAAAGTTCTAAAGTCATTCGAAGGCGTTCACTCCACGTGATCGTTTTCATTCCTTTGAGGCTTCTTTAATCAAGAATTTGATTCGAGGAGAGATTTTGTAGATTGTTGTCTACGAAGATACACCAAAATCCAAAAAAATTAAATATCATCAAAAACACAAAAAAATTGAAAATCCACAAAACAACCAAAAAGAATCTTCTTTGCTCACCTCCCATTCTTCGTGAAGTTTATGATCACTCGTAATCAAGCAAAACGAGCTCGTAAACGACTTCAAAAGCAAGCAAATCAAGAATCGTTGATTGTTGAAGAACCTCCAATTGTTGAACCTATTATAGAACAAGAAGTCGTAATGGCTAATCGTACTATGATGGAGTTGCTACAAGCACCCACCGAGGGTTTTGGAGAGGCAATTGTTATTCCCGCCATCCTTGCGGAGAATTTCGAGATTAAGACGGGTTTAATGTCGATGCTACAAGCAAACAAATTTAGAGGTCATGAGAAAGACAACCCGCATTACCATATTAGGAATTTCAACCGTCTCACCGCCACTAGCAAATTCAAAGATGTTCCACATGACGCCATTAAGATGATGTTGTTTCCATATTCGTTGGATGGACCCGCAAAAATTTGGCTCGAGAAAGAACCGCCAAATTCGATTTTGACATGGGCCGATCTCGTTTCTAAGTTTGTGAACAAGTTTTTTCCACCATCGAAAACAACACACTTAAAAAATGAGATTTCACGATTTGTGCAACGTAACAATGAAAGTTTTTCAATGGCATGGGAACGATTTAAGGAGATGTTACATGAATGTCATCACCATGATTTTTCGGAATTGCATCAAATTGATACTTTTTACAATGGGCTTAATGATCATGAACGAGATTATTTGAATGCCGCCGCGGGTGGTAATTTTTTGTGCAAGACGACAAATGAGGCTTTACAAATCATTGAAAATCGATCTAAGGTTTATAGCCCTCGTAAAACACCGAGTGTTGCCAATATGGGTTCGTCATCGTCATCACAATCGTCTCGTAGCATTAACGCCTTACATGATGAAGCTAATGAGGAAAATCGGTTTTTTGATAGATTTGCTAATCTAATGTCCCATTGGAAGGCTCAAGAAGCTTCCAATTCCGCTTCGGTTAAAGCGGTTGCTAAAAGTTGTTTATTATGTGGAGGAGCTCATGATCTTTCCGAGTGCATTACCGCGGATGGTAACACTTCGAGTGCTTATGTAGCAACGGGAACTTACAACCAAAACGGCCAAGGTTCCCGCCAAAATCAAGCTCCACCAAATCAAAATGCTAACAATTATCGAAACAACAACCAAGGTAATTACCAAGGCAACACACGCAATTACAACAAAGGGAATTATCAAAGTGGGAATGGACAAATCTCTAATCAAAACCAAAACCGTGATTTTCAAAACACTACACAAGGTTTTCAAAATGCTCACACGAAAAATTTGCAAGGAGAATTTTTAGATTATGCAAAAGCAAATGATGCAAAATTTGATAACATGCAACGTGAGATGATTAGCTTAAGGTCCGAGTTGAAAAACGAGCTTAAAAATGAACTTGCTAATGAACTTAAAACTCATGCTAATAAAATGGAAGGAAATGTCCAACGTCTTCAACAAAACCAACAAAAGATGGAATTAGGACAACATGAGATTAAGCAAGAATTATTGAAAGCGGATGCTAGGCAATCTAAATTTGAGGACCGAATGGCTAAGATGTTCGAAGCAATCATGTGTAAGCCCTCTTCTTCGGGTGGTCTTCCTAGTGATACCATTGCAAACCCGAAGGGAGAAATGAAGGTTATTACTACACGAAGTGGTAAAACTTTCAAGGAACCAATCTCTCGT
The DNA here is from genome assembly GCA_025667525.1 of Glebionis coronaria. Lineage (NCBI taxonomy): Eukaryota > Viridiplantae > Streptophyta > Magnoliopsida > Asterales > Asteraceae > Glebionis > Glebionis coronaria. The sequence continues at coordinate 122,816,257 of CM046881.1, forward strand.
CCAAGTACTTCTACGGAGAAGGAAATCGAGAAAGAACCCGAGGTGATGGTCGAAAAGGAGCACATTACAATCCCACGAAGTACCGCTCAAACCACACCTACGGTTACACCAATACCAATTATGGAACCCGAGATTCCAAGGCCGTTGCCTAATGACCTACCCACACCACCTTTACCTTACCCTTCAAGACGGAACAAAGAGAAAATGCAAGAACGTAACAAACAACAAATCGAGCTTTTTATTAAGATGTTCCAACAAGTGCATTTTGATGTGAGTTTAGCCGACGCGTTGTTATACATGCCTCGTTTCGCTTCCACTTTTAAAAGTATGATGAGCGATAAGGAAAAGCTTTCAAAGCTTGCTAATTGTTCTTCGGTTTATCTTAACCGCATACCGGAAAAAGTTGGTGATCCCGGAAAGTTTCTCATTCCTTGTGACATACAAGAGATGAAAGAATGCCTCGCCTTGGCCGATCTTGGTGCGAGCATTAATTTGATGCCATTTTCCATTTGGAAATCGCTTTCGCTTCCGGCTCTTATTCCTTCGAACATGTCCATCGAGATGGCCGATCATTCTACGATTATGGCATGTGGAATAGCCGAAGATGTTTTCGTGAAAGTGGGGAAGTTCTACTATCCCGTTGATTTTATAGTAGTCGACATCCCCGCGGATCCTCAAGTTCCTCTAATTTTAGGTCGTTCATTTTTAGATACTTCGAGATCGCTTATCGATGTTCATGCGAGAACTATCACTTTGAGATTCAACGAAGAGGAACTTGTTATAAACGCTACTCAAAACTCGAAACCTTCTCATGTTTATGCAATCGCTACCATCAATCACATTGACATCGTTGATGTGGTTTGCGATGAGTTTTCACAAGAAGTGTTAGGTTTTTCTGATAGCTCGTCAAGTGGCAATCCCACTATTTTGGATCCGATTCTTGCTAATTCCACACCAAATCTCACTCCATTCCAAGGAGGCGATTTCACTTCAAATGAAATCGACAATGAAGATGAGGTGTTGATTAGTGATGATACTTCTATTCCACCATTTCTTCCGCCGATGGGAGTTATGAGTGTTGAACCTAAATCTTCAATCGAGGAACCGCCTATCCTTGAATTGAAAGATCTTCCTTCTCACCTTGAATATGCATTCTTGGAAGGTGATGACAAATTGCCGGTTATTATTGCAAAAGATCTTGCTAATGATGAAAAAACCGAGCTCTTGAAAGTTCTTAAGGCTCACAAAGGGGCAATTGCGTGGAAAATATCCGACATTAAGGGTATTGACCCAAAATTTTGTACTCACAAGATTTTAATGGAGGAGGACTACAAACCCGCAATTCAAAGTCAAAGAAGGGTGAATCCCAAAATTCACGATGTCATTAAAAAGGAGGTCCTTAAACTCCTTGACGCGGGAATGATTTATCCTATATCCGATAGCCCATGGGTGAGCCCGATCCATTGTGTCCCTAAAAAGGAGGAATGACCGTTGTGCCTAATGAAAACAACGAGTTAATTCCCACTCGTGTTGTGACCGGTTGGAGGGTGTGTATTGACTACCGAAAGTTAAATGACGCCACTCGTAAAGACCACTTTCCTTTGCCCTTCATGGATCAAATGTTGGAGCGACTTGCGGGAAATGAATTCTATTGCTTTTTAGATGGTTTTTCCGGTTACTTTCAAATCCCTATCGACCCTCGTGATCAAGAGAAGACTACGTTTACGTGTCCTTATGGAACGTTCGCTTATCGTAGGATGCCTTTCGGACTTTGTAATGCACCCGGTACGTTTCAACGGTGTATGATGGCAATTTTTCACGATATGATCGAGAAGTCGATGGAAGTGTTTATGGATGACTTCTCGGTGTTTGGTAATTCGTTCACGTCATGTTTATCTAATCTCGAACAAATGTTAAAACGTTGTGAAGAAACCAATCTTGTGCTTAATTGGGAGAAATGTCATTTCATGTGTAAACAAGGAATCGTCTTAGGACATAAGGTGTCGAAGGCGGGGATTGAGGTCGATAAAGCTAAGGTAGACGTCATCGCCAAGTTACCTCATCCCAAAACCGTTAAGGGAGTTCGTAGTTTCCTAGGCCACGCGGGCTTTTATCGTCGTTTCATCAAGGACTTTTCGAAGATTTCTCGTCCTATGACACACCTTCTCGAGAAGGATGCTCCTTTTAACTTCAATGAGGATTGTGTTAAGGCTTTCGAGACTCTAAAAAGGAAACTAACCGAAGCTCCCATTCTTGTTGCTCCTAATTGGGAATTACCCTTTGAAATCATGTGCGATGCAAGTGATTATGCTATAGGGGCCGTCTTAGGGCAACGTTACGACAATCATTTCCGTCCTATCCACTATGCTAGTAAGACGATGACCGAGGCTCAATTAAAGTACACCACAACGGAAAAGGAATTCCTTGCCGTGGTCTATGCTTTTGAGAAATTCCGACCTTATCTCGTCTTGACTAAAAGCATCGTGTATACCGACCATTCGGCTATCAAGTATCTCTTAGCTAAGCAAGATGCTAAGCCGAGATTACTTCGTTGGATGCTCCTCCTCCAAGAATTTGATGTCACCGTGCTTGACAAAAAAGGAGCCGAGAATCTAGCGGCCGATCATCTCTCTCGTCTAGAAGATCCTCACAAAGATGTTCTCGAGAACAAGGAAATTACCGAAACATTTCCTCTCGAGACTCTCGGTGTAGTGAATTCTAAAGACACCACCCCATGGTTTGCCGACATTGCAAATTACCATGCGGGCAATTTCATAATCAAGGGTATGACGACACAACAAAAACGAAAATTCTTTCGTGACGTCAAGTTCTATTTTTGGGACGACCCTTATCTCTTTCGGATTTGTGCGGATCAACTCGTTCGACGTTGTGTGTTTGGTACCGAAGCTTCTAATATCCTTAGAGCTTGTCACGAGGGACCCACGGGTGGTCACCACGGTGCTAATCTCACGGCTAAGAAAGTGTTCGATGCCGGTTTCTTTTGGCCTTCTATCTATCGTGATGCACACGCACTTGTAAAGTCGTGTGATTCGTGCCAACGTCAAGGAAAATCGTCTCAACGTGATGAAATGCCGCAAAATATAATTCAAGTGTGTGAGATTTTCGACATATGGGGAATAGACTTTATGGGGCCGTTCCCATCGTCTCATGGCAACAAATATATCCTCGTCGCGGTGGACTACCTTTCTAAGTGGTTGGAAGCTAAGGCTTTGCCTACTAATGATGCTCGTGTGGTAGTGAAGTTTTTGAAGCAACTATTCTCTCGGTTCGGAACCCCTCGTGCTATTATAAGCGATCGTGGAACCCATTTTTGTAATGACCAATTCGAAAAGGTTCTAAAGAAATATGGGGTTACACATCGTCTTTCTACGGCTTATCACCCGCAAACGAGTGGGCAAGTCGAGGTTTCGAACCGAGCTTTGAAGAGGATTTTAGAAAGGTCGATTGGAGAAAACCGTGCTTCATGGTCCGACAAACTCGATGACGCTTTATGGGCCTTTAGGACCGCTTATAAGACACCTATCGGTTGCACTCCTTATAAGTTAGTCTATGGGAAGAATTGTCATTTGCCCATTGAATTGGAGCATAAGGCATATTGGGCCCTTAAGCATGCTAATTTTGACTTGAAGACCGCGGGAGATCACCGGAAAATACAATTGAATGAATTGGATGAATTAAGGGATAATGCTTATGAAAATTCATTAATTTTTAAAGAAAAGACTAAAAAGTTTCGTGATTCAAAGATTAAAAACCGGGTTTTTAACGTTGGTGATCAAGTGTTGCTTTTTAACTCACGTCTTAAGATATTTTCCGGGAAATTGAAATCTCGTTGGTCGGGTCCGTTCACCATTACACAAGTGTTTCCATATGGGACCATTGAGCTAGCTCAAGATGATGGTCCCAATTTCAAGGTGAATGGACATAGGCTTAAGCACTACTTTGGTGGGGAAATTCCTTCAATGGTTGCCCCCGACCAAGACACCTTCCCCAATGATAATTAACATTGAGGGGATCGAGTCGAGCTCATGACTCGGTAATCAAAAACGAGGTGCCTCGTGGGGGAGATCCCATGCTTATCTTTATGCTTTATGTTCACTAATAAGGGGACTTGTACCCTTCTAACTCATTGTCTCGTGGTTGTTTGTGATTGTGTTATCTAGATCATCATCATCGTCTACGATTGAAGACTCTCGTGTTCGTTTACGTGAGCCTCCATCGTTCGTTTGAAGAAGTTTTTCACGAATCCATGACATATCCTTTATTGTTCTAACAATTATCTTTTAGCATAATTAATAAACGGCTTTAGATATATTGTTGATCACCCTTTCCATGCTAGATCCTAAGCATTCGATTCTTCGTCTCTAGTATGGGGGTGCTCCACCTTTAGACTCGAAACATTGAGGACAATGTTTACTTTTAGTATGGGGGGGTGAATAGGTACTTGCTTTGCTACGCCCTCACGTTTTCCAACTTTCAATGTTTTGTTTTGAATAATAAGGCTAAAAATGGCCAAATTTTAAAATTTTTCTTAGTTTTCATAAGTGTTTTTAAGACACGAATGTATATTTTCCGATGGGTAGAATAAGAGTTAATTTTTGACTTGATGGGCATTTGGAGCCATTTACATTCCTTAACCCGCTCAATTCAAGTTTTGCTAGACTTTTATATAGGGAGCTTTAAAACGCGAAAGTCTTAATTCATTCGGGTTAAGAACAAGAACTTTTCGCAAGTTCCTATAATTGATTCTAGAAAGTCACTTATCAAGGGAACTTTAAAACGCATTCTCTAAACTTGAAAAAGTCCAAGAAAGTGCAAGATCCTATAGGTGGCTTGAAAACCCAAAACTTTGATTTGATATAGTCTTAATGAAAGCTAATCCAAATTTGGCTTAATTTTGACTTGCATGGCTAAGTATTCACGAGTCTCTTTAATTAGAGGTCTTTATATAGTGAAGAACAAGAAATGATAGAGTTAGACAAGTGATCATGCTAAACGTAGAACATGAAAGTGTTCTTTCAAAAACTCATATGTTTTTAATTGTGGCTTTTTCTTCCCATAAGATCAATGCATTAGGAATAAATCATAATTGCAATAAGTAAGGTCGTACGATTTGAAAGGTTACTTAGCCTCTAGCGCAAGATCGTTTAAAAGTTGCTCGGGGTTGAATAGAGTTCATAGCCAAGGCATAACTTATTGAAGCGGGACGCGAAGATTGGCGATCATCCAAAAAGGCCCTAACAAGGCATGAGGAGCTCTATTTTTGCTAAAGATCCAAAGATGATGTGAAGTATCATTATTCCAAAATCAATATGAAGGATCAAGACACACGACGAGAAGCAATTACTCCCCTAAAGAATGGAGAAAGTCTATCCAAAAAGACCCTAACAAGGTATGAGGATGAATATATCCAAGTCCGAAAAGGAGGCGGATCGTTGTATATCAAAATCCAAAGTAAAGATTGAAGAAAAATGATGAAGTCGTGGTCCTATATGAAGAATCTCTCAAAAACGTCAAGTGAAGAAATTCCAAATATATGAAGAGAAGACCATAATTTCGAGAACGTCTTCCCAAGATTTGAAGTATGAAGTACATGCCAAATATCGGTCCAAGAAAGGTCTCAAATCGTGAAACGAGTTATGCCAAGATATGAACTTAAGGAGATACACGAGAAGCCGTTTTAAAAGATTTTGTCCTTCGGCTAACTATTGATCAAATCATGCTACTTTGCTTTCGGACTAATAACTACTCAAATAAGTCAATATGAATCACTTGTGATCCATGACAAATAGATAAAAAAATGCTAGTAACCCATTTCCTTTTATAATAACTAGGATTGCGGGGAGAAAAAGTATTACACAATTTGAACGTATGAGTAGTGTTAGCATTGTGACTTGTACCAACAATGATCTTGTTTTTGCACTTAGCATGGAATGTATGACAATCAAGGATGACGAAATTTACTCTAAGGGACATTAACTTGTTTCTATTCTTTGACCCTAAAAGTCACATTTTGGTGATGAAAATCATACATTATGTCTTTACACAATCTCGTAGTATGTTGCAAGTCTTTTACTCTTCAATAAAGGTTAATAAAATTGAACTTTGGTGATGCTTAGATACTTTATTCTAGCATTGCGTGAGGGCACGGCAATGGCTTAGTATGGGGGAGTGATGAGATGGCATTTATACATGATCTCATCGTTCTTTTCGGGCTTAAAATGCACTAAAATGTCATAAAATACCATATATATGCTTGTGTTTGTTTACTTGTGTATTTTAGGTATGGATATCGTGAAAAAGACAAAAGATCACAAGATACAAGGAAAAACGGACACGAGAAACGAAGCCGTACAATGAACCGGGCCCTAATCATGGAATTTTCAACAAATACCCTTGAAGACTTGAAGACAATACAAGATTGATCATCCAAGAATGAAGAAATGACACTTAAAACCCTTGTATATTGATAATTACAAGTTTGGTCCCTTAAGTTTGTCAAAATTGCAAAAAGGTCCTTCAACTTTGAAGAAATGGCAAGAATAGTCCCTAAACAATTCAAAATTGCCAACAATGGTCCCTCATAAAGTGAAAGACTCATTGAAGAACTTTGAAGATCAACAAAGTCCAAGAATAGCCCTTGAAAAATCAAAACATGTCAAAAATCATCCTTGATAACCTTTTATCAAAAGTTGGTGCCAAAATTGTCAAAATGGGAAACTTGTTTACAAAGGAGAGACGGTTTTTAGGGCACAAGACTTCAATTGACAAAAATCTCAAAACCCAAGGACGAAATGTGTGCAAGGGGAAACTTTCAAATAAAACTGGCGGTTAACAACAAACCTTCCCCCTTTTTAGGATCAAAATTATTACTGTTCATCCTTACCACTCCCAGAAATTACCCCGACTTCACCTGGGTAAAAAGCCAATTATTTTTGCACACGTGTAATTCCCATATGCCCAAACCTTTCCCACGCCTCAAAACACAAATCCCACCACATGTGGTCCCTACCCCCAAAACCCAATCAACCAATCAGGGAAATCCTTGGGCTCCAAGGCTTGATACGTGTCCCATATCAACGTCCAAGATCATTAGCTTCCTCCCAACGCAAAATCCAATGGCCAAGATCAAATTTGGAGAAAATTTCCCAAAAATCGTCAAGGGTAGAATAGGGATTTTTCTAGTGATTAGGGTTAGGTTTTCTTCCTTCTAGTATGTTCTTTTATCACTATAAAAGGAGCTCACAGGTTGTGTGAAGCCCTTTGTTCCAGTTTTCCTTACAAGCTTTTGTAATTCCTTTTATTAAAAATAAAAAAGTTGGTTTTTGTTATGTTAGCAATCTAATTCTTTTTTTATGTTTTTCTAAAGTTGGTATAAGTTGGAAAGGAAAACTGAGTTCCACTCTTTTATTTGGTTAAGGAAATTTGTGTTTCAAAAATTTTCAAAAGGTTGGAAATTTGGAAGATTCTTGGTAAGGAATCTGTCCAAGGTTTGTGAGTTAAGAAATCAGAGTTATTGGTGTTTAGGAGTTTAGAAAACGTTTTTAGAAAGTTGTAAAAGGTTTTGGAAAGTTTTTAAGAAAGGAGATAAGAAATCAGTATCATATAGCTTGTTATTGGTTTGTTTCTTTTTGTTTGTTCTTAAACAGGTGTCAAGGGAGTGTTGATTCAGTTCAGCACCAGCCCGGGCTGGTAAGGAGGAGGGTTTTACACCCTCTAGGGTCTTGGAGGTTAAGACCCTAAGGTAAATCATTTTTTACCTTTGTAATTTCAGAAAAAAAACAAGGTTGCATGATCCTGTTTGATTTCTTGTGTAAGTGTGTTTAAATGTGTTGGATTTGTGTTCTTTCTAGTTGTTATGCTTGTTAGAGAGTATATGAATCAAGTTGCATCAGTTTTGTTAGCTTTGTTTTGTTAAAAGTTGGTTTCCAAATTTTAAACGTGTGTTTGGCATTAGGTTTTAGCAGGGGAGTAATTGTTGATTTGATCATTAAAAAGTGTTAGATCAATTGGATTAAGTTGAGTTAGGTTGTAGTGAAGTGGTAATTTAGTTTGGTACACGTTTTGAGCAATTTAGAGTGTTTAAAAAGGAAAAAGAGAAAGCAAAATCTGTTATTGCCAAAACTGCTCATTTTTAACAAATTTTGGTGCTTGATTATTAAAACCTGTTAAAGAGTTGGGGTAATTTAGATATTGAATCTGTTTGAGTGCATATTGGTGAGTATTTGTGCAAAATTTGGACATCTAATTGTCACTAGATTGCTAGATAAGAGCTGTTAAGCCACCAGACCTTGATTCTGTCACAGAGAATTGACATAGGCCTTTGTGTGCATGTGTTCTATGATCTTTGGGTGCTAATTGCTTTTTATTGCTTGTTACTAGTTTGATTTGACTCCTTGTGCTTAAATAAGCACAAGGGTGCCCCTCATTGTCCAAAATATCAGCATCCAAATAAGCTCAACAAGCCAATCCTTTGGCTTGTGTAATCTGTGAAGTTAAGCAACACAAAGCAAAAGCTTGTGATTAATCAGTTTCAAGTCTGTCACAATTCTACTTCAATCTTGTTAAATCCAGTGTTAAAAAGGAGTTTGATTTGTGTTTTTTAAGTCATAAGTTGTCACGTTTGGATTTGAAAAAAGTAAAAAGCAAAAAATATAAAAATCGTCCAAAAAGAAGGGTTACACACCTCGAACCCGTGACCTGCCGTTCACAACACCAACAACCTAACCATCCTGCCCTTGGGTCTTTTACTGACCAAGGGTGGATTGTTAAATCCTTTAACCCGTTTTTGTTTTGTCTCCTTTTAATAAAGCCGTAGCTTTTTCTCATCTTTTTAGCTTATTTGTCTAGCTTATTTCGTGTGGCTTAATTTTCCTGGGTAGGTATTAGGGTTAGTGATTTTCAAAAATTGGTTTCACATTTTTCCCATTATTAGTTTAATTTTTATAATTTATTTAATAGCCGTTTTTAGAAAATCAATAAAAAATACCAAAAATAGTTTTTATTTTTAGGAAAAATAGTTTTTAGTTTTTAAAATATATTTTTGAGGTTTACATCTAATTTTGGTTTCAAAAACTTTTATTTTTAATTTCATAATATTTTAAGGTTTTTTATAAACTTTAAAGATTTTTATAAAATTATTAAAAAAGGTTTAGGAGCTTAAATTTGTGTTTTTCTCTTAATTATATTATTTAGGATTTTTATAAATTTTTTATTTTAAATTTTAGAGACTTTTTATTTTTAGTAATATTTAAATATTATTTTATTATTTAATTTTCAAAATTTTATTTTTCTTTCTTTTTCATTTTTCCTAGGTTCTTTGTCATTAATTAGGACTATTTCCATTTTTAGAATATTTTTATAACTTTTAGATTTGTTTTTATAATTATTTTAAGTTTAATTAGGTTTTAATCATTTTTAATCATTTTTAGAGTTTTAAAAATAGTTTTAATAGGTTTTAATTTTTAGAAAATTACTTTTTAGTCTTCTAATAATATAAGTTAAGTGATTAATCAATAAAATCATATTTTAGACATTTGAGTTAGTTAAATTTAATTTTAGGGCTTTAATTAGCATTTAAAATTAATTATTTAATTAATAAAAGGTTTTAAAATATCTTTGTTGGATTTTTAACTTTATTTATATTATTTTAGACTTGTTTTAGCCTTTTTAATCTTTTCTTGATTTTGTTTTTGGCTTTAGCTTAATTTTTAATTTTTGTTTTTTTCTACGGCTTTACGTTTACGTTTTTACGTCATAGTGTAAATTTCACGAAACCGTCATTCCATCTCATCAATATTAATCTCAAAGAAATACAAATTAGAATACACACATATACCTCCTTGGGAAACGAATCTTTCTCTCTTTTAAGTGATTGGGTCATTAGTGTTGATTTTTCCTAAAATCATCACTCGATACTTACCGCTATTTACGCTCTTTTCCTAAAGGGTAGTAAAACCTCTACAATCACATACCACCCGTTACTATGGGTGAAACTTCCTACATAAGTTTGTCACTAAACTCTAGTGGTTTCATCCTTTTCAACATAGCATATCTTGTTGCTCTCATCCTTTCCCACAAACACCATTTCCACATTACTAGTCTCTTTCACGAATTTTAGTCCACCATAAGGACAACTCACCCTATCCTTCCATATAGTGCCTCAAATGGCATTCATCGACTTCTAGTATGATAACTATCATTCTATGAAAATTCAGACATCGCTAACGAGTTTCCCACATCCCTCTAAATCAGTCACCCAAGCTCTAAACACGACTCCTATACTTGTATTAATTTCCCACTTCGTCCATCCTTTTCCAATTAGCTGGATATACTCATATCCAATCATGTTCATCACTCCCTTTAGTCCATACCACAAACTACTTAAAATTCTAATTTCCTTACACAAGTGACCTATGACAATATTTCACATATTGATTAGTTTATCACAACGAGGCTCTTCCAATCCAAATCAACTTATAATCTACACACATCACCAAAAGGACTGTTATCTCAGTTAGTCTATCAAATGCCATCCAAACCCATGCTACAACTACTTCCATAAAATTTAGATAGATCATTAGTAGCACCTATACACTTCTTTCTCGCTTTTCTCCATGAAAGATTTTTTTTCCTGGTACTCAACACTTCCTTTATACCTACACGATGTCTTACCTTCAAGGTTATAGTGCTCCTCATCTTTTCTCATTTAGACCAAGCCTTCGTCTCACATAACACATCACATCTATAACTCCTCCACCATTTGATTATCGATACTAAGCCTTCCAATCAAACAGTATAGGTCAGTACCATTTCCTTTCCACACTACAACAATATTAGCATGCTTAGTTCCTTATTCCACCATTAGGCTATACCAAAGTTTTACCTTTGGTTCCTATCTCGACCTATTTCATTCATGATTCACATCTATCCACACTTGCTTCTTCTTCCTCATCTCATGGCATACATCACGATGTTATGCTTCCCGTCTTTCAAGACATCTATACCTCAAAATTTTCCATGTAGGTTCACTTGTTTTCCTCACGACCAATTCTCCTACTTCATCCTAATAAGGACAGACTAGAGTTTCTTGTGATTACATGCTGATCAGACTATCATATTATACCCATATTAGTTCCCATATGCCTAAACTAATCCATATTCTAAATTATTACTCAAGTCTCATACTTCTATTATGACTTTGCACCTATAATGAGGTACTTTCAATCATCATCTTCTAGGAATACTTGGTTCTCTCCTTTCATGGTTCTCCCTAATTCCTTCACTATCATGTCTAACCAAAATTTCTCACTCAATTCATCGACTCTATGGAAATCGTTATTGCATTGGATAATGCATAAATGTCTCTTCCAAAGATCTTTCATAATACCTTTACAAAACCGACTCTCTCTAATCACCTGTCCACGAATTTATTCAGCTCCAGCTTCACTACTCATCCCTCAATATCGACTACCCAGAGATTCAATCTTCGTGTAGCACGCGACTCCCTCTTGTTACTTCCACAAGTCCTTTAACTCATATGTTGTGTAGTCACTCCATCGCGATCTATTGGTCCAGCTCTTCGTAGCTCCACTCTGCTACCCGATTTCTTTTCCTTTTTCATCTCTAACTGTAAGGAAATTTTTCCATACTTGTACTTGTCACTAATCTAGTACTAGCAACTTCTGCGGCTCCTCCGAGATCTCTTGCATTCTTCTTGCAGCCGGCACATAGTCCTTGCAGCTTCTTGCTTCACGATCTAGCTCTTTACGCACTCCTTATCATCTCCATGATGTTACCTACGAACTTCACACTACGCAGTAGCTTCTAACTTCAACTCCTTCATCACAATATTTCTAAAGGTACTTCAACCCCACAATGGCTCACTTTTCTTTACTTGTTTTACTTCACCATTAATCAGCTTCCTACCAATCATTCTTTCACATCCATGTTTTCCTTCACGTGTCTACTACTACCTTGCCTCCAAAACTATACCAATTCCCTTGCGTGTTATTTTCCCAATCTTACCATTAGTATAAACTTTCTACTCTACCGTCACATCCTCTAGTACTTTCATCAATCTCCTAATGGTACCTCAACCAGCTTCTCATAGCATGACATCTCGTTCCCATGACCACTCAACTAACTTTACTTACTCCCTTATTCCCGTAACTAATCTAAGTTTCAAAACTCCACAAATCTTAATCATTCCTTCAACATAACCTTTAAACCAAAACACATCTCTCTATTATATTATCTAACCATAAGTAATACTACCCAACTCTATCCTCTCATCCTAACGTTCCCACAACCACATAAATAAATCAACCATGACGTGTAACAAAAGAATTCCAAACAATCATGTCCCAAAATAAAATATAGGGTAAAACGAACCCTAGCCAAAACAACTGAAAACAAAACAATGTAATCCGAAAGATTAATGGAGTGTTCCAACAACAAAAAATGAGACTCGTCACGATTAGTATTACCAAATTTTGATATGTTAGAAATTTTAAAAATTTCATCCCAATTAGTTACTTCTCATAAGAACCAAACTACCATACTACTAAAACCAATCATACTCGTTATTAACCATAAACTCATCCTTTATCTTCATCATTTTATCAAGATATCAACCAATTAGTATACTACAATCTTAACCATTATCTTGTTTACCCATATTAAACTTATTTCACTTGTTATTATGAAACCAATACATGTTTATAAAATACAGTGTTTTTTTCATTTTATTCTATATTATTATTATTATTTTATAAAATCCATTTAGGCTGGTTATAACTAAACTACTACACGTTTACAAGGTGTGGTATTATTATTATCATTACTATAATAAAATCTCCCTTTTTACTCTTGCCGTCTAGTTAAATACTTCTAAAAATTTAACTACACTTAAGAAAATTTTTGTAAAATTTCTTTACCCCTTTAAAATGTATTATCACATGTTACATAGAAAACTAATCCAATTATTTTCAAGACAAATTCTTTTTTACAGCTTACTACCACAAACTTAAAAAAATATGTAAGTCACGATATCACACCATACACTTACAAATTATTTTCAAAACCATTTTCCTATAATCAGCCACACTTATTTGTAAGAAAATTTAGTAGTTCTCATTAATTAAATACATACCCGAATGTAGACACACATCAAAAGACTCAAAACGTCGTTGGAACTCCATTAAACTCCAGCACCATAAAACATGAGCAAACACAAGGTACGTTCAAGTTATAATAAGTTAATAAATATTGAATGACCATATATCATAACTTAACACATACTAGTATATATGCATCCGCATATATATATATATACCTATTAAATCACCCAAAACATACTCATTACCATACATGTCAGATCAATCAATCGCGTCATACACTCGTTTTTCCATACAAGAAATCACCATCTTACCACAAGGCATAAAACCCATCACTAAAAACGAGTCCATGTCGTGTGACCCCATAATCACACAACATGAGTATGGCCCTAAACATATAACACAATAAAAAATAGCCATATCGTAGGCAGCTGTTTCATAAACCCATATATTATAAATATACCCAAAATCCACATCTCATCATATACAAGCATGTACTAACCCTCTTTCATGCAATCATAATTGAGAACCCATTGAAGTTGTTGTACTTGTATAACTATGTTGCCACCATAATTATACAATTACCATTTCCCCAATGCACTCCCTCCTATCATAACACTTATAAGAATCAATACAACATATAACACATAAATCCATCTACTCACATAAGCTCATAACCACATAACCACAAAAAGTCCAAAACTCCATCCATTAAAATAACATAGTCAAACTCTTGAAATACATAAATCCATAGTCTAGCTAAAACAGCATAGACTAAATCAAAAACGAAAACATAATCAGTTATTAGTCATGTCGCCCATAAGAGCGGAAACAACTTAAAATCCTTCATATCCACCTACTCCTAATAACTCGAACCACCACATGATTCTTATGGAACATGACTTAAACATCAAAAGAAAAATACTATACCTCAGGTACATAAAATAACCCAACAAAAGATAGAAACTACCATGTACCAAATTATGTACTATAATGTACAATTTAAGCAAAATACGACAATGACTAGCGTGGATGATTATGGTTCAACCAGCACTAGTCACACCCTGAAAAGAAAATAACATGTGGCTAAGTATGAACTACTATGGTTCAACCCATACTAGTCAAAACTTAACAAACATCACAAGTAAAAATCAATAACATCCAGAAAACTTTAATTAATATAAAATGCACACATACTCCTATGACGTCTATATGCAGGGACCCTTAAGCTATAGACTAGGTTACTAGACTAGGCAACCTAATTCTCTATAACCATTGTCTATGATACCATTTTGTCACATCCCACCATGACGGAATATGGGGCGCGACGTATGGATATCATCACAACAATAGCGTGTCTACAGAGATAACTAAATGAAATGGAAATATCATAAATGGTGACACAATGTCATGAAGATATCTCATCAATGCAGGAGTCTAGGTAAGTAGGTAACAGTCCTACCTCTTACCCAAGACAAACAAATAACACAAACAAATCAACATATAGGTTCATAGTATCACTTACTGAAACAAACTGAAAAATAAACTAAGAAGGAACGGGGATCTCCTTCTAAATGTATTCCTACGCGACTCCAATCTTAACCACATATGTTCTCACGCTTAACCACTTTATCACCTGAAAGAGATACTAAAACACGTCAACATAATGTTGGTGAGAGTCATAGGTTTAGACTCCAACCGAAAATAGATTATAATAAGCTGTGAACAACAATAAACCACTAAACATATGGACAATGTGCTACAAGTATGCATTAACAACAAACATTCAAGATCAATCATTCCAAACCAAATCCAAGGATCCCAGCCTTACCAAACACCATGGTACCATAGGTGCGCATACACCTATGTACCAATCCCAAGGCCCCGCCTTGTCATTATCCATTGGTCCCATAGATTCTCACACATCTATGCACCTCCCCAAGGCCCCGCCTTGTCAACATCCCCTTGGTACCAATTCAAACCACAATAACTGAGACGGTACGTGTCCCCCGATACAAATCATAAACACAATCAAGAATCACATAGCAGTTAATCACATAAGTGCACACACAAGTCCATTACAAACCATAAAAACATTGACAGCATTAGTTACAAAACCATACAGTATCTCTTCCATCCCATCTGGAAGTCAAACACATAAAAAGATATGGGACTATGAAACTCAGTTGATTGAGCTTGTCCAAAAATCCGCGTACTAGCAAAAAGCTAACAAACAAAAGCACACAATCAAAACATGGACCAAACATTAAGATGGCTTATCAACCCATGATGGACATCTAACCTTCTCCCATATATATACCTCATTTATATACTCTAAGAATCTCATTACACCCCTCTATAAAGCCCTTAACTTAGTTTACTTCATAACCCATCTCGTTAACATTTTACCCAAAACAGTCCCGGTTTTTAGGTCTCTAAACTATAAGCCAAACGCCCACCTAACCATACCCATGATCTCTGTAAAGGAAACCCTATTCCCTTACATATGTCAGATAACTCCTCCCTTTTTCCCCAACCTTAAAGCTACTGCTAATGCCCGGATATATATATATATATATATACTTCTGCCTATCCGTGTGACAATCCGTCAATTTATGGTTGATATTTTATTCTCGATTATTATTTAAAAACATTATTTTTAATGTTATAATATGAACTCACATATTTTTGGGAAGAAATTTGGATTTACGTCTTGAAGTAGCATCGACTACGTTTAAACCGGAGGATTCAACGTTACGTGCTTACGTTTACATACGCCGTCTTTGGTGACAGTCCGACATTTCAGAAAATAAATTTGTCCATGAATATTATTTTGGAGTTTTAAATTTGTGTTGGTTCATAAACTCACAAATTTACGAGAAAAGATTAGGACTTACGATTTTATTTTAACGTCCTTTACGACTAAACCGGAAACCTTAGGATTACGTATTTACGTTTTTGAACTCCGTTTTTGATGAAACAATTTTTATTGGATTCGTTTTGTGACATTGATTCATAATTTATAAAAACGTTTTTAGTAAAACGACCCGAGGGCACGCAAATCAAGGAAACTAGAATCGAGGGATACCCGTAAATTAGTGGGATGAGACAAGATAAATCTTGCCCCACCCCACTCAATATGGACGGCCAACACATCACAACTCAACACTTGATGTGTCAAGTTGTAACCAAGAAATAAACACTTGTCACACAAGCTTAATGTTTAAGCTACTTCTACTTCCACTACAACAAAACTAACAACTAGTTTTCATCCTTTCATTTGTGACATGCAAAAACCACTCAACTCTCTCCCTACACTCTCTCTTTGCCGTCCTATATTCAACCAAAACACCACCATCATATGATTTTTAACCACAAACATATGTTATAACTTACATATGTTAATCTCCATTCAAAAAGATGAAGATTGGTGCAAGTTATAACATCCAAGGAGGAGTATTCATGGTGTCTTGGGGCTGATTTTCTACAAGGTGATCATAAAGATTGATGGTCTTGAAGATGGTGTTGGCTAAGCACAAGTTTCTCCATCAAAAACCATGTTTTGATCATAACCTACATCAACTTGGTGGTATAAAGATTGTCCTCCTCATCTTCATGTTATTTTCATTATGTAAACATGTATTTTATTTCCTATTGTATATGTATATGATGATTATATGATGATAAAAATGTTATGTGGGGATTTGGTGCTGATAAACATGATTAAAAAGGTGAAAAACCATAAGAAACAAGGTCAAAATCATGCTTAATTTACATGGCTGTATAAAACAGTAAAGAAACAGGTCATGGACTGATAAAATGATGAAGTAGAATGGATTTACAGTAAGCTATGAGTCTTGTACACATGTGAGAGTTGACCATGCAATGGAATCAAAATAATGAGTGAGATATGATCAAAACAAGTTTAAGGTATAAATCTGAGGTTACTGTTTTGGACGATTTTTAGAAAATATTTAGAAGATGATTCAACAGTAGCTATAAAGGAGTTAAATGTAGCACATATCATGTAGTTTATGTGATAAAAATTTGAGCTTCTATCTCCATGTAGAACTCAAGATATGACAGTTTTGGTGAAAGTAAAGATAAAAATCAGATTTTTGGAAATTAAAGAATAATACTATTATATAAGCACTCAAAACTTTAATGTATAAAATATAAATTAAAACCCACTAACTTATGGATTCTATTTATATAAATATGTAAAAGGTGGAATAAGTGTATAAATTATAAAAATGGTAACTTGTTAAGTTTTATAAGTTATAAAACTATAAATATGATTTTTACAACTTTTTCGGCTATTGCCGTAAAATTAACGTTTTTGTTAAATAAAACATAGATGGTTGGACCCGTCTAATGTAAACTTTATATAACTTATATACTGATATATATAGACATGTATAACAAGTAAAAACCGATAAAACCCGAACTATAAGAAATACGGACATTTACGAGCTAAATAAACATATTGGACTAATAATTGGACTTAAAAAGATAAAAACTTGTAAAAAGAACTTATTGGGCTTAACCCATTTGGCCCAACATGGAAAATATATATACTGATAATATAAGTACAAAAAGGATTAAAACAAGTTAAAGAACTTATAATAAGTATATTGGACTTAAAACACGTAAATATGTAAAACTAGAAAACTAGTATAAAAGTTATCGACATATAACACTAAAATGAGTAAACGAGAATATGTAAACCCATTTGATCATCATATATATATAATCATCATATGTATACATAATTGCTATTTTTATAAAGTCATTGGACAAACGTCTAAGACCGAGTATTATTTGTCTAGGTTTCCGTGATTGAAGCATGTACCGTACGACCGAATTGCCGATAACCCACCTTCCCATATCAACGTGAGTTCATAGCCTCGCACTCTTTTAAATGTTTTTATAAATGTTTTATAAACCCGCGAGGGAGATAACATGTTAGTTTTTATAAAATAGGACACCATTTGTCCCGATTGTTTGTTTATTGATTTGGACCCGAATGATTGAATGACCCGATTGTATGACCCGATTGTATGACCCGATTGTATGACCCGATAAATGATTAAAGGACCCGATATATGAAATCAAATGGATTATTAAAGTTAGGATATGTCACTAAAAGTCCCATTAGCATGAATTGTGAACTACCGGGAGTTGGTAGACGCTTGTGCATATAATAGTACTATTTGGGGACGATCACCCCAGTTCGCGCCTTGACGGTTGATCCCCGTCGTGCCACATTGATTGGTAAGCGAATTTATGTATGAGAAGATTTCCATAGCGAGACCTTTGTGACGACACGCTACTTTAGATGGGCAAAATTGGTATCGGGTTAGCTACCCGTTGTTGGTTTAGTAAGGTAACAATGTCATGCGGCTTATAATAATCCGAATTAACGAAATACTAATAGACGCTCCGAATTACGATGTATTGCCTGATTAGCAATACAGGGTCATACTATTGATATTATATTCGTGTTTTGGTTTTCATAACTATATTCATATAACGGTTTTTATTTTCATACAACGTTATAAGACGTATTGTATGATTGTTTTTACGACATTGGCTCGTATAATGATTTTTAAGGCAAATGCCTATATTATGATTTTCGATAAGGATTTGTATAAAATGACTTTGGCTATTTTATGGCCTATCAAAATGATTTGTACAAAATGATTATCAGTAATAATCTTATACTGATATTATATTGATGGATTTTATTAAACTCTATGAATTCACTCGGCGTTATCGCTGACCTTTTCTTTTAACATGTTTTATCTCAGGTACTTGAAGGTAATTCTCGGGAAGACGACAAGAATTCATGGCCCGCACTTAAATTATAATTTCCATTCAAATATTTGTAAAATCTGTATTATATAAAATGTCTTGGGACCAATGTAACTTTGATATTTATGAATGGAGATGCTTTATTAATACACGACGCGATTTTTATGCGTTGTCTATGATGTGAGTAATGTGCTATAACGTAACACCAACTAGTCTTCCGTTGTACTGAGTTGTATAAATTTGGGGGTGTTACAGTTTGGTACCAGAGCTCTCGTTATAGAGAACGAAAGATTTTTAAAAACCAAGGTTTTGAATAAAACATTTCAAAATCTTTTAACTAAAAACATTTTTCTAAAAATGTCTAAAAATCTTTTGACTATAACGGTGCCGAAGAATTCCCGAGTTACCGACAAGGCCAAGACTGAGAAGTGTTATTTTAATATATATATAACTTGGATTATATATATATATATATATGATGTAATTTTATTACATGATTATTTGATGATTATTTTGATTTTTATACGAGGTATTTATACGACGTAGATTGTCACAAGTAACCCTAAATCCCCTAGTAAATTAATCGAAGCTATTCTCGTAGGAATTCTAGCAATCCTAGATCTAAACCAAGTTGTGGATATTTTTGATCCCAGCAAATGATTGATATTCGTAGAAATGTAGATATTAGTTGATTGTGATATTGAAAGAAGAATTGGCGAGATTAAATCTGATATCGATGTCATGACGATCTTTTCTTATAGAGTGGAGTTTGACAAAACGTTACCACCTAGAAAGATGTCATGTGATTCGTTGTCACCCAATTCTTAAATTTGAAATCGAAAGGGTGAATGTTGCACTTGAGGCTGTTATTAGAACCATTACCCAAAAGCCTCATGCCACTAATACCTTTCCGAGAAGTCTAATTGAATGTGTGAGTCATCTCATACTAGTGACTCATTTGATAGTTGTTGTTGTAAGAGATATAGGATTGGAAATTAAGTGTTCATTCATATTGAGATTGTATTGCCTTTACAAGGCCGAAAAATAAGATTGAAAGTATTGGAATATGAGTTAGGATATCGAATTGAGTATAAATTGGTTAAAACTTGAATAAAGTAAAATTTAACTCGTATGGAATATAATATTGTTAAGAGGAAGTCGTTAAGTTTTGTGATTGAATTATAAGGATTTAATTGATTGTTGATTCGTGTTAAGGGTTGTTCCTAGGCCATTGTCCACTGACGAGGATGCCCAATGTCCAATAAATAAATTGAAGAAATCTTCTTCTGAATTGAGACCGATGGATCTTCTGGGACATGTGGAACACCTAATGACTCTTGTAGATTAGTATTCATTGTGGTATCTTTTAAAAATCCCTAACTTAACTGAGATATCAGTTGGTAGGATGAGTTCTGAGAATTGTATGACATAGTGACACGTAATGTGTTACGGTACAATTTTGACTTGTTTGTGATTAATGATAAAGACTACCTTTGATTGCTAAATCCTACATGTATCGATGTTATCTATCCTTTATTGCTTCATCCTAATGCTCACATTAGTGATGCAACCATTGAACAATTACTCATCTTGAATTGAGTTACGTTGTGGATTAATCTTTTTGAGCGCCATCGAGATCATGAACCTCATGATTATTTGGCTAAAGCTCATTTCCTATTATATTGTAGTTAGTTCTTGGTGAACAACTCTTCATCACTCTTTTGCAGATCACTCATTGTTTTTATAAGATAAAACGGTATCCTTTGAGAAAAATTGAATTTTCATCACTATAAGGATTATTCATTGTGAGATTTATAAGTGATTGAAATGAAGTTGTTTATAAAACACTTTGGAAAACTTAATTATTTCCATAACAAAGAAAACCTTTGTAAATATATTTTTGATTCTTATTTAAGAATTAAGCATGAAAATGCTTTTATTATAAACATGATGATAAAATTTTGACGAACTGAGTATTGCATCGTTAATCTTGAAATTGTATATAGTTGCGCGCCTACATACAATTTGGAATGGACCATGCAAGGCTGATTAGTAGTCACCATAAAACTAATGAATAAACACTACATTTTCTTTGAAGATTGTGAAAGATTAAAATTTTATGAGATCTGCAAGAAGTGTAAAATAAGGCCATAATGTTAGGGACACCTACATATGTGCCTGTAGCATCTATTCTTCCGAGTCGAATTTACTCATCTGTGGAAATTGTCTTATTTGACAATTGATATTCCGTTCTTGTCCAATTCTCCCGTAGTGAGATTCTTAGGAAAAGTATTTGATTGCCGAGTGTTGATACCCGACTGGATGTATCGACATTCCTATCATTTCTTTTGATTTAGTTTCATTTGAATGACCTGGGTAACGATCCGAGGAGCTTTCGAATGCGCACTCAAATTATGAAAACATGGGATATATTCATATTCGTTAAATGTTTTCATCTGTATCTGATTTGAAATTCTCTCGCGTAGATTATGCGTTAATCTTACTCTTTTAAGGTTAGTTATGTCTCCGGATATCCTTGATTTGTGAAGGATTATGAGTTATTATTAGTCTTTTGAGAAGTTCACATCTTATCGGCGGCAATAGAACTGGAAAGTTGATAGTGCCAGTAGAATGGATTGATTGATTATGACATGACGACATTGTCTTAATTGATGGGAACTCGAGTAGAATTCCTCTAAACGATAAGATGTTGATTAACAAAAGTGATCTAAATAATTCTTGGTGGATGACGATATCCTGTATTTAGACTTGAAATTATACCGTGAATGGTTGTGAACTAGTTATAGATATTATAATCTAGAAAGAACCTAATATGAAATTATTAAAAGATGTTTTCGTTATCTGAAACTTTAGGAAGTATTTGTTGATGAATTACCTAGACTTTCGCCATTAAGGCAAGTTGAAATTAGTATTGATTATATTCCCGATGCTGCACTTGTGGCTCGTGCACTGTACTTCAGCACCATCTGAATTTAAGGAATTACCGTACAACTGAGAAAGTTGTCGGAGAAAGATTTTATTATACCAATCCTGTCATCCTGAAGAGCTATGGTGTTATCATTCATTATATTTATAGATTACTGTGAACTGAGTAAATTGACAATCGAAAACGATATCCATAACTCGAAATGGAAGATTTGTTCGATCATTTACAAGGTTTTTGATCCTCAGCATGGTTATCATCAACTTCGCATCTGCGAAAAGGATTATCTATTCCAATCATTACATCTAGAACTTGTAGTGAACATTATGAGTTTCACGTGATGTCGTTTGGATTGACTAATACACATGTAGCATTCATAAATTTGGTGAATCACGTGTGTAGGCTGTAAATTGATAAATTCATGCTTGTGATCATTAAGGATCATTTGTTTGTTTACAAGAATGAGAATGAGTTAATAATTATTTATAGATTGCCCTGAATTGGCTGAACAATGAAAACATGTACCTTAGATATTTAACATAAGACTTAAAACTTAATCCTTTACATAAAATGACCGTTGGATTAATAATGGTAAGATGTATGCATATAGACTCTTCAAAAATTAAGAACCCTTTTAAGACTTTGGGTTAGACTAAAAAGAAAGTGCGAATATATTTTGACAAATGTTTTAACAAAGGATTTTAAGGGATTATTCCCTTATACACAAACCATTTAACTAAACTTCTGTTTAGGGGTAAATGTTTGTGTATACCTTAAGACAACTTAAGAAGGATTGAGTAAAACCATTTAAAACATGATTTGAAATCTGAAACGATAATTTTTGCTTTTCAAACTAAGAAAACTTTGACCAAAGTATAAAAAAAGGTTTTTTTTTTCGAACATTTACGAATCTTATTAAATATTTTCAATAAATCAACAAAAATCTTGTTAATTAAATCCAAATTTATTTTGAACATTTTATATAATTGGTCGAACTAAGAAATTTAAACTTTTAACGTTACGTTTCATGAAAAATTAAATAATTTTTGTTAATTTACATATAATAATTATCGATGCTTTAGACGCCGGATTGAGAAAAACTGATAAAAATGATAGTTGAGACGAAACTAAAACATAAAAGATATGAAGAAAGAATTTTGAATAAATACGGTTGTGATATTTATTTCATCAGGAAAGTGAATGTAGATACTGACACATTATGTATAAAATATAAAGAACCAATTAGGACATGTTCCTTAATAATGAAGGTGCAAAATAAAGTGCCGAACAATATAAAAATAAACGATGTTTGTAAAAAGGATAATATAGATAATAAAAGCGGTTCGCGACTAATATGAATCATTAAGATTGAGAAGCCGATGGCATTAAATGTTTTAAAGGGCCGTTTATGGTTGCCTAAATATGGAAGATTGTGAGATGTAGTCAAATTGGAAATCTTGTAAGTATAAGTATTATATGTTTGTCATTTTTGACTAAAAGTATCTTTGTCTGAAAAAGTTGTACTAATGGCAATTATGAAGGCAGACATCGCCTCATACATTGGTAAATGTCTAGCTATTGCAAAGGTCATCATCTGAATTTGATTCGATTTGGGTCATCGTCGACAGACTAACCAAATCTGCTAATATCATTCCCGTTAATGATAAATGCAAAAGAGTTATATAAATATAGTGTGCTTGTATCAAACATCTTTATCAAGATCCTCGCTTCGCATCGAATTTCTAGAGATTTGCTCAGAAATCATTGAGAACGAACCTTGATGAGAGTACTATGTACCACCCCAAATCGAAGGGACGAGGTAAAGTAAAGATACAAAGTAAAATAAGTGTTGTTTTATGTTTGAATGATTTGGTAATAGACCGTATAATCTTTTTCATTTGGAGATATTACCATTGATAATCATTGTATTAGGATTGAGATCGAATCTTGTTAGGATCTAAATATTGTGATTTGGACATGTCTTTTAGGTTTAAGGTTTCCTATGATGGCAAACCGAACCTTGCAAAATACCCGACCCGCGAGATATGAAATGATTGTTGAAATTAGGATTTGATTATTAACTGCCGATAGTGGGCAGGGGTTATGTGAATGTGAAATGTAGATCTTGAAGTGCCAAATGGGTAGCGAAGTTATGCCATAATTTTTAAACTTGGAAAAATGAATTCATGATCTGACAAATCATGGGATATAAGTCCCTGTTGTATGGAACCATAGAGATGATGTAAAAAGATTGGTTTGAAAGGCATATAAGCTGGATCTACCCTAGGACTTCAAAGACTGCGTGAATTATGTTTCGTATATCGAACTTGATGGAATATCTATCAAGTGAGAATCTGACTATTCTTAGTAGAGCTTAGATCGGTGAAAAGTTGCATTCATCAAAAACCCGTGAACATCATGGATAGAGAAAGTAAGTCAACATTAAGCCTGATCTTATTCCCGTAGTTATGTTTGATGAAACTCGCGTATTGTAATGAATTGCACTTGTGAGAAAAGACCGAATGTGGAGGAAATACCCACATGGTTTTAACTCTATAAGAAGCGAGTAGTAAGATGATCTTTGAGGACAAAGATCCTGTTTAGGGGTAAATGCTGTGACAATCCGTCAATTTATGGTTGATATTTTATTCTCGATTATTATTTAAAAACATTATTTTTAATGTTATAATATGAACTCACATATTTTTGGGAAGAAATTTGGATTTATGTCTTGAAGTAGCGTCGACTACGTTTAAACCGGAGGATTCAACGTTACGTGCTTACGTTTACATACGCCGTCTTTGGTGACAGTCCGATATTTCAGAAAATAAATTTGTCCATGAATATTATTTTGGAGTTTTAAATTTGTGTTGGTTCATAAACTCACAAATTTACGAGAAAAGATTAGGACTTACGATTTTATTTTAACGTCCTTTACGACTAAACCGGAAACCTTAGGATTACGTATTTACGTTTTTGAACTCCGTTTTTGATGAAACAATTTTTATTGGATTCGTTTTGTGACGTTGATTCATAATTTATAAAAACGTTTTTCGTAAAACGACCCGAGGGCACGCAAATCGAGGAAACTAGAATCGAGCGATACCCGTAAATTAGTGGGATGAGACAAGATAAATCTTGCCCCACCCCACTCAATATGGACGGCCAACACATCACAACTCAACACTTGATGTGTCAAGTTGTAACCAAGAAATAAACACTTGTCACACAAGCTTAATGTTTAAGCTACTTCTACTTCCACTACAACAAAACTAACAACTAGTTTTCATCCTTTCATTTGTGACATGCAAAAACCACTCAACTCTCTCCCTACACTCTCTCTTTGCCGTCCTATATTCAACCAAAACACCACCATCATATGATTTTTAACCACAAACATATGTTATAACTTACATATGTTAATCTCCATTCAAAAAGATGAAGATTGGTGCAAGTTATAACATCCAAGGAGGAGTATTCATGGTGTCTTGGGGCTGATTTTCTACAAGGTGATCATAAAGATTGATGGTCTTGAAGATGGTGTTGGCTAAGCACAAGTTTCTCCATCAAAAACCATGTTTTGATCATAACCTACATCAACTTGGTGGTATAAAGATTGTCCTCCTCATCTTCTTGTTATTTTCATTATGTAAACATGTATTTTATTTCCTATTGTATATGTATATGATGATTATATGATGATAAAAATGTTATGTGGGGATTTGGTGTTGATAAACATGATTAAAAAGGTGAAAAACCATAAGAAACAAGGTTAAAATCATGCTTAATTTACATCGCTGTATAAAACAGTAAAGAAACAGGTCATGGACTGATAAAATGATGATGTAGAATGGATTTACAGTAAGCTATGAGTCTTGTACACATGTGAGAGTTGGCCATGAAATGGAATCAAAATAATGAGTGAGATATGATCAAAACAAGTTTAAGGTATAAATCTGAGGTTACTGTTTTGGACGATTTTTAGAAAATATTTAGAAGATGATTCAACAGTAGCTATAGAAGAGTTAAATGTAGCACATATCATTTAGTTTGTGTGATAAAAATTTGAGCTTCTATCTCCATGTAGAACTCAAGATATGGCAGTTTTTGTGAAAGTAAAGATAAAAATCAGATTTTTGGAAATTAAAGAATAATACTATTATATAAACACTCAAAACTTTAATGTATAAAATATAAATTAAAACCCACTAACTTATGGATTCTATTTATATAAATATGTAAAAGGTGGAATAAGTGTAGAAATTATAAAAATGGTAACTTGTTAAGTTTTATAAGTTATAAAACTATAAATATGATTTTTACAACTTTTTCGGCTATTGCCGTAAAATTAACGTTTTTGTTAAATAAAACTTAGATGGTTGGACCCGTCTAATGTAAACTTTATATAACTTATATACTGATATATATAGACATGTATAACAAGTAAAAACCGATAAAACCCGAACTATAAGAAATACAGACATTTACGAGCTAAATAAACATATTGGACTAATAATTGGACTTAAAAAGATAAAAACTTGTAAAAAGAACTTATTGGGCTTAACCCATTTGGGCCCAACATGGAAAATATATATACTGATAATATAAGTACAAAAAGGATTAAAACAAGTTAAAGAACTTATAATAAGTATATTGGACTTAAAACACGTAAATATGTAAAACTAGAAAACTAGTATAAAAGTTATCGACATATAACACTAAAATGAGTAAACGAGAATATGTAAACCCATTTGATCATCATATATATATAATCATCATATGTATACATAATTGCTATTTTTATAAAGTCATTGGACAAACGTCTAAGACCGAGTATTATTCGTCTAGGTTTCCGTGATTGAAGCACGTACCGTACGACCGAATTGCCGATAACCCGCCTTCCCATATCAACGTGAGTTCATAGCCTCGCACTCTTTTAAATGTTTTTATAAATGTTTTATAAACCCGCGAGGGAGATAACATGTTAGTTTTTATAAAATAGGACACCATTTGTCCCGATTGTTTGTTTATTGATTTGGACCCGAATGATTGAATGACCCGATTGTATGACCCGATTGTATGACCCGATAAATGATTAAAGGACCCGATAGATGAAATCAAATGGATTATTAAAGTTAGGATATGTCACTAAAGTCCCATTAGCATGAATTGTGAACTACCGGGAGTTGGTTGACGCTTGTGCATATAATAGTACTATTTGGGGACGATCACCCCAGTTCGCGCCTTGACGGTTGATCCCCGTCGTGCCACATTGATTGGTAAGCGAATTTATGTATGAGAAGATTTCCATAGCGTGACCTTTGTGACGACACGCTACTTTAGATGGGCAAAATTGGTATCGGGTTAGCTACCCGTTGTTGGTTTAGTAAGGTAACAATGTCATGCGGCTTATAATAATCCGAATTAACGAAATACTAATAGACGCTCCGAATTACGATGTATTGCCTGACTAGCAATACAGGGTCATACTATTGATATTATATTCGTGTTTTGGTTTTCATAACCATATTCATATAACGGTTTTTATTTTCATACAACGTTATAAGACGTATTGTATGATTGTTTTTACGACATTGGCTCGTATAATGATTTTTAAGGCAAATGCCTATATTATGATTTTCGATAAGGATTTGTATAAAATGACTTTGGCTATTTTATGGCCTATCAAAATGATTTGTACAAAATGATTTTCAGTAATAATCTTATACTGATATTATATTGATGGATTTTATTAAACTCTATGAATTCACTCGGCGTTATCGCTGACCTTTTCTTTTAACATGTTTTATCTCAGGTACTTGAAGGTAATTCTCGGGAAGACGACAAGAATTCATGGCCCGCACTTAAATTATAATTTCCATTCAAATATTTGTAAAACCTGTATTAAATAAAATGTCTTGGGACCAATGTAACTTTGATATTTATGAATGGAGATGCTTTATTAATACACGACGCGATTTTTATGCGTTGTCTATGATGTGAGTATTGTGCTATCCCATAACACCAACTAGTCTTCCGCTGTACTGAGTTGTATAAATTTGGGGGTGTTACAATCCGTATATTACCAATTTTGAACATACAAAAAGTTTGTTATGATTAGGGGGTCTTACCCTAACCCATTTGCTTAGACACCCTTCAGGTCTCTTATTTAATATATAAACCAACTACCATGCTCATTAGAGGGCTCAAGTGTACTCCTAAGTACCCCAATCACCTTAAAATATTAAATTAAACCCGACTGATTTCAAAACTGTTTTGACCTCCGACTGTTGTAACCTATATTTGACCCACCTCCCAACCTCCAATTTAGTTCTCGTTTCTTGACATCGTAAGCCACTTCAAATACCTATTCAAGGATGCTTGGATCGCAAAATAAGGGTTTGTATAACTCTAGATATGATCAAAACAATGACCCAAAAATTCTTCCCAGTTTTTAAAAATGAATCTAACACAATTAACCTAATTAATTACCATCACAATAAATATTTATTAACCCTAATTATTCTAATCATGTTCATATCCTTAATTTATAGATTTCATAATTAACCTAACCCTAAATCCATCATGTATTGATTAATAATGCTTTAAAAATAATTTAATTGAAAAGAGGATTAAAGGTTATACCTTAAAATTAATGGAAGATGAAAATTATGAAGAAACCCTAAAAGACTCCATTGATGCCGACTTATTTTTTATTTCCAGGGGATTATAAAGTGTTTTTTATTAATAAAAATATTATATACTTATTCCTAACAAGTCCTAACCCAAGTACACAAGCCCACTTTCCTTTTTTTCTTTTTTTTCTTTCCTTTTGTTTTAATTGTATACAACCGACCCCTATCCCATAAATTTCGTTTTTTTTAATTTAAATTATTAATAACTGTAATAATAATATTACCTTAATTTTCCTTAATTTATTTCAGCTTCTAAAGCCACCAAAACCGTAAAACTAGTCAAATTTACGCGTATACCGTAAAAGACGTAAAAATATACAGTTTTATAAAAACTCTTGAAATATGAAATAAACTAATTAACTAAGTCCTAAATGACTTAAAACCATCCCGAAAAATACTCCCGTGACTAAATACCTCTTCCGAGACCCCTAAATGCAAAACCCTAAACCGTAAAAATACGATTTTCTATAATACATATACGTATACGTAAAACCACTAAATAACACCATCTCATTTCATAGTCACTACCATGTGAGCTCATGAACATGTAAACATCATACATCGTTTCACTCACAAGGTACACCGTACCTGATACGATATCCAAACCACAATCTATACACACCAATTAGCACATAAACACATAAAGACACGTAATTTCACGAAATATGCTCAAACATAAAACTAAGTGACGAACCTCAAAACCGCAGTTGTCACATCACTCCCTCCTAATAGAAATCTCGTCCCGAGATTTACTCCTTAGGATCAAACACACAAACCACAAATCACATGTGGATACTTGTTCTAAATGAACTCCTCTCATTCCCGTGTGTACTTTAGTTCAAGTCTCAAATTACCACATATATCTGACTTCTCAATACAATATATTCAAACAGTGTGTAGGTCGGGCCTAAGCTTCTGTGACAAGTCCACACAAACTGAACCGGGGCGGCTTCCCCCATATACCTGTTAATTATAATAGCGGTTAACCCATCATAGGTTAATTAACGGTCCATAATTGAGGCTTTAACAAAGGCATTCACTTAATGCAATTCAAAGGTAACCACGGGTCCATTCATAGAGGGACAAGCATACCATAAAAGACTTGTGTTCTATGTTTATAAAAACATGTATTCCCCCTCGCGGGTTTAAAAGCCATTTACAAAATAGTGTAAAAGCGAGGCTATAGAATTACTAGATAATATGCGAAGCTAGTAGTAGTAGTGATCGCCGAAGTAAAGATGCCTCCCAAATATATACACATCAAAAGCCGCCACCTAACAAATAAGGTGCGTGCTCAGCAACATACTTAAGTATTTCAAATCATACTTAGTATAATAAAATCAATGACTCGAAATAGTATGTACATAGACATGACCAATCAATGCAAGTGATTCCTTCTAAACCCCACAACATGTACTAGCTTTCCAAACTAGCACCTTCGATATTGATCCATCTCAATATGCCAAATCAATATGGTTCAAGTACCCTAAATGGGTCTTCAATCTCAGAATATACAATCACAAATAAGACTTATATCCTCTTAGGACTTTGAGAAGCTAATAGTTTAGCCTCTTGCCTCAAACTATGACGCGAGGTTAAGTACCTCCCAAATAGTACTCAGCCGGTACTTACCAAAAGTACACGCTGTTTTCCCCTACCTAAACAACTCCGTTTTCGACGAAAATTGGTGACAACCTCACTTATAATATGTGTAAGACTCAGTTTAAATTTCATTCAATGGTTTACATTTTAGAACCACCTGCTCGACACATCTTTAGACTTTTAAAACCGAACAGTTTTGCACACTTGCATCGTAAAACCATTTTGACCTTGTTAAACATTTCCATTTCCAAAATCGCCACTTGAATTTGAAAAAAGACTCAAAATGCTAAGTTTAGAACCCAACAACAGCCTTTTATCAGTTTCAAAACTCAACTTATAGTCCCCGTGATTCGATCCAAATATCGACAACAATTTCGTATTGTGTCAATACTCGTCTCCCGGTACACGAATAATCAAACTAGCATAACTTTTGACTCGTTTGGAGTTAAAAGCTCTATCTTATATCGAAACGAGCGTCTCGACGACTACTACAACAATATCCAATAACATCAAACTTTATTCAAGCCTAAAATTGGCAGAATTGCCTTAAACCCACTGATGTAAATTGACACTTTAAAAATCATATCAACACTCATTTTGACCCATTTTTATCATCATCAACACCTCAAATACGATATACACATCATCCTTAACATCTAATAACATCCCTAAATCACTTGCATGATTCATACTTTCAAAATCCACATCAAAAATCATACATGCAACACTTTTAAAATCAAATATAATAATAATAACACATCCTACAACAATAAAAATGGACCAAACATTACTTGATCATCATGAAAATCTTTGAAAAACAAAAGTTAATGCATGTGTGAAATTTTTATTCCAAAATGATTACCTTTTAATTTCCAACATGGATCTTCAATTAGTTTTTGAAAATTCAAACTAGAAATCAAGATCAAGGGGTGTTTATGGTGGTGATGGTCACGGCATAGAGAGAGGGAGAGGGTAGAGAGATGAAATTTTGGTGGTTAGTGGTATGTATGTGTTTGTTGGTGCCTTTTATATGGTGGGGGAAGGGTAGGAATTGCAATTAGTACATTCTTTTGGGCCAAGTTGTAAAATATTAGCTAAAAAGCGGGAAATGACTACCAGTCAATTTTAAAAATATTTACGAGTGTCGGGTTTCGTCCCGGGTTCATAAAAATATGAATCTTGTTTGTTAAATCGATCGGTTTAACAATTAAACGCACACAAAACGAAATATCATAGTTCGACTCGATTTAATACGTAATGAAATAAAATTTCATAAATATCAAATATCGAAATAATCGATACTAAATATAATATTTGGGCATCCATTGGCATCGCGATCACTATTAGTACTCCTCAATTGTCACAACAATTAATTATAGCTACACATAACTGGTTTTAACTAAAACCGTCAAATATAATAATACTCATCATTACTTAGAAATTACAAATCCGTTACATAATTAGGATTTAATAATAACGTCAAGTTCGGGTTATTACGGAAATACTTAACAAAAACGGGCACAATGAAAGAATAAGCTCGTTTGAGCTTATTACTGAACCAATTAAGCTCTAATTTGTCTCAAAGACTTAAAATCGAATTTCAGCTAGACTTGCTCAAAGAAACAGCTTAAAAGCTAGTAAAACTCAATTAAGCTTATTAAAATAAGCCAAGAATAAGCAAACCGAAAATCCAGACATCCACAATCAGATTTTAATGATTAATCTTGATAAACAGCTCAATAGGAGTATGGAATGTCTTTCCAAATTTAAAATGATCCACTAGATAAGCTGGAATTTGAAATTAAGCTAGAAAGTGCTTATTTGACCAACTTTGACCAAAAATATGAAAAAGCTGAAAATCTCCCAAACTACTCAGGACATGTCTCAAACAAGGTTTGTGAAGAAAAATGGGCAGATTTATGAAGTAGAATTGGAGATTCAAGAAAACAGTCAAGCTCTCATTACAAAAACTTGAGTTTGGTCTGTGGCTTATTAAAAAGCTGATTCCTAGCATAAAACGGAAAACTATATAATTTCCTCTTACAAGCTTAAACTTTGGATGTTAACCTACCACTGAGAACTGATTTCAGGCAATTTGGTCAAGTAATGAGTAAATGGCATGGATTTGAATCTAACAAGTTTTCTGATGAAAATGATAACAAAATTTGACCCAAACCTTTTTGATGTCAATTGTCTTTTTGACCAGCTCTTTGACTTCAAAACTAAACACCAATGTTACCACTTGCTTACTGAATGTAACAAAACAAGTATGACAGATTTTGAACAAGTTTTGGTCACAAAAGCTCACAAATCCAAACACCACTTTATAAGACTAAAATGAACTTTTACAAAGAAAATTTTAGTATAAAAGTAAATCAAACTATGAATGCTAACAAAACTTGTTCAATGAGTGAAATGAAGAGTATTAAGACTGAAAATAAGCTAGTAAACACTCTTGACTACAAATTGAAACTGAAGACCACTTACTGATGAAAAACAGAACTGAAAATCAAGTAACTAAGATTCAATCTACAAAATCACTCAAAGACTATCAATCAAACTCAGTTATGCTTAAACAAATCTAAACACATGATCATAGCAGCAAATAGTGTTTACTCTAAGAATTTAGCATGCAAAGTTCAATTGAGTGGAACCTAAAAACAGAATTATAACACCTTCTAGCTTGAAACCTCCATTGATGGAGTAGTATGGCACTGAGCCAACTAGAATCTACTAGACCACCATCAATTGACCACCATTAACTAATTAATCACCTCCAAAAGCTAATTATAAACCAAATCAACAAGAACTACTACTATAACTGCTATAATGGGACTGAAATGAACTTCTAGGCTGAACTGAACATGAATAGCTTCCAACATCGTATCAAAATCACTTCATTGATCAATGATGGTCAATGATATCACAAAAGCATAACAGTAATGCAGGATTTGAGTAGGTAAATGAAGATAAGAGAATGAGATGAATATTTTTGTTCTTTTATTGATTTTGGAGGGAAAAGTAGGTACAACAGCTTAACTAACTTTCTAACAAACTTTTAAGTGTGTGTCAAACACTTAAGAGTTGTTAACTAACTGAATGTAGAAATAGAACTTGAGAGAAAAAAACTAAAGTGTGTGTTTTTGCACACTTAACTACACACTGAAAATGAAGGTACAATATGCTATTTATAGAGGTTGATTATGATTTTTGGGGTAGCATGACGTGTCTCATCCAATGGGGGATGCCAGGTGTCATAATTTGGTGAATTGTAGATTTGACTCCAAGAACACAAAAGGGGTTTTCTTCTACTTTGATATTCAGTCTAGTTGACTTGTCTGGTTGGATTCGTGTAACACCCCCAAATTTATACAACTCAGTACAGCGGAAGACTAGTTGGTGTTACGGGATAGCACATTACTCACATCATAGACAACGCATAAAAATCACGTCGTTTAATAATAAATCATTTCCATTCATAAATATAAAAGTTACATCGGTCCCAAGTCATTATATTTCATACAAAGTTTTACAAATTATTTGAATGGAAAAATGTTATTTAAGTGCGGGCCATGAATTCTTGTTGTCTTCCCGAGAATTACCTTCAAGTACCTGAGATAAAACATGTTAAAAGAAAAGGTCAGCGATAACGCCGAGTGAATTCATAGAGTTTAGTAAATTCCATCAATATAATATCAGTATAAAAATATTACTGAAAATCATTTTTGTACAATCGTTTTGATAGGCCATGAAATAGCCAAAGTCATTTTATACAAATCCTTATCGAAAATCATAATATAGGCATTTGCCTTAAAAATCATTATACGAGCCAATGTCGTAAAAACATCATACAATACGTTTTACAACGTTGTATAGATTAAACAAAAACCATTATATGAATATGGTTATGAAAACCAAAATACAATCATAATATCAATAGTATGACCCTGTATTGCTAGTCAGGCAATACGTCGTAATTCGGAGCGTCTATTATTATTTTGTTAACTTGGATTATTATAAGCCGCATGACATTGTTACCTTACTAAACCAACAACGGGTAGCTAACCCGATACCAATTTTGCCCATCTAAAGTAGCGTGTCGTCACAAAGGTCACGCTATGGAAATCTTCTCATACATAAATTCGCTTACCAATCAATGTGGCACGACGGGGATCAACCGTCAAGGCGCGAACTGGGGTGATCGTCCCCAAATAGTACTATTAAATGCATAAGCGTCTACCAACTCCCGGTAGTTCACAATTCATGCTAATGGGACTTTTAGTGACATAACCTAACTTTAATAATCCATTTTATTTCATCTATCGGGTCCATTAATCATTTATCGGGTCATACAATCGGGTCATTCAATCATTCGGGTCCGAAATCAATAAACAAACAATCGGGACAAATGGTGTCCTAAGTTTATAAAAACTAACATGTTATCTCCCTCGCGGGTTTATAAAGCATTTATAAAACATTTAAAAGAGTGCGAGACTATGAACTCACGTTTATGTGGGAAGGCGGGTTATCGGCAATTCGGACGTACGGTACGTGCTTCAATCACGGAAACCTAGACAAATAATACTCGGTCTTAGACGTTTGTCCAATGACTTTATAAAAATATCAATTATGTATACATATGATGATTATATACATATGATGATCAAGTGGGTTTACATATTCTTGTTTACTCATTTTAGAGTTATGTGTCGATAACTTTTATACTAGTTTTCAGGTTTTACCTATTTACGTGTTTTAGGTCCAATAAGCCTATTATAAGTTCTTAACTTGTATTAATCCTTGTTATACTTACATTATCAGTATCTACACTTTACAAGTTGGGCCTAAATGGGTTAAGCCCAATAAGTTCTTTTTATAAGTGTTTAACTTATTTAGTCCAATTATTAGTCCAATATGTTTACTTATCTTGTTAATGTCCGTATGTCCTATAGTTCGGGTTTTATAGGTTTTTACTTGTTATACATGTCTATATATCAGTATATAAGTTTTATAATGTTTTCATTAGACGGGTCCAACCATCTAAGTTTTATTTAACAAAAACGTTAATTTTACGGCAATAGCCGAAAAAGTCGTAAAAATCATGTTTATAGTTTTTATTACTTATAAACATTATTTCACCACCATTTATATAATTTATCCATTTGATTAAACTTTTATATATATTTATATAAATAATTTTTATAAGTTAGTGGGTTTTTATTTTACATTTTATATATTAAAATGTGAGTGCTTATATAATAGTATTATTCTTTAATTTCCAAAAATCTGATTTTTAACTTCATCTTCACCAAAACTGCCATATCTTGAGTTCTATATGGAGATAGAAGCTCAAATTTTTATCACATAAACTACATGATATTTGCTACATGTAACTCTCGTATAGCTACTGTTGAATCATCCTTTAAGTATTTTCTAAAAATCGTCCAAAACAGTAACTTCAGATTTATACCCTAAACTTGTTTTGATCATATCTCACTCATTATTTTGATTTCATTGCATGGCCAACTCTCACATGTGTAAAAGACATATAGCTTACTGTAAATGGATTCTACTTCTTCACTTTATCAGTTTATAACATGTTTCTTTACTGTTTTATACAGCCATGTAATTTAAACAAGATTTTAACCTTGTTTCTTATGGTTTTTCACCTTTTTAATCATGTTTATCAACAACAAATCCCCACATAACATTTTTATCATCATATAATCATCATAAATATATACAAATAGGAAATAAATACATGATTACATAATCAAAATAACAAGAAGATGAGGAGGACAATCTTTATACCACCATGATGATGTAGGTTGTGATCAAAACATGGATTTTGATGGAGAAACTTGTGCATAGCCAAGACCATCTTCATGACCACCATACTTCATGAATACCTTATGGAAAATCAGCCCTACTACTCCATGAAAACTCCTCCTTGGATGTTATAACTTGCATCAATCTTCATCTTTTTGAATGGAGATTAACATATGTTAATTATAACATATGTTTATGGTTAAATTTTGTATGAAATGGGTGTTTTGTGGAGCATTTGGGACGACAAGCTAGAGAGAGGAAGAGAGAAAATTGATTGTTTTGCATGAGAGAAAGTGAGTTGCTAGTTTGAGGTGTTAGTGGTTTTGTGAAGTCTTAGCTTACACATGAAGCTAAGACATGTGTTAGCTAGATACTTAAGTTTTTTACACATCATGGATGTGTGGTAGCAAGTGTTGGCCGGTTTTGGGGGTGGGACAAGTGTCCCACTTGTCTCATCCCCATTTATTTACGGGTACTCCTCGATTCTAGTTTCCTCGATTTGCGTGCCCTCGGGTCGTTTTACGAAAAACGTTTTTATAAATTATGAATCAACGTCACAAAACGAATCTAATAAAAATTGTCTCATCAAAAACGGAGTTCGAAAACGTAAATACGTAATCCTAGGGTTTCCGGTTTAGTCGTAAAGGACGTTAAAATAAAATCGTAAGTCCTAGTCTCTTCTCGTAAATTTGTGAGTTTATGAACCAACTCAAATTTAAAACTCCAAAATAATATTCATGGATAAATTTATTTTCTGAATTGTCGGACTGTCACCAAAGACGGTGTATGTAAACGTAAGCACGTAACGTTGAATCCTCCGGTTTAGACGTAGTCGATGCTACTCCAAGACGTAAATCCAAATTTCTTCCCAAAATAAGTGAGTTCATAAAATAATATTTTCAAATAAATATTTGAGAATAAAATATCGACCATAAATTGACGGATTGTCACAGCATTTACCCCTAAACAGGATCTTTGTCCTCAAAGATCATCTTACTACTCGCTTCTTATAGAGTTAAAGCCATGTAGGTATTTCCTCCACATCCGGTCTTTTCTCACAAGTGTAATTCATTATAATACATGAGTTCTATCAAACATAACTACGGGAATAAGATCAGGCTTAATGTTGACTTACTTTCTCTATCCATGATGTTCACGGGTTTTTGATGAATGCAACTTTTCACCGATCTAAGCTCTATTAAGAAGAATTCAAATTTTTAACTTGATAGATATTCCATCAAGTTCGATATACGAAACATAATTCACGCAGTCTTTGAAGTCCTAGGGTAGATCCAGCTTATATGCCTTTCAATCCCAACTTTTACATCATCTCAATGGTCCCATACAACAGGGACTTATATCCCATGATTTGTCAGATCATGAATTCATTTTTCCAAGGTTAAAAATTGTGGCATAACTTCGCTACCCATTTGGTACTTCAAGATCTACATTTCATATTCACATAACCTCTTGCCCACTACCGGCTGTCAATAATCAGATCCTAATTTCAACAATCATTTCAGATCTCGTAGGTCGGGTATTTTGCAAGGTTAGGTTCGCCATCATAGGAAACCTTAAATCTAAAAGACATGTCCAACTCACAATGGGTGTGTGTCGGGTGTCTTTATCTCAACTCATGCTTACAGATGCTCTAATATTTAGATCCTTACAAGATTCGATCTCAATCCTAATACGATGATTATCAATGATAATCTTTCCAATGGAAAACGATTATACAGTCTATTACCAAAGGTCAATCATTCAAACATAAAACAGCACTTATATTACTTTGTATCGTTACTTTACCTCGTCCCTTCGATTTGGGGTGGTATATAGTACTCTCATCAAGGTTCGTTCTCAATGATTTCTGAGCAAATCTCTAGAAATTCGATGCGAATCGAGGATCTTGATATAGATGTTCGATACAGGCATACTATGTTTACATAACTCTTTTGCATTTATCATTAACGGGAATGATATTAGCAGATTTGGTCAGTCTGTCGACGATGACCCAAATCGAATCAAATTCAGATGATGACCTTTGCAATAGCTAAACGTTTACTAATGTATGAGGCGATGTCTGCCTTCATAATTACCATTAGTACAATTTCTTCAGACCAAGATACTTTTAGTCATAAATGACATAAATAGAATACTTATACTTACAAATTCCAACATACTATATCTCACAATCTCCATATTAAGACAATCACAAGTGGCCTTTAAAATATTTAACGTTATCAGCTTCTCAATTTTTAATGGTTCATATTAGTCGTGAATCCCCTTTTTTTATTATCTATATTATCCTTTTAACAATCATTGTTTATTTTTATATCGTTCGGCAATTTATTTTGCACCTTGATGAGATGGCATTTATACATGATCTCATCGTTCTTTTCGGGCTTTAAATGCATTAAAATGTCATAAAATACCATATATATGCTTGTGTTTGTTTACTTGTGTATTTTAGGTATGGATATCGTGAAAAAGACAAAAGATCACAAGATACAAGGAAAAACGGACACGAGAAACGAAGCCGTACAATGAACCGGGCCCTAATCATGGAATTCTCAACAAATACCCTTGAAGACTTGAAGACATACAAGATTGATCCTCCAAGAATGAGGAAATGACACTTAAAACCCTTGTATATTAATAATTACAAGTTTGGTCCCTTAAGTTTGTCAAAATTGCAAAAAGGTCCTTCAACTTTGAAGAAATGACAAGATTGGTCCCTCAACAAAATCAATTTGTCAATAATGATCCCTCATGAAGTGAAAGAAGCATTGAAGACCTTTGAAGATCAACATTGACCAAGATCAGCCCTTGAAATTACTCAAAATGGCAAAAACAATCCTTTGAAACCTATTTCTAAAGTTTTGTGCCAAAAATGTAAAAGGTGGAAAGTTATTAACAAAGGAGTCACGTTTTCTAGGGCTGAAACCTTATATGCCAAAAATAACAAAACATAAGGACCAAAGATGCACACTTTCAAACTTTTAAACCAAAAATTGCGCCAAACACTCCCTTTTCCCCCAAAATCGGATCTACAAGACTTACTGTTTATCTTTTACACCTCCAGTTTTCACCTCACTTAATACTTGGGTAAAAACCAATTAACTTTGCCCACGTGTGATTCACACACGCAGGAACCTTTCCCACACCTAAAACCCTCAACCCACTCATTGTGGACCCTACCCCCAAATTCCTCTTCAGCCAATCAGCAAACAACTTGTCCTCCAAGTTTAGTGACGTGTCCCAAATCAACAGTGGAGGTTATTTGCTTCCTCACAACGCAAAAACAAACGTCCAGGATTCAATTTGA
Organism: Glebionis coronaria; assembly: GCA_025667525.1. NCBI lineage: Eukaryota > Viridiplantae > Streptophyta > Magnoliopsida > Asterales > Asteraceae > Glebionis > Glebionis coronaria. The sequence continues at coordinate 122,855,602 of CM046881.1, forward strand.
CACCTCATCACTCAAAAACGTAAAAGGGCAAAGTTGGGATTTTCTAGTGATTAGGGTTTTGATTTTAAGATTCTAGATAGTTCTTTAGGTAGTATAAAAGGAGACCCAAGCTTGTTGGTGATCCCTTGTTCCAGTTTTTGGCAATCATTCATGTAATCTTTTTTTAAATTAATATAAAGTTTGGTGTTTTCTTAAAGAAATTGTAATTCCTTTTATGTTTATTAAAAAAGTTGGTGAGTTTGATTGCTGATTCTGAGTTCCATTCATCATTTGTGTTTTAAGAATTTCAGGTTTTTCATAAAAAGGTTTTGAAAACTTGAAATTCTTGGTAAGAATTTGTTCTAAGGTTTCTGTTTAGAGGTTCATTAGTGATTGGTGATTTAGTGTTTTGAAAACGTTTTGAGGAGTTTTAAAAGGATTTGGAAAAGTTTAAGTAAGATAGAAAGAGAAAACAGAATAATCATATGAGTGCTTGTTCTTGTTTTTTTTTCTTTGATTCTCTTAAACAGGATTTGAAGGGTTGTTGATCTTTGTGTCTGCATACACCCGGGTGTATAAGGAGGTGGATTCACATCCACTAGGGCTTTGGATGTAAAGCCCTAAGGTAAATCCTTGTTACCTTTTGAAAATTTCAGAAAAGTTGTGGTTTATGTGCTTTGAATGATTATTTGATATTGGTGTTAAAACTGGTTTGGATTATGTTTACATGATATGATATGCATGATAGATGTCATATGGATCAGTTTGAATAGGTTTTAGAGTATTTTGCTTTGAAAAGTTGCATAAACTGAGTTTTAAAAGGGTGTTTGGAAACAGGTTTAAGCAGGGTAAAAATTTTGATTTGTGAGTTAAAAAGGTGTTAGCAAGGTTGAAATAGGTTGAGATAGTTAGGGTGCTAGTTATAGTTTAATTTGGATCAAGTTGGTAGCAAGTTTAAGTGTTAAAAGTTAAAAAGAGTAAGCTCAAATCTGCATACTCACTTTCTGCTTGAATTTCATGACAAAATGGTGCTAGATCTTTGAAATTTGTTAAGTGTAAGGGTGATTTAAGATTGGATTTGGCTTGTATGTTGATTGGTGAGTTTGTGTGCTAAGTTTGGGAGCTTGAATCTCATTGGTGTGCATTTTGCTTAACAAAAAGTCCACCAGACCTGCACAAGTGCATCAGAAACTTGATTTGCCCTTGTGTGCTTTGTTTTGATCATCTTTCTGTGCTAAGTGATTGTTTGTTGCTTGATCCTGACTCCTTGTGCTTCAAAGAGCACAAGGGTGCCTGTTGTTCCATAATACATCACCAAACAAAGCATAGCCAGGCCCCTCTTGGCTCAAAAAGTGCACAAGTGTGTACTCACACTTGTTCATCAGCAATACAGCCCAACTGGCAACATTTTTTGATCTTCATTTGGACTTAATCTTGGATAAAAGGTGTATTGGATTGAGTTTACAAGCTTGCAAAGGTCACTGATTAGTTGTAAAAAGAAAAAAATAAAAAGAAAATAAAAGCAAAAAACTTACCCGCAACAGGACTCGAACACCAGACCTCTCGTAGGAGGAGTAAGTGTCCTACCGTTGATCTAGATAAGCTTTTTACGTTTATGTTTGTTTTCAAACGATATTTAACACGTTTTTCATTTCTAGCTTAAATAAAAAGCCGTGAGCAAATAAGCTCATTTGAGCTTATTGGTTTAACGTTTTTGGCTTATTTGATTTTTCCTAGGATCATTGTAGTATTTAAGACTTTTCTAGCCTAGTTTCGTTTTTTTCCCATTATTTGTTTATTTTCTAGCATTTATTTATTATCGGTTTTTATTAAATCATTAAAAAATAGAAAAAAGATTTTTAATTTTTAGGAAAAATAATTTTTAGCTTTTTAAATAATATTTTGAGGTTTACAGCTTATTAGGTTTTTAATTTGGCTTATTTTTAATTTTATAAGATTTTAGGATTTTTAAGCAACTTTAAAAATTAATATAAAATTAATTAAGAGGTTTTAGAAACTTTAATTTACATTTTCTTCTTAGTTAGAATATTTAGGATTTTTGAGAATTTTTTAGAATTTATTTGAGAACTTTTTATTTTTAGCATTATTTTAATATTATTTTATTATTAAAAAATCAAAATTTTATTTTTATTTCTTTTTTCATTTTTCTTAAGATCTTTATCATTAATTAGGACCTTTTCCATTTTTAGAATATTTTTATAGCTTTTAGATTTATTTTTATAATTATTTTAAGTTTAATTAGTTTTTAATCATTTTAAATCATTTTTAGAGTTTTTAAAATAGTTTTAATAGCTTTTAATTTTTAGAAAATTACTTTTTAGTCTTCTAATAATATAAGTTAAGTAATTATTCAATAAAATCATATTTTAGACATTTGAATTAGTTATATTTAATTTTAGGGCTTTAATTAGCATTTAAAATTAAATATTTAATTAATAAAAGGTTTTAAAATATCTTTGTTGGATTTTTGTCTTTATTTATATTATTATTGACTTCTTTTTAATCTTTTATTTATTTTGTTTTTGGTTTTAGTTAAATTTTTAATTTGGGTAGTTTTTCACGACTTTACGTCTTTTACGTCGTAGTGTAATTTTAACGTAACCGTCTTTTCTTTTCATCCCCATTCTTCTCAATATTAATCTCAAATAACTACAAGTTAATTCACACACATATACCTCCTTGGGAAACGAACTTTCTCTCTTTTATTTGATTGGGTAATTAACACTTGATTTTTCTTAAAGTCATTTGTTCGATACTTACCGCTATTTACGCTCTTTTCCTAACGAGTAGTAAACACTACAATCATTTTGGCGCCGCTGCCGGGGAGGTGTGTTGTGCTTTAATTTGGAAGCTTTTGTTTTTGATATTATCCATAATAAGTATTTGTGTTAAGTGGAACTCCCTTAACACGTATTATCGGTTTTCTTGGTTTTTCTTGTACAAATATTATTAATATATTGTATTAAGTATCACAATCAATATACAATATCTCCAAAAGTGTGAAAACACAACCTTAATTGGGATTTGATCTCCTAATTATTGTATTCGAATCTCAAACAAAAAGAAAAGGCAAAAATAGATAAATACTTTCGTGAAGCTCGATTTTGAAAAATACAAACTATAAGGTGGGTATAAGGCGGGTATTATAAAATATACCCTAAGGAAAAAGGCTCTTAAGTGCTTCGCGCCGCCTCGTTTCCCCGCTTGCTTGTGAGTATTTTGAGATTGAAGGCTAATCGAGGGTTTTGTCGCCCAAAGTATTAATACGTATACTATATTTGCTTGGTTTTCTTTGTGATTAAACCCTCGTGAACAATTTGGTTTTCACCAAAGTTCTAAAGTCATTAGAAGACGTTCACTCCACGTGATCGTTTTCATTCCTTTGAGGCTTCTTTAATCAAGAGTTTGATTCGAGGAGAGATTTTGTAGATTGTTGTCTACGAAGATACACCAAAATCCAAAAAAATTAAATATCATCAAAAACACAAAAAAATTAAAAATTCACAAAACAACCAAAAATAATCTTCTTTGCTCACCTCCCATTCTTCGTGAAGTTTATGATCACTCGTAATCAAGCAAAACGAGCTCGTAAACGTCTTCAAAAGCAAGCAAATCAAGAATCGTTGATTGTTGAAGAACCTCCAATTGTTGAACCTATTGTAGAACAAGAAGTCGTCATGGCTAATCGTACTATGATGGAGTTGCTACAAGCACCCACCGAGGGTTTTGGAGAGGCTATTGTGATTCCCGCCATCCTTGCGGAGAATTTCGAGATTAAGACGGGTTTAATGTCGATGTTGCAAGCAAATAAGTTTAGAGGTCACGAGAAAGACAACCCGCATTACCACATTAGGAATTTCAACCGTCTCACCGCTACTAGCAAATTTAAGGATGTTCCACATGACGCCATTAAGATGATGTTGTTTCCATATTCGTTGGATGGACCCGCAAAAATTTGGCTCGAGAAATAACCGCCAAATTCGATTTTAACATGGGCCGATCTCGTTTCTAAGTTTGTGAACAAGTTTTTTCCACCATCTAAAACAACACACTTAAAAAATGAGATTTCACGATTTGTGCAACGTAATAATGAAAGTTTTTCAATGGCATGGGAACGATTTAAAGAGATGTTACATGAATGTCCTAACCATGATTTTTCGGAATTGCATCAAATTGATACCTTTTATAATGGGCTTAATGATCATGAACGAGATTATTTGAATGCCGCCGCGGGTGGTAATTTTTTGTGCAAGACGACAAATGAGGCTTTACAAATCATTGAAAATCGATCTAAGGTTTATAGCCCTCGTAACACACCGAGTGTTGCCAATATGGGTTCGTCATCTTCGTCACAATCGTCTCGTAGCATTAACGCCTTACATGATGAAGCTAATGAGGAGAATCGGTTTTTTGATAGATTTGCTAATCTAATGTCCCATTGGAAGGCTCAAGAAGCTTCCAATTCCGCTTCGGTTAAAGCGGTTGCTAAGAGTTGTTTATCTTGTGGGGGAGCTCATGATCTTTCCGAGTGCATTACCGCAGATGGTAACACTTCGAGTGCTTATGTAGCAACGGGAACTTACAACCAAAACGGCCAAGGTTCCCGATAAAATCAAGCTCCACCAAACCAAAATGTTAATAATTATCGAAACAACAACCAAGGTAATTACCAAGGCAACACACGCAATTACAACAAAGGGAATTATCAAAGTGGGAATGGACAAATCTCTAATCAAAACCAAAACCGTGATTTTCAAAACACTACACAAGGTTTTCAAAATGCTCACACGAAAAATTTGCAAGGAGAATTTTTGGATTATGCAAAAGCAAATGATGCTAAATTTGATAATATGCAACGTGAGATGATTAGCTTAAGGTCCGAGTTGAAAAACGAGCTTAAAAATGAACTTGCTAATGAACTTAAAACTCATGCAAACAAAATGGAAGGAAATGTCCAACGTCTTCAACAAAACCAACAAAAGATGGAATTAGGACAACATGAGATTAAGCAAGAGTTATTGAAAGCGGATGCTAGGCAATCAAAATTTGAGGACCGAATGGCTAAGATGTTTGAAGCTATCATGTGTAAGCCCTCTTCTTCGGGTGGTCTTCCTAGTGATACCATTGCAAACCCGAAGGGAGAAATGAAGGTTATTACTACACGAAGTGGTAAAACTTTCAAGGAACCAATCTCTCGTCCAAGTACTTCTACGGAGAAGGAAATCGAGAAAGAACCCGAGGTGATGGTCGAAAAGGAGCATATTACAATCCCACGAAGTACCGCTCAAACCACACCTACGGTCGAACCAATACCAATTATGGAACCCGAGTTTCCAAGGCCGTTGCCTAATGACCAACCCACACCACCTTTACCCTACCCTTCAAGACGAAACAAAGAGAAAATGCAAGAACGTAACAAACAACAAATCGAGCTTTTTATTAAGATGTTTCAACAAGTGCATTTTGATGTGAGTTTAGCCGACACGTTGTTATATATGCCTCGTTTCGCTTCCACTTTTAAAAGTATGATGAGCGATAAGGAAAAGCTTTCAAAGCTTGTTAATTGTTCTTCGGTTTATCTTAACCGCATACCGGAAAAAGTTGGTGATCCCGGAAAGTTTCTCATTCCTTGTGACATACAAGATATGAAAGAATGCCTCGCCTTGGCCGATCTTGGTGCGAGCATTAATTTGATGCCATTTTCCATTTGGAAATCGCTTTCGCTTCCGGCTCTCATTCCTTCGAACATGTCCATCGAGATGGCCGATCATTCTACGATTATGGCATGTGGAGTAGCCATAGATGTTTTCGTGAAAGTGGGGAAGTTCTACTATCCCGTTGATTTTATAGTAGTTGACATCCCCGCGGATCCTCAAGTTCCTCTAATTTTAGGTCGTTCATTTTTAGACACTTCGAGATCGCTTATCGATGTTCATGCAAGAACTATCACTTTGAGATTCAACGAAGAGGAACTTGTTATAAACGCTACTCAAAACTCGAAACCTTCTCATGTTTATGCAATCGCTACCATCAATCACATTGACATCGTTGATGTGGTTTGCGATGAGTTTTCACAAGAAGTGTTAGGTTTTTCCGATAGCTCGTCAAGTGGCAATCCCACTATTTTGGATCCGATTCTTGCTAATTCCACACCAAATCTCACTCCATTCCAAGGAGGCGATCTCACTTCAAATGAAATCGACAATGAAGATGAGGTGTTGATTAGTGATGATACTTCTATTCCACCATTTCTTTCGCCGATGGAAGTTATGAGTGTTGAACCAAAATCTTCAATCGAGGAACCACCTATCCTTGAATTGAAAGATCTTCCTTCTCACCTTGAATATGCATTCTTGGAAGGTGATGACAAGTTGCCGGTTATTATTGCAAAAGATCTTGCTAATGATGAAAAAACCGCGCTCTTGAAAGTTCTTAAGGCTCACAAAGGGGCAATTGCGTGGAAAATATCCGACATTAAGGGTATTGACCCAAAATTTTGTACTCACAAGATTTTAATGGAGGAAGACTACAAACCCGCAATTCAAAGTCAAAGAAGGGTGAATCCCAAAATTCACGATGTCATTAAAAAGGAGGTCCTTAAACTCCTTGACGCGGGAATGATTTATCCTATATCCGATAGCCCATGGGTGAGCCCAATCCATTGTGTCCCTAAAAAGGGAGGAATGACCGTTGTGCCCAATGAAAACAACGAGTTAATTCCCACTCGTGTTGTGACCGGTTGGAGGGTGTGTATTGACTACCGAAAGTTAAATGACGCCACTCGTAAAGACCACTTTCCTTTGCCCTTCATGGATCAAATGTTGGAGCGACTAGCGGGAAATGAATTCTATTGCTTTTTAGATGGTTTTTCCGGTTATTTTCAAATCCCTATCGACCCTCGTGATCAAGAGAAGACTACGTTTACGTGTCCTTATGGAACGTTCGCTTATCGTAGGATGCCTTTCGGACTTTGTAATGCACCCGGTATGTTTCAACGGTGTATGATGGCGATTTTTCACGATATGATCGAGAAGTCGATGTAAGTGTTTATGGATGACTTCTCGGTGTTTGGTAATTCGTTCACGTCATGTTTATCTAATCTCGAACAAATGTTAAAACGTTGTGAAGAAACCAATCTTGTGCTTAATTGGGAGAAATGTCATTTCATGTGTAAACAAGGAATCGTCTTAGGACATAAGGTGTCGAAGGCGGGGATTGAGGTCGATAAAGCTAAGGTAGACGTCATCGCCAAGTTACCTCATCCCAAAACCGTTAAGGGAGTTCGTAGTTTCCTAGGCCACGCGGGCTTTTATCGTCGTTTCATCAAGGATTTTTCGAAGATTTCTCGTCCTATGACACACCTTCTCGAGAAGGATGCTCCTTTTAACTTTAATGAGGATTGTGTTAAGGCTTTCGAGACTCTAAAAAGGAAACTTACCGAAGCTCCCATTCTTGTTGCTCCTAATTGGGAATTACCCTTTGAAATCATGTGCGATGCAAGTGATTATGCTATAGGGGTCGTCTTAGGGCAACGTTATGACAAGCATTTCCGTCCTATCCACTATGCTAGTAAGACGATGACCGAGGCTCAATTAAAGTACACCACAACGGAAAAGGAATTCCTTGCCGTGGTCTATGCTTTTGAGAAATTCCGACCTTATCTCGTCTTGACTAAAAGCATCGTGTATACCGACCATTCGGCTATCAAGTATCTCTTAGCTAAGCAAGATGCTAAGCCGAGATTGCTTCGTTGGATGCTCCTCCTCCAAGAATTTGATGTCACCGTGCTTGACAAAAAAGGAGCCGAGAATCTAGCGGCCGATCATCTCTCTCGTCTAGAAAATCCTCACAAAGATGTTTTCGAGAACAAGGAAATTACCGAAACATTTCCTCTTGAGACTCTCGGTGTAGTGAATTCTAAAGACACCACCCCATGGTTTGCCGACATTACAAATTACCATGCGAGCAATTTCATAATCAAGGGTATGACGACACAACAAAAACGAAAATTCTTTCGTGACGTCAAGTTCTATTTTTGGGACGACCCTTATCTCTTTCGGATTTGTGCGGATCAACTCGTTCGACGTTGTGTGTTTGGTACCGAAGCTTCTAATATCCTTAGAGCTTGTCACGAGGGACCCACGGGTGGTCACCACGGTGCTAATCTCACGGCTAAGAAAGTGTTCGATGTCGGTTTCTTTTGGCCTTCTATCTATCGTGATACACACGCACTTGTGAAGTCGTGTGATTCGTGCCAACGTCAAGGAAAATCGTCTCAACGTGATGAAATGCCGCAAAATATAATTCAAGTATGTGAGATTTTCGACATATGGGGAATAGACTTTATGGGGTCGTTCCCATCGTCTCATGGCAACAAATATATCCTCGTCGCGGTGGACTACCTTTCTAAGTGGGTGGAAGCTAAGGTTTTGCCTACTAATGATGCTCGTGTGGTAGTGAAGTTTTTGAAGCAACTATTCTCTCGGTTCGGAACCCCTCGTGCTATTATAAGCGATCCTGGAACCCATTTTTGTAATGACCAATTCGAAAAGGTTCTAAACGAGTGGGCAAGTCGAGGTTTCGAACCGAGCTTTGAAGAGGATTTTAGAAAGGTCAATTGGAGAAAACCGTGCTTCGTGGTCCGACAAACTTGATGACGCTTTATGGGCCTTTAGGACCGCTTATAAGACACCTATCGGTTGCACTCCTTATAAGTTAGTCTATGGGAAGAATTATCATTTGCCCATTGAATTGGAGCATAAGGCATATTGGGCCCTTAAGCATGCTAATTTTGACTTGAAGACCGCGGGAGATCACCGAAAAATACAATTGAATGAATTGGATGAATTAAGGGATAATGCTTATGAAAATTCATTAATTTTTAAAGAAAAGACTAAAAAGTTTCATGATTCAAAGATTAAAAACCGGGTTTTTAACGTTGGTGATCAAGTGTTGCTTTTTAACTCTCGTCTTAAGATATTTTCCAGGAAATTGAAATCTCGTTGGTCGGGTCCGTTCACCATTACACAAGTGTTTCCATATGGGACCATTGAGCTAGCTCAAGATAATGGTCCCAATTTCAAGGTGAATGGACATAGGCTTAAGCACTACTTTGGTGGGGAAATTCCTTCAATGGTTGCCCCCGACCAAGACACCTTCCCCAATGATAATTAACATTGAGGGGATCGAGTCGAGCACATGACTCTGTAATCAAAAACGAGGTGCCTCGTGGGGGAGATCCCATGCTTATCTTTTATATTCACTAATAAGGGGACTTGTACCCTTCCAACTCGTTGTCTCGTGGTTGTTTGTGATTGTGTTATCTAGATCATCATCATCATCTACGATTGAAGACTCTCGTGTTCGTTTACGTGAGCCTCCATCGTTCGTTTGAAGAAGTTTTTTCACGATTCCATGACATATCCTTTATTGTTCTAACAATTATCTTTTAGCATAATTAATAAACGGCTTTAGATATATTGTTGATCACCCTTTCCATGCTAGATCCTAAGCATTCGATTCTTCGTCTCTAGTATGGGGGTGCTCCACCTTTAGACTCGAAACATTGAGGACAATGTTTACTTTTAGTATGGGGGGATGAATAGGTACTTGCTTTGCTACGCCCTCACGTTTTCCAACTTTCAATGTTTTGTTTTGCTAATAAGGCTAAAAATGGCCAAATTTTAAAATTTTTCTTAGTTTTCATAAGTGTTTTTAGACACGAATGTATATTTTCCGATGGGTAGAATAAGAGTTAATTTTTGACTTGATGGGCATTTGGAGCCATTTACATTCCTTAACCCGCTCAATTCAAGTTTTGCTAGACTTTTATATAGGGAGCTTTAAAACGCGAAAGTCTTAATTCATTCGGGTTAAGAACAAGAACTTTTCGCAAGTTCCTATAATTGATTCTAGAAAGTCACTTATCAAGGGAACTATAAAACGCATTCGCTAAACTTGAAAAAGTCCAAGAAAGTGCAAGATCCTATAGGTGGCTTGAAAACCCAAAACTTTGATTTGATATAGTCTTAATGAAAGCTAATCCAAATTTGGCTTAATTTTGACTTGCATGGCTAAGTATTCACGAGTCTCTTTAATTAGAGGTCTTTATATAGTGAAGAACGAGAAATGATAGAGTTAGACAAGTGATCATGCTAAACGTAGAACACGAAAGTGTTCTTTCAAAAACTCATGTTTTTTTAATTGTGGCTTTTTCTTCCCATAAGATCAATGCATTAGGAATAAATCATAATTGCAATAAGTAAGGTCGTACGATTTGAAAGGTTACTTAGCCTCTAGCGCAAGATCGTTTAAAAGTTGCTCGGGGTTGAATAGAGTTCATAGCCAAGGCAACTTATTGAAGCGGGACGCGAAGATTGGCGATCATCCAAAAAGGCCCTAACAAGGCATGAGGAGCTCTATTTTTGCTAAAGATCCAAAGATGATGTGAAGTATCATTATTCCTAAATCAATATGAAGGATCGAGACACACGACGAGAAGCAATTACTCCCCTAAAGAATGGAGAAAGTCTATCCAAAAAGACCCTAACAAGGGATGAGGATAAATATATCCAAGTCCGAAAAGGAGGCGGATCGTTGTATATCAAAATCCAAAGTAAAGATTGAAGAAAAATGATGAAGTCGTGGTCCTATATGAAGAATCTCTCAAAAACGTCAAGTGAAGAAATTCGAATATATGAAGAGAAGACCATAATTTCAAGAACGTCTTCCCAAGATTTGAAGTATGAAGTACATGCCAAATATCGGTCCGAGAAAGGTCTCAAATCGTGAAACGAGTTATGCCAAGATATGAACTTAAGGAGATACACGAGAAGTCGTTTTAAAAGATTTTGTCCTTTGGCTAACTATTGATCAAATCGTGCTACTTTGCTTTCGGACTAATAACTACTCAAATAAGTCAATATGAATCACTTGTGATCCATGACAAATAGATAAAAAATGCTAGTAACCCATTTCCTTTTATAATAACTAGGATTGCAGGGAGAAAAAGTATTACACAATTTGGACGTATGAGTAGTGTTAGCATTGTGACTTGTACCAACAATGATCTTGTTTTTGCACTTAGCATGGAATGTATGACAATCAAGGATGACGAAGTTTACTCTAAGGGACATTAACTTGTTTCTATTCTTTGACCCTAAAAGTCACCTTTTGGTGATGAAAATCATACATTATGCCTTTACACATTCTCGTAGTTTGTTGCAAGTCTTTTACTCTTCAATAAAGGATAATAAAAATTGAACTTTGGTGATGCTTTGATACTTTATTCTAGCATTGCGTGAGGGCACGGCAATGGCTTAGTATGGGGGAGTGATGAGATGGCATTTATACATGATCTCATCGTTCTTTTCGGGCTTTAAATGCATTAAAATGTCATAAAATACCATATATATGCTTGTGTTTGTTTACTTGTGTATTTTAGGTATGGATATCGTGAAAAAGACAAAAGATCACAAGATACAAGGAAAAACGGACACGAGAAACGAAGCCGTACAATGAACCGGGCCCTAATCATGGAATTCTCAACAAATACCCTTGAAGACTTGAAGACATACAAGATTGATCCTCCAAGAATGAAGAAATGACACTTAAAACCCTTGTATATTAATAATTACAAGTTTGGTCCCTTAAGTTTGTCAAAATTGCAAAAAGGTCCTTCAACTTTGAAGAAATGACAAGATTGGTCCCTCAACAAAATCAATTTGTCAATAATGATCCCTCATGAAGTGAAAGAAGCATTGAAGACCTTTGAAGATCAACATTGACCAAGATCAGCCCTTGAAATTACTCAAAATGGCAAAAACAATCCTTTGAAACCTATTTCTAAAGTTTTGTGCCAAAAATGTAAAAGGTGGAAAGTTATTAACAAAGGAGTCACGTTTTCTAGGGCTGAAACCTTATATGCCAAAAATAACAAAACATAAGGACCAAAGATGCACACTTTCAAACTTTTAAACCAAAAATTGCGCCAAACACTCCCTTTTCCCCCAAAATCGGATCTACAAGACTTACTGTTTATCTTTTACACCTCCAGTTTTCACCTCACTTAATACTTGGGTAAAAACCAATTAACTTTGCCCACGTGTGATTCACACACGCAGGAACCTTTCCCACACCTAAAACCCTCAAACCACTCATTGTGGACCCTACCCCCAAATTCCTCTTCAGCCAATCAGCAAACAACTTGTCCTCCAAGTTTAGTGACGTGTCCCAAATCAACAGTGGAGGTTATTTGCTTCCTCACAACGCAAAAACAAACGTCCAGGATTCAATTTGACACCTCATCACTCAAAAACGTAAAAGGGCAAAGTTGGGATTTTCTAGTGATTAGGGTTTTGATTTTAAGATTCTAGATAGTTCTTTAGGTAGTATAAAAGGAGACCCAAGCTTGTTGGTGATCCCTTGTTCCAGTTTTTGGCAATCATTCATGTAATCTTTTTTTAAATTAATATAAAGTTTGGTGTTTTCTTAAAGAAATTGTAATTCCTTTTATGTTTATTAAAAAAGTTGGTGAGTTTGATTGCTGATTCTGAGTTCCATTCATCATTTGTGTTTTAAGAATTTCAGGTTTTTCATAAAAAGGTTTTGAAAACTTGAAATTCTTGGTAAGAATTTGTTCTAAGGTTTGTGTTTAGAGGTTCATTAGTGATTGGTGATTTAGTGTTTTGAAAACGTTTTGAGGAGTTTTAAAAGGATTTGGAAAAGTTTAAGTAAGATAGAAAGAGAAAACAGAATAATCATATGAGTGCTTGTTCTTGTTTTTTTTCTTTGATTCTCTTAAACAGGTTTTGAAGGGTTGTTGATCTTTGTGTCTGCATACACCCGGGTGTATAAGGAGGTGGATTCACATCCACTAGGGCTTTGGATGTAAAGCCCTAAGGTAAATCCTTGTTACCTTTTGAAAATTTCAGAAAAGTTGTGGTTTATGTGCTTTGAATGATTATTTGATATTGGTGTTAAAACTGGTTTGGATTATGTTTACATGATATGATATGCATGATAGATGTCATATGGATCAGTTTGAATAGGTTTTAGAGTATTTTGCTTTGAAAAGTTGCATAAACTGAGTTTGAAAAGGGTGTTTGGAAACAGGTTTAAGCAGGGTAAATTTTTTGATTTGTGAGTTAAAAAGGTGTTAGCAAGGTTAAAATAGGTTGAGATAGTTAGGGTGCTAGTTATAGTTTAATTTGGATCAAGTTGGTAGCAAGTTTAAGTGTTAAAAGTTAAAAAGAGTAAGCTCAAATCTGCATACTCACTTTCTGCTTGAATTTCATGACAAAATGGTGCTAGATCTTTGAAATTTGTTAAGTGTAAGGGTGATTTAAGATTGGATTTGGCTTGTATGTTGATTGGTGAGTTTGTGTGCTAAGTTTGGGAGCTTGAATCTCATTGGTGTGCATTTTGCTTAACAAAAAGTCCACCAGACTTGCACAAGTGCATCAGAAACTTGATTTGCCCTTGTGTGCTTTGTTTTGATCATCTTTGTGTGCTAAGTGATTGTTTGTTGCTTGATCCTGACTCCTTGTGCTTCAAAGAGCACAAGGGTGCCTGTTGTTCCATAATACATCACCAAACAAAGCATAGCCAGGCCCCTCTTGGCTCAAAAAGTGCACAAGTGTGTACTCACACTTGTTCATCAGCAATACAGCCCAACTGGCAACATTTTTTGATCTTCATTTGGACTTAATCTTGGATAAAAGGTGTATTGGATTGAGTTTACAAGCTTGCAAAGGTCACTGATTAGTTGTAAAAAGAAAAAAATAAAAAGAAAATAAAAGCAAAAAACTTACCCGCAACAGGACTCGAACACCAGACCTCTCGTAGGAGGAGTAAGTGTCCTACCGTTGATCTAGATAAGCTTTTTACGTTTATGTTTGTTTTCAAACGATATTTAACACGTTTTTCATTTCTAGCTTAAATAAAAAGCCGTGAGCAAATAAGCTCATTTGAGCTTATTGGTTTAACGTTTTTGGCTTATTTGATTTTTCCTAGGATCATTGTAGTATTTAAGACTTTTCTAGCCTAGTTTCGTTTTTTTTCCCATTATTTGTTTATTTTCTAGCATTTATTTATTATCGGTTTTTATTAAATCATTAAAAAATAGAAAAAAAGATTTTTAATTTTTAGGAAAAATAATTTTTAGCTTTTTAAATAATATTTTGAGGTTTACAGCTTATTAGGTTTTTAATTTGGCTTATTTTTAATTTTATAAGATTTTAGGATTTTTAAGCAACTTTAAAAATTAATATAAAATTAATTAAGAGGTTTTAGAAACTTTAATTTACATTTTCTTCTTAGTTAGAATATTTAGGATTTTTGAGAATTTTTTAGAATTTATTTGAGAACTTTTTATTTTTAGCATTATTTTAATATTATTTTATTATTAAAAAATCAAAATTTTATTTTTATTTCTTTTTTCATTTTTCTTAAGATCTTTATCATTAATTAGGACCTTTTCCATTTTTAGAATATTTTTATAGCTTTTAGATTTATTTTTATAATTATTTTAAGTTTAATTAGTTTTTAATCATTTTAAATCATTTTTAGAGTTTTTAAAATAGTTTTAATAGCTTTTAATTTTTAGAAAATTACTTTTTAGTCTTCTAATAATATAAGTTAAGTAATTATTCAATAAAATTATATTTTAGACATTTGAATTAGTTATATTTAATTTTAGGGCTTTATTTAGCATTTAAAATTAAATATTTAATTAATAAAAGGTTTTAAAATATCTTTGTTGGATTTTTGTCTTTATTTATATTATTATTGACTTCTTTTTAATCTTTTATTTATTTTGTTTTTGGTTTTAGTTAAATTTTTAATTTGGGTAGTTTTTCACGACTTTACGTCTTTTACGTCGTAGTGTAATTTTAACGTAACCGTCTTTTCTTTTCATCCCCATTCTTCTCAATATTAATCTCAAATAACTACAAGTTAATTCACACACATATACCTCCTTGGGAAACGAACTTTCTCTCTTTTATTTGATTGGGTCATTAACACTTGATTTTTCTTAAAGTCATTTGTTCGATACTTACCGCTATTTACGCTCTTTTCCTAAAGAGTAGTAAAACACTACAATCACACCTTCATTATTAAGGAACATGTCCTAACTGGTTCTTTATCTTTTCTACATAATGCGTTGGTATCTATATTCATTTCCCATGATGATATAGTTATCATGTCAACAATTCACTCAGGTATTCTTTATATATTATGCGTCAGTAATTACGTTCACCTTCCTGATGAAATAAATATCACAATCGTATTTATTCAAAAATCTTTCTTCATATCTTCTATGTTTTAGTTTCTTCTCAACTATCATTTTTATCCATTTTACTCCATCCGACGTTTAAAGCGTCGATAATTATTACAACTAATTAAATAATAATTATTAAAATATTATGAAATGTAAACGTAAAATTTTTAAATTTCTTAGTTCGACCAAATATATAAAATGTTCAAAAATAATTTGAATTTAATTAACAAGATTTTTGTTGATTTATCGAAAATATTTAATAAGATTTCGTAAATGTTCGAAAAACCTTTGTTTATACTTTGGTCAAAGTTTTCTTATTTGAAAAGCAAAAATTGTCGTTTCAAATTTTAAGTTAGGGTTTAAATAGTTTTTACTCAATCCTTCTTAAGTTATCTTGAGGTATACACAAACATTTACCCCTAAACAGAAGTTTAGTTAAATGGTTTGTGTATAAGGGAATAATCCCTTAAAATCCTTTGTTAAAACATTCGTCAAAACATATTTCCATTTTCTTTTTAGTAATACTTAAAGTTTTTAAAAGGGCTCTTAATTTTTGAAGAGTCTATATGCATACATCTTACCATTATTAATCCAACGGTCATTTTATGTAAAGGATTAAGTCCTTAATCACATGTTAAATATTCAAGGTACATGTTTTCATTGTTCGGTCAATTCAGGGCAATCTATAATTAATTATTAACTCCTTCTTATTCTTATAATCGAACAAATAGTCCTTAATGATCACGAGCATGAATTTATCAAATTACAGCCTACACACGTGATTCACCAAATTTATGAATGCTACATGTGTATTAGTCAATCCAAACTACATCATGTGAAACTCATAATGTTCATTACAAGTTCTGTATGTAATGATTGGAATAGATAATCTTTTTCGCAGATGTGAAGTTGATAATAACCATGCTATGGACCAAATTTGCTAGAACCTTGTAAAAGATCGAACAATTCTTCCATTTCGAGTTATGGATATCGTTTTCGATTGTCAATTTACTCAGTCACAGTAATCTATAAATATAAGGAAAGATAACACCATAGCTCTTCAGGATGACATGCTTGGTATAATAAAATCTTTCTCCGACAACCTTCTCAGTTGTACGGTAATCCCTTTAATTTAGATGGTGCTGACGTACAGTGCACAAGCCACAAGTGCAGCACCGAGAATATAATCAATACCAGTTTCTACTTGCCTTAATGGCGAAAGTCTAGGTAATTCACCAACAAATACCTCCTAAGGTTTTAGATAACATCAACATCTTTTAATAAGTTCATATTAGGTTCTTCTAGATTATAATATCTATTACTAATTCACAACCATTTACGGTATAATCCCAAGTCTAAATACAGGATATGGTCATCCATCAAGAATTATTTAGATCACTTTTGATAATCAACATCTTATCATTTAGGGGAATTCTATTCGAGTTCTCATCAATTAAGACAATGTCGTCATGTCATAATCAATCAATCCATTCTACTGGCACTATCAACTTTCCAGTTTCGTTGTCGTCGATAAGATGTGAACTTCTCAAAAGACTAATAATAATTCATAATCCTTCACAAATTCAGGTATATTAGGATACACAACTACTATTAAAAGAGTAAGGTCAACGCATAATCTATGCGAGAGAATTTCAAATCAGATACAGACGAAAACATTTAATGAATATGAATATATCCCATGTCTTCATAATTTGAGTACGCATTCGAAAGCTCCTCGGATCGTTACCCAGGTCATTCAAATGAAATCAAATCATAAGAAATGATAAGAACGTCAATACATCCAGTTGGGTATCAACACTCGGTAATCATATACTTTTCCTAAGAATCTCTCTACGGGAGAATTGGACAAGAACGGAATATCAATTTGTCAAGTAAGACAAATTCCACAGATGAGTAAATTCGACTTAGAAGAATAGATGCTACAGGCACATATGTAGGTGTCCCTAACACTATGTCCTTATTTTTCACTTCTTGCAGATCTCATTAAAATTTAATCTTTCACAATCCTCATAGAAAATGTAGTGTTTATTCATTAGTTTTATGGTGACTACTAATCAGTCTTGCATAGTCCATTCCAAATTGTATGTAGGCGCGCAACTATATACAATTTCAAGATTAACGATGCAATACTCAGTTCGTCAAAACTTTATCATCATGTTTATAATAAAAACATTTACATGCTTAATTCTTAAATAAGAATCAAAATAAATTTACAAAGGTTTTCTTTGTTATGGAAACAACTAAGTTTTCCAAGGTGTTTTTATAAACAACTTCATTTTGATAACAATCACTTATAAATCTTACTTTAAATAATCCTTATAGTGATGAGAATTAAATTTTCTCAAAGGATACCGTTTTAACTTTATAAAAACAATGTGTGATCTGCAAAAGAGTGACGAAGAGTTGTTCACCAAGAACTAACTACAATATGATAGGAAATGAGCTTTAGCCAAATAATCATGAGGTTCATGATCTTGATGGCACTCAACAAGAATAATCCACAACGTAACTCAAATATAGATGAGTACCTGCTCAATGGTTTCATCACTAATACGAACATTAGGATGAAGCAATAAAAGATAGATATCATCGATACATGTAGGATTTAGCAATCAAAGGTAGTCTTTTTCATTAATCACAAACAAGTCAAAATTGTACCGTAACACATCCTACCAACTGATATCTCAGTTAAGTTAGGGATTTTTAAAAGATACCACAATGAATACTAATCTACAAGAGTTATTAGGTGTCCTGCCTGTCCCAGAAGATCCATCGGTCCCAATTCAGAAGAAGATTTCTTCAATTTATTTCTTGGACACTGGGCATCCTCGTTAGTGGACAATGGCCTAGGAACAACCCTTAAAACGAACCTACAATCATTTAAAACCTCATAATTCAATCACAAAACTTAACGACTTCTATTAACAATATCATATTCCATACAGGTTAAATTTTACTTTATTCAAGTTTCAATCAACTTATACTCAAGTCGATATCCTACTTCATTCTCCAATACTTTCAATCTTATTCTTACACCTTAATAGGGCAATAAAAGCTCGATATTATAAACACTTCATTTCCAATCCTATAGCTCTTACAACAACAATTATCAAATGAGTCATTAATATAAAATGACTTGATCATTCAACTAGACTTCTCGGAAAGGTATTAGTGGCATGAAGCTTTTGGGTAATGGTTCCAATAACAGCCTGAAGAGAAACATTCACCCTTTCGATTTCAAATTTAAGAATTGGATGACAACGAATCAGATGACATCTTTCTAGGTGATAACGTTTTGTCAAACTCCACTCTATAAGGAAAGATCGTCATGACATCGATATCAGTTTCAATCTCGCCAATTCTTATTCAAGATCACAATCAACTAATATCTACATTTCTACGAATATTAACCATTTGTTGGGATCATAAATATCCACAACTTGGTTTAGATCTAGGATAGCTAGAATTCCTATGAGAATAGCTTCGATTAATTTACTAGGGGATTTAGGGTTACTTGTGACAATCGACGTCGTATAAATACCTCGTATAAAAATCAAAATAATCATCAAACAATCATGTAATAAAATTACATCATATATATATAATCCAAGTTATATATATATATATATATATATATATATATATATATATATATATATATATATATATATATATATATATATATATATTAAAATAACACTTCTCAGTCTTGGCCTTGTCGGTAACTCGGGAATTCTTCGGCACCGTTATAGTCAAAAGATTTTTAGACATTTTTAGAAAAATGTTTATAGTTAAAAGATTTTGAAATGTTTTATTCAAAACCTTGGTTTTAAAAATCTTTCGTTCTCTATAACGAGAGCTCTGGTACCAAACTGTAACACCCCCAAATTTATACAACTCAGTACAGCGGAAGACTAGTTGGTGTTACGGGATAACACATTACTCACATCATAGACAACGCATAAAAATCGCGTCGTTTAATAATAAATCATTTCCATTCATAAATATCAAAGTTACATCGGTCCCAAGTCATTATATTTCATACAAAGTTTTACAAATTATTTGAATGGAAAAATGTTGTTTAAGTGCGGGCCATGAATTCTTGTTGTCTTCCCGAGAATTACCTTCAAGTACCTGAGATAAAACATGTTAAAAGAAAAGGTCAGCGATAACGCCGAGTGAATTCATAGAGTTTAGTAAATTCCATCAATATAATATCAGTATAAAAATATTACTGAAAATCATTTTTGTACAATCGTTTTGATAGGCCATGAAATAGCCAAAGTCATTTTATACAAATCCTTATCGAAAATCATAATATAGGCATTTGCCTTAAAAATCATTATACGAGCCAATGTCGTAAAAACATCATACAATACGTTTTACAACGTTGTATAGATTAAATAAAAACCGTTATATGAATATGGTTATGAAAACCGAAATACAATCATAATATCAATAGTATGACCCTGTATTGCTAGTCAGGCAATACGTCGTAATTCGGAGCGTCTATTATTATTTTGTTAACTTGGATTATTATAAGCCGCATGACATTGTTACCTTACTAAACCAACAACGGGTAGCTAACCCGATACCAATTTTGCCCATCTAAAGTAGTGTGTCGTCACAAAGGTCACGCTATGGAAATCTTCTCATACATAAATTCGCTTACCAATCAATGTGGCACGACGGGGATCAACCGTCAAGGCGCGAACTGGGGTGATCGTCCCCAAATAGTACTATTAAATGCATAAGCGTCTACCAACTCCCGGTAGTTCACAATTCATGCTAATGGGACTTTTAGTGACATAACCTAACTTTAATAATCCATTTTATTTCATCTATCGGGTCCATTAATCATTTATCGGGTCATACAATCGGGTCATTCAATCATTCGGGTCCAAAATCAATAAACAAACAATCGGGACAAATGGTGTCCTAAGTTTATAAAAACTAACATGTTATCTCCCTCGCGGGTTTATAAAGCATTTATAAAACATTTAAAAGAGTGCGAGGCTATGATCTCACGTTGATGTGGGAAGGCGGGTTATCGGCAATTCGGACGTACGGTACGTGCTTCAATCACAGAAACCTAGACAAATAATACTCGGTCTTAGACGTTTGTCCAATGACTTTATAAAAATATCAATTATGTATACATATGATGATTATACACATATGATGATTATATACATATGATGATCAAGTGGGTTTACATATTCTTGTTTACTCATTTTAGAGTTATGTGTCGATAACTTTTATACTAGTTTTCTCGTTTTACCTATTTACGTGTTTTAGGTCCAATAAGCCTATTATAAGTTCTTAACTTGTATTAATCCTTGTTATACTTACATTATCAGTATCTACACTTTACAAGTTGGGCCTAAATGGGTTAAGCCCAATAAGTTTTTTTTATAAGTGTTTAACTTATTTAGTCCAATTATTAGTCCAATATGTTTACTTATCTTGTTAATGTCCGTATGTCCTATAGTTCGGGTTTTATAGGTTTTTACTTGTTATACATGTCTATATATCAGTATATAAGTTTTATAAAGTTTTCATTAGACGGGTCCAACCATCTAAGTTTTATTTAACAAAAACGTTAATTTTACGGCAATAGCCGAAAAAGTCGTAAAAATCATGTTTATAGTTTTTATTACTTATAAACATTATTTCACCACCATTTATATAATTTATCCATTTGATTAAACTTTTATATATATTTATATAAATAAGTTTTATAAGTTAGTGGGTTTTTATTTTACATTTTATATATTAAAATGTGAGTGCTTATATAATAGTATTATTCTTTAATTTCCAAAAATCTGATTTTTAACTTCATCTTCACCAAAACTGCCATATCTTGAGTTCTATATGGAGATAGAAGCTCATATTTTTATCACATAAACTACATGATATTTGCTACATTTAACTCTTCTATAGCTACTGTTGAATCATCTTTTAAATATTTTCTAAAAATCGTCCAAAACAGTAACTTCAGATTTATACCCTAAACTTGTTTTGATCATATCTCACTCATTATTTTGATTCCATTGCATGGCCAACTCTCACATGTGTACAAGACATATAGCTTACTGTAAATGGATTCTACGTCTTCACTTTATCAGTTTATAACATGTTTCTTTACTGTTTTATACAGCCATGGAATTTAAACAAGATTTTAACCTTGTTTCTTATGGTTTTTCACCTTTTTAATCATGTTTATCAACAACAAATCCCCACATAACATTTTTATCATCATATAATCATCATAAATATATACAAATAGGAAATAAATACATAATTACATAATCAAAATAACAAGAAGATGAGGAGGACAATCTTTATACCACCATGATGATGTAGGTTGTGATCAAAACATGGATTTTGATGGAGAAACTTGTGCATAGCGAAGACCATCTTCATGACCACCATACTTCATGAATACCTTATGGAAAATCAGCCCTACTACTCCATGAAAACTCCTCCTTGGATGTTATAACTTGCACCAATCTTCATCTTTTTGAATGGAGATTAACATATGTTAATTATAACATATGTTTATGGTTAAATTTTGTATGAAATGGGTGTTTTGTGGAGCATTTGGGACGGCAAGCTAGAGAGAGGAAGAGAGAAAATTGATTGTTTTGCATGAGAGAAAGTGAGTTGCTAGTTTGAGGTGTTAGTGGTTTTGTGAAGTCTTAGCTTACACATGAAGCTAAGACATGTGTTAGCTAGATACTTAAGTTTTTGACACATCATGGATGTGTGGTAGCAAGTGTTGGCCGGTTTTGGGGGTGGGACAAGTGTCCCACTTGTCTCATCCCCATTTATTTACGGGTACTCCTCGATTCTTGTTTCCTCGATTTGCGTGCCCTCGGGTCGTTTTACGAAAAACGTTTTTATAAATTATGAATCAACGTCACAAAACGAATCTAATAAAAATTGTCTCCTCAAAAACGGAGTTCGAAAACGTAAATACGTAATCCTAAGGTTTCCGGTTTAGTCGTAAAGGACGTTAAAATAAAATCGTAAGTCCTAGTCTCTTCTCGTAAATTTGTGAGTTTATGAACCAACTCAAATTTAAAACTCCAAAATAATATTCATGGATAAATTTATTTTCTGAATTGTCGGACTGTCACCAAAGACGGTGTATGTAAACGTAAGCACGTAACGTTGAATCCTCCGGTTTAGACGTAGTCGATGCTACTCCAAGACGTAAATCCAAATTTCTTCCCAAAATAAGTGAGTTCATAAAATAATATTTTCAAATAAATATTTGAGAATAAAATATCGACCATAAATTGACGGATTGTCACAATTCGTCTCTTTATTTCGAGTATTATTCATGTAGAAAGTTCTTCATTAAATGCATCGTAGCTCAAAATTGATCCTGGGCTTGTTCTTGTTGAAGATGCCACGTATCCTATTTGGATAAAATGAATTATGGAGTGTAGCTTTCCTATTGGTTGATAAAATGATAGTGGGAGCACTGCGTAAGATACGGTTTATTAATTAAAGGTGTGAGGTGGCAGTATATGTGGCAATCCGAACCAATAATTTCTTGCATTTTCATTGGTCCTCCTTGTGTTCACACGGATCAAGCCAAAGTTTTTGTATTTTTAACACTTTTAGCCCTTATCTTTAGCATATTATCCAAATGAGCTTTTTTCTTCATTCCAATGGAAAATTTGGTCCTTTGACTTGTTTTCTTGCGTATTTAACTCCCTTGACTTCGTTGACTTGAAGTTTGACTAAGTTTGACTTTGATCTTGACTTTTCCAAAGTTTGTATTTAAGTCCCTCAACTTTTGAGTATTGTCAAGATAGGTACTTCCTCTTCAAATGGCTTGTCATCTTTGATCCTTCTCTTGTCTTTTCATCATAATGAGCTTCATTTCCTCTTGTTTGCTTGAAATTGTATCCTTGTTACCTATTTAAGCACATACACAAAACATACCACATAATACTGCTTTAGAGCACAAAAGTTAGGTATTTTCTATGTGTTTTAGGGTGATTTGTTGATTAATTGATATAAGATTTTGCTCATATCAATAGGATCGAACTCGGGATTACGGGATTGCACACAATACGTAAAGGGTTAATTTTATTTATTAAATATATTTTATATATATTTATTAAATCAAACCGAACTTAACTAAATGATCGTTAACTAAATTAAGAGTTAAGTTAAACGGTCGTTATGGAATTATATAGAAGAAAAAGGAAAACAGAAAGTTTCGGAAACACCCCTTGTAGGTTAATCGACCGTCGGCTGGGGGGGGGGGGCAAAGAGAAACTTTTTGTTTCCTAATTTGAGTGTTACTTGGAAACCAAGTTTTGCCAAGCCCTATATAAACACCCATAAGCCTCATAGTTTTTCCCCACTCCTTCCCTTCCTTCTCTCTTGCGATCGGCGTTCAACACCCCTTTAGGTTTCTTCGGTTTTCGATTTTGCTTAAATTCCACAAGCGTTGAAGTTCCAGTTTGCAAGTGCTAGACTCGCGGTTAGCCCGTTGCATTACGTGTGTACAACAGCGTAATATTGTTTTGCTTTAAACTATATCTTGGTATTATTCTTCACAAACCCTAATTGGAGATTCGTTGGTGATCTTGTGAATCTACGCTAGGATAAAAGTATGTAACACTAATCGGTTAATTATAATTGTGTTATTATGATCTTGTTAAATCGCTTCCGCTATAACGTGCTTTGATCTTTGTTATGATAATATAACTGTTATGAATGTCATAAACCATCAGTGGCATCGAGAACCGTTTTAACATGTTATAATTATCGAAATCTAAAGGTTTTTTAACTAATGGTGATTTGAGTTAAAATTACATGTTGTTTTTTAGGTTTTAAAAAAAAAATAGGGTTTTGTTTGTTTTTTTTTTGTTTTCTAAAATCGGCCTAGCCGAACTTTTTTTTATAAAAAAGGGGTTTTTTTTGGAAACCCTAAAATTACATGGTATAAATCGTTAGATGATTGCATGAATAAATTGTTATGGCATGTATGGTTACGATCCGTAGTTCTTTAATTGTTAAGAATATGTGGGAGATCCGTGATGAACGTGCATGTTTTCTTCATGGATTATGGGATTTTATATGCTATTTTCTTTATTTGATTCAAAGTTTTAAAATTAGGGAAGACTTTTTATGTTTATAAAAACCCTAGATTTTATGTTCTTTGAATAAATTGTTATGCATGTGGCTATTTGATTTAGTTTTTTTGTACTACTTGTTTTCATACGTTTTATATTAATTGTATGTTGTAAACAAGGGTAACTTTTTCCAAGAAAAATTAATATGGACTAAATCATATATAAAATTAATGAATTGTTTTGAGATCTAATTTACATATGATTTGCATTGATTGGAATTACAATAATAGCTTGGCTTACTCAATTTTGATAAACTATAAAGTGGGTAAAACGCACCGCTTGTCATGTACCCGGTTAAGGAAGGAGGTGTTATGCTTCAACGCTGACCAAATTCCCGGCATGCCTGTGCGTCAAATTGGAATTACCTACGGTTATTATTTACATAATTCCTTAAGGTTGATTTAACCGCAAATTCACATCCGAAACACAATGAATAAAGATTATTGATGTTTGCTTTAGCCAAGTTCTAGGAACGTGTGGCGTGAATTGTTGTGGGTAAAATCTTTAATTGGTTTAACCAATACCTCAACTTGCAAATATATGGCAAAATTTTAGTCTCACCAAAAGGTTTACTAAAAGTTTTTATTAAACTAATGCTATGGATATGTATGTATGCTTCTCCATATATGATTTTGACACCAATATCAATACCCTTAGATTTAAGTCTTATGCCATCTAATTGACGAACACTTGAAGTTTCAATTATCGTTAAATGAGATTTTGGACAATGTTGTAATGGAGAGAAAACTTCATGAGTGAATGAGATTGCACATGAAGGTTTTACGTTCTGTAGATTAGTCGACTTGATTGAGTTACTCAGTGAGATCTGGAAACTTAAGGCATAAAGTAGGGATAAAACATGTTTACAATGCAAAAAGACTTTTGGCAATGTAAATCCCTAAAATATCTAGATATTGCAAAGTTGTTTGTCAATTATTGTTCGACAAGTTACCATGTTAAATACATTTGTCAATAGCAGATCAACAGATGTGATAAGTTTATGTCAATATGGATTCTAGTTTCAAGGAAAATACGATGGTTTTATTAGGTAATTTTTTTTCTTGAATGGTATTATCAAAAATAATAATGTTTGAACTTATTTCTGTAGAAATGGCTCAACCCGAAAAAAATATGACTATGATTTATGCGTTCAAAGGTTTCTTTGGTCGTCCAGAACTTGCTGGCCCTAACTTCAATGATTGGTATCGCTCACTAAGAATAGTTCTAAGAGCAGCGGGTACTATCGATATCTTGACTATTCCTTATCCGGAGGATCTTGCTGAAGGATGTCACACCCCACCATGGCAGAATATGGGGTGCGACGTATGGATATCATCACAACAATAGCGTGTCTATAGAGATAACTAAATGAAACTGAAATATCATAAATGGTGACACAATGTCATGAAGATATCTCAAACAATGCAGACGTCTAGGTAAGTAGGTAATATGTCTACCTCTTTCCAAAGACATACAAATAAAAAACAACAAACATATAGGTGTCTACAAAGTACCACTTAATCAAAACAAAAATAAAGACTAAGAGGAAATGGGGTTCCTCCAAATGCAATCCTAAGCCTCCCAGCTAGCCACTCCTATTCTCACGCTTAACCACATTCTCACCTGAAAGAGACACTAAAACACGTCAACATAAAGTTGGTGAGAGTCATTGGTTTAGACTCCAACCCCAAAACATTTATATGCTGTGAATAACAACCATCAACAAAAGAACATACGGACAATGTGTTACAATGATGCATTGACAACTACCATTTAAGATTAACCATACAATCACAATTCCAAGGCTCCAAGCCTTACCAATAACCACAATTTCCAAGGCTCCCAGCCTTACCAATAACCATGGTCCCATAGGCGCCCATACACCTATGAACCAATCTCAAGGCCCCGCCTTGTCAACATCCCCTTGGTACCAAGTCAAACCATAACAACAATCAAGAATCGCATAGCAGTTAATCACATAAGTGTACACACAAGTCCAACACAAACCATAAAAACATTCACATCATTCTTTACAAAACCGCACAGTGTCTCTTCCATCCCATCTAGAAGTCAAAACAAGTATACTCATAAAAACATGGGACTATGAAACTCACCTGAACAAGCTTCTCCATGTATCCACGCTCTAGCAAAATCTAAACACACAAACATACATAATCAAGACATGAACCACATACCAAAATGGCTCATCAACCTATGATGATATCTAACCTTATCCTACAACTTAAACCCATTTATATGCCATAATCATCCCATTACACCCCTCTAATAAGCCCTTAGCTTAGTTAAGTTCATAACTCGTCCCGTTAACATTTTACCCAAAACAGTCCCGATTTTCATACTCCGTATTATGAGCCAAACGCCCACCAAACCTAAACCACATTCCTTGCAATGAACATATCATAAACTTATATGTGTTAGCTAAAATCTCACCCGTTACCCCAACCCCGAAGCTAATTTTAAGTCCCCGACATACAACTTATACTTTCGCCTATCCAGATTTTACCGATTTTGAACATATAAAATGTTTGTTATGATTAGAGGGTCTTCTACTATCCCCATTGATTATCCCTCTTCCAGATATCTTACATAACATATAAAATAACCCTCACGTTCGTTTGATGGTCCAATTGTACTCCTAAGTACCCTAACCATCTTAAAACATTAATTTAAACCCGGCTGACTTCAAAACTGTTTTGACCTCCGACTGTTGTAACCTGTTTTTGACCCACTTCCCTACCTCCAATTTAGTCCTAGTTTCTTGAATTATAAATCCAACTCAAATACCTTTCCTATAGTACTTGGATCGCATCATGAAAGTATGTAGAACTCTAGATATTATCAAAAGAAGTGACCTAAAATTCTGCCTAGTTTTAAAAAACGATTTTCTCATAATTAATCTAATTAATCATACATAAACCCTAATTAAAACCTAAAAACGATTTCCAATGATAAAAACCCATTAAGTACATCATTAATTACAGATTATTAACAAAACCTAAATAAAAATTATGAATGTTAAACCCTAATCCATCATATTAGGTTACATACGTAAATTAAACGTTAATTAAGCATAGTTTTAGTGCATACCCTTAAACCATAATTGAATTATTTGGTTTTCTTGCTCCTCTAATGATAGAAACGACTGAGATTAGGTTTGGGGAAGGCTAAAATCGTTTTTGGGGCAAAAGGGATTAGTATGAGTAATTAAAACTAACCAGGAAGCCTAATAGTACTCAAACTGGGCTCCCCTTCCCTTCCTTAAGCAAAATTCGGCCCAAAATCAAGCCCAACACCCTATGGCCGACTTTTTTAATTAAATTACTGTAAATTAACTATTAATTATTATTACCTTTAATTCCCTTAATATATTTCAGCTCCTAAAGCCTTCGAAACCTCAAAATCGCAAAACTAGTCAAATTTACGCGTATACCGTCAAAGACGTAAAAATATACAGTTTTATAAAACTCTTAGAATATAAAATAAACTATATAACTAAGTCCTAAATGACTTAAAACCATCCCGTAAATTGTTCCCCTGACTAAATACCTCTTCCAAGACCCCTAAATGCAAAACCCTAAACCGTAAAAATACGATTTTCTATAATACATATACGTATACGTAAACCACTAAACAACACCATCTCATTTCATATTCACTACATTGTGAGCTCATGAACATGAAATCATCACACATTGTTTCACTCACAAAGTACCCCGTACCCAAAACGATATCCAAACCATAATCTATACACACCAATTAGCACATAAACACGTAAAGACACGTAACTTGCACAAAATTAAACTAAGTGACGAACCTCAAAACCGTGGTTGTCACATCACTCCCTCCTAACAGAAATCTCGTCCCGAGATTTACCCCTTAGGATCAAACACATAATTAACAAATCACCTGAGGATACTTGTTCTAAATGAACTCATCTCATTACCATATGTACCATAGTTCATGATTCAATTTACCACATATACTAACTAACAATATTTAAATTCATTCCCAAATTCTTAACCTCACAGCCATTAAATCTCACAGGTAACTCTTTGATAAACAAAGACTCTTATCAACACAAATCCCAAATAACCGTACATGCAAATATGCATTCCCAAACAACATTTACCAATCTTAATACATGAAATATATCATGTATACCACTCATTTCCCCGAGGTAATTCTATGCTCATAAGCTACTGGTTCGATCTTTCCAAGTATCATAAATGAGCCTACAAAACTCTACATCAGCTTTTCCATATTACCAAAACATACCACCCGTTACTATGGGTGAAACTTCATACATAACTTTGTCACTAAACATTAGTGGTTTCCTCTTTTTCAACATAGAATCTCTCGTGTGCTCTCATCCTTTCCACAAACACCATTTCCACATTAGTAGACTCTTTCACCAATTTTAGTCCACCATAAGGACAACTCACCCTATCCTTCCATATAATGCCTCAAATGACATTCATCGACTTCAAGTATGAGAACTATCATTATATGAAAACTCAGACATCCCTAACGAGTTTTCCACCTCCCTCTAAATTAGTTACCCAAGCTCTCAACGCGACTCCTATACTTGTAGCAATTGCTCACTTCCTCCATCCATCTCCAATTAGCCTGATATACTCATATCCAATCATGTTCATCCAATCCCTTTAGTCCTTAACCCAAACCACTTAAAAATTCTAATTTCCTTACAAAAGTGACCTGTGACGGTATTTCATATATTCATTAGTTCATCATAACAAGGATCTTACAATCCAAATCAACTTATGATCTATATATATCACCAAAAGGACGGTTATCTCAGTTAGTCTATCAACTACCATCCAAACCCATGTTACAACTACTTCCATTAAATTTGGATAGCTCAATAGTAGCACCTATACACTTCCTTCTTACTTTTCTCCATGAAAGATCTTTTTTTTATACTCAACACTTTCTTTATACTTACACAATGTCTTACCTCCAAGGTCATAGTACTCCTCATCTTGTCTCAGTTATTCCAAGCCCTTCGTCCCTCATTACACATCACATCTATAACTCCTCATCCATTCGATTATCGATACTAAGCCTTCCAATCAAACAGTATAGGTCAGTGCCATTTCCTTTCCACACTACAACAATATTAGCATGCTTAGTGCCTTAGTCTACTTATTAGGTTATACCAAAGTTTTACCATCGGTTTCTATCTCGACCTATTTCATTTATGATTCGCATCTATCCACACTTCCTTCTTCTTCCTCAGCTCATGGCATACATCACGATGTTATGCTTCTCGTCTTTCAAGTCATCTATAAGTCAAAATTTTCCAATTAGCTTCATTGTTTTTCCTCACGATCGGTTCTCATGCTCCCTCCTAATAGGGACAGACTAGAGTTTCCTGTGATTACATCCATATCACCCTTTCATCTTATTCCCATATTAGTTTCCATTTGTCAAAACTAAGCCATATTCTAAATTCTTACTCAAGTCACATACTTATATTAGGATCTTGCACCTAACATGAGGTAATTTTAATCATCATCTTCTAGGAATACTTGGTTCGCTTCTTCCATGGTTCTCCCTAATTCCTACACTATCCCATCCAACAGAATTCCATACTTCATTCATCAGATCTAATTGGAAATCGCTAGTGCATTGGATAATGCATAATTATCTCTTCCAAAGATCTTTCATAACACCTTCATAAAACCGACTCTCTAATCACTTCTCCACGAACTTATTCAGCTCAGCTTCACTACTCATCCCTCGATATTGATTGCCACAAAATTCTATCTGTGTAGTCACTCGTCTCCCCTTTTTATTTCCACGAGTTATAATCCCCCATGTTATGTATTCACTTCATCACGATCCACTGGTTCAGCTCTTTGTAGCTTCACTCCGGTACTCGATCTGTCCTTCTTCGTCACTAACCATACGGAGATTCCCATCATAGTGCTTGTCACCTTTCCAGTCCTTGCAACTTCTGTGACTCCTTCGAAATCTCTTGCATCCTTCTAGCAGCCGGCACATATTCCTTTCAGCTCCTTGCTTCACAATGTAGCTCTTTTCGCACTCCTTCTCATCTCTTTGATGTTACCTAGGAACTTCACACTATCCAGTAGCTTCTAACTTCAACTCATCTACCATAATATTTCTAAAGGTGCTTCAACCCCTAAATGGTTCACTCTTCCTTACTTGTTGTACTCACCATTAATCAGCCTCCTACCAATCATTATTTCATATCCATGTTTTCCTTCACGTGTCTACTACTACCTTGCCTCCATAACTATACCAATTTCCTTGCGTGTTATTTGCCCAATCTTTCCATTAGTAGAAAATTTCTGCTCTACCCTCACATTCGTTGGTACTTTCATCAATCTCCTAATGGTACTTCAACCAACTTCTCATAGCATGACATCTCGTTCCCACGACCAGTCAACTAACTTTTCTTACTCCCTTATCCCCGTAACCAATCTAAGTTTCAAAACTACACAAATCTTAATCATTCCTTCAACACAACCTTTAAACGAAAACACATCTCTTCATTCTAATATCTAACCATAAGTAATACTACCCAACTCTATCCTCTCATCCTAATGTTCCCACAACCGCATAACTAAATCAACCATGACGTGTAACAAAAGAATTCCAAACAATCGTGTCCCAAAATAAAATATAGGGTAAAACGAACCCTAGTCAAAACAACTGAAAACAAAACAATGTAATCCGAAAGATCAATGGAGTTTGCCAACAACGAAACATTAAACTCATCACGATTAGTATTACTAAATTCCGATACCTTAGAAAATTTTAAACTCTCGTCCCAATTAGTTACTTCTCATAAGAACCAAACTTCAATTCTACTAAAATCAATCATACTCATTTTTAACCATAAACTCGTCTTTTATCTTCATTGCTTTATCAAAGTTTTCAACTAGTTAGTATACTACATTCTTATTCTAACCATTATCTTATTTACTCACATTAAACTTATTTCGCTTGTTATTATGGAACCAATACATGTTTATAAAATACAGTGTTTTTTTTCTTCATTTCCTTTTATATTATTATTATTATTATTATTATTATTTTATATAATCCATTTAGGCTGGTTATAACTAAACTATTACACCTTTACAAGTGTGGTGTTAATATTATCATTACAATAATACAATCTCCGTTTTTACTCTTTCCGTCTAGTTAAATACTTCTAAAATTTTAAATCAACTTAAAAAAATTATTGTAAAATTTCTTTACCCCTTTAAAATGTATTATCACATGTTACATAGAAAACTAATCCAATTATTTTCAAGACAAAATTTTTTTATAACCTATTACAACAAACTAAAAAATATTTAAGTCACGTTATCATACCATACACTTACAAATATTTTCAAGATCGATTTCATATAATTAACCAGACTTATTTGCAAGAAATTTTAGTAGTTCTCATTAATTAAAATACATACCCGAATGAAGACACACATCAAAAGACTCAAAACGTCGTTGGAACTCCATCAAACTCCAGCACCATAAAACACGAGCAAACACAAGGTACGTTCAAGTTATAATAACTACTGAACGATCGTATATCATAACTTAACATCAACTAGTATATATACATCCGCATATATATACCTATTAAATCACCCAAAACATACTCGTTACCATACGTATCTGATCAATCAATCGCGTCATACACTCGTTTTTCCATACGAGTAATCACCATCTTACCACAAGGCATAAAATCCATCACTAAAAACCAGTCCATATCGTGTGACCCCATAATCGCACAAAATGAGTATAACCCAAAACATATAACACACTCAAAAATAGCCATATCGTAGGCAGCCGTTACATAAACCCATATATTATACCTATACTCAAAATCCACATCTCATCATATACAAGCATGTACTAACCCTCTTTCATGAAATCATACTTAGGAACCCATTGAAATTGTGGTACGTGTATAACTATGTTGGCCACCATACTTACACAATTACCCTTTCCCCAATGCACTCCTCCTATAATGACACTTATAAGAATCAATAAGACATATAGCATATAAATCCATCTACTCACATAAGCTCATAACCACAAAACCAATAAGGTCCAAACTCCATCTACTAACATAATATAGTCAAACTCTTGGGTTACATAAATCCATAGTCTAGCTAAAATATCATAAACAAAAACCAAAACGAGAACATAATCAGTTATAAGTCATGTCGCCCATAAGAGTGGAAACAACTTAAAATCCTTCCTATTCACCTACTCCTAGTAACTCGAATCACCACATGATTCTTAGGGAACGTGACTTAAACATCAAAAGAAAAATACTATACTTTAGGTACACAAAATAACTCATCAATTATTGTGATAGTAATTCATCTATCAAAATCAAAACAGAAATTAACAGGTGACTAAGTATGGACAAATATAGTTCAACTCATACTAGTCAAAATTCACAAAAATAAAATTCAGGAAAATACAATCAAGACCATACACATAATCCTATGACGCCTATATGCAGGGATCCTTAAGTTATAGACTAGGCTAGGCAACCTAATTATCTATAACCATTGACTCTGATACCATTCTGTCACACCCCACCATGGCGGAATATGGGGTGCGACATATGGATATCATCACAACAATAGCGTGTCTATAGAGATAACTAAATGAAACAGAAATATCATAAATGGTGACACAATGTCATGAAGATATCTCAAATAATGCAGGCGTCTAGGTAAGTAGGTAACATGTCTACCTCTTGCCAAAGACATACAATCAACACACAACAAACATATAGGTGTCTAAAAAGTACCACTTAATCAAAACAAAAATAAATACTAAGAGGAAAGGGGGTTCCTCCAAATGCAATCCTAAGCCTCCCAACTAGCCACTCCTATTCTCACGCTTAACCACATTCTCACCTGAAAGAGACACTAAAACACGTCAACATAAAGTTGGTGAGAGACATAGATTTAGACTCCAACCCCAAAACATTTATATGCTGTGAATAACAACCATCAACAAAAGAACATATGGACAATGTGTTACAATGATGCATTAACAACTACCATTCAAGATTGCCCATACAATCACAATTCCAAGGCTCCAATCCTTACCAATAACCACAATTTCCAAGGCTCCCAGCCTTACCAATAACCATGGTCCCATAGGCGCCCATACACCTATGAACCAATCCCAAGGCCCCGCCTTCTCAACATCCCCTTGGTACCAAGTCAAACCATAACAACAATCAAGAATCGCATAGCAGTTAATCACATAAGTGTACACACAAGTCCATCACAAACTATAAAAACATTCACAGCATTCTTTACAAAACCGCACAGTGTCTCTTCCATCCCATCTGGAAGTCAAAACTATATATACAATAAAAAAATTAATCTCAACTAATTATTTTTCCTATCAAAAATAAAAACTTATCTTTCATCTTGTAAAAACTTATAAAAGTAACTCAATATCACCAAGAATCATATAACAGTGAATCCAGCCAACCACCCCTTGGCTCACTTAATCAATGAAAAGATTACAATATTTGTTTTACAAAAAAGAAGGAAAACAACACTCTCAAACTCACAGATTAATCAAAGTGATTGATCAACCATACAAACAGTTCACACACTTGAAAAATAACATAATGAAAAGATGATTAAATCGAGTTAGATGAAAGGGGGTATATATACTCCTAATCTTCAAGCTTCTCCAAGTATCCACGCTCTAGCAAAATCTAAACACACAAACATACACAATCAAGACATGAACCACATACCAAAATGGATCATCAACCTATGATGGATATCTAACCTTATCCTACAACTTAAACCTATTTATATGCCATAATCATCCCATTACACCCCTATAATAAGCCCTTAGCTTAGTTAAGTTCATAACTCGTCCCGTTAACATTTTACCCAAAACAGTCCCGATTTTCATACTCCGTATTATGAGCCAAACGCCCACCAAACCTAAACCACATTTCTTGCAATGAACATATCACAAACTTATATGTGTTAGCTAAAATCTCCGCCCTTACCCCAACCCCAAAGCTTATTTTAAGTCCCCGACATACAACTTTTACTTTCGCCTATCCAGATTTTACCGATTTTGAACATATGAAAAGTTTGTTATGATCAGAGGGTCTTCTACTATCCCAATTTATTATCCCTCTTCCAGATACCTTACATAACATATAAACTAACCCTCACATTCATTTGAAGGTCCAATTGTACTCCTAAGTACCCTAACCATCTTAAAACAATAATTTAAACCCGACTGACTTCAAAACTGTTTTGACCTTAGACTGTTGTAACCTGTTTTTGACCCACTTCCCTACCTCCAATTTAGTCCTAGTTTCTTGAATTATAAAGCCAACTCAAATACCTTTCCAAGAGTACTTGGTTCGCATCATGAAAGTATGTAGAACTCTGGATATGATCAAAAGAAGTGACCTAAAATTCTGCCCAGTTTAAAAAAAACAACGATTTTCTCATAATTAATCTAATTAATCATACAGAAACCCTAATTAAAACCTAAAAAGATTTCCAATGATAAAAACCCATTAAGTACATCATTAATTACAGATTATTAACAAAACCTAAATAAAAATTATGAATCTTAAAACCCTAATCCATTATATTAG
Organism: Glebionis coronaria; assembly: GCA_025667525.1. Lineage (NCBI taxonomy): Eukaryota > Viridiplantae > Streptophyta > Magnoliopsida > Asterales > Asteraceae > Glebionis > Glebionis coronaria. Next base: position 122,890,751 of record CM046881.1, read on the forward strand.
GTTACATACGTAAATTAAGCGTTAATTAAGCATAGTTTTAGTGCATACCTTAAACCATAATTGAATTATTTGGTTTTCTTGCTCCTCCATTGATAGAAACGACTGAGATTAGGTTTGGGGAAGGCTAAAATCGTTTTTGGGGCAAAAGGGATTAGTATGGGTAATTAAAACTAACCAGGAAGCCTAAGAGTACTCAAACTGGGCTCCCCTTCCCTTCCTTAAGCTAAATTCGGCCCAAAATCAAGCCCAACACCCTATGGCCGACTTTTTTAATTAAATTACTGTAAATTAACTATTAATTATTATTACCTTAAATTCCCTTAATTTATTTCAGCTCCTAAAGCCTCCGAAACCTTAAAACCGCAAAACTAGTCAAATTTACGCGTATACCGTCAAAGACGTAAAAATATACAGTTTTATAAAAACTCTTAGAATATAAAATAAACTATATAACTAAGTCCTAAATGACTTAAAACCATCCCGTAAATTATTCCCGTGACTAAATACCTCTTCCGAGACCCCTAAATGCAAAACCCTAAACCGTAAAAATATGATTTCCTATAATACATATACGTATACGTAAACCACTAAACAACACCATCTCATTTCATATTCACTACATTGTGAGCTCATGAACATGAAATCATCACACATCGTTTCACTCACAAGGTACCCCGTACCCAAAACGGTATCCAAACCACAATCTATACACACCAATTAGCACATAAACACGTAAAGACACGTAACTTGCACAAAATTAAACTAAGTGACGAACCTCAAAACCGTGGTTGTCACAAAGGAGCATCTGATGCGCAAAGACTTGAACACGCTGCTAATGTTAAGAAGCACTCTAAGGTGGCTTTTTTAATGTTAGGAAGAATGGCTACTCCACTTCAACATAAGTATGAGTTATGTTCTCCTAAGCGAATGCTTGATGAGCTCAAGGCTATGTTCGAAAAGCCACAAGCTGTGGAAATCTACGACTTGGTAGATGCACTGCATAGTTGCAAGCAAGCTCCTGGAAAGTCTGTAAGTGCCCATTATTTGGAGATGAGGGGTTATATGGAATAGCTCATTGCACTAGGACAACCCTATGATCATAATATGGCTATCAACTTAATCAATACGTCCTTTAACAAGGACTTCAATGATTTTGTTAAAAACTATAATATGTATTGCACGGGGAAGACAATTAATGATTTACATGCAATTCTCATTGACTACGAAAAGGGGTTAAAGGACAAGGCATCTACGTCTACTCCTCATGTGCTTTATGTACAAAAGGGTGGAGTGATTAAGGCAAAACCGCACAAGAACAACAAGAAAGGCAAAGGCAAAGGCAAGGGTGATAAGGGCAAACAAGTTGCGACTTACTCTAAACCCAAGCAAAACTTTGTCAAGAAGAATCAATCTCAGAAGGATGAGACTTGTTTCCATTTCAAGGCAAGTGGACACTGGAAGAGGAACTGCCCTCTTTATCTCGAGGAGTTGCGAGAAATAAAGAAGAAGGGTCAGCTTAGTGTTGCAGCATCCTAGGTATATGATACGGGATGTGGTATTAACATTTGTAATACCATGCAGGGATTTGAGTTGGAGAGCAAGCTTACCTATGGGGAACAATTTCTGCATGTGGGCAATAGCGCACAAGTATCGGTTGAAGCTATATGAACATTTAATCTAGTTTTACATTCGGGTCCAGTACTGAGATTAAATAATTGTCATTTTCCACCTAATATTGTTAGGGGTGTTATTTCCTTTACTTGTATGTTGGATCTTGGATTTATTCACACTATTGATAATAATAGAATTTCTGTTTTCAAAGATGGTTTATTCTATTTTGATGCAATTTCTGTGAATGGTGTTTTTGAAATTAACATGCATAATAATAATTCCAAGAGAAAGATTAATTCAATTATTATCATGAATAAGAAGAGAAAGTTAGACAAGAACTCTTCTTATCTTTGACATTGTAGGCTTGCCCATATCGGGAAGACTCACATACAAAAGCTTCAACGTGATGGTCTTTTGGAAAATATCAATGATGAATCATTTGATAAACGCGAGTCTTGTATCTCTGGAAGGATGACCAAGAAACCTGCTAACTATCGATCCGCAATGCTTGATCCTGAAAAGTTAAAATGGATAGTTTCGATGAATGAGGAAATGAAATCCATGAAAGTCAACGATGTTTGGATTCTTGTTGATTCGCTTAAAAATGCTAAAGTAGTGAAAAATAGGTGGATTTTCAAGAAGAAAACTGACATAGATGGTGAAGTACAATCCTATAAAGCACGTTTAGTAGCTAAAGGTTTTACTCAAACTTTTAGCGTAGACTACGAGGAGACATTTTCTCCTCTAGCAGACTTATGAGCTATAAGGATTCTCATAGCTATAGCAGCATACTATGACTATGAGATATTGCAAATGGATGTTAAAATTTCCTTCTTGAACGGTCGTTTAGATGAGGAAATCTTTATGTAACAACTGAAAGGGTACGTTGATCCTATATATCCAAAACGCGTGTGCAAACTTCAAAGATCTATTTATGGTTTGAAGCAAGCATCACGTCAATGGAATAAACGATTTGATGAAGAAATAAAAAATTTAGGATTTATTCAAAATCGAGATGAGCCATGTGTATATCACAAAGCTAGTGGGAGTGATGTAGTATTCCTAATTTTATATGTCGATGACATATTAAACATGGGAAGTAACATTCCTAGACTTAAGGAAGTTAAGGATTATCTTGATAAATGTTTTTCTATGAAGGATTTAGGAGATGCTGCATATATTCTGATAATTAAAATCTATCGAGATAGGAAAAGACGGTTAATTGGTCTAAGTCAAGATGCTTTTATTAATAAGATATTGAAGAAGTATAGCATGTATAATTCCAAGAAAGGTTTTCAACCTATGGAAGTTAAGCATAAATTAAGTCATGAGCTAGATGCATCAACACCCGAAGAGGTGGCTTACATGCAGAAGGTGTCTTATGATTCGGCTGTAGGATCTATTATGTATGTTATAAGATGCACAAGGCCTGATGTGGCGTTTGCTCAGAACTTGGTCAGTATATACCAACAGAATCCAAGGAAGCTTCACTGGACTGCTGTTAAACATATTCTAAAGTATTTGAGGAGTACGAAAGATATGTTTTTGGTATTTGGGGGTAAACCAGACACAGAAATGAAAGTTACAGATTTCTGTGATGCGTCCTGGCAATGTGATAAAGATGATATGTAACACCCCCAAATTTATACAATTCAATGCAGCGGAAGACTCGTTGGTGTTACGGGATAGCACATTACTCACATCATAGACAACGCTTAAAAATCACGTCGTTTAATAATAAAGCATTTCCATTCATAAATATCAAATTTACATAGGTCCCAAGTCATTGTATTTCACATAGGTTTTACAAAGCATTTGAATGGAAATTATTATTTAAGTGCGGGCCATGAATTCTTGTTGTCTTCCCGAGATTTACCTTCAAGTACCTGAGACAAAACATGTTAAAAGAAAAGGTCAGCGATAACGCCGAGTGAATTCATAGAGTTTAATGAAATCCATCAATATAACATCGGTATAAAATTATTACCGAAAGTCATTTTTTACAAATCTTTGTAATAGGCCATAAAATAGCCAAAGTCATTTTATACAAATCCTTATCAAAAATCATAATATAGGCATTTGCCTTCAAAACCATTATACGAACCAATGTCGTAAAAATATCATACGATACTTTTTAAAACATTGTATAGATTAAATAAAAGCCGTTATATGAATATGGTTATATAAAACCAAAAACATGAACATAATATCAATAGTAAGACCCCATATTGCTAGTCAGGCAAAATATCGTAATTCGGTGCATATAGCAGTATTTTGTTATTTTGGATTATTATAAGCCGCATGACATTGTTACCTTACTACAACAAAAAACGGGTAGCTAGCCCGAAACTCATTTGCCCATCTAAATTAGCGTGTCGTCACAAAGGTCACGCTATGTAAATCTTCTCATACATAAATTCGCTTACCAATCAATGTAGCACGACGGGGATCAACCGTCAATGCGCGAACTGGGGTGATCGTCCCCAAATAGTACTATTAAATGCATTAGCGTCTACCAAATCCCGGTAGTTCACAATTCATGCTAATGGGACTTTTAGTGACATAACCTAACTTTAATAATCCATTTTATCTCATATATCGGGTCATTTAATCATTCATCGGGTCATACAATCATTCGGGTCCAACAATAAACAAACAATCGAGAAAAATGGTGTCCTATTTTAGTAAAACTAACATGTTATCTCCCTCGCGGGTTTATAAAAAATTTAAAAGAGTGCGAGGCTATGAACTCACGTTGATGTGGGAAGGCGTGTTATCGGCAATTCGGACGTACGGTACGTGCTTCAATCACGGAAACCTAGACAAATAATACTCGTCTTAGACTCTTGTCCCATGACTTTATAAAAATAACAATTATGTATACATATGATGATTTTATATATATGATGATGATCAAGTGGGTTTATACATTCTCATTTACTCATTTTATTACTATGTGTTGGTAACTTTTATACTAGTTTACTAGTTTTACTTATTTACATGTTTTAGGCCCAATAGGCCCATTACAAGCCTAATATATTATAATAGCCCAATTATAATTTTTTTTATCAGTATCACACTTTACATGTTGGGCCCAAATGGGTTAAGCCAAATAAATAAGTTTATAAGTGTTTTAGCCCATTTTGTTGTATTATTAGTCCAATAATGTTAACTTAGCCCGTTAATGTCCGTATGTTTTATAGTTCGGGTTTTATCGGTTTTTACTTGTTATATATGTTTATATATCAGTATATGAGTTTATAAAAGTTTACATTAGACGGGTCCAACCGTCTAAGTTTTATTTAACAAAAACGTTAATTTTACGGTAATAGTCGAAAAAGTCGTAAAAATCATGTTTATAGTTTTATAACTTATAAAACTTATCAAACTACCATTTTTATAAAATTTCCATTTATTTATCCTTATACATATTTATATAAATGTATTATATAAGTTAGTGGGTTTTAATTCACATTTTATACTATTTTTATTTGAATGCTTATATAATACTATTATACTTTAATTTCCCAGAATCTGATTTTTACTTTCACTTTCACCATTTTTACCATATCTTGAGTTCTACAAGGAGATAGAAGCTCATTTTTGGACACCATAAAATACATGATATGTCCTACAATTAACTTAGCTTTAGCTACTGCTCAATCCAACTCTAAATATCCGTAACAGTCCGTCCAAAACTGACTATTCAGATTGGTATTCTAAACTTGTTTTGATCATATCTCACTCATTATAATGATTCCATTGCATGGCCAACTCTCACATGTGTAGAAGACTCATAGCTTACTGTATATTAATCTATTCAAGCCATTTTATCGGTGTATCATATGATTCTTTACTGTTTTATACAGCCATCATTTTAAGCATGATTTTAACCTTTTTACATATAGTTTTTCATCTTTTTACCCATGATTATCAACACCAAATCCCCACATAATATTTTTATCATCATATATCATCATACATATATACATTTAAGAAGAAAATACATGATTACATAATCAAAATTAACAAAAGGATGGGGAGGACAATCTTTATACCACCATGATGATGTAGGTTATGATCAAGACATGGATTTTGATGGAGAAACTTGTGATAAACCAAGACCATCTTCAAGACCACCATTCTTCAAGAACTCCTTGTGGAAAATCAGCCCTAAGACTTCATAGAAACTCCTCTTTGGATGTTATAACTTGCACCAGTCTTCATTTCTTTTGAAGGAGATTAACATATGTAAGTTATAACAATTGTTTGTGGTTAAAATTGTATGATGATGGTGTTGTGAAGGCTATAGTGGACGGCAACAAGGGAGGAGGCGAGAGAGATGAAGTTGTTTGCATGAGTGGAAATGAATGCAAATGGTTTGAGATGGTAGTTTTGATGTTAGGTAGCTTACAAGTTAAGCTTAGGACAAGTGTTAAGCTTCATTGTGAAGCTTTTGACACCACATGGTGTTGGTGAAACTTATACTTGCCGTCCCATGTGTGTGGGTGGGGCAAGTTTATCTTGTCTCATCCCCATTTAATTACGGGTACTCATCGATTCTAGTTTCCTCGATTTGCGTGCCCTCGGGTCGTTTTACGAAAAACGTTTTTATAAATTATGAATCAACGGCACAAAACGAATCTAATAAAAATTGTCTCATCAAAAACGGAGTTCAAAAACGTAAATACGTAATCCTAAGGTTTCCGGTTTAGTCGTAAAGGACGTTAAATTATATTCGTAAGTCCAAATCTCTTCTCGTAAATTTGTGAGTTTATGAACCAACACAAATTTAAAACTCCAAAATAATATTCACGGATAAATTTATTTTCTGAAATGTCGGACTGTTACCAAAGACAGTGTATGTAAACGTAAGCACGTAACGTAGAATCCTCCGGTTTAGACGCAGTCGATGCTACTTCAAGACGTAAATCCAAATTTCTTCCCAAAAATAAGTGAGTTCATATTATAACATTAAAATAATGTTTTCAAATAAATATTGAGAATAAAATATAAACAATAAATTGGCGGATTCTCACAGCATTTACCCCTAAACAGGATATTTGTCCTCAAAGATCATCTTACTACTCGTTTCTTATAGAGTTAAAGCCATGTGGGTATTTCCTCCACATTCGGTCTTTTCTCACAAGTGTAATTCATTACAATACGCCAGTTTCATCAAACATAACTACGGGAATAAGATCAGGCTTAATGTTGACTTACTTTCTCTATCCATGATGTTCACGGGTTTTTGATGAATGCAACTTTTCGTCGATCTAAATATTACTAAGAAACAATCAGATTTTCACTTGATAGACATTTTATCAAGTTCGATATACGAAACATAATTCACGCAGCTCTTGAAGTCCTAGGGTAGATCCAGCTTATATGCCTTTCAAACCGACTTTTACATCATCTCAATGGTCCCATACAACGGGGACTTATATCCCATGATCTTTCAGATCATCAATTCATTTTTCCATAGTTAAAATCTTTGGCATAACTTCGCTACCCATCTGGCACTTCAAGATCTACATTTTATATTCACATAACCTCCTGCCCACTACCGGCAGTCAATAATCAAATCCTAATTTCAACAATCATTTCAGGTCTCGTGGGTCGAGTAATTTGTAAGGTTAGGTTCGCCATCATAGGAAACCTTAAACCTAAAAGTCATGTCCAACTCACAATGGGTGTATGTCGGGTGTCTTCATCCCAACTCCTGCTTACAGATGCTCTAATATTTAAATCATAACAAGATTCGATCTTGATCCTAACACAATAATTATCAATGCTAATCTCTCCAAAGGAAAACGATTATACGGTTCATTACCAAAGGTCAATCATTCAAACATAAAACAATACTTATAGTATTTTGTATCGTTACTTTACCTCGTCCCATCGATTGGGGTGGTACAGTACTCTCATCAAGGTTCGTTCCCAATGACTTCTGAGCAAATTTCTAGAAATTCGATGCGAAGCGAGGATCTTGATAAAGGTGTTCGATACAGGCACATTATGTGTACATAACTCCTTTAAATACAAAAGAGTCAATTTCTTCATCAAGAATTTATTATTAACGAGAATGATATTAGCAGATTTGGTTAGTCTGTCGACGATGACCCAAATCGAATCAAATTCAGATGATGACCTTTGCGATAGCTAGACGTTTACTAATGTATGAGGCAATGTCTGCCTTCATAATTTTTCATTAGTACAACTTCTTCAGACAAAGATACATTTAGTCAAAAATATCATGAATAGAATACTTATACTTACGAGATGACTACATCTCAAAATCTCCATATTTAGGCAACCACAAGTGGCCTTTTATACATCTAACGCCATCGGCTTTTCATTACTAATGGTTCACATTAGCCGTGAACCTCTTTTTATTATCTATATTATCCTTTTTACAATCATTGTTTATTTTTATATCGTTCGGCAATTTATTTTACACCTTCATTATTAAGGAACATGTCGTTATTGGTTCTTTATCTTTTCTACATATTGCGTCAGTATCTACATTCACTTTCTCCTGATAAAATATATATAACATGACCGTATTAATTCAAAATTTCTTTCTTCATATCTTCTATGTTTTAGTTTCGTGTCAACTATTATTTTTATCTGTTTTACTCAATCCGACGTCTAAAGTGTTGATAGTTATTACAGGTAATTAAATAACAAATATTCAATTTTTATGAAACGTAAACGTAAAAATTTTAAATTTCTTAGTTCGACCAATTATATGAAAATGTTCGAAAATAAATTTGAATTTAATTAACACGATTTTTGTTGATTTATCGAAAATAATTAGTAAGATACGTAAATGTTCGAAAAAAAACTTCGTTTATTCTTTGGTAAAAACTTTCGTAGTTGAAAAGCAAAAATTGTCCTTTCAATTTTTAAGTCATGGTTTAACGGTTTCCTCAATGCCTCTTAGGTTGTCTTGAGGTATACACAAACATTTACCCTTAAACAGGAGTTTAGTTAAATGATTTGTGTATAAGGGAATAATCCCTTAAAAATCTTTTGTTAAAACATTTTTCAAAACATATTGCCATATTCTTTTTGGTAAAACCCAAAGCCTTAATGGTTCCAATTTTTGAAGAGTCAATATATTCCATTTTCTATTAATCATACGATCAAATAATGTAAAGGATTAAGCCTTAAATCACATGTTAAATATTCAAGGTACAGGTCTTCGTTGTTCGGCCAATTCAGGGAAATCTATAAATAATTATTAACTCCTTCCTATTCTTATAAACAAACAGATGGTCCTTAATGATACAAGCATGAATTTATAAAATTACAGCCTACACACGTGATTCACCAAATTTATGGATGCTACATGTGTATTAGTTAATCCAAACGACATCACGTGAAACTCATAATGTTCATTACAAGTTCTGGATGTAGTAATTAGAATAGATAATCTTTTTCACGGACGCGAAGTTGATGATAACCATGCCGTGGATCAAATCTTTAAAACATACGCTAGAACCTTGTAAATGATCGAACAAATCTTTCATCTTGGGTAGTGGATATAGATTTTTAATCGTCAATTTACCTAGTTCATGGTAATCAATAAACATAAGGAATGATAACACCATAGCTCTTCATGATGACGAGCTCCGTAGAATAAAATCTTACTTCGATAACTCTCTCAGTTGTACGGTAATTCTTTTAATTCAGATGGTGCTGACTTATAGTGCACATGCCATAGGTGCAGCATCGGGAATATAACAAATACCAAATTCAACTTGCCTTAATGGCGAAAGTCTAGGTAATTTACCAACAAATACCTCCTAAAGTTTCAGATAACATAAACATCTTTTAATAAATTCAAATTAGGTTCTTTCTAGATTATAATATCTATGACTAATTCACAACCATTCACAATATAATTTCAAGTCTAAATGCAGGATATGGTCATCCATCAAGAATTATTTAGATCACTTTTGATAATCAAAATCTTATCTTTTAGGGGATTTCTACTCGAGTTCTCATCAATGAAGACAATGTCGTCATGTCATAATCAATCAACCCATTCTACTGGCATTATCAACTTTTCAGTTTCATTACCGTTGATAAGATGTGAACTTCTCAAAAGAATAATAATAACTCTTAATCCTTCACAAGTTCAAGGATATCTGGAGGCATAACTAACCTTTAAAGAGTAAGGTCAACGCATATCTACGCGAGAGAATTTCAGTTCAGATACAGACGAAAACATTTAACGGATATGAATATATCCCAAGTTTTCATAATTTGAGTACGCATTCGAAAGCTCCTCGGATCGTTAACCAGGTCATTCAAATGAAATCTAATCAAAAGAAATGATAAGAACGTCGATACATCCATTCGGGTATCAACACTCGGTAATCAAATACTTTTCCAAAGAATCTCACCACGGGAGAATTGTACAAGAAGGAAATATCAATTTGTCAAATAAGACAATTTCCACAGATGAGTAAATTCGACTAAGAAGAATAGATGCTACAGGCACATATGTAGGTGTCCCTAACACTATGTCCCTATTTTTCACTTCTTGCAGATCTCATAAAATTTAATCTTTCACAATCTTCTAAGAAAATATAGTGTTTATTAATAATTTCATGGTGACTACTAATCAGCCTTGCATGGTCCCTTCCAAATTGTATGTAGGCGCGCAACTATATACAATTTCAAGATTAACGATGCAATACTCAGTTCGTCAAAATTTTATCATCATGTTTATAATAAAAACATTTTCATGCTTAATTCTTAAATAAGAATCAAAAATAAATTTACAAAGATGTTCTTTGTTATGAAAACAATTAAGTTCTCCAAGGTGTTTCATAAACAACTTCATTTCGATAACGATCACTTATAAATCTCACTTTGAATAATCCTTATAGTGATGAAAATTCAATTTTTCTCAAGGGATACTGTTTTATCTTATAAAAACAACGAGTGATCTGCAAAAGAGTGATGAGAAGTTGTTCACCAAGAACTAACTACAATATAATAGGAAATGAGCTTAGCCAAGTAATCATGAGGTTCATGACCTTGATGGCACTCAAAAAGAGAATAATCAACAACGTAATTCAAATCGAGATGAGTACTTGTTCAATGGTTGCATCACTAGTGCGAACATTAGGATGAAGCAATAAAAGATAGATAACATCGATACATGTAGGATTTAGCAATCAAAAGTAGTCTTTTCATTAATCACAAACAAGTCAAATTGTACCGTAACACATTATGTGTCACTATGTCATACAATTCCAAGATCTCATCCTACCAACTGATGTCTCAGTTAAGTTAGGGATTATTTTTAAAAGATACCACAATGAATACTAATCTACAAAAGTCATTAGGTGTCCCACCTGTCCCGGAAGATCCATCGGTCCCAATTCAGAAGAAGATTCTTCAATTAATTTATTGGACACTGGGCATCCTCATCATTGGACAATGGCCTAGGAACAACCCTTAACACGAATCAACAATCAATTAAAACCTTATAATTCAATCACAGAACTTAACGAATTCCTCTTATCAATCTCATATTCCATACGGGTTAAATTTTACTTTATTTAAGTTTTAACCAATTTTATACTCAATTCGATATCCTACCTCATTCTCCAATACATTCATCCTTAATCTTACACCTTGAAAGGGCAATGAAAGTTCGATATTATCAACACTTAATTTCCAATCATATAGCTCTTACAACAATAGTTATCAAATGAGTCACTAGTATGAAATGGCTCACATATTCAATTAGACTTCTCAGAAAGGTACTAGTGGCATGAGGCTTTTGGGTAATGGTTCCAATGACAGCCTCAAGTGCGACATTCACCCTTTTGATTTCAATTTAAGAATTGGATGAAAACGAATCAGATGACATCTTTCTAGGTGGTAACGTTTTGTCAAACTCCACTCTATCAGGAAAGATCGTCATGACATCGATATCAGTTTTAATCTCGCCAATTCTTTTTCAACATCACAATCAACTAATATCAACATTTCTACGAATATCAACCATTTTGTTGGGATCATAAATATCCACAACTTGGTTTAGATCTAGAATAGCTAGAATTTCTACGAGAATAGCTTCGATTAATTTACAGGGGATTTAGGGTTCCTTGTGACAATCTACGTCGTATAAATACCTCGTATAAATATCAAAATAATCATCAAATAATCATGTAATCAAATTTCATCATATATATATATATATATATATATATATATATATATATATATATATATATATATATATATATATATATATATATATATATATATATATATATATATATATATATATATATATATATATATATATATATATATATATATATATATATATATATATATATATTAAAATAACACTTCTCAGTCTGGCCTTGTCGGTAACTCGGGAATTCTTCGGCACCGTTATAGTCAAAAGATATATTTTTTAGACATTTTTAGAAAAATGTTTATAGTTAAAAGATTTCGAAATGTTTCATTCAAAACCTTGGTTTTTTTAAAAAATCTTCCGTTCTCTATAACGAGAGCTCTGATACCAAACTGTAACACCCTTAAATTTATACAATTCAATACAGCGGAAGACTCGTTGGTGTTACGGGATAGCACATTACTCACATCATAGACAACGCTTAAAAATCGCGTCGTTTAATAATAAAGCATTTCCATTCATAAATATCAAATTTACATAGGTCCCAAGTCATTGTATTTCACACAGGTTGTTAGCCTCAAAATATTGAGCCAAACAAGAATGCTCGGTCATATGTTTATTATGTATCATATACTTAGAACGTTGTAATAGGTAGTATATTAGTCGTGTTATTACGGGCTTAACTTTAAGCTAAGGTTCATTAATAAGTAACCAAAGCCCAAAAAGGAAAGCCCGGCCCATGATCATATAGCCCATTAAGCTACATGTAAGCAAAGGCTATATAAACCCTTCCTAGCATGTTAGGAAGGGTGTTGGTTCATTTTGTATTTCTCACTTCTCAATCTAACATTCTCCTAGTTCCAACCATTTCTCTCTCTTTTCTCTCTCTACTTTCTCTCACTAAAATTCATCTCATTTCTACCTTTCTTTCTTTAAATTCGTGATTATTATCATCATATATTAGGGACAACAATTGGTATCAATCGCCATGGGGTAGTTTTGTGATTGGTTGTTGTGTTTTCATATGATCCGTTTGATTTGATCCATAATTCTTCCTCGAATTGAAGTTTTTTCTTGTTTTTGATTGTGTTTCTTAATCGTATAACTTCTTTAATCTTGTTGTAGAGATTTGGTTGTTTTGGTTTGGTTAAAAACACGATCTTGTTGCCTAAAAGTTGCTAAATTTGTTGCCTAAAAGTTGCTATAATCGTTGCCTAAAAAGTTGGAAAAACAAGGTCCCTTATTGCGACAGCTTGAATTTCGGAAAAGGTAAGTACGGTTTCGATCGCAATAACCCTAGGGTTTTACTTTGCGATCAGTATTGCGATTGCCCCTTATTCCGATCTGGACATTCCGATCGTTATTGCGATCTGGATTGCGACGGATTTAAGGCAATCTTGAAACGTTACTCTGCCCACATTGCGACAGCCACATTTCGATAGGTACACATTGCGATCTGAATATTCCGATCTGGAGGATTTCGACAGGTGCACATTGCTATCTAAAGGACATTCCGATCTAAGAAACATTTCGATGGGCATTCCGATGGCACATTCCGATGGACATTCCGATGACATGTTTAGCTAAATTTTGTTTGAGTATTTTTTAGATTTAGCCACCATCTAGACTAGTTTCGGAACGTAGTTTACACGAAGATTAAAAAAAAAATAAAAAAATTTCCATACTAGTTTTAGGACATTTCTAGCTCAATTTCAAAATTTGGTGATTACAAATTTTTTAGGTCTACCGTTTTGTCGGACTGAGGAATTTATTGTCGGGCTGAGAAAAATCGAAATTTTCGGATTTTCAACAACCAAACAATCACAACACAACTACTTAAGATCCACATTTGATTCATCATTTCAGAGAATATTGAGATGGATTCTACTGCCGAATATCGTGTGACGAACAACAACATAATGGTGGCAGGTAACAAAGAAAGACCACCAATGCTTGTGTCGGGTCGATACGATCAATGGCAATCCCGTTTTATACGTTACCTTGACACAAAACCTAACGGTGATGCTTTAAGGCAATGTATTTTGGAAGGACCCTATAAACTCTCAAGGATTCAAGTTCCTGCAGTACCAGCCACAGACACAAGTGACGCACAACCCGCATATGAACGTGATGAAAAGAGGACCGACCTCACCCCAGAGAACCGTGCGTGGTTTGATGCAGAGAAGGAAGCAATCTACTTAATTCTCAGTGGCATTGGAGATGAGATTTACTCTACGGTTGACGCATGTCCTACTGCTCAAGAAATGTGGACGGCCATTGAAAGATTGCAACAAGGTGAATCACTTAACAAACAAGATGTGAAAAGTAAGATGTTTTGGAACTTTGGCAAGTTTACATCAAAGGATGGGGAATCAATTGATTCTTATTACTCCCGGTTCTACAAGATGATGAATGATATGACCCGAAACAACTTGCAAGTTTCCACCATGCAAGTCAATGTCCAATTTCTACAGCAACTTCAACCAGAGTGGACACGGTTTGTCACCTTGGTGAAACAACAACAAAAGTTAGACGAAGTTTCATATCACAAGCTCTTTGACATCTTGAAACAATTTCAAAATGAGGCAAATGAACTTCGAGCTGAACGAGTTGCAAAGATGTCCAATCCACTTGCTTTGGTGTCTACCACTCAACATTACCCAGATTATCACTCCCGTACTTCAAAGACCTACTCTACTCAATCATCATCACCACGATCATCCATTGTCTCTAAGTCACATGCTCCAACATGATCCCGAGGCAAAGAAGTTGCAAGAGCACCATCACCCATACCTGAGCAATCATCCGAAGAAGACAGTGATGAAGAAGTAGCTCAAAGGGATAGGGAATTCAAGCAACAAATGGCTTTCGTTATGAAGCAATATAAGAAAATCTACAAACCCACCAATAACAACCTTCGAACATCTTCAAACTCGAGGAACACCCATGCACAGAGTCCTCCAAGGTATGACACACGAAGACGTGTTGAGAGTCCTCCAAAGTATGATCGACAACCTAAGTATGATAATCAGAGGGTGGCTACTGTTGTTGGAAATAGGGAAACTGTTGGTACTCAAGTTGTGAAACAAAGTGGGATTCAGTGTTTTAACTGTAGAGGTTTTGGGCATTTGGCTAAGGAATGCAGACAGCCAAAGAGGGTTAAAGATTATGGTTATTATAAGGAAAAGATGCTGTTGTGCAAGAAAATGGGAGCTGGAATCAAGTTATCAGCTGAGGAAGGAGAAATGCTTGACGACACAGATGATGACTCTCCGACCAAGAACTCGAGGCACATTATTCATACATGGCAAAGATTCATGAGGTCCTTAACGTCACTGAAGATGACAGTGGTCCTATCTTTGATACCGAGCTAATTGATAAGGTACAAGATGATGCTGAATATAATGTGTTTGGTGATACACATGAGCATAGTGATCTTCCAACAAAAATTACTGACACGCGTATGATGGACACGGTTGATAGCAATACCACACCCGATTCATCAGACGTGTGCAATAATGAGTTTGAGGATGATCAACATGCAAATGAGTATGATGACGAGGAGCGTGTCACGCTTGCTAATTTAATTGCTAGTTTACAAAAAGATGTCAATGAAAATAGAAAGAATCAAAAGCAACTAAAGAAGGCAAACGCAGTGCTCACTCAAAACTTTGAAGAATGCAAAGCCGCTCTTATAAAATCTAGCGAGACTATTGATAGTTATAGGGCTGAGCTTCTTCAAAAGACCAACGAGCTTGAGGGGTACAAAAGTCGTGTCATCAACGTTAAAAAGGACGATTTTGAAAATAGATACAATGAAGCTCTTGCTTTGTTAACTAAAGAAAAACGTCAATTTAATGTTTTATTAAGTGATGAACGTCAAAAAACGTACCTTGCCACAACAAAAGTTAATGAACTTGAATAGAGGCTTTCTATGAACACCACCGATTCTGCGAAAATTCTTGACGAGAAGAAACAAGAGGTTGAAACATTAAAACAAGATTTCAAAAATAGACAAAGCAAAGATACTGACAAAGTAAAGGATCTCGAAGAACAAGTCGATTTTTTGAAAAAAGTTGTTTATAATACACATGACTCTATTCAAACCGTAAGAATGATAGCACCTCGGTCGTTTTTCAAGGGTCAACCTAGCTTTGCCACCCCCAAGTACCTCGAACAAGCTCAAGCTGCAAACCCCCCTTTATATCTTGACGAGTCCAAATGGACCAATCATGATTGCCCAGTAGCTAACATTGATAGTGAAGAGACGTCCCTTTGGGATGAGGAGAGTAGATCACCGGTCAATAAAGATTTTGTGAAACCATATAACTATGCTTATGAAAACAGTCTTTATGGTCTTTTCACACCACAAAAACATAAGTCTCGTGACGAATTATTTTTAGAATGCAAACAAAAAAGAATTCAATGGAAAAAAGCTTTTGCCACTAAGAGGAAAACTAATGTTTTTAAATATATTAATTATTTGCCTCTAGATGCTTCTAAAAGCAAAAGTAGAAAAATACTTGGTTTTCTTAAACACCAGGTTAATAATGTTCAATCAATTGTTGAAAGCGATTGGGAGAAACGTCAAAAGGATAAGTGGAAAACCGAAATTCCTCACGACATCACTGTGCTTGTGAAAGAACTTTTAATACCAAATACGAAGATAATAAAAGAACATGTTCTTGAGTTTGAAAATTTAATTCAGTCTGAAATGTTTGATGATTTGAAATATGTTGAGTCTCTTGAAAAAGAAATTGATGACCTTCAAAATGACAAATTAGAATTTTCAAACGAATATGATCTACTCTTAGAAGAATGTCTCTCCAAAGATATTTTGTGTGTTACTCTTCAATCTTGTGCTGATATCGATGAATATTCTGATGTTGCATGCAAATATCTTGATAAAATCAAAGAGTGTGAGCGTCTTGAACTTGAGCTTTTGAAACATAAAGAAAATGTTGATAAAAAGGCTTTTGAGTTACTTCAACACAAAACTGATTTCCTTCAAAAACATTGTCATTCTTTTGAACTTGCTTTGCAAAAAGACGTTGGTAGTTTTCCACATAATAATAAACTGCAAGAAAAACTTTCCCAAACGTTTCGAGAAATGAACGAACAAAATTTGGAAATTAAGGGGTTGAAAGCTCAGTTACAAGATAGGGACAGAGCGATAGCAGAGTTGCAGAAACTCGTTGCTAAGATGGGTGGGAAGATTGTGGAACCTAGTGTTAAGAAACCTGTTGTAAGACAACCCAATGCTCAAAAAGTGACTAGACCCTCTGTCTTGGGAAAACCATCTGTTTTCTCTAATTCTGCATTTGCAAAACCTGCGTTTGCCCCCAAGACGGATGGGAAGGATAGGTTACCACAAAACACTCCCAAAACACATATTCGATCACAAAGCATTAAGAACACAAATGTGGTTAAACCATGGATGTATAGATTGGCCACTAAACCCACACAAAACAAAGACAGTCAATCACCTCAGACTTCTAGAAACACTAATAGACGTGTGTCTTTTACTACAGGAGTAGTCCCCACTGCTAGTGTTAGCCGGCCCCAGCTTAAGAGCACCCGCATGAATGAAAAGGTCTTGCAAAACAAAAGTCAAGGGAAGATGAAGGAAGTAGAAGACCACCCTAGGATTTTCAATGTTTCTAAGAATAAAACGTATGTAATCGCGTGTAATGACGATTTGAATGATTCGACTTTGAATGCTATGAAAGTTAAGTTTGTTTGTGTGAAATGTGGAAAGTGTGCTAATGCTAATCATGCTATGTGTGTTTCGGATAATGTCAAAGGCGTAGAAACTAGAACTAAGAAGCAAACTGCGATGCCTATTAGTGCTAGAAAACCCAAACGCAAAGTGAACCAATCTGGTGCAACCCCCCCTAAGAAAAGTATTGCATAAGACTCCACCACTAAGAACCCTAGAATCAGAATTAGGGAATTATATGAGTCTGCTAGCAAGCCTTGGAAATGGTGGTTTGCTAATCAATGTCCTCCAGGATATAAATGGATGCCTAAGGTTAGGACAGAAAATGTGACTACGAGCGTTAGTGTGCCTCTAAGTGATGAAACTAGGGAAACTAATGAATCGGAAATCACAACTAACATGGAATCCAATTTAGCAAATGCTCCATCGTGTTCTAATTCTTCTGCAGGTGATCGAAGTAATTCTCTTCATAATGGACTCCGGATGCACGAAGCACATGACGGGGAATCTCAAGCTTCTAATTAACTTCGTGGAGAAGTTCCTGGGTACGGTCCGATTCGGAAATGATCAATTTGCACCGATCCTAGGATATGGAGACTTGGTTCAGGGGAATATCACTATCAAAAGGGTTTACTACGTCGAAGGGCTCAATCATAATCTTTTCTCGGTTGGTCAATTCTGTGATGCGGATTTGGAGGTTGCTTTTAGAAAGAAGACATGTTTTGTTCGTGATTATGATGGGAATGACTTACTTACCGGAACACGGGGTACTGATCTCTACACTATTTCACTACAAGAATCCACATCTTCAACTCCAATCTGTTTCATGGCTAAAGCTTCAACGACTCAAGCTTGGTTATGGCATCAACGTTTATCTCATCTTAACTTCGATACCATCAACTTGCTTTCTAAGAAAGATATTGTGTGAGGCCTTCCTAACTTGAAATTCATCAAAGATCATCTTTGTTCTTCTTGTGTGCTTTGTAAAGATAAACGGAGTAGTTTCAAGACAAAGACTACACCAAGCTCTAAAGGACGGTTAGATCTTCTTCATATAGATTTGTGTGGTCCCATGCGTGTTCAAAGTATCAATGGGAAGAAATACGTTATGGTAATTGTCGATGACTACTCAAGGTACACATGGACTCACTTCTTGAGGTCCAATGATGAAACACCCGATGTTCTCATCAGCTTCCTTAAAGTGATACAACACAGTCTTCAAGCTCAAGTTAAAGTGGTTCGTACTGACAGAGGTACTGAATTTTTGAATTCAAAACTAAGAAACTATTTTGAAGCTGAAGGAATTGAACATGAAACATCTATTGCTCGAACACCCGAACAAAACGGCGTTGTTGAAAGACGAAACCGTACTTTAGTTGAGGCTGCTCGAACATTGTTATCCGCTTAAAAACTTCCACTATACTTTTGGGCCGAAGCCGTGTCAACCGCATGGTATACACAAAACCGCTCCTTAGTTATCCCAAGACACGAAAAGACACCATATCACATAATTAATGATCGAAAACCTTCACTCAAACACCTTCACGTTTTTGGATGTACGTGTTACATTATTCGAGATGGTGAAAATCTGGACAAGATGAAAGAGAAAGGTGATGCATGCATTTTAGTGGGATATGCAACTCAGTCTAAGGGATACAGAGTGTACAACAAGAGAACAAAATTGATAGTCGAGACTATTCATATCAGATTTGATGAATTGCAAGAAATGGCACTTGAACAAAGCAGTTTAAGTCCCGATCCACAACGACAAACGACTTCCGTTCACAACCGCACGGAACTCGGAACTCAAGACCACAGCAATGAACCGTCAAGTTCAAAGCTGGTTCCTGAACATGTTCCTAGAGCAGATATGACAGTGGACACGACACTTGAAGAGTTGGAAATGTTATATGGACCAATGTATGATGAATATTTCACGGGGGAGAAACAAGTTGCATCGAAGTCTTCCGCTATCACTCATGATACGAATGATGATACCGATCATCATCAACAAAAGGATACAACTTCATCTACTTCAACACGGGTTGTTGCAGATTTACCTCCTCAGAATATCACTTCAACAATCGATCCTACAACATCCACAACTACTGTCATTTCTCCAGAGAACACAAATCAAGCAGACGATGCATTATCTGACGATGACGATTTTCACAACCCATTCGGTACACCAGTACACGAAACTGGAGAGTTTCTACTCGCCATGTTGATTCGTCAAATATGCATACGTTCTATCAACGACATCCTTCAACACATCATTGGACCCGAGATCATCCTTTGGTTCACGTAATTGGAAACCCTTCACAGCCCGTTCGTACAAGACGACATCTTGAAACCGATGGCGATGTTTGTATGTTCGCACTCGCCGTGAGTACTGCTGAACCGAAAAACATCAAAGAAGCCATGGCTGATCATGCTTGGATTGAATCGATGACGGATGAACTTCAACAATTTGAAAGACTTAAAGTCTGGGAACTTGTTGACAGACCATACGATGTAACACCATTAAATCTTCGATGGATCTGGAAAAACAAGATGGATGAAGAGAACACGATCATCAAGAATAAATCTAGGCTAGTGGCTAAAGGGTATGGACAGAAAGAGGGTATTGATTTTGAAGAATCATTTGCACCAGTAGCTCGAATGGAAGCGATCAGGATTTTCCTTGCCTATGCTGCACATAAGGGATTCATTGTATATCAAATGGATGTAAAGACGGCGTTTCTTAACGGTCCTTTGAAGGAAGAAGTCTATGTCACGCAGCCGGAAGGATTCATCGATCCTCATTCTCCTGACAAGGTGTATCGTCTCCACAAAGCACTTTACGGACTCAAGCAAGCTCCAAGGGCGTGGTACGACGAGCTCTCAAAATTTCTGGTCTCCAAAGGTTTCTCAAAAGGTTCCATTGATTTAACTTTGTTCACTTATAAATATGGGGATGACATTCTGCTTGTGCAAATTTATGTTGATGACATTATTTTCGGGTCTACAAACCCAAAACTTTCAAAATGGTTTGAAAAAGTAATGCACAGCAGATTTGAAATGTCTATGATGGGCGAACTAAAATTTTTTCTAGGAATTCAAGTTCACCAATCCCCAAGTGGTATCTTTATAAACCAAGCTAAGTATTGTCAAGAGATAATCAAAAAGCATGGTATGACTTCATGTGACCCCGTTGGGACACCATTATCAACCACATCCCTAGATGCTGACTTGGAGGGATTACCCATAGATCAAACGAGATATCGTTCCATGATCGGGTCCCTCATGTACTTGACAGCAAGCAGACCAGATATTCATCATGCTACATGCTATTGTGCACGATATCAAGCACGACCCACTGAAAAGCACCTCAAGGAGGTTAAACGGATCTTTCGGTACCTCAAGAATACCATTTATTTGGGACTCTGGTATCCGAGGGAAACTGGTTTCTTTCTAACGGCCTATTCAGATTCTGATCATGCAGGGTGTCTTGATACACGAAAAAGTACTTCTGGTGGTGCACAATTTCTAGGTCAAGATAAGCTTGTGGGATGGTCTTCCAAGAAGCAGGATTGCACGTCACTTTCATCAGCCGAAGCGGAGTATGTGTCTCTATCTGCGTGTTGTGCTCAAGTTCTATGGATGAGAACACAACTCACGGATTATGGCTTCCACTTTGATAAAGTACCTATGTACTGTGACTCAAAGTCGGCCATAGCCATCTCCGGCAATCCAGTACAGCATTCCCGCACGAAGCACATCGATGTCAGATACCACTTCATAAAGGAACAAGTTGAACGAGGTATCGTTGAATTATACTTTGTTGGAACGGATTACCAATTAGCCGACTTGTTTACGAAAGCTCTGTCGAAAGATAGGTTTGAGTACCTCGTTAGGCAAATTGGTATGAGATGTTTGACTCCAGCAGACCTGGAGATTCTGGCAAAGGTGCCTGCATGATTTATCTATCAAACATCAACTTGTAAATATCTTTGAAAAAGCAAAATACAAAAATATAAAACACATAAAAACAAAACACAAAATTAAAAAATCTTTCAAAATCCAAAAATATTCTTCTCGACATGTCTTTCAGTATCGATAATATGGACGTGCCTAGAAATGTCGCTCAATAACGACACGGGTGTGTACATAAAGCTCGAATGAAAGTTGTAAATATTTTTCAAAACATGTCATTTCTTCTTTTAATAAAGGAAATTGTCTATTTTGGACAAATATTTCCAAACAACGGGTAGAGCAATCTATCATGGGTTGAGCTTGTCACAAAACATCCAACGTTTTGAGCTCAACACAATGGCTTGTAATCACTTTCAGATTGCAACCCGGACCGATATTCACGGGGGAGTGTACGATTTAGTGCCCTTACCCTCAGCAAAAGAAGAGAAATCTTCTTACACTTGAGTGGATTCGTCAAGACATTCAAAGTCTATGAACTCAAGTTTATGCTTTAGAAAAACCTTTCGACAAAAAGAATTGATTTTTCAAAAAGCGTTGAACACAATTTTTTCAAGAATTTTTCAATGATATTTAAAATCTTTCAAAAACTGTGTGTTCAACAACTCCCATCCTCAAAAAGCGAAATGTGGATCATATCCTCACAATGACAATTCAATTGGATCAATTTTTGAGGGGGAGCATGTAACACCCCCACAAATGCTATGCGCAGCGGAACTACAACATTGGGTGCTACACAGTATTCATTGCACACAAGATATATCAAACGACGCTAAAAAGACGTCAACTTAAAACTTGAAATTAAAAATTGTTAGATGATACATGTCCACGGTTTTTCCAACCACAATTGGTACAACAGAGTTTAGCGTTTTCGGTCCCCATGAATCTCAACCCAAGAATTACAGTTTCACAACAACATAACATTAAGATTTAAAAATGTTTAAGTAGAAAAGGAAGGAAAAACAAGCGGACACCAAGCCATACACACAACATCCATCCCATGCACGCTCCATGCTACACTTCAGCGGTTACCTGAAACACATGCCAAAATTTGGTCAACGAAAACGTTGAGTGGAATTCATAGGTTTTACAACTCATTTTGAACGTATATAAAATAAAAACCATTCGTGATCATCCATAGACTTGTCGATCAAACAATCTATATTCAGGATACTGACAATTGTGTTTAAGCTCATGACACTAAACCCTTAACTCAATCACCCGCGTAATAAATACCGGCGTGACTCAGATGAAACCATGGCCCCTAATAAGGCATCAGTTGCAATTATACCTTTTCTCTTATCACAAATTATCCGTCCGCAGGGGGTATCAACGTACTAGCCCTCGTCTCGGATAGGGTAGTCAACCCCATAGATCTATCACTTTGTATAAGCGGCTATGTCCCCCTACTCGAGGGCAGGACAATAGTTAATAGTTCATGAAATTAGGGTCTTTTGCAACTTAGGTACTCAACACAATTTCTAAGGCAACATTCGGGTCTAACAATCATTCATGATATACGTTCCTTTTAAAAACTAGCATGCATTTCCCTCGCGGGTAAAACAATTTGAAATAAATATAAGCGAGGCTATAAATTCACACCTTATATATTAAGTAGTCGGTAGTTCGAGAGATGATCACTGACGACGATATGGATGCCCGGATAAATCAACACCTATCACAAATAACGCGTAATGAGTAATCTCATTTTAAATACCTTACGGTACTGTATAGAATACATAAGTACTAGTCACTTAGGACAATTATAACTCACGCCAAAAACAAAACAATAAACATCACTCATTTTATACCATTCGTTCTTATTATTTACGTTATCCATTTTTACTCATTTTCGTCGGTACTTACCGAAAGTACGGGCTGTTTTACTCTACTTAACCATTCTTATAAAATTTGACAAAATTCTAAAAAATCCTATAAGACCTGTAGATGACACATTTTTAATCCCAATAAAAGTTTTTACTTCCACGACCCGTTACTCGACGCTTTTCCAAAAACTACATTTTCCGGGCTGAAATTGTACTTCGACCAACTTTGACTTCTTTGACCTATATGAAATGTACCTTTGACTTCTTTGACTCCTAAGTCAACTTATAGACTCATTTATACAGGTTTGTGACCAAAATTTGACCCTTGACCATTTACCAATTCATACTTGTGGTCCTCGGGAGTTGACTAAAACTATACATAAATTCGGATTATGAAAGTTCTCGTCTCCCGGTACTCGATCTTTAAAACCTCATAACTTTTAGCTCGTTTTGAGTCACGGGCTCTACCTTATACCAAATTAAAGCTAAGAAGACCTTCTATAACTACATTTAGTTATCTAGACCTGTAGGAAAAATAATTTTTACGAAAAGGTCTCAAAGTTTCTGCCTAAATTTGACCATACCAAAAACATGCTTAAGCTCGATTCCAAACCTAATAATCACCACTAGGCATCATCCTAAGCTTCCCTAATCACAACCAAACACAAATTTTTAGTCCCATCCCTATTGATCAACCAACCTCATAATCTAAAATCAAAGAAAACAAACATGCAACCACTAATACCCATCTAAAACATCACTAAACACAATACCAAACATAAAATAAATGTTCAAAATCATCAACCATCATGGCTCCCCAAACACCCCCTTGTGCCGTGGGGTTTGGGTGACCAAATCACCACAACCAAATTAATTTTGGTGGGTTTTATTGGTGATTATACTTCCATTATACATGAATTTAACATGCATCATCACAATTAGCCTCAAAAACGAATTTGATTGTTCTTGAAAAATTTTTGGAAAATTTATTTGAATGCATGTGGGATTTAAGTACATAGAAAGGTGGGGAATGACAAGATTAGATGTGGTCTAACCTTAGTTTCAATGAAAATCAAGTAGAAAAAATTTTTGATGGTGTTCTTGGTGGTTTGGGGGTGACCGTCGGCTTTAAGGAGAAGAGAGGGAGAGAATTTTTTTTTTTTCTAAGTGTTTTGGTGATGTGTGTGCATTCCTTCCCCCTTTTGTAAATTTGGAAGGACCAAATGTGCAATTAAGGCTTTCTTTTGGCCTCAAATAAAAACGTCATCAAAACTTTGCGGGATTGACTCATTAGTCAATTTTGAAAATTTTACGGGAGTCGAAAATCATCCCGAACACTCCAAAATATTTTTGGGATACTTTAAATGTACTCGGAAGGCTATAAAACTCACCCGACTCAACTTAACACGAACCGTAAGTAAAATTCTCGAAAAATTACATTATCGATAAATCGTCAATAATTATAGAAATTTGGGCATCCCTCGGGATCGTAATCGTCATCGTCCTTCTTGAATCGTCAATCGTAAAAATTATAACCTCGAACATCGGCTTTAACCAATATACTTATAAATATAGAAATTAAAATTTATTAAAAATTTCAAAAATTAGCGTAATTTAGGGTAACGTTAATGACCTTGGTTCTAGGGTGTCACATCCACCCCTCCTTAAAGAGAGCGACGTCCCGGCGCTCGCCTCTTCTTGTACTCACATTTCGTCCTACTGGAACAGATGAGGATACCTTTCCTTGAAAAAGTCCTCACGTTCCCAAGTGTATTCCGGCCCACGCTTAGAATTCCATCGGACTTTCACAATAGGAATCCTACTACGCTTCAGCCTCTTGACCTCTCGGTCCATAATTTCCACAGGTTCTTCCACAAAGTGGATTTTGTCGTCTAGTCGAATCTCGTCCAAAGGAATCACCAATTCCTTGTCCGCCAAACTCTTCTTTAGGTTCGATACGTGAAACGTGTCGTGAATAGCACTAAGCTCGCTCGACAATTCTAATTTATACGCTACTGGTCCAATTCGTTCGACGATCTTAAATGGTCCAATATACCTTGGACTCAACTTTCCTTTCTTCCCAAAACGAATTACACCCTTCCACGGCGATACCTTGAGCATAACCATATCTCCAACTTCAAACTCCAACGGTTTCCTTCGGTTATCGGCATAACTCTTCTGTCGGCTTCTCGCAGCAAGTAGTCGGTTCTTGATTTGCACAATCTTCTCTGTCGTTTCTAAAACCATTTCGGGTCCAGTCAATTGACTTTCTCCTACTTCACTCCAACACACAGGCGATCTACACTTCCTTCCATACAATGCTTCGAACGGTGCTGCCTTGATACTCGCATGATAACTATTATTATACGAAAATTCCACTAGAGGCAAGTGGCGTTCCCAACTTCCTCCAAAATCAATCACGCATGCTCGGAGCATGTCCTCCATCGTCTGAATAGTTCGTTCACTCTGGCCGTCAGTTTCCGGGTGATAAGCCGTGCTTAAACTTAATTCAGTGCCCATCGCACGTTGAAGCGATTTCCAAAATTCCGACGTAAATCTACTATCGCGATCCGAAATGATCGATAACGGCACTCCATGTCTACAAACGATCTCTTTCACGTACACACTGGCGAGCTTTTCCATGCTGTCCGTCTTCTTCATAGGTAAGAAATGAGCAGATTTCGTTAACCTATCCACTATTACCCATATCATATCACATCCACTAGGAGTTCTAGGTAAACCCGTCACGAAATCCATAGCGATTTTCTCCCATTTCCATTCTGGGATCTCCGGTTGTACCAATAATCCAGATGGTTTCTTATGCTCTGCTTGAACCTTCGCGCAAGTCAAACACTTACTAACGTAACGAGCAATATCCGCCTTCATATTCAGCCACCAATAAACTTTCTTCAGGTCGTGATACATTTTGTCCGATCCAGGATGTATCGAATACTTCGACTTATGCGACTCGTTCATAACCAATTCTCGAACTCCAGGCTTTCCTTCCTCAGATGAACACAATGGTAACCAAATCCGATTCTCAAAATATCTCAGTCCGTCTGACCTAATCACGAAAAGAGGTTTCAACATTCGTCCCAAATTCTCAGCTTCAACATTCCCTTTCATTAGTCCTCTCTCTTGAGCCTTCAGTATAGTTTCGGTTAAGTCGACGCTCTCAGTCATCACCAAAGCTCTGACCCTCAAAGGTTTCTCCCGTTCCTTCCTACTCAGTGCATCCGCTACAACATTCGCCTTGCCAGGGTGGTAGCGAATTTCACAGTCGTAATCACTTAGTAGTTCAACCCATCGTCTCTGTCGCATATTCAACTCCTTTTGATCTAAAATGTGCTGCAAACTCTTGTGGTCAGTGAATACAACACACTTCGTCCCATACAAATAGTGTCTCCACAACTTCAACGCAAAAACTACAGCTCCTAATTCCAAATCGTGCGTCGTGTAGTTCTCCTCATTCTTCCTCAGTTGCCTCGACGCGTAAGCTATCACCTTTTCACGTTGCATCAATACCGCTCCATAACCCTTACGAGATGCATCACAATACACTACGAAGTCTTCAGTTCCTTCAGGCAATGACAATATCGGTGCGGAACATAACTTGTCCTTGAGCGTTTTGAAAGCGAGTTCTTCCTCAATTCCCCATTCATACACCCTATTCTTTTCGGTAAGCCTTGTCAATGGTTTTGCAATCAACGAAAATCCTTCGATGAACCTTCGATAATACCCAGCTAAACTAAGGAATTGTCGAACTTCAGTCAGCGTCGTCGGTGCCGACCATTCCCTGATCGCTTCGACCTTAGCAGGATCCACACGAACTCCCTTACTATCAATCACGTGACCTAGAAACTGCACTGATTCCAACCAAAACTCACACTTCGAGAATTTCGCATACAACTTCTCCTTCTTTAACAGCTCCAAAATCTTCCTCAGGTGCTTCTCGTGCTCCTCCTTACTCTTAGAGTAAATAAGTATATCATCGATGAAAACAATAACAAACTTATCTAGATACGGCTTGCACACGCGATTCATGAGGTCCATGAATACAGCAGGCGCGTTCGTCAACCCAAACGGCATCACTCGAAATTCAAAGTGTCCATACCGCGTATGAAAGGCAGTTACAGGAATATCCTCCTCTCTTACACGCAGTTGATGATACCCTGATCTTAAATCGATCTTTGAGTATACACTGGAACCTTGCAATTGATCAAACAAATCGTCAATCCTCGGCAATGGGTACCGATTCTTAACCGTCAGCTTATTGAGTTCCCTATAGTCAATACACATCCGAAATGAACCATCTTTCTTCTTTACAAACAACACTGGCGCTCCCCAAGGTGATGAGCTCGGCCTAATAAATACCTTGTCCATCAATTCCTTCAATTGATCCGATAACTCCTTTAACTCAGATGGTGCTAAGCGATAAGGTGCACGCGCAACCGGCGCAGCTCCTGGCACCAAATCAATTCGAAACTCGACCTCACGGGTAGGTGGTAAACCTGGCAACTCGTCTGGAAAAACTTCCGGATATTCGCAGATAACTGGTACCTCATCAATCCTCGCCTCTAAATCACCATCACTCGAAACTTGTGCCAAAAACACATCGCATCCGTTCTCTACGTACTTCATCATTCTCAAACAGGAAATCACTTTCAAACGAGAAGTGCATTCGTCTCCCTTTACCGTCAACACTTTATTTCTCAATGGAATCTGAACTAATCTCTCGCCGCAGACGATCATAGCACTGTGCTCCATTAGCCAATCCATTCCCACAATCACGTCAAACGATCCTAGCTCTATAGGCATCAAGTCGATTTTAAAAGCGTAATTTCCTAACTTCAAGGTACACCCTTTCAGTATAGAATTCGTACTAACAATTTTTCCATCGGCTAACTCAACGTTATAACTAGTCGCTAACAACACCGGTTTTCTATCGATATGACGACTAAATTTAACATCTACAAAACTCTTGTCGGAGCCAGAATCAAACAAAATACTAGCATAACAAGCGTCTAGCAAAAACGTACCGGTAACCACATTAGGACCCTGTGGTTTATCAGCCGTTCCCACTTGATACACAGCAGCCGCGTTGTTACCTCCCCGCTTGTTTCCTGCCTTCGGGCAATTCACTTGCACATGGCCTCTCTCTCCACAACTAAAACATCCTCTCACTCTGATAGCATTCGCTCCCGTGGCTACTCCTCCCGTTCGGCAACCAGACGTCCTATGACCTGCCTTTCCACATCTGCCGCATGCAGGCGGGCAATTCCCAACATGGTACAAATTGCACCTACCACAATGGGGATTCACTTTTGCTCCTCTGGGGTTCGTCACTGCCCTCATCCCTTCATTCCTTCTCTGGTTAAATTGTTGATTGCGGTTCGGACCATGGTTGTTTCGATTTCCACCTCGGTTCTGGCCCTGGGATTGATTACTTTGTGCCGCTTCCCATTTCCTCTTGTTGCCTTCAGCAATGGAGTTCTGCTTGTCTTGGAGCTTGACATCCATCAATGCGTGAGCCATCTGGACCGCTTCATCAAACATCCCAGGTTTTGACGAAGTTGTCTCACCTTTGATATTGCTAGATAAACCCTTAATATACTGCTTCATCTTCTTGGCATCATTGGCAAAAACATCCGGACACAAAAGGCTTAATTCATTAAACCTCCTGGTGTAAGCAGCTATATCGTTGTTCTTCAAGGTCAAGTGCCTCAACTCATCCTCCAATTGCCCCAGTTCCTCTTCCGGGCAAAACTTCTTAGTCAACAGAGCTTTTGTCGCATTCCACGTCCTTGCATTCGCTACAGCCAATCCAACAGTAGCTACCTGGGTATTCCACCAACTTAACGCATCATCAAGAAACGTAGCAGCCGCAAACTTCACTTTGTCCGCTTCTGCACAACCGCTGATTTCGAACGTACTTTCAACCTTTTCCAACCATCGTCTAAGTTCTAAAGCTCCACCCGTTCCACGAAATTGCGTGGGACCGCATTTCATAAAACTAGAATAGGTACACACTCTAGGGGCTTGCTGTCTCCCCGCGTTCCTTCCCTGATCCTGATTTCTCCCGGCTCGGTCCGCTTCCAGCGCATTTGCTATAGCTTCCTGAATCATTGTGTTTACACGATCGGCGGTCAACTTTGGAGGCATGGTGTTATCGAATATCTCTTTCTGCAAGATAGGGAAAATAGAAAAACAATGTAAGTATACACATCAAGTTTTCGAGACATAATATACCTACAACGACACATCACTACAGAGTTACTAATATTCATCAATTCACATCACAAAAGATCAAATTTAAGACATATCACAGATCATGAAAGGTAACATGGATTGTATTGATAATTAACCAAAATTGTGACAAGTATTGCCACTACAATCGTTCACCATAAAACTTAAGTACTCAAGTTTCTCGTCATAATGCCATCATACAAAAGTCTAAAACAGTTCTATTACAATGATCAAAGAAAATACAAAACAAGCAACTAGGCATGTGGTGATCCACACGGCCTCTTGGATGGCGGTTCGTCATCATCTTCCTCGGGTTCCTCATCACTATCGTCCTCATCCACATCATCCATTTTTATCTTTCCTTTATCATCCGGCCCACATTCCGTCTCCTTTTTCGTCCCTGATGTAGACCAACACTCAATCGCTACCTGACTTCCCACCGTAATACAAGCTCCTCTAGTAGGCGGCTGAATCATGTAGTCATTAGCCTCCATCTCCAAATCGTCCACGAATCTCCAATCTGGGGGAAATGATGCTCTCACACGATGCTCCCAACTCTGCATCCTTGACAACCTCACTTGATCTTCCCTAACACGGTCAAGACTAGCGCTTAAATTTGCAACCATCGATCTTAGACTGTTGATGTCACTTTTGTTCACATTTCCATCATACTCAATTCTTGCAGTCCTTTCCAACAGTCTTTGGTGTTCCCTTTCATTCTTATCAAACCTCTTAATTACCCTGGTCTCAACTACAAACCGCTCATACATCAACCTCTCCATCCTCCTCAAACGACCTGCGGGATCCCAGTAGTGTCTTGGTCTCGGAAAGTAGACCCTTGCGATATTTTCATGAATCGATTGTAACTTGGATGTTTTGCTGGACTCTCCACCGCTCCCATTACTTACTCGAACAAATCCTGGCACTGTTCTCAAATAGTCCTTACAATTGTCCATCGGGCGATTAAAGGGTTGCTGCTCATATCGACCGGTTGGAGGTACTTCATAACCCTTTGGCGAATTCGGAGATTGAAACAAATCAGGTTCGGTCTGGCCTACAGCATTCTCGGGAATGCCATCATCCATTAGTTCCTCGGGCTCTTCCTCAGAATCCTCACTCTTGTCACTGCTAATGCTAAAATTGTCCACCTCACTCTCGTCATTGTCGTTTTCCGGCCCTATTTCCTCTTCTGGAGCGATCCATCCATTATCATTGTCCGGCGGGTTCGGAGGAAACGGTCCCCCTCCGTGACCTACGACGTAATCGTTTCCATTATCATTAGGCGGTACCTCGGCCATTCCTGCAATAACAGCGAATTTCGGAGGGTACATAAGTAATTATACAATATTTATAAATACATGCTTGCAAATGCAATGCAAAGGTGGTACATATGCCCGAAATGTAATAATATGATGCTCATGCATGATTAATACAAAAATTACGATGTCGGATATTTCACGTAAAATTCAACGTCTACATATAGTAATTTCCATACTTACGTAATAATTACCCACATATATACTTCACTCAAAAGTATACGTCAAATGCCATGAATACAAAAATAAATCTTACCGGAGCCATGCAGGATAGTTGTGTGTGCTTGGACCATTTCTTACGACACCAAAAGTTATAGTTTAGGATTTTCAAAAACGACCTAGTTCTCTATAACTCATGGCTCTGATTACCAATCTGTAACACCCCCACAAATGCTATGCGCAGCGGAACTACAACATTGGGTGCTACACAGTATTCATTGCACACAAGATATATCAAACGACGCTAAAAAGACGTCAACTTAAAACTTGAAATTAAAAATTGTTAGATGATACATGTCCACGGTTTTTCCAACCACAATTGGTACAACAGAGTTTAGCGTTTTCGGTCCCCATGAATCTCTACCCAAGAATTACAGTTTCACAACAACATAACATTAAGATTTAAAAATGTTTAAGTAGAAAAGGAAGGAAAAACAAGCGGACACCAAGCCATACACACAACATCCATCCCATGCACGCTCCATGCTACACTTCAGCGGTTACCTGAAACACATGCCAAAATTTGGTCAACGAAAACGTTGAGTGGAATTCATAGGTTTTACAACTCATTTTGAACGTATATAAAATAAAAACCATTCGTGATCATCCATAGACTTGTCGATCAAATAATCTATATTCAGGATACTGACAATTGTGTTTAAGCTCATGACACTAAACCCTTAACTCAATCACCCGCGTAATAAATACCGGCGTGACTCAGATGAAACCATGGCCCCTAATAAGGCATCAGTTGCAATTATACCTTTTCTCTTATCACAAATTATCCGTCCGCAGGGGGTATCAACGTACTAGCCCTCGTCTCGGATAGGGTAGTCAACCCCATAGATCTATCACTTTGTATAAGCGGCTATGTCCCCCTACTCGAGGGCAGGACAATAGTTAATAGTTCATGAAATTAGGGTCTTTTGCAACTTAGGTACTCAACACAATTTCTAAGGCAACATTCGGGTCTAACAATCATTCATGATATACGTTCCTTTTAAAAACTAGCATGCATTTCCCTCGCGGGTAAAACAATTTGAAATAAATATAAGCGAGGCTATAAATTCACACCTTATATATTAAGTAGTCGGTAGTTCGAGAGATGATCACTGACGACGATATGGATGCCCGGATAAATCAACACCTATCACAAATAACGCGTAATGAGTAATCTTATTTTAAATACCTTACGGTACTGTATAGAATACATAAGTACTAGTCACTTAGGACAATTATAACTCACGCCAAAAACAAAACAATAAGCATCACTCATTTTATACCATTCGTTCTTATTATTTACGTTATCCATTTTTACTCATTTTCGTCGGTACTTACCGAAAGTACGGGCTGTTTTACTCTACTTAACCATTCTTATAAAATTTGAAAAAATTCTCAAAAATCCTATAAGACCTGTAGATGACACATTTTTAATCCCAATAAAAGTTTTTACTTCCACGACCCGTTACTCGACGCTTTTCCAAAAACTACATTTTCCGGGCTGAAATTGTACTTCGACCAACTTTGACTTCTTTGACCTATATGAAATGTACCTTTGACTTCTTTGACTCCTAAGTCAACTTATAGACTCATTTATACAGGTTTGTGACCAAAATTTGACCCTTGACCATTTACCAATTCATACTTGTGGTCCTCGGGATTTGACTAAAACTATACATAAATTCGGATTATGAAAGTTCTCGTCTCCCGGTACTCGATCTTTAAAACCTCATAACTTTTAGCTCGTTTTGAGTCACGGGCTCTACCTTATACCAAATTAAAGCTAAGAAGACCCTCTATAACTACATTTAGTTATCTAGACCTGTAGGAAAAATAATTTTTACGAAAAGGTCTCAAAGTTTCTGCCTAAATTTGACCATACCAAAAACATGCTTAAGCTCGATTCCAAACCTAATAATCACCACTAGGCATCATCCTAAGCTTCCCTAATCACAACCAAACACAAATTTTCAGTCCTACCCCTATTGATCAACCAACCTCATAATCTAAAATCAAAGAAAACAAACATGCAACCACTAATATCCATCTAAAACATCAATAAACACAATACCAAACACAAAATAAATGTTCAAAATCATCAACCATCATGGCTCCCCAAACACCCCCTTGTGCCGTGGGGTTTGGGTGACCAAATCACCACAACCAAATTAATTTTGGTGGGTTTTATTGGTGATTATACTTCCATTATACATGAATTTAACATGCATCATCACAATTATCCTCAAAAACGAATTTGATTGTTCTTGAAAAATTTTTGGAAAATTTATTTGAATGCATGTGGGATTTAAGTACATAGAAAGGTGGGGAATGACAAGATTAGATGTGGTCTAACCTTAGTTTCAATGAAAATCAAGTAGAAAAATTTTTTGATGGTGTTCTTGGTGGTTTGGGGGTGACCGTCGGCTTTAAGGAGAAGAGAGGGAGAGAAATTTTTTTTTTTCTAAGTGTTTTGGTGATGTGTGTGCATTCCTTCCCCCTTTTGTAAATTTGGAAGGACCAAATGTGCAATTAAGGCTTTCTTTTGGCCTCAAATAAAAACGTCATCAAAACTTTGCGGGATTGACTCATTAGTCAATTTTGAAAATTTTACGGGAGTCGGAAATCATCCCGAACACTCCAAAATATTTTTGGGATACTTTAAATGTACTCGGAAGGCTATAAAACTCACCCGACTCAACTTAACACGAACCGTAAGTAAAATTCTCGAAAAATTACATTATCGATAAATCGTCAATAATTATAGAAATTTGGGCATCCCTCGGGATCGTAATCGTCATCGTCCTTCTTGAATCGTCAATCGTAAAAAATATAACCTCGAACATCGGCTTTAACCAATATACTTATAAATATAGAAATTAAAATTTATTAAAAATTTCAAAAATTAGCGTAATTTAGGGTAACGTTAATGACCTTGGTTCTAGGGTGTCACAGAGCATTTTAACTTCATGCAAAAGATTAACACATCTTTCTCCCAGAGATTTCAAGACTATTTTTCAAAATATATTTTAATCAAATTTGGTATCTCTAATATCAAAAGATTTTATATATTAGAGATAGGGGGAGAAAATGTGATTAAAATGTGATCTAATATAAGACTCAAGCACTTTAACTCTTACCTACATGTGTGAAACACTTTCGATTATCGATGCACATGTGAAGGGGGAGCATTTCTGAAACGATAAAACTAGCAAGGTGTTAAATGTTTTTTCAAACACTTTGTTAGAATTTTAAGTGGTTTTCATGGTTACGATCAAATACCCACAACATCTTTAATTCACGACGTTATTGGTGTCAAAAGGGTGGTTAGGTTTAAGTCCTATGATCCAACCAGAACCGGAGGGATCTTCCCAGGGACAATCCAATAGATTATTAGAAGTCCTTAGGAAAGATGGAGTAGAATGTGAACGTAGCTGAATGCCGACTAAGTACTGATGCTAGCACTGGAACAATCACAACAAGGTGCTAGTAATGATGTCTTGGTAAGCATTGAAGGGGTTGAAGAATGAAAAAGAAATGTAAGGATAAAGTGTCTAAAGAAAGAAGCCATCCATACAACTTAGGCAGAAACCGGGTCAACTCATCATGAAGACAAACTCATCATGGACCCAGTGATGTGAAGCACAACCCTTTCCTAGCTACTCAGGCTTCTCTCAAAAGAAGTTTGTTTTATTGTCACGGAGATCAACACGACTTCTATTGACTTTCTCACTCCGAGATAGTTGATATTGAATAGGTGGCATCTGCTCCAGCCTCCGACCACTAAAAGTGCACAAATCGAGTCTAGAGCCAAGAGATCAATCAAATCTCGTTAGGACACACGGATGAAGATCAAGAGAGTCCTACGCTATATCCTTGTGATATTGCTAGAACACTCAGAGTGATACTACTTAGTATTCATAATGATGAGTGGAAATCCTTCCAGTGTTAACATCAAACAGCACTGCGGTAGGTCATATGCAAGATTCTTTATGAATTGAACATGTGCAAAACTGAAAAGCAACAGTGGTTTGATTCTGAATTGATTCAAACTCGTTTCAGGTTTTTACGCAATATCTTTATGGTCTTGCCAGAACATTCAGAGTGATATTCATTAATATTCACAGTGACGAATGGAAATCCTTCTAGCGTCAACATCAAACAGCGCTACGGTAGGTGACTTGTGAGATTCTTATGAATCAAACTTGTGTCAACTGGAAAGCAACAATGGTAAGATTCTTTATGAATCACACTTGTTCCAGGAATTTGAATTGACGACTTTAATCAAGCGGGTATTTATCCAATTGATTCACTCTTTATGTTCGCAGTCTTGCTTTGAGACGGTCGAGTAAAGAGAATGGCTAGTACAGCCGCGAAACCCTATCAAGGAGATTCTTAATTGAATCTACCTGATCACAGGTACGGTATTTAATATCGTATAACGGTCTTCACCGACCGGAGGTAAAACGCTACCAATTTAGGACGAATGTCAAAGCCATTCAGTCCGTGTCTATGTTTTGTCTCGAGAAGGTGGCGTCACGGTGTACTCAGCAAAGTCAAAGATTCAGAAACCACATACTCATGCCTAAAGACATATTCAAAAATTAATAGTGTGAGCATGTGAATGAAGACACAAGATCGCAAGATGGCAAAGACAAGTCAAGGATGATTTGAAGATCTCAAGCTTAAAGACAAAGTCGAAAGACAACGACAAAGGCTCAAAGATCACAGCATGAAGGAACAAGACTACGATTACACTTTCAAGACTCATTTATGGCGAGATTAGTAATCTCTACAAATTTCCTAAATGACCAAGGTTTATGACCTCTCATTGGGGGAGATTGTTAGCCTCAAAATATTGAGCCAAACAAGAATGCTCGGTCATATGTTTATTATGTATCATATACTTAGAACGTTGTAATAGGTAGTATATTAGTCGTGTTATTACGGGCTTAACTTTTAGCTAAGGTTCATTAATAAGTAACCAAAGCCCAAAAAGGAAAGCCCGGCCCATGATCATATAGCCCATTAAGCTACATGTAAGCAAAGGCTATATAAACCCTTCCTAGCATGTTAGGAAGGGTGTTGGTTCATTTTGTATTTCTCACTTCTCAATCTAACATTCACCTAGTTCCAACAATTTCTCTCTCTTTTCTCTCTCTACTTTCTCTCACTAAAATTCATCTCATTTCTACCTTTCTTTCTTTAAATTCGTGATTATTATCATCATATATTAGGGACAACACAAGTTTTACAAAGCATTTGAATGGAAATTATTATTTAAGTGCGGGCCATGAATTCTTGTTGTCTTCCCGAGAATTACCTTCAAGTACCTGAGACAAAACATGTTAAAAGAAAAGGTCAGCGATAACGCCGAGTGAATTCATAGAGTTTAATGAAATCCATCAATATAACATCGGTATAAAATTATTACCGAAAGTCATTTTGTACAAATCTTTGTAATAGGCCATAAAATAGCCAAAGTCATTTTATACAAATCCTTATCAAAAATCATAATATAGGCATTTGCCTTCAAAACCATTATACGAACCAATGTCGTAAAAACATCATACAATACGTCTTATGACGTTGTATAAAGTTAAATAAAAACCGTTATATGAATATGGTTATGAAAAACCAAAACACGAACATAATATCAATTGTAAGACCCCATATTGCTAGTCAGGCAATGTATCGTAATTTAGTGCGTATAGCAGTATTTCGTTATTTTGGATTATTATAAGCCGCATGACATTGTTACCTTACTACAACAAACAACGGGTAGCTAGCCCGAAACTCATTTGCCCATCTAAATTAGCGTGTCTTCACAAAGGTCACGCTATGTAAATCTTCTCATACATAAATTCGCTTACCAATCAATGTGGCACGACGGGGATCAACCGTCAAGGCGCGAACTGGGTGATCGTCCCCAAATAGTACTATTATATGCATAAGCGTCTACCAAATCCCGGTAGTTCACAATTCATGCTAATGGGACTTTTAGTGACATAACCTAACTTTAATAATCCATTTTATCTCATCTATCGGGTCATTTAATCATTCATCGGGTCATACAATCATTCGGGTCCAAATCAATAAACAAACAATCGGGACAAATGGTGTCCTATTTTAGTAAAACTAACATGTTATCTCCCTCGCGGGTTTATAAAACATTTAAAAGAGTGCGAGGCTATGAACTCACGTTGATGTGGGAAGGCGGGTTATCGGCAATTCGGACGTACGGTACATGCTTCAATCACGGAAACCTAGACAAATAATACTCGTCTTAGACTCTTGTCCCATGACTTTATAAAAATAACAATTATGTATACATATG
The DNA here is from genome assembly GCA_025667525.1 of Glebionis coronaria. Classification (NCBI taxonomy): domain Eukaryota; kingdom Viridiplantae; phylum Streptophyta; class Magnoliopsida; order Asterales; family Asteraceae; genus Glebionis; species Glebionis coronaria. The sequence goes on from CM046881.1 coordinate 122,928,165, forward strand.
ATGATTTTATATATATGATGATGATCAAGTGGGTTTATACATTCTCATTTACTCATTTTATTACTATGTGTTGGTAACTTTTATACTAGTTTACTAGTTTTACTTATTTACATGTTTTAGGCCCAATAGGCCCATTACAAGCCCAATATATTATATTAGCCCAATTATACTTTTTTTTATCAGTATCACACTTTACATGTTGGGCCCAGATGGGTTAAGCACAATAAATAAGTTTATAAGTGTTTTAGCCCATTTTGTTGTATTATTAGTCCAATAATATTAACTTAGCCCGTTAATGTCCGTATGTTTTATAGTTCGGGTTTTGTCGGTTTTTAACTGTTATATATGTTTAGATATCAGTATATGTGTTTATAAAAGTTTACATTAGACGGGTCCAACCGTCTATGTTTTATTTAACAAAAACGTTAATTTTACGGTAATAGCCGAAAAGTCGTAAAAGTCATGTTTATAGTTTTATAACTTATAAAACTTATCAAACTACCATTTTTATAAAATGTCCATTTATTTATCCTTATACATATTTATATAAATGTATTATATAAGTTAGTGGGTTTTAATTCACATTTTATACTATTTTTATTTGAGTGCTTATATAATACTATTATACTTTAATTTCCCAAAATCTGATTTTTACTTTCACTTTCACCATTTTTACCATATCTTGAGTTCTACAAGGAGATAGAAGCTCATTTTTGGACACCATAAACTACATGATATGTGCTACAATTAACTTAGTCCGTCCAAACTTGTTAGATTGGTATTCTAAACTTGTTTTGATCATATCTCACTCATTATAATGATTCCATTGCATGGCCAACTCTCACATGTGTACAAGACTCATAGCTTACTGTATATTAATCTATTCAAGCCATTTTATCAGTTTATCATATGATTCTTTACTGTTTTATACAGCCATCATTTTAAGCATGATTTTAACCTTTTACATATAGTTTTTCATCTTTTTACCCATGATTATCAACACCAAATCCCCACATAATATTTTTATCATCATATATCATCATACATATATACATTTAAGAAGAAAATACATGATTACATAATCAAAATTAACAAAAGGATGGGGAGGAGAATCTTTATACCACCATGATGATGTAGGTTATGATCAAGACATGGATTTTGATGGAGAAACTTGTGATAAACCAAGACCATCTTCAAGACCACCATTCTTCAAGAACTCCTTGTGGAAAATCATCCCTAAGACTCCATAAAAACTCCTCTTTGGATGTTATAACTTGTAACACTCTCAATTTTCGTATCGGTACAGCGGAAGGGTCTTTTAGAGTGTTACGGGATAGCACAATAACTCCAATCATAGACAACACATAAAAATGGTTGTACAAGGTTCAACATACATTCATTCGATAAAAAGTAGTAAAGCGTACAACAGGTCCCAAGTTATACAGGTCATTAAGTTTACAAAACATAGATCGAATGAACATTTTTAATATTATGTGGGCCATCAGAGTCGATCTCCATCCGGATTACCTTCAAGCACCTGAGATAAAAACATGTAAAAATCATATCAGCGAATGCCGAGTGAATTCATAGAGTTTAATAATAACCGTTAATAAAACAATCGTTAAAATCAGAACACAAGAATAATATCGGAAGTAAGTCCTAGTATTGCTAGTCAGGCAATATATAAATCAAGCATACATCTTAAATCGTCCATGAGACCGTAGCCTCAATATTACCCTAATAGGTAATATTATCATCGTTATTTGCATCATTATTGTATTGTATATAGGATTATTATTAGCCGCATGACATTGTTACCTTACTATGAAAACAGCGGGCCGCGAACCCGACAACAATTTGCCCATATAAGTTAGCGTGTCGTCACAAAAATCACGCTATGTAATCTTGTCATACATAAATTCGCTTACCAATCAATGTGGTACGACGGGGATCAACCGTCAACGCACGAACTGGGGTGATCGTCCCCAAATAGTACTATCAAATGCATAAGCGTCTACCAAATCCCGGTAGTTCACAATTCATGCTAATGGGACTTTAAGTGACATAACCTAACTACTAATAATCCTTTTTGTCTCGTTTATAGGGTCATAGCATCATTCGGGTCCATATCATTAAGCATACCATCGGGACTACATGTGATCTATTTTTATCAAAATCTAGCATGTTATCTCCCTCGCGGGTTTACAAATCATTTTATAAAACATTTAAAAGAGTGCGAGGCTATGAACTCACGTTGATAATGAAAGGCGGATTATCGGCTACGGGCGTGCTTCGGTCACGGAAACCTATATAAATAATAATCGGTCTTAGACTCTTGTCCAATGACTTTATCAAAATAACAATACACATATGATGATTTTTTTACATATGATGATGATCAAGTGGGTTTTTACATCCTTGTTTACTCATTTTAGTGTTTACGTATTGGTCACTTTTTATTAGTTTACTAGTTTTACCTATTTACACGTTTTAAGTCCAATATGCTTATTATAAGTTATTTAACTTGTTTTAATCCATTTTATACTTATATTATCAGTATTTACACTTTACATGTTGGGCCCAAATGGGTTAAGCCCAATAAGTTCTTTATATAAGTGTTTAACTTATTTAGTCCAATTATTAGTCCAATATGCTTATTTATCTCGTTAATGTCCGTATGTCCTATAGTTCGGGTTTTATCGGTTTTTACTTGTATTAGTTGCTTATATATCAGTATATGACTTTTAAAAACTTTACATTATACGGGTTTGATCATCTAAGTTTTAATTGGCGGAAAACGTTAATTTTACGGTAATAGCCGAAAAAGTCGTAAAAATCAAGTTTATAGTTTTTATAACTTATAAATATTATTCCACTACCATTTTTATAATTTATCCATTTATTAAACCTTTTACATATTTATATAAATAAAATTCATAAGTTAGTGGGTTTTAATTTTACATTTTATACAATATAATTTTGAGTGCTTATATAATAGTAATAAACATTAATTCTTCAAAATCTGATTTTTATATTCATCTTCACCATTTTTATCATATCTAGAGTTCTACAATGAAATAGAAGCTCATTTTTGGATGGCATGATCTTCATATTATGTGCTACATTTAACTTAGTTATAGCTACTGCTCATTTTAAGTTTATCTAGCCTTAACAGTCCCTACAAAACAGCTTATTCAGATTAGCACACTCATCTTGTTTTGATCATATCTCACTCATTTTAATGATTCCATTGCATGACCAACTCTCACATGTGTATGACATCTTGTACTTACTGTAAATGGATTCTATCATGCAAGTTTATCAGTACAAGTTTTAGTTACATACTGTTTTTATACAGCCAACAAATTAATCATGATTTTAGCCTTGTTTCTTATGGTTATTAACCTTTTTAAGCATATTTATCAACACTTGATCCCCACACAACATTTTTATCATCATATATTCATCATATACATATACAAAAAGAAAGAAAATACATTTGACCTTTACAAAAATAACAAGAAAAAATGGAGAGGATGATCTTCTTTACCAACCAAGAGTATATCTTGTTTTTGGAAGACAAGAACTTGATGAAAACCAAATGTAACTCCAAGATCATCAAACACCAAGAAAATAAGTTGAGAAATCAGCCCTAGGACACAAGAAAATCTACTCCTTTGTTGTTAAAATGGCCACCAAGTGATCAAGGCTTCAAGATAACGCCATGATAGAGCTAGATAACAAGTATTTTTGGCTAGAAAAGATCAAGAAGGGGTGTTTGTTCTTTAAAGTGGACGGAAATGGTGGTGATGTTGAGAGGATTTTTGGTTGATTTTGCATGTGTAAATGGTGGTATGTGTTTAGGTTGATGGTTTTAGCTAGAAAGTAGCTTAAAGTGTAAGCTTAACTTACACTTTTAAGTTACAAGCTAACATGATGCCACATCTTTGATGTGGTGTCATGTTGTGCCGTCCCATGCTATAGTGGGGTGGGATAATGTATTTTGTCCCACCTCACTAATTTACGGGTATCCCTTGATTCTAGTTTCCTCGATTTGCGTGCCCTCGGGTCGTTTCACGAAAAACGTTTTTATAAAATATGAATCAACGACACAAAACGAATCCAATATAAATTGTATCATCAAAAACTGAGTTCAAAAACGTAAACAGGTAATCCTAAGGTTTCCGGTTTAATCGTAAAGGACGCTAAATTATGCACGTAAGCCCAAATTTAAATCCGTAAATTGTGAGTTCATCAACCAACACAAAAATAAGTTTTCAAAATATTATACGAGAAAATAATTCACTACCTAAAAATGTTAGATTGTCACAGCTTTTCCTCCTAAAAGGGATCAACGTCCTCGTGATCCATTTCATTTGGATGTCCGTTTCTTATTGAAATCGAAGAGGTGCGGATATTTCTTCCACATTTCATCCTCTCGTTCCCAAGTATACTCCGGTCCATGCTTTGAATTCCATCGGATCTTGACAATAGGTATCTGACTTTGTTTCAGTTGCTTTACCTCACGATCCATAACCTCTACGGGCTCTTCGATAAAATGCAACTTCCCATCTATTCGAACCTTATCAAACGAAATTTTCTCATCACTCACTGCTAGACATTTCTTCAGATTAGATACATGGAATGTGTTGTGAACACCATGAAGTTCTGGGGGTAACTCTAGTTTGTAAGCCACCGGACCTACTCTAGATAAAATCTTAAAGGGTCCAATATAACGGGGAATCAATTTTCCTCTTTTTCCAAATCTTATAATGCCTTTCCATGGCGATACTTTCAACATTACTTGATCACCCACTTTAAACTCCATTGGCTTCCGCCGCACATCCGCGTAACTTTTCTGTCTACTACGGGCAGTCACCAACCTATTCTTAATCTGAACTATCATCTCCGTAGTATCCCGGATCAATTCCGGTCCCGTGAGCTGGGTATCCCCAACTTCACTCCAACATACAGGAGATCTACACTTCCTACCATACAAAGCTTCAAACGGTGCAGCCTTAATACTAGAATGGTAACTATTTTTATACGAAAACTCTGCTAACGGCAAATGTTTATCCCAATTCTTACCAAAATCTAACACACAAGCTCTCAACATATCTTCTAGTGTTTGTATCGTCCTTTCACTCTGCCCATCAGTCTGGGGATGATAAGCAGTGCTCGTGTCGAGATTCGTTCCCAAAGATCTTTGGAGAGATTTCCAAAAATTCGATGCGAATCTAGGATCTCGATCTGAAATGATCGATACAGGCACTCCATGCTTGCATACAACATTCTCAAGGTATATACGAGTCAGCTTCTCCAGTGAGAACTGCTCTTTAACCGGAATGAAGTGTGCTGATCTGGTCAGTCTGTCGACAATAACCCAAATCAAGTTGTTTCCAGATGATGTTCTAGGAAGCTTGGTGATAAAGTCCATCGTAATTCGCTCCCACTTCCATTCAGGAATCTTTGATTGTTGAAGTAGTCCTGATGGCTTTTGATGTTCAGCTTTGACTCTTGCACAAGTCAAGCATTAAAGAACATACAAAGCTATATCAGCTTTCATATTCGACCACCAGTACAACGTCTTCAAATCATGGTACATCTTATTAGATCCCGGATGAATGGAATACTTATATTTATGGGATTCTAACATAATAAAGTCTCTTAAGCCTCCAAACTTAGGTATCCACATACGACCTCTTAATCATTTCACTCCATCAGCTCTAACCTCTAAAGGGTCTCCTTCTCCTCGGAACCCATCATTAACAAAATTTTCCTTCTTACTAGCTTCTATTTGCGCATTTCTAATTATCTCAGGCAAATTATTGTGCACGGTCAAGACTAGAGAACGCACCCTGATAGGTTCTCTATCTTTCCTACTTAATGCATCGGCAACAACATTGGCTTTTCATGGGTGATATTTTATATCACAATCATAATCACTTAACAACTCTATCCATCTTCGTTGCCTCATGTTCAATTCCTTCTGATAGAGAATATACTGTAGGCTTTTGTGATCGGTGAATACCGTACACTTGGTGCCATACAGATAATGTCTCCACAACCTAAGAGCAAAGACTACAGCTCCTAACTCAAGATCATGAGTAGTATAATTCTCCTCATTCTTCCTTAATTGCCTAGAAGCATAAGCTATCACTTTCTCTCGCTGCATCAATACAGCTCCATAGCCTCTAAGAGATGCATCACAATACACTACAAAATCTTCACTCCCGTCCGGTAATGATAAGATTGGCGCACTACATAATTTTTGCTTCAATGTCTGAAATGCTCCATCTTCATCGCTTCCCCAAACGAAAGGTTTATTCTTCTAGGTAAGCTTAGTCAAGGGTTTAGCTATCAAAGAAAATTCTTTAATGAATCGCCTATAATAGCCAGCCAATCCTAAGAACTGTCGCACTTCTGTTGGCGTTGTCGGTGCAGACCAATTCTTAATGGCTTCAACCTTTGCAGGATCAACATGAATTCCATCTTTGTTAATCACATGACCAAGAAATTGCACATAATCTAACCAGAAATCACATTTCGAAACTTAGCATACAACTTTTCATCCTTCAACAAATTCAAAACAATCCTTAAATGTTCTCTATGTTCATCTTCATTCTTAGAATAGATTAGAATATCGTCAATAAACAAAATCACAAATTTATCCAAGTAGGGCTTGCACACTCGATTCATTAAATCCATGAAAACCACAGGTGTGTTAGTTAACCAAAATGGCATTACTTGAAATTCATAGTGTCCATAACGAGTTCTAAATGCAGTTATAGGAATATCTTCTTCACGGACGCGAAGTTGGTGATATCCTGACCACAAATCTATCTTAGAATACACACTAGATCCTTGTAGTTGATCAAACAAATCATCAATCCTAGGTAAAGGATATCGATTTTTAATTGTCAACTTATTCAGTTCCCTATAATCAATGCACATACGGAAAGATCCATCCTTCTTCTTAACGAACAAGACTGGAGCTCCCCAAGGCGACGAGCTCGGTCGAATAAAACCTTTATCAGATAACTCCTTAAGTTGCTCAGATAACTCCTTTAATTCAGAAGGGGCCAATCGGTAAGGCGCACGTGCCACCGGTGCAGCACCAGGAATTAAATCGATTTGAAACTCTACTTGCCTTATCGGTGGAAGTCCGGGTAAATCTTTAGGAAATACCTCAGGAATTTCACAAATAATAGGTACATCTTCCAATCGTTTCTCCATAGACTCATTCCCGGTCACTTGAGCTAAGAATAACTCACAACCGTTCCTGATGTACTTTTGGACTTTAATACATAAAACGATTTTCAAACGGGATTCACCTCGATTACCATCAATTACTAACGTCCTATTCCTAAGAGGAATCTTAACTTTCTTCTCTCCACATAAAATAGTAGCATTATTCAGCGACAACCAATCCATACCAATAATAATATCAAAACTACCTAATTCCATCAACATCAAATCAATCGGAAAGGAATGGTTTAAGAGATTTAGAGAGCATCCTTCTAATAGCTTATTAGTTTTCACTAATTTACCATCAGCCAATTCCACCCCGTAACTGGTATTTATCTCAACAAGTTCAATGTCAATAAGGGCACTAAATTTAGTGGATACAAAGCTCCTATCAGCACCCGAATCAAATAAAGCAACAGCATAATGATTGTTGAGTAAAAACGTACCGGTAACGACATTTGGATCCTCTTTCTTCACCTCAATTGTTCCAAGTTGATAGATACCACCCTGGGGGTTTCTTCCAGGTACAATCGCTTTCAACTTGGGGCATTCCGATTTCCTATGACCTTCTTCATTACAGTTGAAGCAAATGGTTCCCTTCTTACACCTTTCAACCTTGTGTCCAAGCTTTCCGTAATTTCGGCACTTCCAGCAGTCGCCAGCATGCCTCTTGTTGCCACACTTAGGACATATATCATCGTTGCGTGGTGTGTTGTTGGTAAGAGCATTTGCATTCCCCTTTCTCTGGTTCTGACGGCGATTGAAATTCTTCTTATTATCACCTCTATCTACACGATCACCGTCACCCTTTCTTTTCTCACCAACACGGGCTTCATCTTCCCTATCCTGAATTATCTGTCCAATGAGTTTGTAAGCCATTCGAACAGCATCATCAATGGCCAGTGGTTTAGATGATGTCACGTCCCCCCGGATATTCCTGGTCAACCCTTTAATATATTGCTCAATTCGGATCTCTTCGGGTTACACCAATCGAGGACATAGCAAGGCCAACTCATGGAATCGGTTTGGGTAACTATCAATGTCCACACCTTTCATTCTCAAATGAATCAACTCTTGTTCTAACCTAATGATCACACTACGGGGACAAAACTCCAAAGTCATCCACTTCTTAATTTCAGCCCAAGGAGTAGCATTAGCAGCATCAAGACCCATGAAAGCAATTCTCCCGTTCCACCAAGTCAGCGCACGACCTTTAAGAGTAGCCATAGCAAAAGTCACCTTATCTTCCTCCTTACACTTACTAATTCGAAACACCGACTCAATCTTCTCAATCCACTGGCTTAATCCTACAGCACCTTCAGTTCCATTAAAAGGTAGAGGTTCACACTTCATGAACGTCATATAAGTACAGCCACCAACTTCAGGTGCATTAGTTCCAAGTCCTCCTACATTTCCTCCAACATTAGCATTCACATTATTAGCATTCACATTCACATTAGTACCGCCAATTCCACTACCACCAGCTCCACTACCGCCAGCTTCATTTCTAGAATTTGCCATAAATTCAGTCATAGATGCGGTAACTTGCTCTGTAATAATCCTACGTACATCATCCTCAGTCACAGCCTTCTTGGGTGGCATAGTTCTATAATTTCACAATTTCAAAGTATTAAGCATTCACCCAACAAGGGATTCATATAATATGGATTGAATTCATAATCAAGATACAAATAAGGCACGATATGGAATTCAAGACAAGATACATATTTCATTCGATTTGAAACAAAATTATTGTCTTAGTTACATCCCATATCAAAGTTCTAGCACTATATATACTCAAAATTCGTGCCAAGTCTACTACTAACAAGTCGGTTCAGTCAAAGCTACAAAAGTACAAGAGATACAAAGGTCACTACTAAATACAGACTGGTCTACTGAGAACCGCTAGATGGTCTATCATCCATCGTCTTCTGAATCTTTGTCGGACGATCACTAGACACATCTTCAGCTGGGCGCTTACGGATCACTCCTCTTTCAACCATGTCAGCGTAAAATCTACTATTCCAACCCACAGATATATTTAACTCCTTCTCAGCTTTCTCACGCATCGCACGAGCTACATTCAACTGAATCTCCATAGAATTCACCTTTTTCTTCATTTCAGCAAACTCACCACTTTCTAACACTGATAACCTCCTAAAAGCCTCATTCAAACCACGCTCTACATCAGTCAAATCCAAACTAAGCAATTCCCGCTCTTTCTCACCAACCTTAGTCTTCGACTCCAAATAAGCAACTTGAGTCTGAACAACACCTAATCCAATCTCTGTCATACTACTCTTAACACGGGAAGCATCTAGATCACGTCTCAAGGCCCATGGTGCAAGACCATCAATATGAGTAGCCTCTCGAGTACTAGACGACTCTCCTATCACACGTCTACGAGTAGCAATACCATCAGTACCGTCAGGTGCATTATCATCCTCATCCTCCTCTAATTCGGAATCAGATTCAGACAATTCAGACATTTCATCCCTAGGTAGCTCAACCTCAGAATCAGACAAATACACTGGTGGGGGTAAAGGCTCGCCCTCTGGAACATCATAAGGATAAACAAGCTCAGCTTCCTCATCATCATCGACCTCATCGTCTATACATACATCCTCCTCGACATCCTCGTCGTCAATCTCATCATCTAAATTATCTAACCCAATCTCATCATCATTCTCAATATCCACATTATCAATCCCATTCTCTACCATATCAACCTGAGGGGCAATCTGATCTCCTAGTCCTAACTCGGGCTCGGGATCCTCAAATGGTTCCTCCTCATCATCCATATCATAATCTACTAAGTCTAAATAAGGATCATCATCTACATTAGGTTCGGGAATAGCATGGTTTTCTACAGGAATATTAGGGTCAGCCATGATCTACATTTATATATATATCTCGTATTCGGATAACACACTTATTAAACAATTACATACTGAAACCACGATATATACATATATATAAATTAAATTATATATATCAAAATATATGTCTTCTCAATAGGGCTTGTTGGTAACGTCGGAGATCTCTGGCACCGTTATAGTCAAAAGATTTTGAAAAGTTTTGTTCAAAACCTTGGTTTTTAAAATCTTTTGTTCTCTATAACGAGAGCTCTGGTACCAAACTGTAACACTCTCAATTTTCGTATCGGTACAACGGAAGGGTCTTTTAGAGTGTTACGGGATAGCACAATAACTCCAATCATAGACAACACATAAAAATGGTTGTACAAGGTTCAACATACATTCATTCGATAAAAAGTTTTAAAGCGTACAACAGGTCCCAAATTATACAGGTCATTAAGTTTACAAAACATAGATCGAATGAACATTTTTAATATTATGTGGGCCATCAGAGTCGATCTCCATCCGGATTACCTTCAAGCACCTGAGATAACAACATGCAAAAATTATATCAGCGAATGCCGAGTGAATTCATAGAGTTTAATAAAAACCGTTATGTAAAACAATCGTTAAAATCAGAACACAAGTATAATATCGGAAGTAAGTCCTCGTATTGCTAGTAAGGCAATATATAAATCAAGCATACATCTTAAACCGTCCATGAGACCGTAGCCTCAATATTACCCTAATAGGTAATATTATCATCGTTATTGTATTGTATATAGGATTATTATTAGCCGCATGACATTGTTACCTTACTATGAAAACAGCAGGACGCAAACCCGACAACAATTTGCCCATCTAAGTTAGCGTGTCGGCACAAAAATCACGCTATGTGATCTTCTCATACATAAATTCGCTTACCAATCAATGTGGTACGACGGGGATCAACCGTCAAGGCGCGAACTGGGGTGATCGTCCCTAAATAGTACTATCAAATGCATAAGCGTCTACCAAATCCCGGTAGTTCACAATTCATGCTAATAGGACTTTAAGTGACATAACCTAACTACTAATAATCCTTTTTGTCTCGTTTATAGGGTCATAGCATCATTCGGGTCCATATCATTAAGCATACCATCGGGACTACTTGTGTTCTATTATGATCAAAATCTAGCATGTTATCTCCCTCGCGGGTTTACAAATCATTTTATAAAACATTTAAAAGAGTGCGAGGCTATGAACTCACGTTGATAATGAAAGGTGGATTATCGGCTACGGGCGTGCTTCGGTCACGGAAACCTATATAAATAATAATCGGTCTTAGACTCTTGTCCAATGACTTTATCAAAATAACAATATACATATGATGATTTTTATACATATGATGATGATCAAGTGGGTTTATACATCATTGTTTACTCATTTTAGTGTTTACGTATTAGTAACTTTTTACTAGTTTACTAGTTTTACCTATTTACACGTTTTAAGTCCAATAAGCTTATTATAAGTTCTTTAACTTGTTTTAATCCATTTTATACTTATATTATCAGTATTTACACTTTACATGTTGGGCCCAAATGGGTTAAGCCCAATAAGTTTTTTTATAAGTGTTTAACTTATTTAGTCCAATTATTAGTCCAATATGCTTATTTAGCTCGTTAATGTCCGTATGTCCTATAGTTCGGGTTTTATCGGTTTTTACTTGTATTAGTTACTTATATATCAGTATATGACTTTTAAAAACTTTACATTAGACGGATTTGATCGTCTAAGTTTTAATTGGCGAAAAACGTTAATTTTACGGTAATAGCCGAAAAAGTCGTAAAAATCAAGTTTATAGTTTTTATAACTTATAAATATTATTCCACTACCATTTTTATAATTTATCCATTTATTAAACCTTTTACATATTTATATAAATAAAATTCATAAGTTAGTGGGTTTTAATTTTACATTTTATACAATATAATCTTGAGTGCTTATATAATAGTAATAAACATTAATTCTTCAAAATCTGATTTTTATTTTCATCTTCACCATTTTTATCATATCTAGAGTTCTACAATGAATTAGAAGCTAATTTTTGGATGGCATGATATTCATATTATGTTCTACATTTAACCTAGCTATAGCTACTGCTCATTTTAAGTTTATCTTGCCTTAACAGTCCCTACAAAACAGCTTATTCAGATTAGCACACTCATCTTGTTTTGATCATATCTCACTCATTTTAATGATTCAATTGCATGGCCAACTCTCACATGTGTATGAAATCTTGTACTTACTGTAAATTGATTTTACCATGCAAGTTTATCAGTTCAAGTTTTAGTTACATACTGTTTTTATACAGCCAACAAATTAATCATGATTTTAGCCTTGTTTCTTATGGTTATTAACCTTTTTAAGCATATTTATCAACACTTGATCCCCACACAACATTTTTATCATCATATATTCATCATATACATATACAACAAGAAAGAAAATACATTTGATCTTTACAAAAATAACAAGAAAAAATGGAGAGGATGATCTTCTTTACCAACCAAGAGTATATCTTGTTTTTGGAAGACATGAACTTGATGAACACCAAATGTAACTCCAAGATCATCAAACACCAAGAAAATAAGTTGATAAATCAGCCCTAGGACACAAGCAAATCTTCTCCTTTGTTGTTAAAATGGCCACCAAGTGATCAAGGCTTCAAGATAACTCCATGATAGAGCTAGATAACAAGTATTTTGTGACTAGAAAAGATCAAGAAGGGGTGTTTGTTCTTTAAAGTGGACGGCAATGGTGGTGATGTTGAGAGGATTTTTGGTTGATTTTGCATGTGTGAATGGTGGTATGTGTTTAGGTTGATGGTTTTAGCTAGAAAGTAGCTTAAAGTGTAAGCTTAACTTACACTTTTAAGTTACAAGCTAACATGATGCCACATCTTTGATGTGGTGTCATGTTGTGCCGTCCAATGCTATAGTGGGGTGGGATAATGTATTTTGTCCCACCTCACTAATTTACGGGTATCCCTTGATTCTAGTTTCCTCGATTTGCGTGCCCTCGGGTCGTTTCACGAAAAACTTTTTTATAAATTATGAATCAACGACACAAAACGAATCCAATAAAAATTATCTCATCAAAAACGGAGTTCAAAAACGTAAATACGTAATGCTAAGGTTTCCGGTTTAATCGTAAAGGACGCTAAATTATGCACGTAAGCCCAAATTTAAATCCGTAAATTGTGAGTTCATCAACCAACACAAAAATAAGGTTTCAAAATATTGTACGAGAAAATAAATCACTACCTGAAAATGTTAGATTGTCACATAACTTGCACCAATCTTCATTTCTTTTGAAGGAGATTAACATATGTAAGTTATAATAATTGTTTGTGGTTAAAAATGTATGATGATGGTGTTGTGAAGGCTATAGTGGACGGCAAAAAGAGAGGAGGTGAGAGAGATGAAGTTGTTTGCATGAGTAGAAATGAAAGCAAATGGTTTGAGATGGTAGTTTTGATGTTTGGTAGCTTACAAGTTAAGCTTAGGACAAGTGTTAAGCTTCATTGTGAAGCTTTTGACACCTCATGGTGTTGGTGACGCTTATACTTGCCGTCCCATGTGTGGGGGTGGGGCAAGTTTATCTTGTCTCATCCCCATTTAATTACGGGTACTCCTCAAATACTAGTTTCCTCGATTTGCGTGCCCTCGGGTCGTTTTACGAAAAACGTTTTTATAAATTATGAATCAACGGCACAGAACGAATCTAATAAAAATTGTCTCATCAAAAACGGAGTTCAAAAACGTAAATACGTAATCCTAAGGTTTCCGGTTTAGTCGTAAAGGAAGTTAAATTATATTCGTAAGTCCTAATCTCTTCTCGTAAATTTGTGAGTTTATGAACCAACACAAATTTAAAACTCCAAAATAATATTCACGGATAAATTTATTTTCTAAAATGTCGGACTGTTACCAAAGACGGGGTATGTAAACGTAAGAACGTAACGTAGAATCCTCCGGTTTAGACGTAGTCGATGCTACTTCAAGACGTAAATCCAAATTTCTTCCCAGAAATAAGTGAGTTCATATTATAACATTAAAATAATGTTTTCAAATAAATATTGAGAATAAAATATAAACCATAAATTGACGGATTGTCACATGATACGAAGTCTCAGACAGGTTACGTGTTTGTCATCAACGGAGGAGCAGTTGACTGGAAGAGCAAGAAGAAGACAACCATTTTTATGCATGCGACTCAATCTGAGTACATGGCTGCTTCAGAAGCTGCAATGGAAGCTGTTTGGATTAGGAAGTATATTGAAGATCTTGGAGTGATGCCTTCAATTAAAGAACCTATTGATATATATTGCGACAATTTCGCTGCAATTATATCCGCCAATGATTCTGGAGTCATGAAAGGCGCCAGACACTTTAAACGTAGATATCACTACGTTCGAGAACAAGTTGAAGCTCGAGAATAAAATTAATAAAAGTTCACACAGATGATAACGTAGCAGATCCTTTTACTAAGGCTTTGCCTAGACCAAAGGTAGTTAAGCATGCCAAGGCGATTGGGCTACAACTAGCTAGCGAATTCATGCAATAAATCTGTGATTAGTATTTGGATAAAGGATGTTAAGACATTATTGAATTGATGAAATAAAGATTGAGTTTCGTTTACTTCCTGTTATTTGATTTTGTATCCTATTTTACATGTTTTAATCCATGAATAATTTTTATGTTCTAAATGTCCGTTATCGATTAATAATATGGGAGTATTATTAAATTAAGACAATTCAAGATAGTGACAGAGTATACTTGAAAGTATATTGGTCAATTTTTGGATGATATTTGATGGATCAAATATTGGACTTATCCCAACTATATGATTTTACTTTATGGATCTTCGTCATTAAGTAAATCATAAATAGTATCCTTAGACCTGAGATACTAGGAAACTAAATAGAATGTAGTGCATTTATGTAAGGTAACCTAACGCTAAACGTAACTGGTAGCTATAAAGGTTATTTTCAGAAGTGTTGCAAAGTTCATAAGTTTTGCTTGTAGTCAAAATGGGATTTGTTTTCTTCAAATTATTTTTGATGTATAAATACTGTTGGGCCCCTCGTGGGACTAGTAAGATGTTTGTGTGGCCACACCCAAATGTGTTTTGGTAATCTTGCTATATCCGTAAATGAGAAACAGAATGGTTAATGAAAGAATGACTGAGATCCATATCCTATTAACGTTGTATTTGAAATGAAAGGATAATGATAAATGATGAATCATTTAAAAGGTTTTTCTAGGAGACCTTACTCGAGTTGTACTAGAGACATTGCTAGTGTAACTAGACGCTAATCAATGTAATCACGATATTCGAATTTTCTCCAAGTGGGAGCTGAAAGTTTATGGACTTAAAATTAATAGTCGTGTGATTGGATCGAACTCGGGATTACGGGATTGCACACAATACGTAAAGGGTTAATTTTATTTATTAAATATATTATATATATATTTATTAAATCAAACCGAACTTAACTAAACGATCGTTAAATAAATTAAGAGTTAAGTTAAACGACCGTTATGGAATTATATAGAAGAAAAAGGAAAACGGAAAGTTCCGGAAACACCCCTTGTGGGTTAGTCGACCGTCGGCTAAGGAGGGGCAAAGGGAAACTTTTTGTTTCCTAATTTGAGTGTTACTTGGAAACCAAGTTTTGCCAAGCCCTATATAAACACCCATAAGCCTCATAATTTTTCGCCACTCCTTCCCTTCCTTCTCTCTTACGATCGGTGATCAACACCCCTTTAGGGTTCTTTGGTTTTCGATTTTGCTTAAATTCCACAAGCGTTGAAATTTCGGTTTGTAAGTGCTAGACTCACGGTTAGCCTGTTGTATTACGTGTGTACAAGAGCGTAAAATAGTTTTGCTTTAAACTATATCTTGGTATTATTCTTCACAAACCCTAATTGCAGATTCGTTGGTGATCTTGTGGATCTACGCTAGGATAAAGGTATGTAACCATAATCGATTAGTTATAATTGTGTTATTATGATCTTGTTAAATCGCTTCCGCTATAACGTGCTTTGATCTTTGTTATGATTATATAATTGTTATGTATGTCATAAACCATCAACACCCCCACACGCTAGCCACCTATTGGCTCTGCCTCTACCTATAGGCCCGTTCCATGGATTCTTGGACGTTCAAATGACTTTTAACTTTAAGTAGTTCTTTTAAACGAAGAGTAGGCAAGATATACCATTCATACCGTATATTTAAGAACTAATATAGCAATGTCTCTTTTTCTATAATTTTCCAATTCCAGAGTTCATATTAGGGGTGTACAAATCAAAATTTAAGCAATTAGTTCATAACTGAGTGGTATACGCAATGAAATATTTAGTCAGTTACCAACAGAATTATATTTAGCAATGATAATTCAAAGAAACCTAGGTTACTAACATTAAATTAAAAAAAAATTAACCTATCTATACTATGGAGTATATAAATAGGCTAACTTCGATCTTAATCCCGAACCTAAAATTTCCAAACCTAACTCCAAACCAAAAAGTAAGATATGAAGGTTAAATTTAAACTCTTAGATCATATTTTGCTATGTTGATCTCATACGTCCATATATTTTTTTAACAAACTTTTGTTACAACCTTAGTAACAAACAATTCAAAAAACTTTTATCTTTAAATTGAAATATCTTTTGATATTTTTATTTTTTCTATAATCTAATTTCACCATTTTTCTAAAATTTCGTGCTCTTCAATTCAACATCTATTTTGATATAATTTTATTAAATTTTATTTTTTCGTTTTGAATGAGTTTATTTAAGTTAATTTATTTTTTTACTACTTTAACTTTAATTTGAACCTTAGTAAAATTGTAATATTTGTTCGCTAAAAAATTAGTTATCGGGTACTCGGCGCTGCATTGCGCGGGTACGATGCTAGTTAACTATAAACATGCAATCAATCTAATGAATCAAGAACCCTAACATAAAAATAAAAGGTTGATTTAAGCTAATTATCACAATTTAAGAGCTAAAATAATAAATTATATATGAAGATACCTTATCCTGTGCTTCCTGAAAGTCTTGCATCTGATAAACCGTAACATATATTGTAACACCTCCAAATTTATACAACTCAGTACAGCGGAAGACTAGTTGGTGTTACGGGATAGCACATTACTCACATCATAGACAACGCATAAAAATCGCGTCGTTTATTAATAAATCATTTCCATTCATAAATATCAAAGTTACATCGGTCCCAAGTCATTACATTTCATACAAAGTTTTACATAGTATTTGAATGGAAAATATTGTTTTAAGTGCGGGCCATGAATTCTTGTTGTCTTCCCGAGAATTACCTTCAAGTACCTGAGATAAAACATGTTAAAAGAAAAGGTCAGCGATAACGCCGAGTGAATTTATAGAGTTTAATAAAATCCATCAATATAATATCAGTATAAAATTATTACTGAAAATCATTTTATACAAATCATTTTAATAGGCCATAAAATAGCCAAAGTTGTTTTATACAAATCTTATCGAAAATCATAATATAGGCATTTGCCGTAAAAATCATTATACGAGCCAATGTCATAAAAACATCATACAATACGTCATATGACGTTGTATAAAATCAAATAAAAACCGTTATATGAATATGGTTATGAAAACCAAAATACAATCATAATATCAATAGTATGACCCTGTATTGCTAGTCAGGCAATACATCGTAATTCGGAGCGTCTATTAGTATTTCGTTAATTCGGATTATTACAAGCCGCATGACATTGTTACCTTACTAAACCAACAACGGGTAGCTAACCCGATACCAATTTTGCCCATCTAAAGTAGCGTGTCGTCACAAAGGTCACGCTATGGAAATCTTCTCATACTTTAATTCGCTTACCAATCAATGTGGCACGACGGGGATCAACCGTCAAGGCGCGAACTGGGGTGATCGTCCCCAAATAGTACTATTAAATGCATAAGCGTCTACCAACTCCCGGTAGTTCACAATTCATGCTAATGGGACTTTTAATGACATAACCTAACTTTAATAATCCATTTTATTTCATCTATCGGGTCTATTAATCATTTATCGGGTCATACAATCGGGTCATTCAATCATTCGGGTCCAAAATCAATAAACAAACAATCGGGACAAATGGTGTCCTATTTTATAAAAACTAACATGTTATCTCCCTCGCGGGTTTATAAAACATTTATAAAAAAAAAAACATTTAAAAGAGTGCGAGGCTATGAACTCACGTTGATGTGGGAAGGCCGGTTATCGGCAATTCGGACGTACGGTACGTGCTTCAATCACGAAAACCTAGACAAATAATACTTGGTCTTAGACGTTTGTCCAATGACTTTCTAAAAATAACAATTATGTATACATATGATGATTGTATATATATGATGATCAAGTGGGTTTACATATTCTCGTTTACTCATTTTAGTGTTATATGTCGATAGCTTTTATACTAGTTTACTAGTTTTACCTATTTACGTGTTTTAGGCCCAATAAACTTATTATAAGTTCTTTAACTCTTATTAATCCATTTTATACTTATATGATCAGTATTTACACTTTACAAGTTGGGCCCAAATGGGTTAAGCCCAATAAGTTCTTTTTATAAGAGTTTAACTTATTTAGTCCAATATGTTTATTTAACTTGTTAATGTCTGTATGCCCAATAGTTCGGGTTTTATCGGTTTTTACTTGTTATACATGTCTATATATCAGTATATGACTTTTATAAACTTTACATTAGACGGGTTTGGTCGTCTATGTTTTATTTAACAAAAACGTTAATTTTACGGCGATAGCCGAAAAAGTCGTAAAAATCAAGTTTATAGTTTTATAACTTATAAAACTTAATAAGTTACCATTTTTATAAAATGTCCACTTATTTAACCTTTTACATACTTATATAAATAAAATCCATAAGTTAGTGGGTTTTTATTTTACATTTTATACTATTAAATTTTGAGTGCTTATATAATAGTATTATTCTTTATTTTCCAAAAATCTGATTTTTATCTTCACTTTCACCAAAACTGCCATATCTTGAGTTCTATATGGAGATAGAAGCTCAAATTTTTATCACATAAACTACATGATATGTGCTACATTTAACTCTTTTATAGCTACTGTTGAATCATCTTCTAAATATTTTCTAAAAATCGTCCAAAACCGTAACCTCAGATTTATACCTTAAACTTGTTTTTATCATATCTCACTCATTATTTTGATTCCATTGCATGGCCAACTCTCACATGTGTACAAGACCCATAGCTTACTGTAAATCTATTCCACTTCATCATTTTATCAGTTTATGACTTACTTCTTTACTGTTTTATACAGCCATCAAATTTAACCAAGATTTTAACCTTGTTTCTTATGGTTTTTCACCTTTTTATCCATGATTATCAACAACAAATCCCCACATAACATTTTTATCATCATATAATCATCATAAATATATACAATAGGAAATAAAATACATGTTTACATAATCAAAATAACAAGAAGTTGAGGAGGACAATCTTTATACCACCAACTTGATGTAGGTTATGAGTTTGGCTTGGTTTTGGATGGAGAAACTTATGATGCACCAAGACCACCTTCATGACCACCATTCTTCATAGAAACCTTGTGGAAAATCAGCCCTAATACTCCATGGAAACTCCTCCTTTGATGTTATAACTTACACCAATCTTCATCTTTTTGGATGGAGATTAACATATGTTAATTATAACATATGTTTATGGTTAAATTTTGTATGAAATGGGTGTTTTGTGGAGCATTTGGGACGGCAAGAATGGGGGAGGAAGAGAGAGTTTTGAGTAGATTTGCATGTTGCAAATGAGAAGTGGTAATAGTTTGATGGTTTTGTGAAGTAAGTAGCTTCATATTGAAGCTAAAGGGACATGTGTAAGGATTTAGCTTACACTTGACACATAAGTGTCTTGTGTAGCTAGCTAAGGCCGGTTTTGATGGGGGTGGGACAAGTGTCCCACTTGTCTCATCCCTATTTATTTACGGGTACTCCTCGATTCTAGTTTCCTCGATTTGTGTGCCCTCGGGTCGTTTTACGAAAAACGTTTTTATAAATTATGAATCACCGTCACAAAACGAATCCAATAAAAATTGTTTCATCAAAAACGGAGTTCGAAAACGTAAATACGTAATCCTAAGGTTTCCGGTTTAGTCGTAAAGGACGTTAAAATAAAATCGTAAGTCCTAATCTCTTCTCGTAAATTTGTGAGTTTATGAACCAACTCAAATTTAAAACTCCAAAATAATATTCACGGATAAATTTATTTTCTGAAATGTCGGGCTGTCACCAAAGACGGTGTATGTAAACGTAAGCACGTAACGTTGAATCCGCCGGTTTAGACGTAGTCGATGCTACTTCAAGACATAAATCCAAATTTCTTCCCAAAAATAAGTGAGTTCATATTGTAACATTAAAATAATATTTTCAAATAATATTTGAGAATAAAATATCAATCGTAAATTGACGGATTGTCACAGCATTTACCCCTAAACAGGATCTTTGTCCTCAAAGATCATCTTACTACTCGCTTCTTATTGAGTTAAAGCCATGTGGGTATTTCCTCCACATTCGGTCTTTTCTCACAAGTGTAATCCATTATAATACGCGAGTTCTATCAAACATAACTACGGGAATAAGATCAGGCTTAATGTTGACTTACTTTCTCTATCCATGATGTTCACGGGTTTTTGATGAATGCAACTTTTCGTCGATCTAAGCTCTATTAAGAAGAATTCAAATTTTTAACTTGATAGATATTCCATCAAGTTCGATATACGAAACATAATTCACGCAGTCTTTGAAGTCCTAGGGTAGATCCAGCTTATATGCCTTTCAATTCCAACTTTTATACCATCTCAATGGTCCCATACAACGGGGACTTATATCCCATGATTTGTCAGATCATGAATTCATATTTCCAAGTTTAAAAATTATGGCATAACTTTGCTACCCATTTGGCACTTCAAGTTCTACATTTCACATTCACATAACCTCTTGCCCACTACCGGCTGTCAATAATCAGATCCTAATTTCAATAATCATTTCAGATCTCGCGGGTCAGGTATTTTGTAAGGTTTGGTTCGCCATCATAGGGAACCTTAAACCTAAAAGACATGTCCAACTCACAGTGGATGTATGTCGGGTGTCTTTATCTCAACTCATGCTTACAGATGCTCTAATATTTAGATCCTTACAAGATTCGATCTCAATCCTAATACGATAATTATCAATGATAATCTCTCCAAAGGAAAACAATTATTCGGTCTATTACCAAAGATCATTCATTCAAACAGAAAATAGCACTTATATTACTCTGTATCGTTACTTTACCTCGTCCCTTCGATTTGGGGTGGTACATAGTACTCTCATCAAGGTTCGTTCTCAATGATTTCTGAGCAAATCTCTAGAAATTCGATGCGAAGCGAGGATCTCGATATAGATGATCGATACAGGCATGCTATGTTTACATAACTCTTTTGCATTTATCATTAACGAGAATGATATTAGCAGATTTGGTCAGTCTGTCGACGATGACCCAAATCGAATTAAATTCAGATGATGACCTTTGCAATAGCTAGACGTTTACTAATGTATGAGGCGATGTCTGCCTTCACAATTGCCATTAGTACAACTTTTTCAGACAAAGATACTTTTAGTCATAAATGACATAAATAGAATACTTATACTTATACTTACAAATTCCAACGTAGCTATATCTCATAATCTCCATATTTAGGCAACCATAAACGGCCCTTTAAAACATTTAATGCCATCGGCTTCTCAATCTTAATGATCCATATTAGTCGCGAATCCCTTTTTATTATCTATATTATCTTTTTTACAAACATCGTTTATTTATAAATCGTTCGGCAATTTATTTTGCACCTTCATTATTAAGGAACATGTCCTAATTGGTTCTTTATCCTTTTTATATAATATGTCAGTATCTATATTCACTTCTCATGATGATATAATTATCATGTCCACAATTCACTCAGAAATTATTTCTATATTATGCGCTAGTAATTACGTTTACCTTCCTGATGAAATAAATATCACAACCGTATTTATTCAAAATTATTTTTTTTCATATCTTCTATGTTTTAGTTTCGTCTCAACTATTATGTTTATCTGTTTTACTCAATCCGTCGTCTAAAGCGTCGATAATTATTATAATTAATTAAATAATTATTATTAAATTTTTATGAAATGTAAACGTAAAGATTTTAAATTTCTAAGTTCGACCAATTATATAAAATGTTCCAAATAAATTTGAATTTACTTAACAAGATTTTTGTTGATTTATCTTAAATAATTAATAAGATTCGTAAATGTTTAAAAAATCTTTGTTTATACTTTGGTCAAAGTTTTCTTAGTTGAAAAGCAAAAATGTATCGTTTCAAATTTCAAGTTATGGTTTAAATGGTTTTCCTCAATCCTTTTTAAGTTATCTGGAGGTATACACAAACATTTACCCCTAAACAGAAGTTTAGTTAAATGGTTTGTGTATAAGGGAATAATCCCTTAAAACCCTTTGTTAAAACATTTGTCAAAACATATTTCCATTTCTTTTTGGTAAAATCCAAAGTCTTAAAAGGGCTCTTAATTTTTGAAGAGTCAATTTATATTCCATTATTCTTTTAATCACATAGTCAAATCATGTAAAGGTTCAAGTCTTAAATCACATGTCAAATATTCAAGATACATGTTTTTATTGTTCGGCCAGTTCAGGGCAATCTATAATTAATTATTAACCTCATTCTCATTCTTATAAACAAACAAATAAATAGTCCTTAATGATCACGAGCATGAATTTATCAAATTACAGCCTACACACGTGATTCACCAAATTTATGAATGCTACATGTGTATTAGTCAATCCAAACGACATCACGTGAAACTCATAACGTTCATTACAAGTACCGGATGTAGTGATTGGAATACATAATCTTTTTCGCGGACGCGACGTTGATGATAACCATGCCGTGAATCAAATCTTTAAAACATACGCTAAAACCTTGTAAATGATCGAACAAATCTTCCATTTCGAGTTATGGATATCGTTTTAGATTGTCAATTTACTCAGTTCATAGTAATCTATAAATATAAGGAATGATAACACCATAGCTCTTCAGGATGACAGGCTTGGTATAATAAAATCTTTCTCCGACAACTCTCTCAGTTGTACGGTAATTCCTTAAATTCAGATGGTGCTGACATACAGTGCACAAGCCACAAATGCAGCACCGAGAATATAATCAATACCAAATTCAACTTGCCTTAATGGCGAAAGTCTAGGTAATTCACCAATAAATACTTCCTAAAGTTTCAGATAACATAAATATCTTTTAATAAATTCATTTTAAGTTCTTTCTAGATTATAATATCTATAACTAGTTCACAACCATTCACGGTATAGTTTCAAGTCTAAATGCAGGATGTGGTCATCCATCAAGAATTATTTAGATTACTTCTGATAATCAACATCTTATCATTTAGGGGAATTCTACTCGAGTTCCCATCAATTAAGACAATGTCGTCATGTCATAATCAATCAATCCGTTCTACTGGCACTACCCACTTTTCAGTTTCATTGCCGTAGATAAGATGTGAACTTCTCAAAAGACTAATAATAATTCATAATCCTTCACAAATTCAGGGATATTAGGATACACAACTACTATTAAAAGATTAAGGTCAACGCATAAACTATGCGATAGAATTTCAAATCAGATACAGACGAAAACATTTAATGAATATGAATATATCCCATGTTTTCATAATTTGAGTACGCATTCGAAAGCTCCTCGGATCGTTACCCAGGTCATTCAAATGAAATCAAATCATAAGAAATGATAAGAACGTCAATACATCCAGTCGGGTATCAACATTCGGTAATCATATACTTTTCCTAAGAATCTCACTACGGGAGAATTGGACAAGAAAGAATTGTCAATTGTCAAATAAGACAATTTCCACAGATGAGTAAATTCGACTCAGAAGAATAGATGATACAGGCACATATGTAGGTGTCCCTAACATTATGTCCTTATTTTATACTTCTTGCAAATCTCATAAGTTTTTAATCTTTCACAATCTTCAGAGAAAATGTAGTGTTTATTCATTAGTTTTATGGTGACTACTAATCAGTCTTGCATAGTTCATTCCAAATTGTATGTAGGCGCGCAACTATATACAATTTCAAGATTAACGATGCAATACTCAGTTCGTCAAAATTTGTATCAACATGTTTATAATAAAAACATTTTCATGCTTAATTCTTAAATAAGAATCAAAATAAATTTACAAAGATTTTCTTCGTTATGGAAATAATTAAGTTTTCCAAAGCGTCTCATAAACAACTTTATTTTGATATCAATCACTTATAAATCTCACTTTGATTAATCCTTATTGTGACGAAAATTAAATTTTCTCAAAGGATACCGTTTTAACTTATAAAAACAATGAGTTATCTGCAAAAGGGTGATGAAAGCTTGTTCACCAAGAGTTAACTATGATATGATAGGAAATGAGCTTAGCCAATTTATCATGAGGTTCATGATCTTGATGGCACTCAAAAGAATAATCCACAACGTAACTCAAATCAAGATGAGTACTTGTTCAATGGTTGCATCACTAATGCGAACATTAGGATGAAGCAAGAAAAGATAGATAACATCGATATATGTAGAATTTAGTAGTCAAAGGTAGTCTTTTCATTAATCACAAACAAGTCAAATTGTACCGTAACACTTTATGTGTCACTATGTCATACAATTCTCAGAACTCATCCTACCAACTGATATCTCAGTTAAGTTATGGATTTTTTTTTTAAAAGATACTACAATGAATACTAATCTACAAGAGTCATTAGGTGTTCCACATGTCCTGAAAGATCCATCGGTCCCAATTCAGAAGAAGATTTCTTCAATTTATTTCTTGGATACTGGGCATCCTCGTTAGTGGACAATGGCCTAGGAACAATCCTTAACACGAATCAACAATCAATTAAATCCTTATAATTCAATCACAGAACTTAACAAATTTATTAACAATCTCATATTCCATATGGGTTAAATTTTACTTTATTCAAATTTTTAACTAATTTTATACTCAATTCGATATCCTACCTCATTATCCAATACTTACAACCTTATTTATAAATCTTAAAAGGGCAATAAAGCTCGATATGAATCAACACTTAATTCCAATCCTATAGCTCTTACAACAACAATTATCAAATGAGTCACTAGTATGAAATGACTCACACATTCAATTAGACTTCTCGGAAAGGTATTAGTGGCATGAGGCCTTTGGGTAATGGTTCCAATGACAGCCTCAAGTGCAACATTCACCCTTTCGATTTCAATTTAAGAATTGGATGACAACGAATCAGATGACATCTTTTCAGGTGATAACGTTTTGTCAAACTCCACTCTATAAGGAAAGATCGTCATGACTTCGATATCAGTTTTAATCTCGCCAATTCTTTTTCAATATCACAATTAACTAATATCTACATTTCTATGAATATCAACCATTTGTTGGGATCATAAGTATCCACAACTTGGTTTAGATCTAGGATAGCTAGAATTCCTATGAGAATAGCTTCGATTAATTTACTAGGGGATTTAGGGTACATTGTGACAATCTACGTCGTATAAATACCTCGTATAAAAATCAAATTAATCATCAAACAATCATGTAATAAAATTACATCATATATATATAATCCAAGTTATATATATATATTAAAATAACACTTCTCAGTCTTGGTCTTGTCGGTAACTCGGGAATTCTTCGGCACCGTTATAGTCAAAAGATTTTTAGACATTTTTAGAAAAATGTTTATAGTTAAAAGATTTTGAAATGTTTTATTCAAAACCTTGGTTTTAAAAATCTTTCGTTCTCTATAACGAGAGCTCTAGTACCAAACTGTAACACCCCAAAATTTATACAACTCAGTACAGCGGAAGACTAGTTGGTGTTACGGGATAGCACATTACTCACATCATAGACAACGCATAAAAATCGCGTCGTTTATTAATAAATCATTTCCATTCATAAATATCAAAGTTACATCGGTCCCAAGTCATTACATTTCATACAAAGTTTTACATAGTATTGAATGGAAAATATTGTTTTAAGTGCGGGCCATGAATTCTTGTTGTCTTCCCGAGAATTACCTTCAAGTACCTGAGATAAAACATGTTAAAAGAAAAGGTCAGCGATAACGCCGAGTGAATTCATAGAGTTTAATAAAATCCATCAATATAATATCAGTATAAAATTATTACTGAAAATCATTTTATACAAATCATTTTAATAGGCCATAAAATAGCCAAAGTCGTTTTATACAAATCCTTATCGAAAATCATAATATAGGCATTTGCCATAAAAATCATTATACGAGCCAATGTCGTAAAAACATCATACAATACGTCTTATGACGTTGTTTAAATCAAATAAAATCCGTTATATGAATATGGTTATGAAAACCAAAATACAATCATAATATCAATAGTATGACCCTGTATTGCTAGTCAGGCAATAAATTGTAATTCGGAGCGTCTATTAGTATTTCGTTAATTCGGATTATTACAAGCCGCATGACATTGTTACCTTACTAAACCAACAACGGGTAGCTAACCCGATACCAATTTTGCCCATCTAAAGTAGCGTGTCATCACAAAGGTCACGCTATGGAAATCTTCTCATACATTAATTCGCTTACCAATCAATGTGGCACGACGGGGATCAACCGTCAAGGCGCGAACTGGGGTGATCGTCCCCAAATAGTACTATTAAATGCATAAGCGTCTACCAACTCCCGGTAGTTCACAATTCATGCTAATGGGACTTTTAGTGACATAACCTAACTTTAATAATCCATTTTATTTCATCTATCGGGTCCATTAATCATTTATCGGGTCATACAATCGGGTCATTCAATCATTCGGGTCCAAAATCAATAAACAAACAATCGGGACAAATGGTGTCCTATTTTATAAAAACTAACATGTTATCTCCCTCGCGGGTTTATAAAACATTTATAAAAAAAACATTTAAAAGAGTGCGAGGCTATGAACTCACGTTGATGTGGGAAGGCGGGTTATCGGCAATTCGGACGTACGGTACGTGCTTCAATCACGGAAACCTAGACAAATAATACTTGGTCTTAGACGTTTGTCCAATGACTTTCTAAAAATAACAATTATGTATACATATGATGATTGTATATATATGATGATCAAGTGGGTTTACATATTCTCGTTTACTCATTTTAGTGTTATATGTCGATAGCTTTTATACTAGTTTACTAGTTTTACCTATTTACGTGTTTTAGGCCCAATAAACTTATTATAAGTTCTTTAACTCTTATTAATCCATTTTATACTTATATGATCAGTATTTACACTTTACAAGTTGGGCCCAAATGGGTTAAGCCCAATAAGTTCTTTTTATAAGAGTTTAACTTATTTAGTCCAATATGTTTATTTAACTTGTTAATGTCCGTATGCCCTATAGTTCGGGTTTTATCGGTTTTTACTTGTTATACATGTCTATATATCAGTATATGACTTTTATAAACTTTACATTAGACGGGTTTGGTCGTCTAAGTTTTATTTAACAAAAACGTTAATTTTACGACGATAGCCGAAAAAGTCGTAAAAATCAAGTTTATAGTTTTATAACTTATAAAACTTAATAAGTTACCATTTTTATAAAATGTCCACTTATTTAACCTTTTACATACTTATATAAATAAAATCCATAAGTTAGTGGGTTTTTTATTTTACATTTTATACTATTAAATTTTGAGTGCTTATATAATAGTATTATTCTTTATTTTCCAAAAATCAGATTTTTATCTTCACTTTCACCAAAACTGCCATATCTTGAGTTCTATATGGAGATAGAAGCTCAAATGTTTATCACATAAACTACATGATATGTGCTACATTTAACTCTTCTATAGCTACTGTTGAATCATCTTCTAAATATTTTCTAAAAATCGTCCAAAACAGTAACCTCAGATTTATACCTTAAACTTGTTTTGATCATATCTCACTCATTATTTTGATTCCATTGCATGGCCAACTCTCACATGTGTACAAGACCCATATCTTACTGTAAATCTATTCCACTTCATCATTTTATCAGTTTATGACTTACTTCTTTACTGTTTTATACAGCCATCAAATTTAACCAAGATTTTAACCTTGTTTCTTATGGTTTTTCACCTTTTTATCCATGATTATAAACAACAAATCCCCACATAACATTTTTATCATCATATAATCATCATAAATATATACAATAGGAAATAAAATACATGTTTACATAATCAAAATAACAAGAAGTTGAGGAGGACAATCTTTATACCATCAACTTGATGTAGGTTATGAGTTTGGCATGGTTTTGGATGGAGAAACTTATGATGCACCAAGACCACCTTCATGACCACCATTCTTCATAGAAACCTTGTGGAAAATCAGCCCTAATACTCCATGGAAACTCCTCCTTTGATGTTATAACTTACACCAATCTTCATCTTTTTGGATGGAGATTAACATATGTTAATTATAACATATGTTTATGGTTAAATTTTGTATGAAATGGGTGTTTTGTGGAGCATTTGGGACGGCAAGAATGGGGGAGGAAGAGAGAGTTTTGAGTAGATTTGCATGTTGCAAATGAGAAGTGGTAATAGTTTGATGGTTTTGTGATGTAAGTAGCTTCATATTGAAGCTAAAGGGACATGTGTAAGGCTTTAGCTTACACTTGACACATAAGTGTCTTGTGTAGCTAGCTAAGGCCGGTTTTGATGGGGGTGGGACAAGTGTCCCACTTGTCTCATCCCCATTTATTTACGGGTACTCCTCGATTCTAGTTTCCTCGATTTGCATGCCCTCGGGTCGTTTTACGAAAAACGTTTTTATAAATTATGAATCACCGTCACAAAACGAATCCAATAAAAATTGTTTCATCAAAAACGGAGTTCGAAAACGTAAATACGTAATCCTAAGGTTTCTGGTTTAGTCATAAAGGACGTTAAAATAAAATCGTAAGTCCTAATCTCTTCTCGTAAATTTGTGAGTTTATGAACCAACTCAAATTTAAAACTCATTCACGGATAAATTTATTTTCTGAAATGTCGGGCTGTCACCAAAGACGGTGTATGTAAACGTAAGCACGTAACGTTGAATCCTCCGGTTTAGACGTAGTCGATGCTACTTCAAGACATAAATCCAAATTTCTTCCCAAAAATAAGTGAGTTCATATTGTAACATTAAAATAATATTTTCAAATAATATTTGAGAATAAAATATCAATCGTAAATTGACGGATTGTCACATATATACCTTCGGTGGAAGGACCTCCACGATCCCCACATATGTAGGGCGTGATTTCACATAATGGCGCCAATATTTCTACCTAATTCTGGATCTTGTTTTTTGTGTTATCCATATATATTGTATATGATAAAAGTTATGTAAGTATATAGTTTCTTATTAAACTTTTGACCGATGTTTTGAATACCGGATTTTAAATCTACCCGGTTGGGTCATCGGGTTCGGATCAATCCAGTTTTTTAAAAAATATTTCTTTTATGATTTTAATAATTAACAAAATTTATATATGAAAATCATAAAAAATTTGTATGTTGAAGATATAAGTTGTTTACCAACCAATATAATATGAAAAATAAAATTCTATCGTAAATATGTAAAATTTACATATTTTTTCAAAAAAAACCCAAAAAAATCAAAATCCGGCCAGGCCTCGAGAACCGAGTTGACCCGAGTCACTCCAAACCCAGCGGGTCTAACCGGGTTTCGAAAATTGGAAACCCTGGTCAATATGACGCGTTTTTCGACCAGAACCGGGTCAACCGGTTGACCGGCCAGGTCGACCCGAGTCTGAAAACACTGTTTTTGAACAAGACCAAACCTAGTTCTTTCATGTTTTATTATAGGGAGATAATTTTTATAATTCATTATAATTGACACATTCAAAATATTGTGTTAAGTCATTTATATCTTAATATTATGTTAGAATTTTTCCAAATATTTTAAGTGAGAAGAAAAAAATACAAGAAAGAAAATACTACTATGCCATAATTAAATATTTGAATGTGATCTAGATTTCAGAAAAAGAAAATTACAGTGATTGCTTCATAAATGAAGGTATAATTAGTAATTTATTTGGGTATATTTAGAATGACCCTATTATTATTATTATTATTATTATTATTTATGTAACTATTAATTAGTATAATTTTTTTTGTTTATTAAGAAATAAAATTGGTCAAGCAATTAAATTATTGGATTTATAAAATGTTCAAAACAAGAAATTAATTCTTAGTCAGATTTATGTTGAATGGATCGGTTCAGTTGAGGTCATTAATTAGTTGTGTATAAATTTTTATCATTTGCAAAGAGATTTTTATATGTTTATGTAAGGTTTTTTCTACACACTTTTACAATATAATCAATCGGAAACGATATGTCTTAAATATCTTAACTTCAAGTTTCGTGTAAGCATAAACATTATAACTATCGATACAAGTAAATATACTATTAAAATCCCATACTATTAAAATCTCAAATCCTGCCTAAAATTAAAGATCATTTGTAACATGTACTTAGGTCCTTTTCTCTAATATTCGTTTTAATTCACTTTTTACATTTGTCAAAAGATTGTGCACCGGGTCATATCTCGATTTGGCTTCATCCCTGCTTAGGGATTGGTCTTTGGAGAAGGGTGAGTTGGCACCCGAAAAAAAGGCATCGGGTTAGGGTATCTTGGCCGATTTTTTTATGGATTCAAGTATAAATGTCTAAACTAATTGAGTTACTTAATAATTAAGATATAAGTTATGATTTGGTAATTATTCATGGAAGTTTTTCTTTTAAATAGCACAAGTAAATTCATTAAGTTCTTTGTTTGTGGATTAACTTATGTATTTATATATCCAACATCATTGGAGAGCAACTAAACATTATCGAGTTGGATAGGACTTAAACTCGGCTTTAAGATATCATGCGTAATTCAACATTGATTACTTTTCATCGATGACCTTTCATAACGACAACCAGGGTTATTAATATTGTAATCTTATTTAGAATCATTTTCTTTCTCTCAAGACTGGGCTTGTAAGATTGTAAGATCTTACAATAATGTGAATTGATCTTAATAGTGGTTGTAGTGTTACATAGTTCAATTTAAAATTCGATAAAGAAATGGGTATGAATGACAAATTCAAAGTTTATATATCGTGTAAGTATAAATAATAGAATGAATAATTTTAAGTACATGTAGACGAATATGATAACATGATGACAACAACCCAATCACAGAACAACAATATTAATCTCGAAATCTCGAGTATGTATTCTGATGCTCAATCTTTGTCTTTATAATTATTTTTATTAACTTGGTGTATTTACATACATGCTTGTAAGGTATATATAATATAATGACTTAATGAGTAAGAATCCAGTAAGAAGTAAGTTAGATTAAGAAGTGGTACGCGATAATACAAATTATATAACTCGAACCCGATATGATAATAATGTCAGATTATCGGATTCATGTCAAACTAATTTGATCAACTTTATCAACCCAGTTTGAACCGACCTTATTAGAATAATCGATTTCGAGTTCGGGTCGGGTCAACCCGACCCTACCGACACCCCTAATAATGGGTATATATTTACCCACGAAACACCCACATTAGCTCACCCACCAATAAAATGATAGTTTTATTTCGTGGGTAAATAACACTTGCCCACTAAATTACCCACAACTTTAACCACAAAAACTTACACCTAGGGTAATCTGTGGGGAAGGCTTTGGCGCCAAATATTTACCCACACATTGCACAAAAAACATTTACGTAGCTATTTTGTGGGTAAATCTATAGGAAATTCAAGGGAAAATAAATTCGACTTTAAAAGTTGTTGATTGTGGGTAACACTTGGGTATTAGGTGCGTAAATTCCCTCGAAAAGTTGAGTGTGGGTAATTTTGTGGGTATTCTCCTGAATTCTTATAGTGTTTAATAACTATGTTGTGAAGAATTTACACTAGTACGTGTTATGCATATAATTAAACACTTAACATTAGAGATCAAGTAGTAACTCTTAGCATTTATCAGTTGGAATTTATAAAACTTTTTTCATGACATCTTAAACAAACCATGGTAGAGATTTAGTAAGTAGTGATCTTATTGGAGATAGGTTATAGGTAAATTAGGAAACATCATCAGCAATTAGTTGTGTGATCTCAAATTAAAGTAAACAAATATCAATGAAACTACAACAAACATATATAAAGTTAATGATAATCACAATGAAGGAGGAACACTTTGTGTTAAGCTATAGTTATTGTATAATGATCGATTATTACATGCTTAACTAATTGGATAATCAAAGGCATACCAATAATAATATAGTTTGTAAATTTCTATAAAATGTATGGAATCTCTTGTTGAACTCGTGCTAGGTGCAATCAACTTTGAAGTGGTCATGCAATTAACCTCCTAAGAATGGAGGGATATAGTTGTTTGAACTTGTGTGATGGTGAAGTTAAACCCCGTGAGTTAGTTGGCCAAAAGTTCAGAAAGCATGGGTACCCAAAAATAATGTGTGCTTGTTAAAATGTGTAATTTTTAGTGTGGGTTAATGTGAGCCAGTACATATTGGGGAAAGCAAGATCCTATAACATTTTATAACTGATAGACATATAAACCTTAAGACAATTCTAAAGGGTTTAGTTTAAACTTAAATTCAAAATAATGTTATGATGAGCAAAGATGTATCAGACAAGTAGAAAACCAAGCATTCTCAACACATTTGAAACTATATTGTTCTTTCATTGTATTTCCCTTATTCAATTTAGGAAGTTGCTATAAAATTAATAAAATACTATGGATACCTTTCTACTTATTTCACACTTCAGTTTTTTATCTTACCTTTCATTGTACGTGTTTGTCTTATTAGAGATAGAAGTTAACATTAATAGACCCGTGGCTACATAAATTTATCAGATTGAAAACAAATGAAAATATCAAAATGTATAGGCTCAATTGTTGTATCTAAAAAATTAACTTGAGATTAAAAGATACAAGATAAAAGAATTTGGATAATCTAACTGATAACGTTTAATCAATGATGACTAAAATTAAGAAACCCATAATATTTCTGAAAACATGTATATGTGAAGTTCTCAAATATATATATTTAATAACATGATAAGTTATCACTATAACACTCAAAGTTTTAGCCCGTATATTTCAAAATTATTAATATTAACGGGGTAAGTTGTTATATAATATCGCTCATTTTGCGTTATCAACATTTATCGTATTAGAGTGATGGAATCACGTGAAAAGATTTTCATAGATGATGCTTTAATAACTTCTACAGTGACCAATATAGTGTAATGTATTGAGAATCATGTCTCACATGTAAAGGGTCATGTGTTCAAATCTCGTCATCGGAGATGTAAGTCAGATAGTATGTGTGATATGGTGACATTTGAATGTAATAAATTTTAATTATAAGAAAACTTGATTCTAAGATTTGACAGTATACTATAATGGTTGAGAACTAATATGTCACATCCTTACTATCTCATATATGTCTTAACATATAATCTTGGTTCATTCCGTTGTTTTAACTCATAATTCATTTTTTAGTTCTCTTCGGATATTATTGTAACCGGGTCCGATTTGAATTTTTTTAAATAAACTAAGAGCTTACTACGAGTTTAGGATTTACAATAATCTAGATATGTTTGATCAAACTGAATACCGATAATTGATTGTGGATTAAGGATCCAAGTATAAGAGAAGGATGACGTGTTTTATATTTTTTGCAATATTTAATCAAAAATCTTATGTTTTAGTTAATGTTGACTATTGAGGGTTTCAATTTCATTTCCACCTTCGATCCTTAGAACTCATGAGGACTACCTCGTAAATAAATGCTTTCACATCTACCAAAGACGAATGATTTGGTATTCGTAACAAACATAACTTTAATAACCACGTTGTGAAGAATTTCCACTAGTGCGTGTTACGCAAATAATTAAACACTTAACATTAGAGATCAAGTAGTAACTCTTAGCATTTGACAGTTGGAAATTATAAAAATGTTTACATGACATATTAAACAAACCATGGTAGAGAGTTAGTAAGTAGTGATCTTATTGGAGATACGTTATAAGTCAATGTAGGAAACATCATCAACTATTAGTTGTATGATCTCAAATTAAAGAAAACAAATATCAATAAAACTACAGCAAACATATATAAAGTTAATGATAATCATAATGAAGGAGGCACACTTGGTATTAAGCTATAATTATGGTATAATAATCGATTATTCTAAGCTCAACTAATTGGATAGCCTAAGGAATACCAATAATAATAATACAGCTTGTTAATTTCTATAAAATGTGTGGAATCTCTTGTTGAACTCGTGTTAGGTGCAATAAACCTTAAACTAGTCATGAAACCTCCTAAGAAGGGAGGGATATAACTATTTGAATTTGTATGATGGTGAAGTCAAACCCCGTTAGTTAGTTGGCTAAATGATCCGAGAGCATGGGTACCCAAAAATAATTTGTGCATGTTAACATGTGTAATTTTAGTGCGGTTAATATGGACCAATACATATTGGGGCAACCAAGAACCTATAACAATTTATAACCGATAGACCTGTAAACCTTAAGACAATGCTAAAGCGTTTAGTTTGAACTTTAATCGACAACAATGTTATGATGAGCAAAGATGTATCAGACAAGTAGAAAACAAGCGTTCTCCAAATATTTGAAAATATATTTTCCTTTCATTGTATTGCCCTTAATCAATTTAGAAAGTTTCTAATAAAATTAATAAAATACTATGGACACCTTTCTACTCATTTAACATTTTAGTTAATTAGCTTACTTCTCATTGTACGCGTTTTTCTTATTAGAGATAGAAGTTAACATTAATAGACATGTGGCTACATAAGTTTATCAGACTGAAAACAAATGAAAATATCAAAATGTATAGGCTCAATTGTTGTATCTAAAAATAAATAACTTGAGATTAAAATCTACAAGATAAAAAAAAACTTAGATTATCTAACTGATAACATTTAGTGAATGATGACCTAAATTAAGAAACCCATAATATTTCTGAAAACATATATATGTGAAGTTCTCGAATATATATTTAATAACATGGTAAGTTATCAGTATAACACTCAAAGTTTTAGCCATTATATTTCAAAATTATTAACAGTAACAAGGTAAGTTGTAATATAATACCGCTCAGTTTACTTACTATCAACATTTATCGTATTAGAGTGATAGAATCACGTGCAAAGTTTTCATAGATTATGCTTTAGTAACTTCCAAAGTGACCAAATTATTGTAATTTATTGAGAGTCATGTCTCACATGTAAAGGGTTGTGTGTTCAAATCTCTTCGTTAGAGACGTAAGTTAGATAATATGTATGACATGGTGACATGTGAATGTAATAAATTTCTATTAAAAAAACAAGATTCTAAATTTTAAAGTATACTACCAATTCCAAAGTATGATGGGTATATTATAATTATAAAATTTCATTTTATGAACGTAAAATTTCAATTCAACGAAACGATGATCCTCTCTGATGGTTCTTCTTAAGTGCATTGCCCATGTATACAGTCATTTATATGTTTCTTAGTTTTGTTCAGGTGTCCATTGTCTCAAAAAAGGAATTACGTTATGATACATATAACAAGGAATTAAGTTTTATGATTACCAAAAGTTCAAAATGACTTTTTATGGTACAGGGTTAAAATCGAATACACTTCGTAACATAATAAATTATCAAGACAACAAAGAAAACTACTACTCCCTTCGTCCCAAAATTATTGTCCCCCTACAAAAAATACATAGTTTAAGAAAAGTGAATTTATTACATCTTTCTCTCTCTTAATTTTTAGCACAATGATAATTTAACCCTTAACTGATTAATTAAATCTTCTTTAATGTTTATAATAATAATTTCAAGTAAGGATAATATGGTAAACTTCATCAAACTTCCTTATCTATTTTTAGTTGTGGGCAATTATTTTGGGACAACCAAAATAGAAAGATGGGCTATAATTTTAGGACGAATGGAAAATAATTAATAAATAATAATGATTCCCATCATACTCATGAGATTCATCTCTTTTATTGTCGAATCAATCAAACCAAATTTAATATATCTATTTTATCATATACTTATAATCATTCATACTATTGATCTAGCAATAATTCTGTCTTATATATAAAAGTTACATATCTATGTTTGTTAGTAATTTAAATAGTTATAGTCATGATTTGACAAGTTACAACCTTACAAAGTGTAATGATTAATATAGCTATGTAACTGTGTATCTGCATATGTTATATGTTAGTATGTGAAAGAACGAGATTACGTAACAAGAAGGTCATATGATAGTTTTTCGTAAAAATCAGTGATTTTGATGTAGCTTGTGATAGGTTATTATTAAAGCTTAACATATCACCTAATTAATGTTTAATGCTTTTTGATTAAAATATAATCTTATAAACCTAACGAAACTTATTTTAATCTATAAATTGTGTCCTGGTCCTTTGTTCCAACCATAACACTCTTTCATCCCTTAACAAATATTAATCCAAAACGATGAGTTCCTCAATGAAATGTTATGTGTTTGTACTTTGTGACTTATTGGTGGCATTCATTAGCCAAGTTCCATGCATTGATGCAGCAGATTGCAACAAATATGCAGAGCTTATATCATGTGCTGATGCAATCACGTCCTCTCAAATGCCATCAAGACTTTGTTGCTCTAAGGTCAACAAACTAAAGAATTGCTTTTGTGAGTACGAGCGCGTTGACCCCTCGCTCCCCCGGTATACCTCTCCACAAGTTACTCAACGAATTTTTAGAAAATGTGGCATTCCCGTTCCTAAATGCTAGTGTGTGATTTGATTGTGATGTTAGAGCCGTTATAATTTATACTGCATAATTACATGGTCTATAGTTACTTCTTATGTATACCATGTAACAAGAAAGAAAATAATAAAGTGTGAATTTAAATAGAGTCCCTTTTTTTACTACGTTGTGCATTCTATCGTATAACAAATTTGCCTCTTTTATTTTTTCCATCAAACTAAGAAGTGTGTGTCCCAGCTCCATAATCCACGTGTGTTTTCAGTAAGGCCACATAACTAGTTCTGCTTTTTTATGATGGGCGACGATGGTGGGACACTGATGAGACCGCAATTATACATGGTCTCATCGTCCAAATCGGGCTTAAAACTCGTAAATATATCATAAAATACCGGAAAATATACTTGTATTTGTTTGTTGTATGTTTTTGGTATGCATATCGAGAAAAATACAAAAATATCACAAGAAAAAAAGAAAAACGAACACTGAAAAATGAAGCCGCATAATGAACCAGACCCGATTGTGGAATTTGCAAAAATGCCCTTGAAGTTTGAAGAAAGTACAAGTTTGGTTCCTCAAATTTGGAAACTTGTCAAGAATGACCCTTGAGAATCATTTGATACAAGTTACATGTGACAATCCTCAAATTTTACATATGTGTTATGTGCTATAATTGTCTCAATATGAGAATGGCTAGAAATTTTTTCTTTTTGTACCTTACTTGGTAAAATGAACTACTTGTTACAACATATTTCTATATGTTGTAAACACAATGTATATGTCAAGTATAAGATCTAAAATTAATCTTATAAGTTCAAACGGATAATAACATCTCAAATACAACTATGATGCCCTAAATTCCCTTTGAAACCCTAGAATCCCTAAAAATGAGTTATAACCTCAAGAATGACGTGTTTTATATTTTTTGCAATATTTAATCAAAAATCCTATGTTTTAGTTAATGTTAACTTTTGAGGGCTTCAATTTCATTTCCACCTTCGATCCTTAGAATTCATGAGGACTACCTCGCAAATAAATGCTTTCACATCTACCAAAGACGAATGATTTGGTATTTATAACAAACATAACTTTAATAACCATGTTGTGAAGAATTTCCACTAGTGCGTGTTATCCAAATAATTAAAAACTTAGCATTAGAGATCAA
The DNA here is from genome assembly GCA_025667525.1 of Glebionis coronaria. NCBI lineage: Eukaryota > Viridiplantae > Streptophyta > Magnoliopsida > Asterales > Asteraceae > Glebionis > Glebionis coronaria. Next base: position 122,966,503 of record CM046881.1, read on the forward strand.
GTAGTAACTCTTAGCATTTAACAGTTGGAAATTATAAAAATGTTTACATGACATATTAAACAAACCATGGTAGAGAGTTAGTAAGTAGTGATCTTATTGGAGATACGTTATAAGTCAATGTAGAAAACATCATCAACTATTAGTTGTATGATCTCAAATTAAAGAAAACAAATATCAATAAAACTACAACAAACATATATAAAGTTAATGATAATCATAATGAAGCAGACACACTTGGTATTAAGCTATAATTATGGTATAATAATCGATTATTCAAAGCTCAACTAATTGGATAATCTAAGGAATACCAATAATAATAATATAGCTTGTTAATTTCTATAAAATGTGTGGAATCTCTTGTTGAACTCGTGTTAGGTGCAATAAACCTTGAACTAGTCATGAAACCTCCTAAGAAGAGAGGGATATAACTATTTGAATTTGTGCGATGGTGAAGTCAAACCCCGTGAGTTAGTTGGCTAAATGATCCGAGAGCATGGGTACCCAAAAATAATTTGTGCATGTTAACATGTGTAATTTTTAGTGTGGTTAATGTGGACCAATACATATTGGGGAAACCAAGAACCTATAACAATTTATAACCGATAGACCTGTAAACCTTAAGACAATGCTAAAGGGCTTAGTTTGAACTTCAATCGACAACAACGTTATGATAAGCAAAGATATACCGGACAAGTAGAAAACAAGCATTCTCCCAATATTTGAAAATATATTTTCCTTTTATTGTATTGCCCTTAATCAATTTAGAAAGTTTCTAATAATATTAATAAAATACTATGGACACCTTTCTACTCATTTGATATTTTAGTTAATTAGCTTACCTTTCATTGTACGCGTTTTTCTTATTAGAAATAGAAGTTAACATTAATAGACACGTGGATACATAAGTTTATTAGATTGAAAACAAATGAAAATATCAAAATGTATAGGCTCAATTGTTGTATCTAAAAATAAATAACTTGAGATTAAAATCTACAAGATAAAAAAAAACTTAGATTATCTAACTGATAACATTTAGTGAATGATGACCTAAATTAAGAAACCCATAATATTTCTGAAAACATATATATGTGAAGTTCTCGAATATATATTTAATAACATGGTAAGTTATTAGTATAACACTCAAAGTTTTAGCCATTATATTTCAAAATTATTAACAGTAACAGGGTAAGTTGTAATATAATACCGCTCAGTTTGCGTACTATCAACATTTATCGTATTAGAGTGATGGAATCACGTGCAAAGTTATCATAGATTATGCTTTAGTAACTTCCAAAGTGACCAAATTATTGTAATTTATTGAGAGTCATGTCTCACATGTAAAGGGTTGTGTGTTCAAATCTCTTCGTTAGAGACGTAAGTTAGATAATATGTGTGACATGGTGACATGTGAATGTAATAAATTTCCATTAAAAGAAAACAAGATTCTAAATTTGAAAGCATACTACTAATTCCAAAGTATGATGGGTATATTATAATTATAAAATTTCATTTTATGAACATAAAATTTCAATTCAACGAAAAGATGATCCTCTCGGATGGTTCTTCTTAAATGCATTGCCCATGTATATAGTCATTTATATGTTTCTTAGCTTTGTTCAGGTGTCCCTTGTCTCAAAAAAGGAATTACGTTATGATACATATAACAAGGAATTTAGTTTTATAATTAAGAAAAGTTCAAAATGACTTTTATGGTAGAGGGTTAAAATCAAATACACTTTGTAACATAATAAATTATCAAGACAACAAAGAAAACTACTACTCCCTTCGTGCCAAAATTATTGTCCCCCGACAAAAAACACACAGTTTAAGAAAAGTGAATTTATTACAGCTTTCTCTCTCTTAATTTTTAGCACAATGATAATTTAACGCTTAGTTAATTAATTAAATATTCTTTAATGTTTATAATAACAATTTCAATTAAGGATAATATGGTAAACTTCATCAAACTTCCTTATCTATTTTTAGTTGTGGACATTATTTTGGGACAACCAAAATAGAAAGATGGGCTATAATTTTAGGACGGAGGGAAAAAATTTAATACATATTAATGATTCCCGTCATATTCATGAGATTCATCTCTTTTATTGTCGAATCAATCAAACCAAATTTAATATACCTATTTTATCATATACCTATAATCATTCATACTATTGATCAAGCAATAGTTCTGTCTTATGTATAAAAGTTACATATCTATGTTTGTTAGTAATTTAAATAGTTATAGTCATGATTTGACAAGTTACAACCTTACAAAGTGTAATGATTTATATAGCTATGTAACTGTGTATCTACATATGTTATATGTTAGTATGTGAAAGAACGAGATTACGTAACAAGAAGGTCATAGGATAGTTTTTCGTTAAAATCAGTGATTTTGATGTAGCTTGTGATAGGTTATTATTAAAGCTTAACATATCACCTAATTAATGTTTAATGCTTTTTGATTAAAATATAATCTTATAAACCTAACGAAATTTATTTCAATCTATAAATTGTGTCCTGGTCCTTTGTTCCAACCATAACACTCTTTCGTCCCTTAACAAATATTACTCCAAAAAGATGAGTTCCTCAATGAAATGTTATGTGTTTGTACTTTGTGCCTTATTGGTGGCATTTATTAGCCAAGTTCCATGTATTGATGCAGCGGATTGCAACAAATATGCAGAGCTTCTATCATGTGCTGATGCAATCACGTCCTCTCAAATGCCATCAAGACTTTGTTGCTCTAAGGTAAACGAACTAAAGAATTGCTTTTGTGAGTACGAGCGCGTTGACCACTCGCTCCCCCAGTATACCTCTCCACAAGTTACTCAACGAATTTTTAGAAAATGTGGCATTCCCGTTCCTAAATGCTAGTGTGTGATTTATACTACATAATTACATGGTCTATAGTTACTTCTTATGTATACCATGTAACAAGAAAGAAAAGAATAAAGTGCGAAATTAAATAAAGTGCCTTTTTTTTACTTCGTTGTCCATTCTATCGTATAACAAATTTGCCTCGTCTCTTTTTTCCATCAAACTAAGAAGTGTGTGTCCCAGCTCCATAATCCACGTGTGTTTTCAGTAAGGCCACATAACTAGTTCTGCTTTTTTATGATGGGCGACGATGGTGGGACACTGATGAGACCGCAATTATACATGGTCTAATCGTCCAAATTGGGCTTAAAACTCGTAAATATATCATAAAATACCGGAAAATATACTTGTATTTGTTTGTTGTATGATTCTGGTATGCATATCGAGAAAAAGACAAAAATATCTCAAGAAAAAAAGAAAAACGAACACTGAAAAATGAAGCCGCATAATGAACCAGACCGGATTGTGAAATTTACAAAAATGCCCTTGAAGTTTGAAGAAAGTACAAGTTTGGTTCCTCAACTTTGGAAACGTGACAATCCTCATATTTTACATATGTGTTATGTGCTATAATTGTCTCAATATGAGAATGGCTAGAAATTTTTTCTTTTTGTACCTTACTTGGTAAAATGAACTGCTTGTCACAACTTAAACTGTCACCACAACATATTTCTATATGTTGTAAACACAATGTATATGTCTAGTATAAGATCTAAAATTAATCTTATAAGTTCAATATTGATAATAACATCTCAAATACAACTATGATGCCCTAAATTCCCTTTAAAACCCTAGAATCCCTAAAAATGAGTTATAAACTTAAGAATGAAATGTTCTATATTTTTTGCAATATTTAATCAAAAATCCTATGTTTTAGTTAATGGTGACTTTTGAGGGCTTCAATTTCATTTCCACCTTCGATCCTTAGAATTCATGAGGACTACCTAGCAAATAAATGCTTTCACATCTACCAAAGACGAATGATTTGGTATTCATAACAAATATAACTTTAATAACCACGTTGTGAAGAATTTCCACTATTGCGTGTTATGAAATAATTAAACACTTAACATTAGAGATCAAGTAGTAACTCTTAGCATTTAACAGTTGGAAATTATAAAAATGTTTACATGACATATTAAATAAACCATGGTAGAGAGTTAGTAAGTAGTGATCTTATTGGAGATACATTATAAGTCAATGTAGGAAACATCATCAACTATTAGTTGTATGATCTCAAATTAAAGAAAACAAATATCAATAAAACTACAACAAACATATATAAAGTTAATGATAATGATAATGAAGCAGGCACACTTGGTATTAAGCTATAATTATGGTATAATAATCGATTATTCTAAGCTCAACTAATTGGATAATCTAAGGAATACCAATAATAATAATATAGCTTGTTAATTTCTATAAAATGTGTGGAATCTCTTGTTGAACTCGTGTTAGGTGCAATAAACCTTGAACTAGTCATGAAACCTCCTAAGAAGGGAGGGATATAACTATTTGAATTTGTGTGATGTTGAAGTCAAACCCCGTGAGTTAGTTGGCTAAATGATCCGAGAGCATGGGTACCCAAAAATAATTTGTGCATGTTAACATGTGTAATTTGTAGTGCGGTTAATGTGGACCAATACATATTGGGGCAACCAAGAACCTATAACAATTTATAACTGATAGACGTGTAAACCTTAACACAATGCTAAAGGGTTTAGTTTGAACTTCAATCGACAACAACGTTATGATGAGCAAAGATGTACCGGACAAGTAGAAAACAAGCATTCTCCTAATATTTGAAAATATATTTTCCTTTCATTGTATTGCCCTTAATCAATTTATAAAGTTTCTAATAAAATTAATAAAATACTATGGACACCTTTCTACTCATTTGACATTTTAGTTAATTAGCTTACCTTTCATTGTACGCGTTTGTCTTATTAGAGATAGAAGTTAACATTAATAGATACGTGGATACATAAGTTTATCAGATTGAAAACAAATGAAAATATCAAAATGTATATGCTCAATTGTTGTATCTAAAAATAAATAACTTGAGATTAAAATCTACAAGATAAAAAAAACTTAGATTATCTAACTGATAACATTTAGTGAATGATGACCTAAATTAAGAAACCTATAATATTTCTGAAAACATATATATGTGAAGTTCTCGAATATATATTTAATAACATGGTAAGTTATCAGTATAACACTCAAAGTTTTAGCCATTATATTTCAAAATTATTAACAGTAACAGGGTAAGTTGTAATATAATACCGCTCAGTTTGCGTACTATCAACATTTATCGTATTAGATTGATGGAATCACGTGCAAAGTTTTCATAGATTATGCTTTAGTAACTTCCAAAGTGACCAAATTATTGTAATTTATTGAGAGTCATGTCTCACATGTAAAGGGTTGTGTGTTCAAATCTCTTTGTTAGAGACGTAAGTTTGATAATATGTGTGACATGGTGACATGTGAATGTAATAAATTTCCATTAAAAGAAAACAAGATTCTAAATTTGAAAGTATACTACCAATTCCAAAGTATGATGGGTATATTAAAATTATAAAATTTCATTTTATGAACGTAAAATTTCAATTCAACGAAAAGATGATCCTCTCTAATGGTTCTTCTTAAATGCATTGCCCATGTATATAGTCATTTATATGTTTCTTAGCTTTGTTCAGGTGTCCTTATCTCAAAAAGGAATTACGTTATGATACATATAACAAGAAATTTAATTTTATAATTAACAAAATTTCAAAATGAATTTTTATGGTACAGGGTTAAAATTAAATACACTTAGTAACATAATAAATTATCAAGACAACAAAGAAAACTACTACTCCCTTCGTGCCAAAATTATTTCCCCCGACAAAAAACATACAGTTTAAGAAAAGTGAATTTATTACATCTTTCTCTCTCTTAATTTTTAGCACAATGATAATTTAACCCTTAGCTAATTAATTAAATCTTTTTTAATGTTTATAATAACAATTTCAAGTAAGGATAATATGGTAAACTTCATCAAACTTCCTTATCTGTTTTTAGTTGTGGACAATTATTTTGGGACAACCAAAATAGAAAGATGGGCTATCATTTTAGGACGGAGGGAAAAATTTTAATAAATATTAATGATTCCCATCATATTCATGAGATTCATCTCTTTTATTGTCGAATCACTCAAACCAAATTTAATATATCTATTTTATCATATACCTATAATCATTCATACTATTGATCAAGCAATAGTTCTGTCTTATGTATAAAAGTTACATATCTATGTTTGTTAGTAATTTAAATAGTTATAGTCTTGATTTGACAAGTTACAACCTTACAAAGTGTAATGATTAATATATCTATGTAACTGTGTATCTACATATGTTATATGTTAGTATGTGAAAGAACGAGATTACGTAGCAAGAAGGTCATAGGATAGTTTTTCGTAAAAATTAGTGATTTTGATGTAGCTTGTGATAGGTTATTATTAAAGCTTAACATATCACCTAATTAATGTTTAATGCTTTTTGATTAAAATATAATCTTATAAACCTAACGAAATTTATTTTAATCTTTAAATTGTGTCCTGGTCCTTTGTTCCAACCATAACACTCTTTCATCCCTTAACAAATATTACTCGAAAAAGATGAGTTTCTCAATGAAATGTTATGTGTTTGTACTTTGTGCCTTATTGGTGGCATTCATTAGCCAAGTTTCATGCATTGATGCAGCGGATTGCAACAAATATGCAGAGCTTCTATCATGTGCTGATGCAATCACGTCCTCTCAAATGCCTTCAAGACTTTGTTGCTCTAAGGTAAACGAACTAAAGAGTTGTTTTTGTGAGTACGAACGTGTTGACCCCTCGCTCCCCCAGTATACCTCTCCACAAGTTACTCAACGAATTTTTGGAAAATGTGGCATTCCCGTTCCTAAATGCTAGTGTGTGATTTGATTGTGATGTTAGAGCCGTTATAATTTATACTACATAATTACATGGTCTATAGTTACTTCTTATGTATACCATGTAACAAGAAAGAAAAGAATAAAGTGTGAAATTAAATAAAGTGCCTTTTTTTACTTCGTTTTGCATTCTATCGTATAACAAATTTGCCTCGTCTCTTTTTTCCATCAAACTAAGAAGTGTGTGTCCCAGCTACTTAATCCACGTGTGTTTTCAGTTGGGCCACATAACTAGTTCTGCTTTTTTATGATGGGCGATGATGGTGGGACACTGATGAGACCGCAATTATTCATGGTCTCATCGTCCAAATCGGGCTTAAAACTCGTAAATATATCATAAAATACCGGAAAATATACTTGTATTTGTTTGTTGTATGTTTTTGGTATGCATATCGAGAAAAAGACAAAAATATCACAAGAAAAAAAGAAAAACGAACACTGAAAACTGAAGCCGCATAATGAACCAGACCCGATTGTGGAATTTGAAAAAATGCCCTTGAAGTTTGAAGAAAGTACAAGTTTGGTTCCTCAAATTTGGAAACTTGTCAAGAATGACCCTTGAGAATCATTTAATACAAGTTACAGGTGACAGTCCTCAAATTTTACATATGTGTTGTGTGCTATAATTGTCTCAATATGAGAATGGCTAGAAATTTTTGCTTTTTGTACCTTACTTGGTAAAATGAACTGCTTGCCACAACCTAAACTGCCACTACAACATATTTCTATATGTTGTAAACACAATGTATATGTCAAGTATAAGATCTAAAATTAATCTTATAAGTTCAATATTGATAATAACATCTCAAATACAACTATGATGCCCTAAATTCCCTTTGAAACCCTAAATTCCCTAAAAATGAGTTATAAACTCAAGAATGACGTTTTTTATATTTTTTTCAATATTTAATCAAAAATCCTATGTTTTAGTTAATGTTGACTTTTGAGGGCTTCAATTTCATTTCCACCTTCGATCCTTAGAATTCATGAGGACTACCTCGCAAATAAATGCTTTCACATCTACAAAAGATGAATGATTTGGTATTCATAACAAACATAACTTTAATAACCACGTTGTGAAGAATTTCCACTAGTGCGTGTTATGCAAATAATTAAACACTTAACATTAGAGATAAAGTAGTAACTCTTAGCATTTAACAGTTGGAAATTATAAAAATGTTTACATGACATATTAAACAAACCATGGTAGAGAGTTAGTAAGTAGTGATCTTATTGGAGATACGTTATAAGTCAATGTAGGAAACATCATCAACTATTAGTTATATGATCTCAAATTAAAGAAAACAAATATCAATAAAACTACAACAAACATATATAAAGTTAATGATAATCATAATGAAGCAGGCACACTTGGTATTAAGCTATAATTATGGTATAATAATCGATTATTCTAAGCTCAACTAATTGGATAATCTAAGGAATACCAATAATAATAATATAGCTTGTTAATTTCTATAAAATGTGTGGAATCTCTTGTTGAACTCGTGTTAGGTGCAATAAACCTTGAAGTAGTCATGAAACCTCCTAAGAAGGGAGGGATATAACTATTCTAATTTGTGTGATGGTGAAGTCAAACCCCGTGAGTTAGTTGGCTAAATGATCCGAGAGCATGGGTACCCAAAAATAATTTGTGCATGTTAACATGTGTAATTTTTAGTGCGGTTAATATGGACCAATACATATTGGGGCAACCAAAAACCTATAACAATTTATAACCTATAGACCTGTAAACCTTAAGACAATGCTAAAGGGTTTAGTTTGAACTTCAATCGACAACAATGTTATGATGAGCAAAGATGTACCGGACAAGTAGAAAACAAGCATTCTCCAAATATTTGAAAATATATTTTCCCTTCATTGTATTTCCCTTAATCAATTTAGAAAGTTTCTAATAAAATTAATAAAATACTATGGACACCTTTCGACTCATTTGACATTTTAGTTAATTAGCTTACCTTTCATTGTACGCGTTTGTCTTATTAGAGATAGAAGTTAACATTGATAGACATGTGGCTACATAAGTTTATAAAAAAATGAAAATATCAAAATGTATAGGCTCAATTTTTGTATCTAAAATAAATAACTTGAGATTAAAATATACAAGATAAAAAAAACATAGATTATCTAACTGATAACATTTAGTGAATGATGACCTAAATTAAGAAACCCATAATATTTCTGAAAACATATATATGTAAAGTTCTCGAATATATATTTAATAACATGGTAAGTTATCAGTATAACACTCAAAGTTTTAGCCATTATATTTCAAAATTATTAACAGTAACAGGGTAAGTTGTAATATAATACCGCTCAGTTTGCGTACTATCAACATTTATCGTATTAGAGTGATGGAATCACGTGCAAAGTTTTCATAGATGATGCTTTAGTAACTTCCAAAGTGGCCAAATTATTGTAATTTATTGAGAGTCATGTCTCACATGTAAAGGGTTGTGTGTTCAAATCTCTTCGTTAGAGACGTAAGTTAGATAATATGTGTGACATGGTGACATGTGAATGTAATAAATTTCCATTAAAAGAAAACAAGATTCTAAATTTGAAAGTATACTGCCAATTCCAAAGTATGATGGGTATATTATAATTATAAAATTTCATTTTATGAACGTAAAGTTTCAATTCAACGAAACGATGATCCTCTCTGATGGTTCTTCTTAAATGCATTGCCCATGTGTATAGTCATTTATATGTTTCTTAGCTTTGTTCAGGTGTCCCTTGTCTCAAAAAAGGAATTACGTTATGATACATATAACAAGGAATTTAGTTTTATAATTAACAAAAGTTCAAAATGACTTTTTATGGTATAGGGTTAAAATCAAATACACTTTGTAACATAATAAATTATCAAGACAACAAAGAAAACTACTACTCCCTTCGTCCCAAAAAAATTTTCCCCTGACAAAAAACACACAGTTTAAGAAAAGTAAATTTATTACATCTTTCTCTCTCTTAATTTTAAGAACAATGATAATTTAACCCTTAACTAATTAATTAAATCTTCTTTAATGTTTATAATAACATTTTCAAGTAAGGATAATATGGTAAACTTCATCAAACTTCCTTATCTATTTTTAGTTGTGGACAATTATTTTGGGACAACCAAAATAGAAAGATGGGCTATAATTTTAGGATGGAGGGAAAATTTTAATATATATTAATGATTTCGATCGTATTCATGAGATTTATCTCTTTTATTGTCGAATCAATCAAACCAAATTTAATATATCTATTTTATCATATAGCTATAATCATTCATACTATTGATCAAGCAATAGTTCTGTCTTATGTATAAAAGTTACATATCTATGTTTGTTAGTAATTTAAATAGTTATAGTCATGATTTGACAAGTTACAACCTTACAAAGTGTAATGATTAATATAGCTATGTAACTGTGTATCTACATATGTTATATGTTAGTATGTGAAAGAACGAGATTACGTAACAAGAAGGTCATAGGATAGTTTTTCGTAAAAATCAGTGATTTTGATGTAGCTTGTGATAGGTTATTATTAAAGCTAATGTTTAATGCTTTTTGATTAAAATATAATCTTATAAACCTAACGAAATTTATTTAAATCTATAAATTGAGTCCTGGTCCTTTGTTCCAACCATAACACTCTTTCATCCCTTAACAAATATTACTCCAAAAAGATGAGTTCCTTATTGAAATGTTATGTGTTTGCACTTTGTACCTTATTGGTGGCATTCATTAGCCAAGTTCCATGCATTGATGCAGCGGATTGCAACAAATATGCAGAGCTTCTATCATGTGCTGATGCAATCACGTCCTCTCAAATGCCATCAAGACTTTGTTGCTCTAAGGTAAACGAACTAAAGAATTGCTTTTGTGAGTACGAACGCGTTGACCCCTCACTCCCCCAGTATACCTCTCCACAAGTTACTCAACGAATTTTTGGAAAATGTGGCATTCCCGTTCCTAAATGCTAGTGTGTGATATGATTGTGATGTTAGAGCCGTTATAATTTATACTGCATAATTACATGGTCTATAGTTACTTCTTATGTATACCATGTAACAAGAAAGAAAATAATAAAGTGTGAAATTAAATAAAGTGCCTTTTTTTTTACTTCGTTGTGCATTCTATCGTATAACAAATTTGCCTCGTCTCTTTTTTCCATCAAAGTCAGAAGTGTGTGTCCCAGCTCCATAATCCACGTGTTTTTTCAGTAAGGCGACTGATGTAGTGATTTTACACACATTTAGGAAAAGGAGGTAATTAGGGCAAGTATTAACAAGTGATTTAGGAAAACCACAAGTAAATGACCCAAAGTGGGGATCGTTCTCAAGGGGGCTTGTGTGTTGTGTTAAGAGGTGATTAAAATTTTGTGATTGTATTGATGAGAAATGAAAATAAGAAAGGAGATTAGAAGAGAATGACGGTTACGATTATGAATTAAACTAAGACGAATAGTCGTGCACGTAAAACCGTAAAAAGTGACCAAATTAAAATTTTACCCTAAAAATTCCTAAAAAATTGCAATAAATCCAAAAAATGTAATTAGAATTTAAAAAAAATCAAAAATCACTCAAACCTTTTATTTAATTAAATAATAATTTTTTAATGCTAATTAAAGCCCAAAAAAATCAATTTAATTAACAAAAAGCCCAAAATGAGATTTTTTCACTTGTAAACCTCTAAAATGACTTAACTAGATTTAAAACTATTTTTGAAAATTTTAAAATTAATAAAAACTATTTAAAAACAATTAAAAACTATTAAAACTTAAAATAATTATAAAAATTAATCTAATGACAATAAAATTAATCTAAAAATTGTATAATTCCTAACATAATGTATTTGATCTAAGAAAAATGAATAACTTTGAAAAATCTAAATTTTAATTTTTAATAATAAACTAATAATAATAAAATAATAAAATATTAATAAAAATCCAAAATTTATAAAAAATTCTAAAAGTTTGCAAAATAGTTTATTTTAACCTAAATAAAACATAAATGAAGGAAATTACAAAATACCCCTATTGGGCCTTGAAATGGGCCAAAAGTCCAAACAGACCCCTTAATGGGCTTTTAATGGCCCGATAAGAAAAATGTTGTCCAAATAAGCCCAAAATCTCCTATCTGACTTAAAATTTGATTTTAAGAACAAAACTCTGAAGGCCCAAAAGCTGAAATATGTTTAAGCTAGCTTATTTCAAAGCAGCTTATTCTTAATGGGCTTTTTGGCCCATTAAGCTATAAGTTGATGCCATAAGCTAAAATTTGACACACAAGCTTCTTTTGAGTTACTTAAGAGATCTGTAAAAAGAAAATTTGAAAAAGCACAAGACATAAGCTTGAAATAAGCCAAGACTCTCTTCACAAAACGACAAAATAGTCGTTTTTGAGTTCTAGACCACCTCAAGTGCTGATTCAACTTTCAAAAGGTTTTAAATTACTTAATTAAGCAAATTAATCAAAAAGTTTCCAAATAATCACAGGCAATAAGCCAGAATAAGCAGATAAGCACTTATGTAAAAGCCAACTTAATGAGTTTTCTAGTAAAAAGTCAAAGTCAAACCCTAATAAGCTCCAGATCAAACCAATGGGTCAAATAAGGAAGATCTATCACAAAAAATAAGTTTTTGCAAGTCTGGATAAGCTAAAATGGCTTATGAATAAGTTGTTTGATGTTTTACACTAGCAGGGGTTAGTTTTGGAGGTTGAGCAGTGGGAAAAGTTTCCACTGCTTGACCAAATTGACTTTTTGTCTTATGTGACTTTTTTTGTGGACTCAAGTTAAGCAAAGGCACCCAAATGATCAGTTAATCATAAGTAGTCAATATAAGCAACAAAAACACAATTCCAATCTGCCAATTAATACAGTTTAATCAAAACATCGCCAGATAAGCATCAGATATGAACAATAAGCAGTTTTCACTTAATAAGCACTTTTAGCAAAAATAAGCCAGCCAAACTTCACCAAATGCATACACAAGCTATAATTAATTCAAATGAACAAATTTAAACAGGTTTCATGCATTGATTCAAAGTCTAGATCCATATTTAAGCAATTGAATGTTACTGATGAACACTAAACAAGCAGGTATGATACTTAGCTGATATACTTAACCACAAATCCAATTTCAAACACTCAAATCTTGTTAACAGGTTACAAAAACTATGATTTAACACTTTTTAGCCCTAAACATGCATACACTCTAGGTGTTTCCAAAATCTTAGGTCAAAAATAGCAAAATCAAGTGAGATATAGCATAATCTTTAATTTGATGTTTTAAAGCTGAAAGTTTGCATATATTAGCATACAACCAAGTGTTTAGCAGGTACAAACAACAAACAACGCCTTCCAATAACACAATAACAAGTCATGCACTTAAACAGGTTAACCCAAACACCCCTTATCTTTTTCGAATCAAGATTTAAACAAGTATAAGTGTGATTCAATGTTACCCAAGCCCAATCAAACACAATAACAGATATATTATACAGTATCAAGCAAGATTAAGCCATAAAAACAACAAGAACACTAGCAGAACACAAAATCATAAAACTCAAGTATTTTTCATATTTTTTGGGTTCAAGAACTCAAACCTCATGAATGTACATCCACACTCACGAATTTTTGGGCTGATGTGCCTAGCAAAACAAGGCACAAGCTTCCACAAACAAGTTGCTAAGATTCAACAAGGTTAGCACAATAAAATGAAAAACAGAAAGGTGACAAAATGGAAAATAAAATCTGATTAATGCAACCTTGTTCCCACACTTGATTATCCCCAAGTTATAAGCCTCACAAAACCTTGATAACTCTTTATCAGGGTGTTATGATCCACTTGTAGCCCAAGAATTCCAAGGTTTAAACCAAGTCTTAGCAAAATATCAGATTTTGAACTCTTGTACAATTTCTTGCACAAGGTTTGAAAACATGTTTTAGGATTCAAGATTCACAATCATATAACAATAACAAGCAGAATAAAATATTGGCACTTGGTTTTTCTTCACAAATTCAAATTCTATTTCATAAATTGAAAGTAGGATTTACAAAAAAGTGAACAATGGAAAATCCAAGAGCAGGGCTCAATGTATGATCCCTAATGCCTTTTATAGGCTACAATGACTAACTACAATGCATAAAAAACGTAAAACCTAAGCTGATGAAGTCTCCATTTTGCCCTTGAAGGTTTAAAAATCTGCTTGAACATGTGATCTTCTTTGGCTATTTGTAGAGCTGGCAAGTGATAGAATTTTGATCAAAGGCCTCAAATAAGCTTAGGATGTAAGCAGAAATCTTGGGCGTTGGATGGCTGGAAAGGTTTTGGCACTTTCTCCCAAAGTGTAGCAGGGGAATCTTGTGTGGGGTTGTTGAGTGATGTGGCAAGGGTTTTAGAGGTTGGGTTATGATTAGGGTTAGCTTAATCATAATTCTGAAGGGTTTAGTGGTCTAATTACAAGGCAATTAGGAAAACCCAATTTGATGAAGAACATGAATAGTACACGGTTTAATCTGTTTTGTTTTTTAAAAATGTGTTTAGCGCCTTAATTAATTTATTAATTAAGGTTTGTTAAATCTGGTGTGGGTGGGAAATGAGGTGGAAGGTTGGTGGATTATGATTGGATGAGGGGGGTTAGTGGGACACGTGTAGGATGGTGGTTGGTCTAGGTTTCTTTCATTGTCTGCCAAGTTTAGCCCTCAATCTTTTATACTCCTTTCACTTGCAAATTAAACAGCCAAAAACGTATTCTCTTTGTTATAGAAGTTTCTTTTTTCACACTTTTGCCCCAAATACTTTTCCAAAGTATTTGTAAGGGTATTTCTTGCCATTTAATGATTGTTGAAGGGCTGTTTTGGCATATTCTTCAAATATTATGGTCTTGACTTGTATGATTGACTTTTTGGAGGACTAATATTGACAAGTCTTCATTGTTGAGGGACCATTCTTGCCAATTCTTCAAAGTGGAGGGCCCTTTTGTAAATTTGACAAACTTTAAGGACCAATCTTGTAATTATGAATAAACAAGGGTTTAAAGTGTCAATTCTTAAATATTTGGAGGACCCTTCTTGTACAATCTTCATATCTTCAAGGGTTTTTCTAGGAAAATCAACACTTAGGGCTTGGTTCTTTGTGCGGCTTCGTTTCCCGTGTTCGTTTTTGCTTGTTCTTTGTGATCTTTTGTCATTTTCTCAATATCCGTACCTAAAATACACAAGTAACAAACACAAGCATATATTTGGCATTTTTCATGATATTTTATGCATTTAAAGCTCGTTTTGGACGATGAGACTAAGTATAAAAGCAGTCTCATCAGCCACATAACTATGCTTTTTTATGATGGGCGACGATGGTGGGACACTGATGAGACCGCAATTATACATGGTTTCATCATCCAAATCGGGCTTAAAACTCATAAATATATCATAAAATACCGGAAAATATACTTGTATTTGTTTGTTGTATGTTTTTGGTATGCATATCGAGAAAGAGACAAAAATATCACAAGAAAAAAAGAAAAACGAACACTGAAAAATGAAGCCGCATAATGAACCAGACCCGATTGTGGAATTTGCAAAAATGCCCTTGAAGTTTGAAGAAAGTACAAGTTTGGTTCCTCAAATTTGGAAACTTGTCAAGAATGACCCTTGAGAATCATTTGATACAAGTTACATGTGACAATCCTCAAATTTTAAATATGTATTATGTGCTATAGTTGTCTCAATATGAGAATTTGGCTAGAAATTTTTGCTTTTTGTACCTTACTTTGTAAAATGAACTGCTTGTCACAACCTAAACTGCCACTACAACATATTTCTATATGTTGTAAACAAAATTTATATGTCAAGTATAAGATCTAAAATTAATCTTATAAGTTCAATATTGATAATAACATCTCAAATACAACTATGATGCCCTAAATTCCCTTAGAAACCCTAGAATCCCTAAAAATGAGTTATAAACTCAAGAATGATAAACTATTAATGGAAAGTACATATTAATAAGTCATTAAGGATTGTAAACAATTTATAAACTATACATTAAAGACATAATAATGCCTAATAATAGTAAGAACAAACCATACAAAGCTAAGTACAAGTAAATGTACATAATAGTCTAGATCATCACCTAGAAACCCTTGGTAAACAATGTTTCAAGTAATATAACTACATAATATCTATGCACAAGTATCAAATACAATATACTACTTATAATTTATCATATAAAGGAAACGTAAATAATCAAAAAACACTAATATTCACTAATCTCGAGCTAATTACAAGTAAATGACATATGACCAAGATCAGCATATACAATCCATTCTATAATGAAATAGAGTTTAATCTTTTGACACTAATAATAAAACTCAACTAAGTATCATATTAAGGTTATTCATTTATTTCAAGTTAAGTTACAAGTTAATAAAGCATAAGTACAAGTTATCAAAGCATAGGATCTTAAGCTCCCATAATCACCCCTAGAATATGGTAAACATATATAAACCCTTAAACCAAGAATGTAGAAACCATAGAAGTCACAAAAATACTATTTAAGCCCTAGAATAAGCATAAATTATAATATAAACCCTAATTACCCAAGATAGAAAGTCATTAAGATTAATAACCTAAAACCCTTATATTAAGAAATCTACATAGAATCACTACCTACTCTTTTAGGAAAAGTCTAAAAACACCCATAGCACTTCATTAAGGTTATATGATTATATTAAGACAATTTAAAAGTACCCTAATGCACAAGGTACAAGATTTCAATGCATGACTTGTAAATTAGGTCAAATTGAGTATTTTTCACCCTTTAGACATGTTTACTTAGAATAACTTAGTAAAACCAATGTAGGAACTTCAAGAACACATCAAGGACAATGTAGGATGTATAAATTGAGTTTAAATTAGTAGCAAATTGAAGGATAATCACTTTTACTAAAACTTAACGATAAATCATTAGAAACCCTAACTAGCCTAAATTTTCTTCCCAATTTCACATCAAACCTTTATTAAACTTTGAAACAAAGACCCAATCTTCTTCATTACAATTTATATAAACTAATTAAACCCTAATCCATCACTAATCACATTCCTAAGCCGTTAATCACCAAAATCACAAAGTATAAAGTTACAAGCCCTAATTTAGACCCGGTTTTATGTTTCCCCTCCATAAATCCATTGCAAACCATTCCCTCCCATACCAAGTCTGGAAATAAAATATTTAGGTTGTTTTAAGATATTTTCCATGTGATTTCAATTAGGTGCATCACCTACTTGTGGCTACACATCACCATTGCTATCTTATATATGTCATGAGTTATCCTAGACCACAAGACCAAGATATTTTTCATCCTAGACTCTAGGTGTAACACCCCCAAATTTATACAACTCAGTACAGCAGAAGACTAGTTGGTGTTACGGGATAGCACATTACTCACATCATAGACAACACATAAAAATCGCGTCGTTTAATAATAAATCATTTCCATTCATAAACATCAAAGTTACATCGGTCCCAAGTCATTATATTTCATACAAAGTTTTACAAAGTAT
The DNA here is from genome assembly GCA_025667525.1 of Glebionis coronaria. Classification (NCBI taxonomy): domain Eukaryota; kingdom Viridiplantae; phylum Streptophyta; class Magnoliopsida; order Asterales; family Asteraceae; genus Glebionis; species Glebionis coronaria. The sequence goes on from CM046881.1 coordinate 122,983,932, forward strand.
TTGAATGGAAAAATATTGTTTAAGTGCGGGCCATGAATTCTTGTCGTCTTCCCGAGAATTACCTTCAAGTACCTGAGATAAAACATGTTAAAAGAAAAGGGTCAGCGATAACGCCGAGTGAATTCATAGAGTTTAATAAAATCCATCAATATAATATCAGTATAAAATTATTACTGAAAATCATCTTGTACAAATCATTTTAATAGGCCATAAAATAGCCAAAGTCATTTTATACAAATCTTTATCGAAAATCATAATATAGGCATTTGCCTTAAAAATCGTTATACGAATCATTATCGTTAAAAACACCATACAATACGTTTTTGCAACGTTGTATAGATTAAATAAAACCATTATATGAATATGGTTATAAAAAGCCTTAAAAATCATTATACGAGCCAATGTCGTAAAAACGTCATACAATACGTCTTACGATGTTGTATGAAAATAAAAACCGTTATATGAGTATGGTTATAAAAACCAAAACACAAACATAATATCAATAGTATAACCCTGTATTGCTAGTCAGGCAATACATCGTAATTCGGAGCGTCTAGTAGTATTTCGTTAGTTTTGGATTATTATAAGCCGCATGACATTGTTACCTTACTAAACCAACAACGGGTAGCTAACCCGATACCAATTTTGCCCATCTAAAGTAGCGTGTCGTCACAAAGGTCACGTTATGGAAATCTTCTCATACATAAATTCGCTTACCAATCAATGTGGCACGACGGGGATCAACCGTCAAGGCGCGAACTGGGGTGATCGTCCCCAAATAGTACTATTAAATGCATAAGCGTCTACCAACTCCCGGTAGTTCACAATTCATGCTAATGGGACTTTTAGTGACATAACCTAACTTTAATAATCCATTTGATTTCATCTATCGGGTCCTTTAATCATTTATCGGGTCATACAATCGGGTCATTCAATCATTCGGGTCCAAATCAATAACCAAACAATCGGGACAAATGGTGTCCTAATTTTATAAAAACTAACATGTTATCTCCCTCGCGGGTTTATAAAACAATAAAAAAACATTTAAAAGAGTGTGAGGCTATGAACTCACGTTGATGTGGGAAGGCGGGTTATCGGTAATTCGGACGTACGGTATGTGCTTCAATCAGGGAAACCTAGACAAATAATAATCGGTCTTAGACTCATGTCCAATGACTTTATAAAAATAACAATTATGTTTACATATGATGATTATTTATATATGATGATCAAGTGGGTTTACATATTCTCGTTTTACTCATTCTAGTGTTATATGTCGATAACTTTTATAGTAGTTTACTAGTTTTACCTATTTACACGTTTTAAGTCCAATAAACTTATTATAAGTTATTTAACTTGTTTTAATCCTTGTTATACTTATTTTATCAGTATGTATACTTTCCATGTTGGGCCCAAATGGGTTTAGCCCAATAAGTTCTTTTTACAAGTTTTTATCTTATTTAGTCCAATTATTAGTCCAATATGCTTAATTAGCTCGTAAATGTCCGTGTTTCTTATAGTTCGGGTTTTATCGGTTTTTACTTGTTATACATGTCTATATATCAGAATATAAGTTTTATAAAGTTTTGATTAGACGGGTCCAACCATCTAAGTTTTATTTAACAAAAACGTTAATTTTTACGGTATTAGCCGAAAAAGTCGTAAAAACAATGTTTATAGTTTTATAACTTATAAGTGTTATTTCACTACCATTTGAATAAGTTATTCATTCATTTACCCTTTTACATATTTATATAAATAAGTTTTATAAGTTAGTGGGTTTTCATTTATATTGTATACTATTAAATTTTGAGTGCTTATATAATAGTATTATTCTTTAATTTCCAAAAATCTGATTTTTATCTTCACTTTCACCAAAACTGCCATATCTTGAGTTCTATATAGAGATAGAAGCTCAAATTTTTATCACATAAACTACATGATATGTGCTACATTTAACTCTCCTATAGCTACTGTTGAATCATCTTCTAAATATTTTCTAAAATTCGTCCAAAACAGTAACCTCAGATTTATACCTTAAACTTGTTTTGATCATATCTCACTCATTACTTTGATTCCATTGCATGGCCAACTCTCACATGTGTAAAAGACCCATAGCTTACTGTAAATCCATTCTACTTCATCATTTTATCAGTTTACCATATGGTTCTTTACTGTTTTATACAGCCATCAAATTTAACCAAGATTTTAACCTTGTTTCTTATAGTCTTTCATCTTTTTAAGCATGTTTATCAACAACAAATCCCCACATAACATTTTTATCATCATATAATCATCATATACATATACAATAGGAAATAAAATACATGTTTACATAATCAAAATAACAAGAAGTTGAGGAGGACAATCTTTATACCACCATGATGATGTAGGTTGTGATCAAAACATGGATTTTGATGGAGATACTTGTGATGCACCAAGACCTTCTTCATGACCACCAATCTTCATAAACTCCTTGTGGAAAATCAGCCCTACTACTCCATGAAAACTCCTCCTTGGATTTTATAAGCACCACCAATCAAGAGAGCTTCAAGAGGGCTTCAAGATATGTGTATATAACATAAGATTTTGTGGTTAAATTTGATCAATGATGGATGTTTTTGGTGAATATGGGACGGCATGGATGGAGAGGGAGAGAAAGTTTGTAGCTTGTTTGCATGTAGGAAATGAGAAGTAGTTTTGAGTTTGTTAGTTTTGTGGTGTAAGTTAGCTTACAAAGTAAGCATGGCTTACACATGTAAACTAGTAGCTAACATGATGCCACATGAGGTTTGTGGTGTCATGCTAGTGCCGTCCCATTTAAGCTAGTGGGGTGGGACAATGTATTTTGTCGCATCTCACTAGTTTACGGGTATTTCTCGATTCTATTTTTCTCGATTTGCGTGCCCACGGGTCGTTTTACGAAAAACGTTTTTATAAATTATGACATGGTGACATGTGAATGTAATAAATTTCCATTAAAAGAAAACAAGATTCTAAATTTGAAAGTATATTACTAATTCCAAAGTATGATGGGTATATTATAATTATAAAATTTCATTTTATGAACGTAAAATTTAAATTCAACGAAAAGATGATCCTCTCGGATGGTTCTTCTTAAATGCATTGCCCATGTATATAGTCATTTACGTTATGATACATATAACAAGGAATTTAGTTTTATAATTAAGAAAAGTTCAAAATGACTTTTATGGTAGAGGGTTAAAATCAAATACACTTTGTAACATAATAAATTATCAAGACAACAAAGAAAACTACTACGCCCTTCGTGTCAAAATTATTGTCCGCCGACAAAAAACACACAGTTTAAGAAAAGTGAATTTATTACAGCTTTCTCTCTCTTAATTTTTAGCACAATGATAATTTAACGCTTAGCTAATTAATTAAATCTTCTTTAATGTTTATAATAACAATTTCAATTAAGGATAATATGGTAAACTTCATCAAACTTCCTTATCTATTTTTAGTTGTGGACATTATTTTGGGACAACCAAAATAGAAAGATGGGCTATAATTTTAGGACGGAGGGAAAAAATTTAATACATATTAATGATTCCCATCATATTCATGAGATTCATCTCTTTTATTGTCGAATCAATCAAACCAAATTTAATATACCTATTTTATCATATACCTATAATCATTCATACTATTGATCAAGCAATAGTTCTGTCTTATATATAAAAGTTACATATCTATGTTTGTTAGTAATTTAAATAGTTATAGTCATGATTTGACAAGTTACAACCTTACAAAGTGTAATGATTTATATAGCTATGTAACTGTGTATCTACATATGTTATATGTTAGTATGTGAAAGAACGAGATTACGTAACAAGAAGGTCATAGGATAGTTTTTCGTTAAAATCAGTGATTTTGATGTAGCTTGTGATAGGTTATTATTAAAGCTTAGCATATCACCTAATTAATGTTTAATGCTTTTTGATTAAAATATAATCTTATAAACCTAACGAAATTTATTTCAATCTATAAATTGTGTCCTGGTCCTTTGTTCCAACCATAACACTCTTTCGTCCCTTAACAAATATTACTCCAAAAAGATGAGTTCCTCAATGAAATGTTATGTGTTTGTACTTTGTGCCTTATTGGTGGCATTCATTAGCCAAGTTCCATGTATTGATGCAGCGGATTGCAACAAATATGCAGAGCTTCTATCATGTGCTGATGCAATCACGTCCTCTCAAATGCCATCAAGACTTTGTTGCTCTAAGGTAAACGAACTAAAGAATTGCTTTTGTGAGTACGAGCGCGTTGACCCCTCGCTCCCCCAGTATACCTCTCCACAAGTTACTCAACGAATTTTTGGAAAATGTGGCATTCCCGTTCCTAAATGCTAGTGTGTGATTTGATTGTGATGTTAGAGCCGTTATAATTTATACTGCATAATTACATGGTCTATAGTTACTTCGTATGTATACCATGTAACAAGAAAGAAAAGAATAAAGTGCGAAATTAAATAAAATGCCTTTTTTTTACTTCGTTGTGCATTCTATCGTATAACAAATTTGCCTCGTCTCTTTTTTCCATCAAACTAAGAAGTGTGTGTCCCAGCTCCATAATCCACGTGTGTTTTCAGTAAGGCCACATAACTAGTTCTGCTTTTTTATGATGGGCGACGATGGTGGGACACTAATGAGACCGCAATTATACATGGTCTCATCGTCCAAATCGGTCTTAAAACTCGTAAATATATCATAAAATACCGGAAAAAATACTTGTATTTGTTTGTTGTATGTTTCTGGTATGCATATCGAGAAAAAGACAAAAATATCTCAAGAAAAAAAGAAAAACGAACACTGAAAAATGAAGCCGCATAATGAACCAGACCGGATTGTGGAATTTACAAAAATGCCCTTGAAGTTTGAAGAAAGTACAAGTTTGGTTCCTCAAATTTGGAAACGTGACAATCCTCATATTTTACATATGTGTTATGTGCTATAATTGTCTCAATATGAGAATGGCTAGAAATTTTTGCTTTTTGTACCTTACTTGGTAAAATGAACTGCTTGTCACAACCTAAACTGTCACCACAACATATTTCTATATGTTGTAAACACAATGTATATGTCTAGTATAAGATCTAAAATTAATCTTATAAGTTCAATATTGATAATAACATCTCAAATACAACTATGATGCCCTAAATTCCCTTTAAAACCCTAGAATCCCTAAAAATGAGTTATAAACTCAAGAATGAAATGTTTTATATTTTTTGCAATATTTAATCAAAAATCCTATGTTTTAGTTAATGTTGACTTTTGAGGGCTTCAATTTCATTTCCACCTTCGATCCTTAGATATCATGAGGACTACCTAGCAAATAAATGCTTTCACATCTACCAAAGACGAATGATTTGGTATTCATAACAAACATAAATTTAATAACCACGTTGTGAAGAATTTCCACTAGTGCGTGTTATGCAAATAATTAAACACTTAACATTAGAGATCTAGTAGTAACTCTTAGCATTTAACAGTTGGAAGTTATAAAAATGTTTACATGACATATTAAATAAACCATGGTAGAGAGTTAGTAAGTAGTGATCTTATTGGAGATACATTATAAGTCAATGTAGGAAACATCATCAACTATTAGTTGTATGATCTCAAATTAAAGAAAACAAATATCAATAAAACTACAACAAACATATATAAAGTTAATGATAATGATAATGAAGCAGGCACACTTGGTATTAAGCTATAATTATGGTATAATAATCGATTATTCTAAGCTCAACTAATTGGATAATCTAAGGAATACAAATAATAATAATATAGCTTGTTAATTTCTATAAAATGTGTGGAATCTCTTGTTGAACTCGTGTTAGGTGCAATAAACCTTGAACTAGTCATGAAACCTCCTAAGATGGGAGGGATATAATTATTTGAATTTGTGTGATGGTGAAGTCAAACCCCGTGAGTTAGTTGGCTAAATGATCCGAGAGCATGGGTACCCAAAAATAATTTGTGCATGTTAACATGTGTAATTTGTAGTGCGGTTAATGTGGACCAATACATATTGGGGCAACCAAGAACCTATAACAATTTATAACTGATAGACGTGTAAACCTTAACACAATGCTAAAGGGTTTAGTTTGAACTTCAATCGACAACAACGTTATGATGAGCAAAGATGTACCGGACAAGTAGAAAACAAGCATTCTCCAAATATTTGAAAATATATTTTCCTTTCATTGTATTGCCCTTAATCAATTTATAAAGTTTCTAATAAAACTAATAAAATACTATGGACATCTTTCTACTCATTTGACATTTTAGTTAACTAGCTTACCTTTCATTGTACGCGTTTGTCTTATTAGAGATAGAAGTTAACATTAATAGATACGTGGATACATAAGTTTATCAGATTGAAAACAAATGAAAATATCAAAATGTATATGCTCAATTGTTGTATCTAAAAATAAATAACTTGAGATTAAAATCTACAAGATAAAAAAACTTAGATTATCTAACTGATAACATTTAGTGAATGATGACCTAAATTAAGAAACCCATAATATTTCTGAAAACATATATATGTGAAGTTCTCGAATATATATTTAATAACATGGTAAGTTATCAGTATAACACTCAAAGTTTTAGCCATTATATTTCAAAATTATTAACAGTAACAGGGTAAGTTGTAATATAATACCGCTCAGTTTGCGTACTATCAACATTTATCGTATTAGAGTGATGGAATCACGTGCAAAGTTTTCATAGATTATGCTTTAGTAACTTCCAAAGTGACCAAATTATTGTAATTTTTTGAGAGTCATGTCTCACATGTAAAGGGTTGTGTGTTGAAATCTCTTTGTTAGAGACGTAAGTTTGATAATATGTGTGACATGGTGACATGTGAATGTAATAAATTTCCATTAAAAGAAAACAAGATTCTAAATTTGAAAGTATACTACCAATTCCAAAGTATGATGGGTATATTAAAATTATAAAATTTCATTTTATGAACGTAAAATTTCAATTCAACGAAAAGATGATCCTCTCTAATGGTTCTTCTTAAATGCATTGCCCATGTATATAGTCATTTATATGTTTCTTAGCTTTGTTCAGGTGTCCTTATCTCAAAAAGGAATTACGTTATGATACATATAACAAGGAATTTAATTTTATAATTAACAAAATTTCAAAATGACTTTTTATGGTACAGGGTTAAAATTAAATACACTTAGTAACATAATAAATTATCAAGACAACAAAGAAAACTACTACTCCCTTCGTGCCAAAATTATTGTCCCCCGACAAAAAACACACAGTTTAAGAAAAGTGAATTTATTACATCTTTTTCTCTCTCAATTTTTAGCACAATGATAATTTAACCCTTAGCTAATTAATTAAATCTTCTTTAATGTTTATAATAACAATTTCAAGTAAGGATAATATGGTAAACTTCATCAAACTTCCTTATCTATTTTTAGTTGTGGACAATTATTTTGGGACAACCAAAATAAAAAGATGTGCTATAATTTTAGGACGGAGGGAAAAATTTTAATAAATATTAATGATTCCCATCATATTCATGAGATTCATCTCTTTTATTGTCGAATCACTCAAACCAAATTTAATATATCTATTTTATCATATACCTATAATCATTCATACTATTGATCAAGCAATAGTTCTGTCTTATGTATAAAAGTTACATATCTATGTTTGTTAGTAATTTAAATAGTTATAGTCATGATTTGACAAGTTACAACCTTACAAAGTGTAATGATTAATATATCTATGTAACTGTGTATCTACATATGTTATATGTTAGTATGTGAAAGAACGAGATTACGTAGCAAGAAGGTCATAGGATAGTTTTTCGTAAAAATTAGTGATTTTGATGTAGCTTGTGATAGGTTATTATTAAAGCTTAACATATCACCTAATTAATGTTTAATGCTTTTTGATTAAAATATAATCTTATAAACCTAACGAAATTTATTTTAATCTTTAAATTGTGTCCTGGTCCTTTGTTCCAACCATAACACTCTTTCATCCCTTAACAAATATTACTCGAAAAAGATGAGTTTCTCAATGAAATGTTATGTGTTTGTACTTTCTTCCTTATTGGTGGCATTCATTAGCCAAGTTCCATGCATTGATGCAGCGGATTGCAACAAATATGCAGAGCTTCTATCATGTGCTGATGCAATCACGTCCTCTCAAATGCCATCAAGACTTTGTTGCTCTAAGGTAAACGAACTAAAGAGTTGTTTTTGTGAGTACGAACGTGTTGACCCCTCGCTCCCCCAGTATACCTCTCCACAAGTTACTCAACGAATTTTTGGAAAATGTGGCATTCCCGTTCCTAAATGCTAGTGTGTGATTTGATTGTGATGTTAGAGCCGTTATAATTTATACTACATAATTACATGGTCTATAGTTACTTCTTATGTATTCCATGTAACAAGAAAGAAAAGAATAAAGTGTGAAATTAAATAAAGTTCCTTTTATTACTTCGTTTTGCATTCTATCGTATAACAAATTTGCCTCGTCTCTTTTTCCATCAAACTAAGAAGTGTGTCTCCCAGCTCCATAATCCACGTGTGTTTTCAGTAGGGCCACATAACTAGTTCTGCTTTTTTATGATGGGCGACGATGGTGGGACACTGATGAGACCGCAATTATACATGGTCTCATCGTCCAAATCGGGCTTAAAACTCGTAAATATATCATAAAATACCGTAAAATATACTTGTATTTGTTTGTTGTATGTTTTTGGTATGCATATCGAGAAAAAGACAAAAATATCACAAGAAAAAAAGAAAAACGAACACTGAAAAATGAAGCCGCACAATGAACCAGACCCGATTGTGGAATTTGAAAAAATGCCCTTGAAGTTTGAAGAAAGTACAAGTTTGGTTCCTCAAATTTGGAAACTTGTCAAGAATGACCCTTGAGAAGCATTTAATACAAGTTACACGTGACAATCCTCAAATTTTACATATGTGTTGTGTGCTATAATTGTCTCAATATGAGAATGGCTAGAAATTTTTGCTTTTTGTACCTTACTTGGTAAAATGAACTGCTTGTCACAACCTAAACTGCCACTACAACATATTTCTATATGTTGTAAACACAATGTATATGTCAAGTATAAGATCTAAAATTAATCTTATAAGTTCAATATTGATAATAACATCTCAAATACAACTATGATGCCCTAAATTCCCTTTGAAACCCTAAATTCCCTAAAAATGAGTTATAAACTCAAGAATGACGTGTTTTATATTTTTTGCAATATTTAATCAAAAATCCTATGTTTTACTTAATGTTGACTTTTGAGGGTTTCAATTTCATTTCCACCTTCGATCCTTAGAATTCATGAGGACTACCTCGCAAATAAATGCTTTCACATCTACAAAAGATGAATGATTTGGTATTCATAACAAACATAACTTTAATAACCACGTAGTGAAGAATTTCCACTAGTGCGTGTTATGCAAATAATTAAACACTTAACATTAGAGATCAAGTAGTAACTCTTAGCATTTAACAGTTGGAAATTATAAAAATGTTTACATGACATATTAAACAAACCATGGTAGAGAGTTAGTAAGTAGTGATCTTATTGGAGATACGTTATAAGTCAATGTAGGAAACATCATCAACTATTAGTTGTATGATCTCAAATTAAAGAAAACAAATATCAATAAAACTACAACAAACATATATAAAGTTAATGATAATCATAATGAAGCAGGCACACTTGGTATTAAGCTATAATTATGGTATAATAATCGATTATTCTAAGCTCAACTAATTGGATAATCTAAGGAATACCAATAATAATAATATAGCTTGTTAATTTCTATAAAATGTGTGGAATCTCTTGTTGAACTCGTGTTAGGTGCAATAAACCTTGAAGTAGTCATGAAACCTCCTAAGAAGGGAGGGATATAACTATTCTAATTTGTGTGATGGTGAAGTCAAACCCCGTGAGTTAGTTGGCTAAATGATCCGAGAGCCTGGGTACCCAAAAATAATTTGTGCATGTTAACATGTGTAATTTTTAGTGCGGTTAATGTGGACCAATACATATTGGGGCAACCAAAAACCTATAACAATTTATAACCTATAGACCTATAAACCTTAAGACAATGCTAAAGGGTTTAGTTTGAACTTCAATCGACAACAATGTTATGATGAGCAAAGATGTACCAGACAAGTAGAAAACAAGCATTCTCCAAATATTTGAAAATATATTTTCCCTTCATTGTATTTCCTTTAATCAATTTAGAAAGTTTCTAATGAAATTAATAAAATTAATAAAATACTATGGACACCTTTCGACTCATTTGACATTTTAGTTAATTAGCTTACCTTTCATTGTACGCGTTTGTCTTATTAGAGATACAAGTTAACATTAATAGACATGTGGCTACATAAGTTTATCAAAAAATGAAAATATCAAAATGTATAGGCTCAATTTTTGTATCTAAAAATAAATAACTTGAGATTAAAATCTACAAGATAAAAAAAAACATAGATTATCTAACTGATAACATTTAGTAAATGATGACCTAAATTAAGAAACCCATAATATTTCTGAAAACATATATATGTAAAGTTCTCGAATATATATTTAATAACATGGTAAGTTATCAGTATAACACTCAAAGTTTTAGCCATTATATTTCAAAATTATTAACAGTAACAGGGTAAGTTGTAATATAATACCGCTCAGTTTGCGTACTATCAACATTTATCGTATTAGAGTGATGGAATCACTTGCAAAGTTTTCATAGATTATGCTTTAGTAACTTCCAAAGTGGCCAAATTATTGTAATTTATTGAGAGTCATGTCTCACATGTAAAGGGTTGTGTGTTCAAATCTCTTCGTTAGAGACGTAAGTTAGATAATATGTGTGACATGGTGACATGTGAATGTAATAAATTTACATTAAAAGAAAACAAGATTCTAAATTTGAAAGTATACTACCAATTCCAAAGTATGATAGGTATATTATAATTATAAAATTTCATTTTATGAACGTAAAATTTCAATTCAACGAAACGATGATCCTCTCTGATGGTTCTTCTTAAATGCATTGCCCATGTATATAGTCATTTATATGTTTCTTAGCTTTGTTCAGGTGTCCCTTGTCTCAAAAAAGGAATTACGTTATGATACATATAACAAGGAATTTAGTTTTATAATTAACAAAAGTTCAAAATGACTTTTTATGGTATAGGGTTAAAATCAAATACACTTTGTAACATAATAAATTATCAAGACAACAAAGAAAACTACTACTCCCTTCGTCCCAAAAAAATTTTCCCCTGACAAAAAACACACAGTTTATGTAACGCCCCATTTTGATAAATGGAATGTCACGCGTAATTATGGCGTGTCATCAAAGCATGCAAGGAATATGTAGCAAAACATACATGACCATAGAGAAAACCGGAATCAAACATCGGCTTCCAAACATAAGCCCAAAGCATAAGAAAGTAAATGAACTGAATGAAAGACTAAACAAGCATAAATATATGAAGGAAACAGGAGAAGAAGTCTATGGCAGCTTCCATCCTATGCATGTCCTCCAAATGCTCGAGTCTTGGGTACCTGCCGTTTTCGGACATGGAAAGGAAAGTAACGGCTGAGCAAAACGCTCAGTGCACGGATATACAATATAGCATGAAATAGGATAAGCATGTAACATATAACAGCGGAAGACTAAGTTCTGAGTAGATTGGTTAAGTATTGAGAAAACTGGTTTCATAGTTTGAAAAGCCTTATGTTTATCTTATAAAACTGTTTTAACATAAATATACCATAGCCCATATAGGTCATGAAAAGGTCACGTGCATGAATACTTGGAGGGGTGACCTCATCATGCTGATTAGAGGGGATGCCTCTAATTAATATACTGGTTTGGGTAGGAGGGATCAACTCCTTGTGAAGGATGCAAGGCACACACCACATTCACCATGATATACTGAATAAAACATGTAACTAGGATGCACCCATACGCCCCACATGATATAATAATATGGCCAAAACTGAAAGGGACGCCACGAGCAATCACTCCACCGTGGGGAAGTCATAACATTGGTGCCTCCAATGTTATGGTTATGGTACCTCCATAACTAGGTGAAACTGGTCATGCTTGTATATGGCTATAGATTATGCTAATTTAAACATAAGCAGTTCAAAACAATAAAACAATTACTGGGGAAAACAGTTGGCTGCATACGGGGAAATCCTAATAAGGAAAGAATGTCCATACTGAACGGACGGGAATCCGTACCTCAAGTCCAGTGAATGAACGGAAGAAAGACTCCTACTTCTGGATCACTAACGCTACATGAATACACACGTGTATAAGTATCGATTCACTGATTACGTACTGGGTTTTATGTCTCATTTTAGCTTACTTGGTATGTTTTAGGTCATGGTTTACTGTTTAAAGCCTTAAACTGTGTTTATCTTGTATTCTGATTAATCTGTTTAAGTATTACTGGCATTTCATGTATTATTATACTTACTGTGTAATAATAAGTAACTTTCCAAAAATAGCAGGTTTCCAAAAATAGAAAGTTTCTAAAAATAGAAAGTTTCCAAAAATAGAAAGTTTCCAAAAATAGAAAGTTTTCAAAAATAGAAAGTTACCAAAAATAGAAAGTTTCCAAAAATAGAAAGTTTCCAAAAATAGAAAGTTTCCAAAAATAGAAAGTTTCCTAAAATAGAATTTACTGCTTAAAATAGATTAGTTTCTAAAAATAGAAAGTTTCCAAAAATAGATCAGTTGCCTTAATTAAATAAGTTTCCATATATAGAAGGTTTCCATTATTAGATTAGCTACCTGAAATAGATAGATTTCCATATATAGAAGGTTTCCATTAATAGATTAGTTGCCTTATTTAATTAAGTTTCTATAAATAGAAGTTTCCATATTTAGAATTAAGCTGGTTACATAAGCTAACATATAAGTCTAAGTGTTTATAAGCTTATTTTCTTAAGTCATATGATATAGTGTATAGTTTAATTATTATTTCATGTATTTTAATTAAACTATAGGTTAAGCATTTTAATTAAAGTATAACATGTTTTAATTAAAATGGAATAAAATACTTAGGTTAAACGTGTATTATTATTATTAATAATATAACCTAAGTCATGTCTAAATTAATTAATTATAGGCATGTTTTAAATAATTAATTAATTATAACTTATAACATAAAATACTTAGGTTAAATTAATATCATGCTAAATTAATAATTAAAATAACCTAAGTCATGGTTTAATTAATATTTCATGTTATTAATTAATTTATATCCTAAGTTCATAATTCATAAAAATTAACATGTAGCATAAATCGTGATTTAACCAACGAACCATGAACCGGGCATGAAATCGACACCGTACCCCGAACCAAATCGGGGTTCCCCCTTGGTTCCTTGTTGCCGTGGGACCTACACCACCAAACCGGGACCTTATGGTCTCGGTGGAGGTTCCTTGGCCAAGCCGTGACCCCCCCTTCGGGTACGGTTAGGCGTCGGCCAAACCAACAACCCTAAAAACGCCCTTTTTGATTTTACCCATTAACCAAATGCATGTTTATTTCATGTTTTTAATTAGGTTTTAAAAACATCATGTTCTTAATTAATTTACTAAATCAAATCAAAAGAAATAATTAAAAAGAAAGGTTAAAAAGGTATACCGAATGTGTAGATGAATTAAGGATGAACAAACACTAATACTTGTACAATATTCAAGATCAAAATCAACAAGAACACCCCTCCTAGGTGTGTTATGGGTGGCGGCTACAAAAGGGAAAAAGAAGGAGAGGAGAAAACTTTTTAGGGTTTTTGTTTAATTTCTTGAAAAATGAAAATGACTAGCAAAATTTACCTTAACCCCCTTTCATGTAAAATTTGATGGGCTTGGCCCATCTTCCTTCCTAATTTCGTGTATATGGGGCCCACAAGGGGTAACCCAAATGTTTTCCGTGTCCCGATGTTTCGTGTTTGTTCGTGGTTAATCGTGTTCGTGTTTAGTGTGTTCTCGTTAAATATTTACCGTACCTTAACGTATTTATTTATGCTCGTAATTCTTATATGTATTTACATGATTATTTTAGTTCGTGTTTTAATGGTGATCATGATTTAATTATGTTCCCGTGAAATACTTATTAACTGCTTATCATGAGTTCGTACGTAAACGATACTTATCATGTTATACACGTATGTACTTACTTGATTAATAGCACATGAATGTGATCAATACTGAATAAGGTAAGTTTTAATCTAGGACGTACGATCTTAAGGTCACTATTCATGGTAAAAGCATGCGGGTTTTACAATTCTTCCCCCCTAAAAAGAATAATTCGTCCCCGAATTATAGATAAAGTAACTGGAAGCGAAACATACCCGAATCAAACTGGAAAGGTATGCAAAATAACGGAAAAGAAGGTGACATGGTAGAAGGGAACGTGGAACGTGACATGTCTTGAAAAGACACGGAACGTGACGTGACTGAAAGGACATATCTAACTGATGTGAAAAATGGATAAAAGTCCGGATGAACTTGTCCGTTTCCAAGTGGCCTCCCTGTTGGAACGGTTCCTTCAGAAGATCCTGACACTAATGATAAATCATGGTACTCCTAACCTTGACTTAGAATACGAAGAAATTCTTGGTTATCAACGGAAGGTAGATCCCCTAAATTCGATCGTGGAAAATAAGAGTTAACGTGCAAGGGTAACTGAAATGTTACGATGCAAGACAATCTGACTTAACTGATAATTAGAAACGATGCACGAGACATAAAGAAACGTAGTACGTGAAAAATTTTGAACGTGATACGTGAAAAATTTTGAACGTGCTACGTGGAGATATGGCGAGTGTAGTATAAGTAAACATATCGTGATCCATGATACGTGTAACCTATTTTGATCATGATATGAGGAACGTGGAATGAACATGACATGTGAGACATATCGTGATCATATAATATAATGGCGGTGACGCCAAACACTACAAGGTGAGACGTGGAATATGACGTGAAATGTCTATCTGATGATGGAGAGTTATACTAAACTTGGGTCTGATCTCACAAGTTCTTGCAACTTCCAGAACGAGAAAAGAAATGAACGTAGAATCGTAAGCCAAAATACGATCATGAACGTGAATAGTGTCATGAACGTGAGCGCGAAAGCAAGTCGTGGAATTAGAATGAAGACGTGAAGTAAGTTAGGAGTACAATTACGAATCTTTGTCTGACCCGATAGCTGAGGGATTGCCAAGTGATCGGATGAGCTTTGGCTGGAACATGTTTGTTCAATCTGTTGGTTCTGAAATCTGTACGGATGTAAGGATTCTGCAGACTTGATCAAACTGTTGACAATAACCCAAATAGCATCTTGCTTCTTCTGAGTTTGCTTTAATCTGGTAACCAAAATCCATGGAGATCTTGTCCCATTTCAATTCACAATTTCAGATGATGCAAACATCCCAGTCTGTTGGTGTCCTATCTTAACCTGTTGGTATGTCAGGTACCAAGATATGAACGTAACTGTATCTTGCTTCGTAGAACTTGATACATAGGAGTTTGCGAAACTCTAAGTCTCTGACTCTAGACTTTTCCTAGCGTAGGATTTCTTTTGAACACCTAACGTAGTGTAGGGTTCTCACCTCATGCATAAGCTGAGTCATAGTACAATTAACCGTGGGAATCCATATGATTCAGCATGCCACTGTAATCAAACAGAATTGATATTGGAAAACTTCCAGGGTGAAATTTCCCCTGTCGTAGAATTTGCAACATAGTGCAAATATGGTCTACTGCTCTTCTCTAGACTTAGAGGAAATCAGGTTGTCCTCGATGAGAACACTGATGAATATGCTTATGAGTTCATGGAAACTCATTCTTATAATGTCGTTGGAGCATTGATGAGACTAATTCAAAATCATAAATCTAGCATGACCGAGTCGTGTACGAATAGCAGTCATGGACATGTCCTGCTCTTTCCCTCGTCACTGTTGGCAGCATGATCATGAGTTCAATCTTGGAAAAGTGATTAACATTATAAGGTCGATTTGACATGTTGTCAATACGTGAAGGAGAATAACGGTCATGAATGGTGATTTGTTTAAGCCGACGGTAGTCGACACATAATCTCATGGTACCGTCCTTCTCCTTGAAGGTTCTTCTGGAATATATGGGAAGATTTTGGAATAATCCACTGGCTATGCGTAAAAGGACTTAAGTAGTCGTGTCCTATTGATAGGTAGAAAATTTTAGCGACCATGGCTAACAACGCACATGCTTGAAAAGCATAGATAATTTGTAAAGATTTTCCGTTGGAAAATCAAGCTGAATGTATTCAGGAGCCTGAACGTTACTGTGCATAATTATGAATCATAGCATGGTGTGGTGTTCATAGTACATAATTAGGATAAAATTCATCTCGTGTCTGTCCGAGGAAATGCGTTAGCAGCTTGGATCTTATCATTAAGCTGAAGGAAAACCTTCGTATGCGTGGGAATACGAAAGGCGTCCTTCATGGTTATGAATATATGAACTATGGTGAAAGAAATGAAAGTGACATCGGCAACGTGACAGTTCTCACTGATGCGCCGATAATGGTGTTGAAATTCTTGTGGCCTGATTAATACATGGCACAACAACATAGATATACCCTTGGAGGGTACCCTGAATTTCTTAGAAATGTTCCATAATTAGACGTGAGTCATGTGTCTTGACTCGTGTCTTGAGAAATGTAAGCGTGACATATGTCTTGACTGGTATCTTGACATGTGTCCTCAGAAAGTATACGTAAGACATGTGTCTTGACTGATGTCTTGACATGTGTCTCGAGATGTGAAACAATTAGAACTACAAATATTAGGTTAATATGCCAGAATTGGCGGATCGGTTGGACTACTGATCATTTGTATGTCTGATCACGCCCGTGGCCGGAGCCTCGGTTGCGATTTCTAGGATAGTTGCTGTCATAGTAGTGGTTATTATCATCTTGTCTGTCGGTTCCATGACGGTCATTCTCATGACCGTGACTCATGTAACTATTCAGCTGAGTGGCTGGCTGGTACTGGTTTGCACTCATATGGTTGAAATGACAGCCGAATGACGTGTGGCATGTAACTATAAATTTTGGGACAATGATTGATGGGAATTGTCTGATGGTGAAGCATCTTCTCGTCCAATTGCTTTGCTCCGACGCCTTTGTCTTCGTCTTTTAGGATCTCCAGGTTGTGAACAGCATCAGCATCAGCATCTCGTAGCGTCTCCCAACATCAGCAGCATCAACCTTCAGTAACATCTCCAAGCTATGAGCGGCATTGACAATCTTGTAGAATATCAGCAAGTGAACATAAAACTGAGATGATTTAGAATCGACTAGCGAATACTCGTGAAGTATTGCAAGTGGAATACACATGGATTAAGGTATACACATGAAATACGGTACGTGGAGTACACCTGGCATGCACATGAAACGATCGGTATGGGCTCGATCATTTGTCATGATTTAAGGAAAGTAAACCGGTTAAACGGTTAGGAAAACCATCATGATAACCTGGCAGTATTAGCATAGACATCATTCTGGTTGCAAAGAGAAACGCTAAAGTGTGGTTACATAAAATTCAATGATGATTTGCCTGAAAGCATGATCAATAGAAACCAACCATGACTATCATGAAAGCATGATTCAAGAAATCTAACAATGTCTTGCAGGACAACGTAAATAACAAAAGAGGCGTGAAACATAATCAACATGAAGACGGAATTATCATGAGGAAACATGAAACCATCTATTACGAAGAAGTGTATAACATAATCAGCATGAAACTGAAGTTAACCATGACAGTATGAAGGCATACTTGACATAAAACATAATAACTTATGATGGAACATGAAAAAAATTTATGCCAATTTAAATCATGAGAAAAATTTTATGCAAGAAAAACAGTGCATGAATGCGTAATGTAGTTTATAAAACCTTTATATGTGCGAGGGAACGCCTATGGGTCGGTTCCAAAACAAAAGACATGGCTAGGGGACGCCTATGGGTCGGTCCCAAAGTTAAAAGTTTCGATAAAAGCACATGCGACTAAATAGGGCCAGTCCTGTACCAACCATTACTTAGTCAAAATTCCTGCAACAGATGACATATGATATAAATGCATGAATGCATGAAACATAATAATTAAAAGTCATTGTCAAAACTTAACAGAAAAAAAAAATTTATGTGAAAATTATGAACTACTGGGGTCAGTCCACATCGTCACAGTTCACGAGGAACATCATGCATAGACAATGACACATAACTAAGTATGGATGACGGTTGTTCATTCCATATTAGTAAGACGATACTGGTGAAAACAACAAGGTGCTGAAAACGTCATGGCTAAAACAAAAAGGTGCTGAAAACATAATGGTTAAAACAACAACGCGCTGAAACATCAATACGTGGAATAACAATCGTTGGCTTAGGAAGCTCCTGGTGACTACCCACTAGTCACAGGTCGAGTTTTAGAGCCTACAGGTCGAAGCCTTGGCTCTGATACCATAACTGTAACACCCCATTTTGATAAATGGAATGTCACGCGTAATTATGGCGTGTCATCAAAGCATGCAAGGAATATGTAGCAAAACATACATGACCATAGAGAAAACCGGAATCAAACATCGGCTTCCAAACATAAGCCCAAAACATAAGAAAGTAAATGAACTGAATGAAAGACTAAACAAGCATAAATATATGAAGGAAACAGGAGAAGAAGTCTATGGCAGCTTCCATCCTATGCATGTCCTCCAAATGCTCGAGTCTTGGGTACCTGCCGTTTTGGGACATGGAAAGGAAAGTAACGGCTGAGCAAAACGCTCAGTGCACGGATATACAATATAGCATGAAATAGGATAAGCATGTAACATATAACAACGGAAGACTAAGTTCTGAGTAGATTGGTTAAGTATTGAGAAAACTGGTTTCATAGTTTGAAAAGCCTTATGTTTATCTTATAAAACTGTTTTAACATAAATATACCATAGCCCATATAGGTCATGAAAAGGTCACGTGCATGAATACTTAGAGGGGTGACCTCATCATGCTGATTAGAGGGGATGCCTCTAATTAATATACTGGTTTGGGTAGGAGGGATCAACTCCTTGTGAAGGATGCAAGGCACACACCACATTCACCATGATATACTGAATAAAACATGTAACTAGGATGCACCCATACGCCCCACATGATATAATAATATGGCCAAAACTGAAAGGGACGCCACGAGCAACCACTCCGCCGTGGGGAAGTCATAACATTGGTGCCTCCAATGTTATGGTTATGGTACCTCCATAACTAGGTGAAACTGGTCATGCTTTTATATGGCTATAGATTATGCTAATTTAAACATAAGCAGTTCAAAACAATAAAACAATTACTGGGGAAAACAGTTGGCTGCATACGGGGAAATCCTAATAAGGAAAGAATGTCCATACTGAACGGACGGGAATCCGTACCTCAAGTCCAGTGAATGAACGGAAGAAAGACTCCTACTTCTGGATCACTAACGCTACATGAATACACACGTGTATAAGTATCGATTCACTGATTACGTACTGGGTTTTATGTCTCATTTTAGCTTACTTGGTATGTTTTAGGTCATGGTTTACTGTTTAAAGCCTTAAACTGTGTTTATCTTGTATTCTGATTAATCTGTTTAAGTATTACTGACATTTCATGTATTATTATACTTACTGTGTAATAATAAGTAACTTTCCAAAAATAGCAGGTTTCCAAAAATAGAAAGTTTCCAAAAATATAAAGTTTCCAAAAATAGAAAGTTTCTAAAAATAGAAAGTTTCCAAAAATAGAAAGTTACCAAAAATAGAAAGTTTCCAAAAATAGAAAGTTTCCAAAAATAGAAAGTTTCCAAAAATAGAAAGTTTCCTAAAATAGAATTTACTGCTTAAAATAGATTAGTTTCTAAAAATAGAAAGTTTCCATAAATAGATCAGTTGCCTTAATTAAATAAGTTTCCATATATAGAAGGTTTCCATGATTAGATTAGCTGCCTGAAATAGATAGATTTCCATATATAGAAGGTTTCCATTAATAGATTAGTTGCCTTATTTAATTAAGTTTCTATAAATAGAAGTTTCCATATTTAGAATTAAGCTGGTTACATAAGCTAACATATAAGTCTAAGTGTTTATAAGCTTATTTTCTTAAGTCATATGATATAGTGTATAGTTTAATTATTATTTCATGTATTTTAATTAAACTATAGGTTAAGCATTTTAATTAAAGTATACATGTTTTAATTAAAATGGAATAAAATACTTAGGTTAAACGTGTATTATTATTATTAATAATATAACCTAAGTCATGTCTAAATTAATTAATTATAGGCATGTTTTAAATAATTAATTAATTATAACTTATAACATAAAATACTTAGGATAAATTAATATCATGCTAAATTAATAATTAAAATAACCTAAGTCATGGTTTATTTAAAATTTCATGTTATTAATTAATTTATATCCTAAGTTCATAATTCATAAAAATTAACATGTAGCATAAATCGTGATTTAACCAACGAACCATGAACCGGGCATGAAATCGACACCGTACCCCGAACCAAATCGGGGTTCCCCCTTGGTTCCTTGCTGCCGTGGGACCCACACCACCAAACCGGGACCTTATGGTTTCGGTGGTGGTTCCTTGGCCAAGCCGTGACCCCCCTTCGGGTACGGTTAGGCGTCGGCCAAACCAACAACCCTAAAAACGCCCTTTTTGATTTTACCCATTAACCAAATGCATGTTTATTTCATGTTTTTAATTAGGTTTTAAAAACATCATGTTCTTAATTAATTTACTAAATCAAATCAAAAGAAATAATTAAAAAGAAAGGTTAAAAAGGTATACCGAATGTGTAGATGAATTAAGGATGAACAAACACTAATACTTGTACAATATTCAAGATCAAAATCAACAAGAACACCCCTCCTAGGTGTGTTATGGGTGGCGGCTACAAAAGGGAAAAAGAAGGAGAGGAGAAAACTTTTTAGGGTTTTTGTTTAATTTCTTGAAAAATGAAAATGACTAGCAAAATTTACCTTAACCCCCTTTCATATAAAATTTGATGGGCTTGGCCCATCTTCCTTCCTAATTTCGTGTATATGGGGCCCACAAGGGGTAACCCAAATGTTTTCCGTGTCCTGATGTTTCGTGTTTGTTCGTGGTTAATCGTGTTCGTGTTTAGTGTGTTCTCGTTAAATATTTACCGTACCTTAACGTATTTATTTATGCTCGTAATTCTTATATGTATTTACGTGATTATTTTAGTTCGTGTTTTAATGGTGATCATGATTTAATTATGTTCCCGTGAAATACTTATTAACTGCTTATCATGAGTTGGTACGTAAACGATACTTATCATGTTATACACGTATGTACTTACTTGATTAATAGCACATGAATGTGATCAATACTGAATACGGTAAGTTTTAATCTAGGACGTACGATCTTAAGGTCACTATTCATGGTAAAAGCATGCGGGTTTTACAGTTTAAGAAAAGTGAATTTATTACATCTTTCTCTCTCTTAATTTTTAGAACAATGATAATTTAACCCTTAGCTAATTAATTAAATCTTCTCTAATGTTTATAATACCATTTTAAAGTAAGGATAATATGGTAAACTTCATCAAACTTCCTTATCTATTTTTAGTTGTGGACAATTATTTTGGGACAACCAAAATAGAAAGATGGGCTATAATTTTAGGATGGAGGGAAAATTTTAATATATATTAATGATTCCGATCGTATTCATGAGATTTATCTCTTTTATTGTCGAATCAATCAAACCAAATTTAATATATCTATTTTATCATATAGCTATAATCATTCATACTATTGATCAAGCAATAGTTCTGTCTTATGTATAAAAGTTACATATCTATGTTTTTTAGTAATTTAAATAGTTATAGTCATGATTTGACAAGTTACAACCTTACAAAGTGTAATGATTAATATAGCTATGTAACTATGTATCTACATATGTTATATGTTAGCATGTGAAAGAACGAGATTACGTAACAAGAAGGTCATAGGATAGTTTTTCGTAAAAATCAGTGATTTTGATGTAGCTTGTGATAGGTTATTATTAAAGCTAATGTTTAATGCTTTTTGATTAAAATATAATCTTATAAACCTAACGAAATTTATTTTAATCTATAAATTGAGTCCTGGTCCTTTGTTCCAACCATAACACTCTTTCATCCCTTAACAAATATTACTCCAAAAAGATGAGTTCCTTATTGAAATGTTATGTGTTTGCACTTTGTACCTTATTGGTGGCATTCATTAGCCAAGTTCCATGCATTGATGCAGCGGATTGCAACAAATATGCAGAGCTTCTATCATGTGCTGATGCAATCACGTCCTCTCAAATGCCATCAAGACTTTGTTGCTCTAAGGTAAACGAACTAAAGAATTGCTTTTGTGAGTACGAACGCGTTGACCCCTCGCTCCCCCAGTATACCTCTCCACAAGTTACTCAACGAATTTTTGGAAAATGTGGCATTCCCGTTCCTAAATGCTAGTGTGTGATATGATTGTGATGTTAGAGCCGTTATAATTTATACTGCATAATTACATGGTCTATAGTTACTTCTTATGTATACCATGTAACAAGAAAGAAAATAATAAAGTGTGAAATTAAATAAAGTGCCTTTTTTTTACTTCGTTGTGCATTCTATCGTATAACAAATTTGCCTCGTCTCTTTTTTCCATCAAAGTAAGAAGTGTGTGTCCTAGCTCCATAATCCACGTGTTTTTTCAGTAAGGCGACTGATGTAGTGATTTTACACACCATTAGGAAAAGGAGGTAATTAGGGCAAGTATTAACAAGTGATTTAGGAAAACCACAAGTAAATGACCCAAAGTGGGGATCATTCTCAAGGGGGCTTGTGTGTTGTGTTAAGAGGTGATTAATATTTTGTGATTGTATTGATGAGAAATGAAAAGAAGAAAGGAGATTAGAAGAGAATGACGGTTACGATTATGAATTAAACTAAGACGAATAATCGTGCACGTAAAACCGTAAAAAGTGACTAAATTAAAATTTTACCCTAAAAATTCCTAAAAAATTGCAATAAATCCAAAAAATGTAATTAGAGTTTAAAAAAATCAAAAATCACTCAAACCTTTTATTTAATTAAATAATAATTTTTTAATGCTAATTAAAGCCCAAAAAAATCAATTAATTAACAAAAAGCCCAAAATGAGATTTTTTCACTTGTAAACCTCTAAAATGACTTAACTAGATTTAAAAATATTTTTGAAAATTTTAAAATTAATAAAAACTATTTAAAAACAATTAAAAACTATTAAAACTTAAAACAATTATAAAAATTAATCTAATGACAATAAAATTAATCTAAAAATTTTAAAATTCCTAACATAATGTATTTGATCTAAGAAAAATGAATAACTTTGAAAAATCTAAATTTTAATTTTTAATAATAAACTAATAATAATAAAATAATAAAATATTAATAAAAATCCAAAATTTATAAAAAATTCTAAAAAGTTGCAAAATAGTTTATTTTAACCTAAATAAAACATAAATGAAGTTGAAATTACAAAATACCCCTATTGGGCCTTGAAATGGGCCAAAAGTCCAAACAGACCCCTTAATGGGCTTTTAATGGCCCGATAAGAAAAATGTTGTCCAAATAAGCCCAAAATCTCCTATCTGACTTAAAATTTGATTTTAAGAACAAAACTCTGAAGGCCCAAAAGCTGAAATGTGTTTAAGCTAGCTTATTTCAAAGCAGCTTATTCTTAATGGGCTTTTTGGCCCATTAAGCTATAAGTTGATGCCATAAGCTAAAATTTGACACACAAGCTTCTCTTGAGTTACTTAAGAGATCTGTAAAAAGAAAATTTGAAAAAGCACAAGACATAAGCCTGAAATAAGCCAAGACTCTCTTCACAAAACGACAAAATAGTCGTTTTTGAGTTCTAGACCACCTCAAGTGCTGATTCAACTTTCAAAAGGTTTTAAATGACTTAATTAAGCAAATTAATCAAAAAGTTTCCAAATAATCACACGCAATAAGCCAGAATAAGCAGATAAGCACTTATGTAAAAGTTAACTTAATGAGTTTTCTAGTAAAAAGTCAAAGTCAAACCCTAATAAGCTCCAGATCAAACCAATGGGTCAAATAAGGAAGATCTATCACAAAAAATAAGTTGTTGCAAGTCTGGATAAGCTAAAATGGCTTATGAATAAGTTGTTTGATGTTTTACACTAGCAGGGGTTAGTTTTGGAGGTTGAGCAGTGGGAAAAGATTCCACTGCTTGACCAAATTGACTTTTTGTCTTATGTGACTTTTTTTGTGGACTCAAGTTAAGCAAAGGCACCCAAATGATCAGTTAATCATAAGGAGTCAATATAAGCAACAAAAACACAATTCCAATCTGCCTATTAATACAGTTTAATCAAAACATCGCCAGATAAGCATCAGATATGAACAATAAGCAGTTTTCACTTAATAAGCACTTTTAGCAAAAATAAGCCAGCCAAACTTCACCAAATGCATACACAAGCTATAATTAATTCAAATGAACAAATTTAAACAGGTTTCATGCATTGATTCAAAGTCTAGATCCAGATTTAAGCAATTGAATGTTACTGATGAACACTAAACAAGCACGTATGATACTTAGCTGATATACTTAACCACAAATCCAATTTCAAACACTCAAATCTTGTTAACAGGTTACACAAACTATGATTTAACACTTTTTATCCCTAAACATGCATACACTCTAGGTGTTTCCAAAATCTTAGGTCAAAAATAGCAAAATCAAGTGAGATATAGCACAATCTTTAATTTGATGTTTTAAAGCTGAAAGTTTGCATATATTAGCATACAACCAAGTGTTTAGCAGGTACAAACAACAAACAACACCTTCCAATAACACAATAACAAGTCATGCACTTAAACAGGTTAACCCAAACACCCCTTATCTTTTTCGAATCAAGATTTAAACAAGTATAAGTGTGATTCAATGTTACCCAAGCTCAATCAAACACAATAACAGATATATTATGCAGTATCAAGCAAGATTAAGCCATAAAAACAACAAGAACACTAGCAGAACACAAAATCATAAAACTCAAGTATTTTTCAGATTTTTTGGGTTCAAGAACTCAAACCTCATGAATGTACATCCACACTCACGAATTTTTGGGCTGATGTGCCTAGCAAAACAAGGCACAAGCTTCCACAAACAAGCTGCTAAGATTCAACAAGGTTAGCACAATAAAATGAAAAACAGAAAGGTGACAAAATGGAAAATAAAATCTGATTAATGCAACCTTGTTCCCACACTTGATTATCCCCAAGTTATAAGCCTCACAAAACCTTGATAACTCTTTATCAGGGTGTTATGATCTACTTATAGCCCAAGAATTCCAAGGTTTAAACCAAGTCTTAGCAAAATATCAGATTTTGAACTCTTGTACAATTTCTTGCACAAGGTTTGAAAACATGTTTTAGGATTCAAGATTCGCAATCATATAACAATAACAAGCAGAATAAAAGATTGGCACTTGGTTTTTCTTCACAAATTCAAATTCTATTTCATAAATTGAAAGTAGGATTTACAAAAAAATGAACAATGGAAAATCCAAGAGCAGGGCTCAATGTATGATCCCTAATGCCTTTTATAGGCTACAATGACTAACTACAATGCATAAAAAACATAAACCCTAAGCTGATGAAGTCTCCATTTTGCCCTTGAAGGTTTAAAAATCTGCTTGAACATGTGATCTTCTTTGGCTGTTTGTAGAGCTGGCAAGTGATAGAATTTTGATCAAAGGCCTCAAATAAGCTTAGGATGTAAGCAGAAATCTTGGGCGTTGGATGGCTGGAAAGGTTTTGGCAGTTTCTCCCAAAGTGTAGCAGGGGAATCTTGTGTGGGGTTGTTGAGTGATGTGGCAAGGGTTTTAGAGGTTGGGTTATGATTAGGGTTAGCTTAATCATAATTCTGAAGGGTTTAGTGGTCTAATTACAAGGCAATTAGGAAAACCCAATTTGATGAAGAACATGAATAGTACACGGTTTAATCTGTTTTGTTTTTTAAAAATGTGTTTAGCGCCTTAATTAATTTATTAATTAAGGTTTGTTAAATCTGGTGTGGGTGGGAAATGAGGTGGAAGGTTGGTGGATTATGATTGGATGAGGGGGGTTAGTGGGACACGTGTAGGATGGTGGTTGGTCTAGGTTTCTTTCATTGTCTGCCAAGTTTAGCCCTCAATCTTTTATACTCCTTTCACTTCCAAATTAAACAGCCAAAAACGTATTCTCTTTGTTATAGAAGTTTCTTTTTTCACACTTTTGCCCCAAATACTTTTCCAAAGTATTTGTAAGGGTATTTCTTGCCATTTAATGATTGTTGAAGGGCTGTTTTGGCATATTCTTCAAATATTATGGTCTTGACTTGTATGATTGACTTTTTGGAGGACTAATATTGACAAGTCTTCATTGTTGAGGGACCATTCTTGCCAATTCTTCAAAGTGGAGGGCCCTTTTGTAAATTTGACAAACTTTAAGGACCAATCTTGTAATTATGAATAAACAAGGGTTTAAAGTGTCAATTCTTAAATATTTGGAGGACCCTTCTTGTACAATCTTCATATCTTCAAGGGTTTTTCTAGGAAAATCAACACTTAGGGCTTGGTTCTTTGTGCGGCTTCGTTTCCCGTGTTCGTTTTTGCTTGTTCTTTGTGATCTTTTGTCATTTTCTCAATATCCGTATCTAAAATACACAAGTAACAAACACAAGCATATATTTGGCATTTTTCATGATATTTTATGCATTTAAAGCTCGTTTTGGACGATGAGACTATGTATAAAAGCAGTCTCATCAGCCACATAACTAGTGCTGCTTTTTTATGATGGGCGGCGATGGTAGGACACTGATGAGACCGCAATTATACATGGTTTCATCATCCAAATCGGGCTTAAAACTCATAAATATATCATAAAATACCGGAAAATATACTTGTATTTGTTTGTTGTATGTTTTTGGTATGCATATCGAGAAAGAGACAAAAATATCACAAGAAAAAAAGAAAAACGAACACTGAAAAATGAAGCCGCATAATGAACCAGACCCGATTGTGGAATTTGCAAAAATGCCCTTGAAGTTTGAAGAAAGTACAAGTTTGGTTCCTCAAATTTGGAAACTTGTCAAGAATGACCCTTGAGAATCATTTGATACAAGTTACATGTGACAATCCTCAAATTTTAAATATGTATTATGTGCTATAGTTGTCTCAATATGAGAATTTGGCTAGAAATTTTTGCTTTTTGTACCTTACTTGGTAAAATGAACTGCTTGTCACAACCTAAACTGCCACTACAACATATTTCTATATGTTGTAAACAAAATTTATATGTCAAGTATAAGATCTAAAATTAGTCTTATAAGTTCAATATTGATAATAACATCTTAAATACAACTATGATGCCCTAAATTCCCTTAGAAACCCTAGAATCCCTAAAAACAAGTTATAAACTATACATTAAAGACATAATAATGCCTAATAATAGTAAGAACAAACCATACAAAGCTAAGTACAAGTAAATGTACATAATAGTCTAGATCATCACCTAGAAACCCTTGGTAAACAATGTTTCAAGTAATATAACTACATAATATCTATGCACAAGTATCAAATACAATATACTACTTATAATTTATCATATAAAGGAAACGTAAATAATCAAAAAACGCTAATATTCACTAATCTCGAGCTAATTACAAGTAAATGACATATGACCAAGATCAGCATATACAATCCATTCTATAATGAAATAGAGTTTAATCTTTTGACACTAATAATAAAACTCAACTAAGTATCATATTAAGGTTATTCATTTATTTCAAGTTAAGCTACAAGTTAATAAAGCATAAGGTACAAGTTATCAAAGCATAGGATCTTAAGCTCCCATAATCACCCCTAGAATATGGTAAACATATATAAACCCTTAAACCAAGAATGTAGAAACCATAGAAGTCACAAAAATACTATATAAGCCCTAGAATAAGCATAAATTATAATATAAACCCTAATCACCCAAGATAGAAAGTCATTAAGATTAATAACCTAAAACCCTTATATTAAGAAATCTACATAGAATCACTACCTACTCTTTTAGGAAAAGTCTAAAAACACCCATAGCACTTCATTAAGGTTATATGATTATATTAAGACAATTTAAAAGTACCCTAATGCACAAGGTATAAGATTTCAATGCATGACTTGTAAATTAGGTCAAATTGAGTATTTTTCACCCTTTAGACATGTTTACTTAGAATAACTTAGTAAAACCAATGTAGGAACTTCAAGAACACATCAAGGACAATGTAGGATGTATAAATTGAGTTTAAATTAGTAGCAAATTGAAGGATAATCACTTTTACTAAAACTTAACGATAAATCATTAGAAACCCTAACTAGCCTAAATTTTCTTCCCAATTTCACATCAAACCTTTATTAAACTTCGAAACTGTGACACCCCAGGCAAATCCCACATCGGCTGTGGCCAGGAGAGATCTATGGTTCATAAGATAACAGTCGCCTTCTCATGACACAACGCGTTTTGTGGTCTACTGCAAGTGGGGTTCTTAGGAACTGGCAGTTAATCGTGCTCATGTCAGAGTAGTACTAGGTTGGGTGACCAGCCGGGAAGTACTTACAAGAGGGCCACAAAGCAAAGCCGTGAGCCTGCGGGCAAAGCGGACAATATTGTAGTCTGAGTAGGCGGGATGTTACAAGATTTAAAAGAATGTTTTGTCTGTCAGACAACCATGTGACCATGCCGAGACCCATCAAGATGGGCTAACAACGATCCTCTACAGAGCTATGGCAGAGACCATGAAAGCTCGGTTAATCATGCTCTAGTCACATGGCGATAACGCATCAACCAGACATGGGTTTCTGTCTCTTGAGGAATCAAGAATACAGAGGTACGAGCCTATAGAACAGATCCTGTTCAAGTAAGGTCGTACCTCTGTATTCTTGATTCCTCAAGAGACAGAAACCCATGTCTGGTTGATGCGTTATCGCCATGTGACTAGAGCGTGATTAACCGAGCTTTCATGGTCTCTGCCATAGCTCTGTAGAGGATCGTTGTTAGCCCATCTTGATGGGTCTCGGCATGGTCACATGGTTGTCTGACAGACAAAACATTCTTTTAAATCTTGTAACATCCCGCCTACTCAGACTACAATATTGTCCGCTTTGCCCGCAGGCTCACGGCTTTGCTTTGTGGCCCTCTTGTAAGTACTTCCCGGCTGGTCACCCAACCTAGTACTACTCTGACATGAGCACGATTAACTGCCAGTTCCTAAGAACCCCACTTGCAGTAGACCACAAAACGCGTTGTGTCATGAGAAGGCGACTGTTATCTTATGAACCATAGATCTCTCCTGGCCACAGCCGATGTGGGATTTGCCTGGGGTGTCACAATCACCCCCCCTTCGGGACTCATCGTCCTCGATGAGGTTTGCCCCACCATCCTGAACGGCTCATGTGTGTGCTTGATAAGACATGTATCTTCTAACACATACGTGTGTTTGGATAGTATCACCGATCATCATACTTCCTTATCCTACACCTCACTTTTATTTCTTATTATTTGGATAAGACATAACAAGTCACAAAACTCAGATTTTCAATCATACTATTCGCATGAATCACAACTCTTTCTCTATTTTTGGTTTACCTCAAATTTAAGCTAGTCCTTCACTTTCAATTGTAAGGATCACTATTTTGTTTTTGCTTTTAATGCTTTCTTTATATGAGCAAGCTTTATAGTTTCATAAATTACATGTATGCATATGTTTTACACACTTATCTTGTAAAAGTCGGGATATTGTACATGGTGGTTAGACATTTCAATCAATAGAAAGCATGTTTGTTAAGTATATGATGGGACTGATTTTTGGACAGGAATAGAAACGCCTTGTTTGATGAAAAATAATAGGTACTGAGACTTGGTAATATCATAGGCATATAGATATATGTTTTGTGGTTATTAGTCCGGGTCGCTCGTCTCGTGACGATACCCGATGAATTAGATATGGTCAAAATACTGAAAAGTGTCGAATCTGATCTACCAGTTTTGCAGACTACAATATTGTCCGCTTTGCCCGCAGGCTCACGGCTTTGCTTTGTGGCCCTCTTGTAAGTACTTCCCGGCTGGTCACCCAACCTAGTACTACTCTGACATGAGCACGATTAACTGCCAGTTCCTAAGAACCCCACTTGCAGTAGACCACAAAACGCGTTGTGTCATGAGAAGGCGACTGTTATCTTATGAACCATAGATCTCTCCTGGCCACAGCCGATGTGGGATTTGCCTGGGGTGTCACAATCACCCCCCCTTCGGGACTCATCGTCCTCGATGAGGTTTGCCCCACCATCCTGAACGGCTCAGGAGTGGCTCTGATACCACTTGTATCTTCTAACACATACGTGTGTTTGGATAGTATCACCGATCATCATACTTCCTTATCCTACACCTCACTTTTATTTCTTATTATTTGGATAAGACATAACAAGTCACAAAACTCAGATTTTCAATCATACTATTCGCATGAATCACAACTCTTTCTCTATTTTTGGTTTACCTCAAATTTAAGCTAGTCCTTCACTTTCAATTGTAAGGATCACTATTTTGTTTTTGTTTTTAATGCTTTCTTTATATGAGCAAGCTTTATAGTTTCATAAATTACATGTATGCATATGTTTTACACACTTATCTTGTAAAAGTCGGGATATTGTACATGGTGGTTAGACATTTCAATCAATAGAAAGCATGTTTGTTAAGTATATGATGGGACTGATTTTTGGACAGGAATAGAAACGCCTTGTTTGATGAAAAATAATAGGTACTGAGACTTGGTAATATCATAGGCATATAGATATATGTTTTGTGGTTATTAGTCCGGGTCGCTCGTCTCGTGACGATACCCGATGAATTAGATATGGTCAAAATACTGAAAAGTGTCGAATCTGATCTACCAGTTTTGCACGGCCAAAAACTCTTAAAAATTATATACTGACCTCTAAATATGTAAAACTAAAAGTTGTAGCTAAACTTATTTAGAATCTCCACGAGTCGAATGGTTTTCTACGGATAAACGGTTTGGAAATGGCGGCTAAAACGGTGAAACTGAAGTTGGCTGCGAAAAACAGCCAACTCTTCTAAGTAATAAAATGGGTAAATAAGCTATGATAACTATAAATTAAAGGCAATTGAACTTATAATAAGTAAACTAAATAAGTTAAGAATGACTTTAGTAAAAAAAAATAACTCATCTATATTATATACGGTTTAAGAGAAACGGTCTAATTAACGAGACATGTCGTGAAAATTGTAAGAATTAGACTATATTAAATTAAGGTAAAACGTGATGATTTTTATAAACACCGAAATGGTATGAGCCGCTTTTTAGTAAATATTGACTTGTTTATTTATTGATAACTAGAATACCCGAGACTCGGCCATCGTGGACATTAAGTTTACATCGTTATGAGGCGTTTTAGAACCCGTAATACATATAAAATGGATTTGGGCCACAAAAGCCCAACTTACACTTATAATGGCTATTGGGCCATTATTAGACCTGAGATTAATAATGTATATGGAGATCAATAATGAGTTTGAAATGGACTTAGTTTATATAAATGATTAATGGGTCACTAATGGGATAGAATGGGCTTAATGGTCATAATGAGAAGATATATGTTAAATTGTTTTGAAAGGTTTTATAAAGAGTTTTATAAAACTTATGCAATGTCCAAACTTACTAAAGTGAACTATTTACATATATGTATGACTTATGTATAGTCTCGACCCTAAGACGCGTCTCGTCATTATAGGTTCGTTCGGTCATATGTTGACCGTTGGGCATCTCGTTCTCGATCAGTGAGCGATTATTATCTCGTGAAGTCGTGTATTGACTATTGGACGTTTGTTCCTTGATCTACGTGTGATAGCTATATCAGGTGAGTTCATAGCCTCGCTTTTACTGCTTTATATGTTTTATAAACCCGCGAGGGGGAATACATGCTCTTGGTATAAAAATATATGTTGCTTATATATATGATTTTGAGAGAATATGTTTATGAATAAACATGCGATGTTTGGCTATATGCTTTGAACGAATACAAGTTGTTGTAAATGAATGTAACACATTTGATTGAATGCTTTTGGAAAATGAGCACAAGCGTTGATTGTATAGGTAATGATCCACTATTAGTAAGGCTAAGTTGCTTATTGCCAGTGAAAAGTCCCTATAGATCGTGAACCGTTAACTACCTGTGATGGTAGGCGCTCGTACAGACGAATGGATCCATTGGGAATGATGACCCCCACCCGGGCAGGTCGCACTTGTGAGTTGGAGGCTCAGCCGGGTGTGTTGTACGTGAAGTATGGGGTATTTGGCAAGATACCTGACTAGGGCAAATTTATTGATTAAGGCATCAGTGTCATGAGCTTAGCGTAATAGTGTGGAATATTGATATTGTATGTGTTACAATATCGCCAATGGATGAGATTCTTGTGTTCAAAGGCTCTATGGTTTATTTAAAACCCCATTATTGTTTATTTAAAAACCTATGAATTCACTCAACCGTTGTGTTGACATTTTAGCATGTATTCTCAGGTGTATAGGTTTAAGAGCAGCTGGAGCATGGAGTCGCGCAGTACAAAGTAAAGGCAAAACGAACAATTTCCATTCGATACATTTGACAAATCATTACTTTTATTAAAGTTTGAAGTAGTTGTTGGGACCTCTTTTTATTGAACTCTGATTTTGTCGAATGATTTATTTTATAAAACGTCTCTTTTGAAGTCGTTTTCTATGACTGTGTGTGATGTGCTATGAAGTAACACCCAATGTTGATATTCCGCTGCCTTGTGAAATTGGGGGTGTTATAGAAACAAAGACCCAATCTTCTTCATTACAATTTATATAAACTAATTAAACCCTAATCCATCACTAATCACATTCCTAAGCCCTTAATCACCAAAATCACAAAGTATAAAGTTACAAGCCCTAATTTAGACCCGGTTTTATGTTTCCCCTCCATAAATCCATTTCAAACTATTCCCTCCCATACCAAGTCTGGAAATAAAATATTTAGGATGATTTAAGATATTTTCCATGTGATTTCAATTAGGTGCATCACCTACTTGAGGCTACACATCACCATTCCTATCTTATATAGGTCATGAGTTATCCTAGACCACAAGACCAAGATATTTTTCATCCTAGAATCTAGGTGTAACACCCCCAAATTTATACAACTCAGTACAGCGGAAGACTAGTTGGTGTTACGGGATAGCACATTACTCACATCATAGACAACGCATAAAAATCGCGTCGTTTAATAATAAATCATTTCCATTCATAAACATCAAAGTTACATCGGTCCCAAGTCATTATATTTCATACAAAGTTTTACAAAGTATTTGAATGGAAAAATATTGTTTAAGAGCGGGCCATGAATTCTTGTCGTCTTCCCGAGAATTACCTTCAAGTACCTGAGATAAAACATGTTAAAAGAAAAGGGTCAGCGATAACGCCGAGTGAATTCATAGAGTTTAATAAAATCCATCAATATAATATCAGTATAAAATTATTACTGAAAATCATCTTGTACAAATCATTTTAATAGGCCATAAAATAGCCAAAGTCATTTTATACAAATCTTTATCGAAAATCATAATATAGGCATTTGCCTTAAAAATCGTTATATGAATCATTATCGTTAAAAACACCATACAATCGTTTTTGCAACGTTGTATAGATTAAATAAAACCATTATATGAATATGGTTATAAAAAGCCTTAAAAATCATTATACGAGCCAATGTCGTAAAAACGTCATACAATACGTCTTACGATGTTGTATGAAAATAAAAACCGTTATATGAGTATGGTTATGAAAACCAAAACACAAACATAATATCAATTAGTATGACCCTGTATTGCTAGTCAGGCAATACATCGTAATTCGGAGCGTCTAGTAGTATTTCGTTAGTTTTGGATTATTATAAGCCACATGACATTGTTACCTTACTAAACCAACAACGGGTAGCTAACCCGATACCAATTTTGCCCATCTAAAGTAGCGTGTCGTCACAAAGGTCACGCTATGGAAATCTTCTCATACATAAATTCGCTTACCAATCAATGTGGCACGACGGGGATCAACCGTCAAGGCGCGAACTGGGGTGATCGTCCCTAAATAGTACTATTAAATGCATAAGCGTATACCAACTCCCGGTAGTTCACAATTCATGCTAATGGGACTTTTAGTGACATAACCTAACTTTAATAATCCATTTGATTTCATCTATCGGGTCCTTTAATCATTTATCGGGTCATACAATCGGGTCATTCAATCATTCGGGTCCAAATCAATAACCAAACAATCGGGACAAATGGTGTCCTAATTTTATAAAAACTAACATGTTATCTCCCTCGCGGGTTTATAAAACATTTAAAAAAAAAATTAAAAGAGTGCGAGGCTATGAACTCACGTTGATGTGGGAAGGCGGGTTATCGGCAATTCGGACGTACGGTACGTGCTTCAATCAGGGAAACCTAGACAAATAATAATCGGTCTTAGACTCATGTCCAATGACTTTATAAAAATAACAATTATGTATACATATGATGATTATTTATATATGATGATCAAGTGGGTTTACATATTCTCGTTTTACTCATTCTAGTGTTATATGTCGATAACTTTTATACTAGTTTACTAGTTTTACCTATTTACACGTTTTAAGTCCAATAAACTTATTATAAGTTATTTAACTTGTTTTAATCCTTTTTATACTTATTTTATCAGTATGTATACTTTCCATGTTGGGCCCAAATGGGTTAAGCCCAATAAGTTCTTTTTACAAGTTTTTATCTTATTTAGTCCAATTATTAGTCCAATATGCTTAATTAGCTCGTAAATGTCCGTGTTTCTTATAGTTCGGGTTTTATCGATTTTTACTTGTTATACATGTCTATATATCAGTATATAAGTTTTATAAAGTTTTCATTAGACGGGTCCAAGCATCTAAGTTTTATTTAACAAAAACGTTAATTTTTACGGTATTAGCCGAAAAAGTCGTAAAAACAATGTTTATAGTTTTATAACTTATAAGTGTTATTTCACTACCATTTGTATAAGTTATTCATTCATTTACCCTTTTACATATATAAGTTTTATAAGTTAGTGGGTTTTCATTTATATTTTATACTATTAAATTTTGAGTGCTTATATAATAGTATTATTCTTTAATTTCCAAAAATCTGATTTTTATCTTCACTTTCACCAAAACTTCCATATCTTGAGTTATATATGGAGATAGAAGCTCAAATTTTTATCACATAAACTACATGATATGTGCTACATTTAACTCTTCTATAGCTACTGTTGAATCATCTTTTAAATATTTTCTAAAAATCGTCCAAAACAGTAACCTCAGATTTATACCTTAAACTTGTTTTGATCATATCTCACTCATTACTTTGATTCCATTGCATGGCCAACTCTCACATGTGTACAAGACCCATAGCTTACTGTAAATCCATTCTACTTCATCATTTTATCAGTTTACCATATGGTTCTTTACTGTTTTATACAGCCATCAAATTTAACCAAGATTTTAACCTTGTTTCTTATAGTCTTTCATCTTTTTAAGCATGTTTATCAACAGCAAATCCCCACATAACATTTTTATCATCATATAATCATCATATACATATACAATAGGAAATAAAATACATGTTTACATAATCAATATAACAAGAAGTTGAGGAGGACAATCTTTATACCACCATGATGATGTAGGTTGTGATCAAAACATGGATATTGATGGAGATACTTGTGATGCACCAAGACCTTCTTCATGACCACCAATCTTCATAAACTCCTTGTGGAAAATCAGCCCTACTACTCCATGAAAACTCCTCCTTGGATGTTATAAGCACCACCAATCAAGAGAGCTTCAAGAGGGCTTCAAGATATGTGTATATAACATAAGATTTTGTGGTTAACTTTGATCAATGATGGATGTTTTTGGTGAATATGGGACGGCATGGATGGAGAGGGAGAGAAAGTTTGTAGCTTGTTTGCATGTAGGAAATGAGAAGTGGTTTTGAGTTTGTTAGTTTTGTGGTGTAAGTTAGCTTACAAAGTAAGCATGGCTTACACATGTAAACTAGTAGCTAACATGATGCCACATGAGGTTTGTGGTGTCATGCTAGTGCCGTCCCATTTAAGCTAGTGGGGTGGGACAATGTATTTTGTCCCATCTCACTAGTTTACGGGTATTTCTCGATTCTATTTTTCTCGATTTGCGTGCCCTCGGGTCGTTTTACGAAAAACGTTTTTATAAATTATGAATCAACGTCACAAAACGAATCCAATAAAAATTGTCTCATAAAAAACGGAGTTCGAAAACGTAAATACGTAATCCTAAGGTTTCCGGTTTAGTCGTAAAGGACGTTAAAATAAAATCGTAAGTCCTAATCTCTTCTCGTAAATTTGTGAGTTTATGAACCAACACAAATTTAAAACTTCCAAAATAATATTCACGGATAAATTTATTTTCTGAAATGTCGGACTGTCACCAAAGGCGGTGTATGTAAACGTAAGCACGTAACGTTAAATCCTCCGGTTTAGACGTAGTCGATGCTACTCCAAGAGGTAAATCCAAATTTCTTCCCAAAAATAAGTGAGTTCATAAAATAATATTTTCAAATAAATATTGAGAATAAAATATTGACCACAAATTGACGGATTGTCACACTAGGAACTTGCATAGATCTTCCCTAGCCTCCCTAAGTCACTAAGTTATTCATATGACATGTCGTAGGCCAGAACTTGGAGCCTAAGGCTTGGAAATGCTATAAATAGAGACGAATTGCACACATAGAGACTTACACCCCATTTCCTTTGTATATCCGACCCATTCTCTATTTCCACTTCTATATACGTCCTAGGACATGTCCCAAGAACAGAAACCAGGTCTAGAAGGTAGCCATTGAAGCTTTTGAAGCTTTGATAGGAAGTAGTGCTCATAAGAAGCCATTAGGAGCCTTTTTGGAGCTACCTAGGTAATTTCTATGTTAGCTATGCTTTGATCTTGTTATAATGATATATTAGGCTTGTTATAATGCCAAAATTATGTTCAAAAGATAATCTAAAAAAACTAAGTCATTTGGTCATTTTAAATGAAAGTTATAAGATAAAGATGTCTTAAAACCCTAGTTTTGTAATTTACATAAAATAATAAGCAAAAACCCAATTCAATAGCTATAAGTCTGAAGAAATGTTTTTACTATAATTATAAACATGTTTTGAAAATTTGTTTTAAAATCCTAGATCAGTTGGTCCATTTTTGAGGTTGTTATGTGATTTTTACAAGTATAGGGACTAAAACTGTCATTTTTGAAACTATTTAACATTTTCGGCCAAAAGTGTCATTTTGTGAAAGTTAAATATATAAGAATAAATTTTGAAAATTTTGAGACCCTAAGGTTAAATATTGAGGGTTTAAAATGTAAATACTAAAACTATATACTTAAGGGGTTAAAAGTGTAATTATACCAAAGAATAACTAAAAGGGCTATTTTTGCCAACTTTGAAACTAAATAATATTAATTATAAATATGAGGAAGTAATGAAAGTATCATGTTAGTAGGGAGCTTTGTACAAAGATGTTCCATCTCGATATTACGTTTTAACTGAGTGGTTGGGTTTACGATTTAAAGTGCCCTCGCTCCTCAAACGTTTATACAATAGCTTCTGGGTATAATGGACCAAACAATGGTACTAAAATTACCAACAAATAATATATAACCAAATACTTAGAAAGATTGAACAAAAGATTAAAGACTTGATACTATACAAAATGTGTTAATCAAGGTTTGTGTGAGATCAAGCTGTTACTTATAAGACCAAGTTGTGGTTTATGTGATCAAGTTGTTTATCTGTGAAAGAAGTATATATGTTGTAGCTCAGACTCTGTAGATTCCAGGTGAATTCATAGCCTCACTAGCGTTGATTATTAAATGATTTGAAAACATGTGAGAGGGATATATGTTAAAACTGGAATACAAGTATTTTGGTATGCTTCCCAAATATATTATTGACACTATGTTTACTACTGCCTTGAAAGTCCCTTTTTAATTATGAACCATTAATAATTTTCCTAGAAATGAGTGCTAATATTGTAAATAGTACTATTTCGGGACTAACATCCCTTTTCTGGGCAAGTCGCACTTGCTAGCACCTTAGTGGTCAAACATGCATACTTTATTTTGCTAATAAGGATAGTTTGGCAGACTTCCTTATAAGGGTAATTGTGGGTTTTTGATATGTCTAGTCGCGGTATCATAAGTTTAGTGCATTAATTTATAAATTTTATGGGAGAATAATAACGTATCTTTGGAAAAAGGATCTTGTATTCACAATGATTTTAAACCTATGAATTCACTCAACCATTGTGTTGATTTTAAGCATATATCTCAGGTTTTAAAGATTGCTAGTATGGAGCAGCATGAGGATGGCATGAAGAGGCACAAGATTTAAATTATTATTCTAGATTTTGGGAACCTTATATTGTAAAACTCTGGTTTTTCAATGATATATAAAGAAAATTGATTTTGTCACTCTTTTAAGTTGTTTTCTATTATTATGACTTGTGTTCTATGAAGTAATACCCCATATCAATGTTCCGTTGCGTAAAGGTAAAATGGGGGTGTTACAGATTGGTACTTAGAGCCATGGTTATAGAGAACAAGAATTAAAATCTTGACTATAACTACTTTTTAAATAATTTCAAGAAAATCCTTCGTGCCAAAGCCAGTGCTGCTACAAGAATGATGTAGGTGACTCTACTGTCATTCTCCATGATTATGGGTAAGTTTAGATTATGCCTATGCATAAGAGATATTATGTTTAGGCATAAATGATATTATGTTTAAATGTACGTAATATAATATAAATAAGTTATGTTATTTATTGACGTCTCCAGAAATATGTATTCTATCTTCCTCCTATTATCATCTTAACGGATTTTCAAGATAAGCGTTCTGCAAGAATTCTTGACGATTTCCCGAGGTATCATATGGATTATTAGATATTTCAGAAAATCCATCCAGAAGATCAGAAAATCCCAAAAGCCGTTTTACCTTTTGATAATGACCCCTATATGCAAGTTATATGAGCATATAATGAAGAAATAGATTTTACACCTCGACACCAAAATTTTCCATCACCTTACCCTATCAATGTACCATCACCTATATCTGAAAACTTATCCAAAATACCTATAAACAACAAATTAAAGATATCCTAGAACTTCCTCCCGAGCGTATTGGAGATCTTGAAGATAAAGTTGACAGACTTAGGAAAGGACGAAGAATTGTACAACGAAATTTTGAGAAGTTAGAAGAAGATTTTGAAGAAATTAAGGCTAAGTTGCAGAGAAGACAGATGATACACGATGAAGAATTTATTCAAAACTCAACTGAGAGTTAATTATTGAGGACATTCAAATTAGACATCGAGCCAACATACGAAATCTTTTAGATGCCATCAAATAACTTAAGAGGGAGAGATAAAGACATTAGACTATTAAGTTGTAAATACTTTCAACTTTATGTTTTTACTTTTATGTTAACAGTGAAGCTTATCTTGTAAGTTTAAACAGACAAGTTGTTAATAAATAAAGTTGTGTTTCTCATCTTGTCGTTTCATATTTGTTTTTAGAAGTAAAAAAACCCGATTTCTTGGTTTTCTCAAAAATGATTATGAATGAAATTGCGTTAATTCTGGGAAAATCATATGCTTGATAAAGTATATATTCTTGGATTTTTTGCTATCTTCTATGATAATACAATTTATCAAGTTGAATATAACCCGCAAATTTGGAGAAGGAGTAAGGAAACTTCCCCAGTTTTCTATAAATATTCTATTCTCGACTTTTTGTCTATCAAAAGGATTCTTCTAAAGAATATATGATATGTAAAAGAGAAGCTTGTTCGATAAGACGATTTTTTACATTTTCTGTTATATTCCTTCATTCCATATCAAGGATAAACTATGTTACGATTATGTATGAGTCATATCTCTATAAATCCGTGGTAAACTTTGAAATCCTATTTCATAGTTGGATTTATTATCCTCGGATATGAATGATAATCAACATAGTAAGTTTCC
The DNA here is from genome assembly GCA_025667525.1 of Glebionis coronaria. Taxonomy (NCBI): domain Eukaryota; kingdom Viridiplantae; phylum Streptophyta; class Magnoliopsida; order Asterales; family Asteraceae; genus Glebionis; species Glebionis coronaria. The sequence continues at coordinate 123,024,282 of CM046881.1, forward strand.
TATATAAACCTAAAAGATATACTTTATGTTCGATAAGCATTTATATGTATCCATAAACATATGTGAAAAATATTTTCTGATATGAGTATACCTTGGATTCTAAATTATTTCTATTCTTTCTCATTCATTCTAAACCCTAAAAATATTTGACAAAACAAATTTGACGATGATGTGGCTGCAATCCTTCAAGTGAAAGTTGTCAAAAAGAAGTATTATCCGGAAGAAGAATCGATGACTAGTTAGTTTTTGATATCCAAGGAAGAAAATATGCTATTAGTATCACCCGTTGGACTGAAAAAGCCAATTCAGTTTTCTATCTTATAAATCGTATTTGAAATTTTAGAAATGAAGTTTGCTATGAGAAGATAGCACTTCGTCAGTTATCTTGGTCATTTCTTCATGCTAAATTCATTGAGATAAAATAAATACATAAGATCACTTGATTTTCGAGAATATGAAAAAAGAACTCCGCTTTCTAATGATATAAGGAATTAACCTCGAGACATACACGAGGAAATTTTAAGAGTTTTTAGAGTTAGATCCCATTCCATAGAATGATAAAAGCTTTCACCAGAAAATTTTACCATAAAACTTCATCAGAATATTTTATCCTAGAATTATGTCATGGAATTTCATCTAAAATTCTATTAAGAAGACTCCATCAAAAGAATTTTGCTAGAAAAATTTATCAAGGAATTTTATCAAATATTTCTAAAGATTAACGCTTCCAAAATCCCAATATGTTGGAAGAAGTCATTAACATAACCCAAAAGTTGATGAACAAGGTAATTTAGCACAATCATGTGTAACAATCTTAAGCATAAAATCAGCAAGGAAAGAAGGTCTGTAAAATTCTAAATAAGAAACTACCATAACTTGAGTTGCTAATCCAATATACGGTGAATATGATGGAAATTTTATTTTGTGTAAGAACTGCACCCTGCATCACACAGAAATTTGCACCATCTGGTGTCGGATTTTCAACATAGTAGATCCTTGGACTAGAATTTGTAAAGACAAGTGGTCTTATAAATCATATATTTGGTAGAATTATCATGTATTTTATAGGAAATAAAATACTGACTTCTATTCGAGCGTTATCCGTCCATATAGTATTCTGAGATATATTTAGAAACGTCTTATATGAGTTTTGTATCTCTGCGGAATTAAGAAGAAGATCTGAATCCTATGTAAATTATGGTAAGGACTTCATGAATACCCCAAAAAGTTGAAATATTTGTCTTATCATATTAAACATAAGACTTGAATTTGTGAAAGACTTAGAACTCGTAAGGACTTGGAATGTGAAGTATTCCTTTTAACTCGAAGAAACATTTAAATCCTTATATTATGCTCTAACAAAAGGAGCAGAATATTGAAAGTCATCCGACTTACTAGTTCAACCAAAATTTCCTCCATGGAAATAGGAAAGAACAAATGAGAATTTTGTTACTTCAAATAGACATGACACCATCTAGGTTATTGTCGTGTGTTTTACTAAATCTGTAGGATTTATCCCTATTAAGAAAATCAATGATATAGAAACTCTGACAAGGTTATGCAAGAAATAATCTGTCGACATAGAGAATCAATATCAATCATCTAAGATCATGACGAGTGTTTCACATCTTAATCTTAAAAGTATATACAAAATACTCGAGGGTAATATGTTATACTTAGTCCATTATATAAATGAAAACATAGGAATACTAATGTATTAAGTGTAAGAACGATCCAAATGCTAAACTACATACTCCATGTATGTGTTATAAATTTTGGAATGACACTTAACATTGGTAAAATTTCCGTATAACGATAGTTCTCATGCTAGAATTAAAGCAGTATTATTTGAAGCACTCTATCGAAAGAAGTTCCATTTGTAACACCCCCAAATTTACACAATTCAATACAGCGGAAGACTCGTTGGTGTTACGGGATAACACATTACTCACATCATAGACAACGCATAAAAATCGCGTCGTTTAATAATAAAAGCATTTCCATTCATAAATATCAAATTTACATAGGTCCCAAGTCATATTATTTCATACAAATTTTACAAAGAATTTGAATGTAAATTATTGTTTAAGTGTGGGCCATAAATTCTTGTTGTCTTCCCGAGAATTACCTTCAAGTACCTGAGATAAAACATGTTAAAAGAAAAGGTCAGCGATAACGCCGAGTGAATTCATAGAGTTTAATAAATTCCATCAATATAACTTTGGTATAAAATTATTACCAAAAATCATTTTGTACAAATCATTGTAATAGGCCATAAAATAGCCAAAGTCATTTTTATACAAATCCTTATCGAAAATCATAATATAGGCATTTGCCTTAAAAATCATTATACGAGCCAATGTCGTAAAAATATCATACAATACGTTTTATAACGTTGTATGGAGTTAAATAAAAACCATTATATGAATATGGTTATGAAAACCAAAACACGAACATAATATCAATAGTATGACCCTGTATAGCTAGTCAGGCAATACATCGTAATTCGGTGCGTATAGTAGTATTTCGTTAATTGGATTATTATAAACCGCATGACATTGTTACCTTACTACAACAAACAACGAGTAGCTAGTCCAAAACTCATTTGCCCATCTAAATTAGCGTGTCGTCACAAAGGCCACGCTATGGAAATCTTCTCATACATAAATTCGCTTACCAATCAATGTGGCACGACGGGGATCAACCGTCAAGGCGCGAACTGGGGTGATCGTCCCCAAATAGTACTATTATATGCATAAGCGTCTACCAAATCCCGGTAGTTCACAATTCATGCTAATGGGACTTTTAGTGACATAATCTAACTTTAATAATCCATTTAATTTCATCTATCGGGTCATTTAATCATTTATCGGGTCATACAATCGGGTTATACAATCATTCGGGTCCAAATCAATAAACAAACAATCATAATATAGGCATTTTGTACAAATCATTGTAATAGGCCATAAAATAGCCAAAGTCATTTTTATACAAATCCTTATCGAAAATCATAATATAGGCATTTGCCTTAAAAATCATTATACGAGCCAATGTCGTAAAAATATCATACAATACGTTTTATAACGTTGTATGGAGTTAAATAAAAACCATTATATGAATATGGTTATGAAAACCAAAACACGAACATAATATCAATAGTATGACCCTGTATAGCTAGTCAGGCAATACATCGTAATTCGGTGCGTATAGTAGTATTTCGTTAATTGGATTATTATAAGCCGCATGACATTGTTACCTTACTACAACAAACAACGAGTAGCTAGTCCGAAACTCATTTGCCCATCTAAATTAGCGTGTCGTCACAAAGGCCACGCTATGGAAATCTTCTCATACATAAATTCGCTTACCAATGAATGTGGCACGACGGGGATCAACCGTCAAGGCGCGAACTGGGGTGATCGTCCCCAAATAGTACTATTATATGCATAAGCGTCTACCAAATCCCGGTAGTTCACAATTCATGCTAATGGGACTTTTAGTGACATAATCTAACTTTAATAATCCATTTAATTTCATCTATCGGGTCATTTAATCATTTATCGGGTCATACAATCGGGTTATACAATCATTCGGGTCCAAATCAATAAACAAACAATCGGGACAAATGGTGTCTTTTTTTTTCGTAACCGTGATTTCCGACTCATTGGCCGACTAATCCATGGGGTTTGAGCCCACCGTCACACAGACTCAAACCAGGTAAAGCCCTCCCTTTTCAGGAGGTTGTCGTGGCCACAACAACATGTTATCGACAAATGGTGTCCTATTTTATAAAAACTAACATGTTATCTCCCTCGCGGGTTTATAAAACTTTTCATAAAAATATTTAAAAGAGTGCGAGGCTATGAACTCACGCTGATGTGGGAAGGCGATTATCGGCGATTTGGATGTACGGTACGTGCTTCAATCACGGAAACCTAGACAAATAATACTCGTCTTAGACTCTTGTCCAATGACTTTATAAAAATAACAATTATGTATACATATGATGATTATATATATATGATGATCAAGTGGGTTTATATATTCTTATTCACTCATTTTTGTGTTTATGTATTGGTAACTTCTTACTAGTTTACTAGTTTTACCTATTTACGTGTTTTAGGTCCAATAAGCCTATTATAAGTTTATTAACTTGTATTAATCCATTTCATACTTGTATTATCAGTATTTATACTTTACATGTTGGGCCCAAATGGGTTAAGCCCAATAAATAAATTTATAAGTGTTTTAGTCCATTTTGTTGTATTATTAGTCCAATAACGTTAACTTAGCCCGTTAATGTCCGTATGTTATATAGTTCTGGTTTTATCGGTTTTTACTTGTTATATATGTTTATATATCAGTATATGAGTATTAAAAAGTTTACATTAGACGGGTCCAACCGTCTAAGTTTTATTTAATAAAAACGTAAATTTTATAGTAATAGCCGAAAAAGTCGTAAAAATCATGTTTATATAGTTTTATAACTTATAAAACTTATCAAACTACCATTTTTATAAAATTTCCATTTATTTATCCTTATACATATTTATATAAATGTATTATATAAGTTAGTGGGTTTTAATTCACATTTTATACTATTTTTATTTGAGTGCTTATATAATACTATTATACTTTAATTTCCCAAAATCTGATTTTTATCTTCATTTTCACCAAAACTGCCATATCTAGAGTTATATATGGAGATCGAAGCTCAAAATTTTATGACATAAACGACATGATATGTGCTCCATTTAACTCTTCTATTGCTACTGTTGAATCAGCTTCTAAGTATTTTCTAAAACTCGTCCAAAACAGTGAACTCAGATTTGTACTTTAAACTTGTTTTGATCATATCTCACTCATTACAATGATTCCATTGCATGGCTAACTCTCACATGTGTACAAGACATATTACTTACTGTATATCCATTAATATATGCCATTTTTATCAGTTCATTATATGATTCTTTACTGTTTTATACAGCCAACAATTTAAACAAGATTTTAGCCTTATTTCTTATAGTTTTTCATCTTTTTAACCATGTTTATCAACACCAAATCCCCACACAATATTTTTAATCATCATTCATCATCGTATACATATACATAAGAAAAAGAAATACAAGATTACATAATCAAAAATAACAAGAGGATGAGAAGAACTATCTTTATACCACCATTATTATGTAGGTTGTGATCAAAGCATGGATTTTGATGGAGAAACTTGTGAATAACCAAGACCATCTTCAAGACCACCTATATTCATGAACTCCTTGTGGAAAATCAGCCCCAAGACACCAACAAAACTTCTCCTTGGATGTTAAAACTTACACCAATCTTGATCTCTTTGAATGGAGATTAACATATGTTAATTATAACAAATGTTTGTGGTTAAAATTTGTATGAATGGGGTGTTTTGAAGGCTATAGTGGACGGAACAATTGAGAGAGAGTGGGAGAGTTTAGTTGTTTTTGCATGGAGGAAATGGATGCAAATGGTATGAGATGGTGGTTTTGATGGAAAGTGTGCTTAACTTGTAAGCTTAGCTTACAAGTGTAAGCACTTAGTTACATGTTGCCACATCTTGTGATGTGGTGGCACATCTTGGCCATCCCATGTTAGTGGGGTGGGGCAAGATTTATCTTGTCTCATCCCACTAATTTACGGGTATTCCTCGATTCTAGTTTCCTCGATTTGCGTGCCTTCGCGTCGTTTTACGAAAAACGTTTTTTTAAATTATGAATGAACGGCACAAAACGAATCTAATAAAAATTGTCTCATCAAAAACGGAGTTCGAAAACGTAAATACGTAATCTTAAGGTTTCCGGTTTAGTCGTAAAGGAAGTTAAATTAAAATCTTAAGTCCTAATCTCTTCTCGTAAATTTGTGAGTTTATGAACCAACACAAATTTGAAATCCAAAAATAATATTTACGGATAAATTTATTTTCTGAAATATCGGACTGTCACCAAAAACGGTGTATGTAAACGTAAGCACGTAACGTAGAATCCTCGGGTTTAGACGTAGTCGATGCTACTTCAAGACGTAAATCCAAATTTCTTCCCCAAAATAAGTGAGTTCATAATGTAACATTAAAATAATGTTTTCAAATAAATATTGAGAATAAAATATCAACCATAAATTGACGGATTGTCACAGCATTTACCCCTAAACATGATCTTTGTCCTCAAAGATCATCTTACCTTACTACTCGCTTCTTATAGAGTTAAAGCCATGTGGGTATTTCCTCCACATTCGGTCTTTTTTCACAAGTGTAATTTATTACAATACGCGAGTTTCATCAAACATAACTACGGGAATAAGATCAGGCTAAATGTTGACTTACTTTCTCTATCCATGATGTTCACGGTTTTCTGATGAATGCAACTTTTCGCCGATCTAAACTTTACTAAGAAGAATTCAGATTTTCACATGATAGATATTTATCAAGTTTGATTTACGAAACATAATTCACGTAGTCCTTGAAGTCCGAGGGTAGATCCAGCTTATATGCCTTTTAAACCAATCTTTTTGCATCATCTCAATAGTCCCATACAACGGGGACTTATATCCCATGATCTTCCAGATCATCAATTCATTTTCCATGGTTAAAATTTTTGGCATAACTTCGCTACCCATCTGGCACTTCAAGCTCTACATTTCATATTCACATAAACTCTTGCCCACTACCGGCAGTCAATAATCAGATCCTAATTTCAACAATCATTTCAGGTCTCGTGGGTTGAGTATTTTGTAAGGTTAGGTTCGCCATCATAGGAAACCTTAAACCTAAAAGACATGTCTAACTCACAATGGGTGTATGTCGGGTGTCTTCGTCCCAACTCCTGCTTACAGATGCTCTAATATATAAATCTTAACAAGGTTCGATCTCGATCCTAATACGATGATTATCAATGATAATATTTCCAAAGGAAAACGATTATACGGTTTATTGCCAAAGGTCAATCATTCAAGCATAAAACCGCACTTACAGTATTTTGTATCGTTACTTTACCTCGTCCCTTCGATTTGGGGTGGTAAACAGTACTCTCATCAAGATTCGTTCCCAATTACTTCTGAGCAAATCTCTAGAAATTCGAGGATCTTGATAAAGATGTTTGATACAGGCACACTATGTTTACACAACTCATTTAAATACAAAAGAGTCAATTTCTTCATCAAGAATTTATCATTAACGAGAATGATATTAGCAGATTTAGTCAGTCTGTCGACGATGACCCAAATCGAATCAAATTCAGATGATGACCTTTGCAGTAGCTAGAAGTTTACTAATGTATAAGGCAATGTCTGCCTTCATAATTTGTCATTAGTACAACTTCTTCAGAAAAAGATACATTTAATCATAAATGTCATGAATAAAATACTTATACTTACAAGATTCCAATATAACTATATCTCACAATCCTTCATATTTAGGCAACCACAAGTGGCCTTTTATTCATTTAATGTCATCGACTTCTTAATTCTAATGGTTCACATTAGCCGCGAACCCCTTTATTATCTATATTATCCTTTTTATAAGCATCGGATATATTTTAAATTGTTCGGCAATTTATTTTGCACATTCATTATTAAGAAATACATCGCAATTGATTCTTCATATTTTCTACATAATGTGTCAGTAATTACGTTCACCTTCCTTCATATTTTCTAAGTTTCAGTTTCGTTTCAGCTATCATTTTTATTAGTTTCGCTCAATCCGACGTCTAAAGCGCTGATAATTATTACAACTAATTAAATATTAAATATTCAATTTTTATGAAACGTAAAAGTAAAGATTTTAAATTTCTTAGTTCGACTAATTATGTAAAAATGTTCAAGATAAATTTGAATTTAATTAACACGATTTTTGTTGATTTATCGGAAATAATTAATAAGATCCGTAAATTTTCGAAAAACCTTCGTTTATTCTTTGGTAAAAAATTTCTTATTTGGAAAGAGAAATTTCCGTTTCAAATTTCAAGTCATAAGTTACATAGTTTCCTCAATTCTTCTTAAGTTGTCTAGAAGTATACACAAACATTTACCCCTAAACAGAAGTTTAGTTAAATGGTTTGTGTATAAGGGAATAATCCCTTAAAATCCTTTGTTAAAACATTTTTCAAAATATATTTGCACTTTCTTTTTAGTATAACTCAAAGTCTTAAATGACTTCTAAATTTTGAAGAGTCAATTTAGATTCCATTATCTTTTAATCCTACGGTCAAATAGTGTAAATGATTAAGTCTTAAATCTCATGTTATATTTTCAAGGTAATGGTTTTCACTACTCGGCCAATTTAGGGCAGTCTATAACTAATTATTAACTCATTCTTATTCTTATAAACAAACAGATGGTACTTATTGATCACAAGCATGACTTTATCAAATTACAGCCTACACACGCGATTCACCCGATTTATGAATGCTACATGTGCATTGGTCAATCCAAACGACATCACGTGAAACTCATAATGTTCATTACAAGTTTTGGATGAAATGATTGGAATAGATAATCTTTTTCGCGGACGCGAAGTTGATGATAACCATGCCATGGATTAAATCTTTAAAACATACGCTAGAACCTTGTAAATGATCGAACAATTCTTCCATTTCGAGTCATGGATATCATTTTCGATTGTCATTTTACTCAGTTCACGGTAATCTATAAATATAAGGAATGATAACACGATAGCTCTTCATGATGACGAGCTCGGTAGAATAAAATCTTTCTCCGACAACTCTCTCAGTTGTACGGTAATTCCTTTAATTCAGATGGTGCTGACGTACAGTGCACATGCCACAGGTGCAGCACCGGAAATATAACCAATACCACTTTCAACTTGCCTTAATGGCAAAAGTCTAGGTAATTCACCAATAAATACTTACTAAAGTTTCAGATAACATAAACATCTTTTAATAAATTCATATTAGGTTCTTTCTAGATTATAATATCTATGACTAATTCACAACCATTCACGTTATAACTTTAAGTCTAAATGCAGGATATGGTCATCCATCAAGAATTATTTAGATCACTTTTGATAATCAACATCTTATCTTTTAGGGGAATTCTACTCGAGTTCCCATCATTTAAGACAATGTCGTCATGTCATAATCAATCAATCCATTTTACTGGCACTATCAACTTTTCAGTTTTATTGCCATCGATAAGATGTGAACTTTTCAAAAGACTAATAATAATTCATACTCCTTCACAAGTTCAAGGATATCTGGAGACATAACTAACCTTAAAAGAGTAAGGTCAACGCATAATCTATGCGAGAGAATTTCAAATCAGACACAGACGAAAACGTTTAACGAATATGAATATATCCCATGTTTTCATGAATTGAGTAGGCATTCGAAAGCTCCTCGGATCGTTACCCAGGTCATTCAAATGAAATCTAATCAAAAGAAATGATAGGAACGTCGATACATCCAGTCGGGTATCAACACTCGGTAATCAGATATATTTCCTAAGAATCTCACTACGGGTGAATTAGACAAGAAAGAATTGTCAATTGTCAAATAAGACAATTTCCACAGATGAGTAAATTCGACTCAGAAGAATAGATGGCACGGGCACATATGTAGAGGTCTCTAACATTATGTCCCTATTTTGCACTTCTTGCAGATCTCATAAAATTTAATCTTTCACAACTTCAAAGAAAATGTAGTGTTTATTCATTAGTTTTATGGTGACTACTAATCAGCCTTGCATGGTCCATTCCAAATTGTATGTAGGCGCGCAACTATATACAATTTCAAGATTAACGATGCAATACTCAGTTCGTCAAAATTTTATCATCATGTTTATAATAAAAACATTTTCATGCTTAATTCTTAAATAAGAATCAAAAATAAATTTACAAAGATTTTCTTTGTTATGAAAACAATTGAGTTTTCCAAGGTATTTCATAATCAACTTTGTTTCAATAATGATCACTTATAAATCTTACTTTGAATAATCCGTATGGTGATGAAAATCCAATTTTTCTCAAGGGATACTATTGTATCTTATAAAAACAATGAGTGATCTACAAAGGAGTGATGAAGAGTTGTTCACCAAGAACTAACTACAATATATCAGGAAATGAGCTTAGCCAAATAATCATGAGGTTCATGACTTTGATGGCACTCAAAAAGAATAATCCACAACGTAACTCAAATCGAGATGAGTACTTGTTCAATGGTTGCATCACTAATGAGAACATTAGGATGAAGCAATAAAAGATAGATAACATCGATACATGTAGAATTTAGCAATAAAAAGTAGTCTTTTCATTAATCACAAACAAGTCAAAATTGTACCGTAACACATTACGTGTCACTATGTCATACAATTCCAAGAACTCATCCTACCAACTGATGTCTCAGTTAAGTTAGGTATTATTTTTAAAAGATACCACAATGAATACTAATCTGCAAGAGTCATTAGGTATCCCACATGTCCCAGAAGATCCATCGGTCCCAATTCAGAAGAAGATTTCTTCAATTTATTTCTTGGACACTGGGCATCTTCATTAGTGGACAATGGCCTAGGAACAACCCTTAACACGAATCAATAATCAATTAAAACCTTATAATTCAATCACAAAACTTAATGACTTCCTCTTTACAATCTCATATTCCATATAAGTTAAATTTTTACTTCATTCAAGTTTCAACCAACTTAAACTCAATTCGATATCCTACCTCATTTTCCAATACTTTCAATCTTATTCTTAGGCCTTAATAGGGCAATAAAAGCTCGATATGAACAACACTTAATTTCCAATCCTATAGCTCTTTCATCAATAGTTATCAAATGAGTCACTAGTATAAAATGACTCACACATTTAATTAGACTTCTTGGAAAAGTACTAGTGGCATGAGGCTTTTGGATAATGGTTCCAATGACAGCCTCAAGTGCAACATTCACCCTTTCGATTTCAATTTAAGAATTGGATGACAACAAATCAGATGACATCTTTCTAGGTGGTAACGTTTTGTCAAACTCCAGTCTATAAGGAAAGATCGTCATGACATCGATATCAGATTTAATCTCGCCAATTCTTTCTTTAATATCCTAATCAACTAATATCAACATTTCTATGAATATCAACCATTTGTTGGGATCATAAATATCCACAACTTGGTTTAGATCTAGGATAGCAAGAATTCCTATAAGAATGGCTTTGATTATTTTACTAGCGGATTTAGGGTTCCTTGTGACAATCTACGTCGTATAAATACCTCGTAAAAATACAGAAATAATCATCAAACAATCATGTAATCAAATTACATCATATGTATATATATAATCCAAGTTATATATATTAAAATAACACTTCTCAGTCTGGTCTTGTCGGTAACTCAGGAATTCTTCGGCACCGTTATAGTCAAATGATTTTTAGACATTTTTAGAAAAATGTTTATAGTTAAAAGATTTTAAAATGTTTTATTCAAAACCTTGGTTTTTAAAAATCTTTCGTTCTCTATAACGGGAGCTCTGGTACCAAACTGTAACACCCCCAAATTTACACAATTCAATACAACGGAAGACTCGTTGGTGTTACGCGATAGCACATTACTCACATCATAGACAACGCATAAAAATCGCGTCGTTTAATAATAAAAGCATTTCCATTCATAAATATCAAATTTACATAGGTCCCAAGTCATATTATTTCATACAAATTTTACAAAGAATTTGAATGGAAATTATTGTTTAAGTGCGGGCCATGAATTCTTGTTGTCTTCCCGAGAATTACCTTCAAGTACCTGAGATAAAACATGTTAAAAGAAAAGTTCAGCGATAACGTCGAGTGAATTCATAGAGTTTAATAAATTCCATCAATATAACTTTGGTATAAAATTATTACCAAAAAATCATTTCGTACAAATCATTGTAATAGGCCATAAAATAGCCAAAGTCATTTTTATACAAATCCTTATCGAAAATCATAATATAGGCATTTGCCTTAAAAATCATTATACGAGCCAATGTCGTAAAAATATCATACAATACATTTTATAACGTTGTATGGAGTTAAATAAAAACCGTTATATGAATATGGTTATGAAAACCAAAACACGAACATAATATCAATAGTATGACCCCGTATTGCTAGTCAGGCAATACATCGTAATTCGGTGCGTATAGTAGTATTTTGTTAATTGGATTATTATAAGCCGCATGACATTGTTACCTTACTACAACAAACAACGGGTAGCTAGCCCGAAACTCATTTGCCCATCTAAATTAGCGTGTCGTCACAAAGGTCACGCTATGGAAATCTTCTCATACATAAATTCGCTTACCAATCAATGTGGCACGACGGGGATCAACCGTCAAGGCGCGAACTGGGGTGATCGTCCCCAAAGAGTACTATTATATGCATAAGCGTCTACCAAATCCCGGTAGTTCATAATTCATGCTAATGGGACTTTTAGTGACATAACCTAACTTTAATAATCCATTTAATTTCATCTATCGGGTCATTTAATCATTTATTGGGTCATACAATCGGGTCATACAATCATTCGGGTCCAAATCAATAAACAAACAATTGGGACAAATGGTGTCCTATTTTATAAAAACTAACATGTTATCTCCCTCGCGGGTTTATAAAACATTTCATAAAAATATTTAAAAGAGTGCGAGGCTATGAACTCACGTTGATGTGGGAAGGCGATTATCGGCGATTTGGATGTACGGTACGTGCTTCAATCACGGAAACCAAGACAAATAATACTCGTCTTAGACTCTTGTCCAATGACTTTATAAAAATAACAATTATGTATACATATGATGATTATATATATATATATATATATGATGATCAAGTGGGTTTATATATTCTTATTCACTCATTTTTGTGTTTATGTATTGGTAACTTCTTACTAGTTTACTAGTTTTACCTATTTACGTGTTTTAGGTCCAATAAGCCTATTATAAGTTTATTAACTTGTATTAATCCATTTCATACTTGTATTATCAGTATTTATACTTTACATGTTGGGCCCAAATGGGTTAAGCCCAATAAATAAATTTATAAGTGTTTTAGTCCATTTTGTTGTATTATTAGTCCAATAACGTTAACTTAGCCCGTTAATGTCCGTATGTTATATAGTTCGGGTTTTATCGGTTTTTACTTGTTATATATGTTTATATATCAGTATATGAGTTTTAAAAAGTTTACATTAGACGGGTCCAACCGTCTAAGTTTTATTTAACAAAAACGTAAATTTTACGGTAATAGCCGAAAAAGTCGTAAAAATCATGTTTATAGTTTTATAACTTATAAAACTTATCAAACTACCATTTTTATAAAATTTCCATTTATTTATCCTTATAAATATTTATATAAATGTATTATATAAGTTAGTGGGTTTTAATTCACATTTTATACTTTAATTTCCCAAAATCTTATTTTTATCTTCATTTTCACCAAAACTGCCATATCTAGAGTTCTATATGGAGATAGAAGCTCAAATTTTTATGACATAAACTACATGATATGTGCTCCATTTAACTCTACTATAGCTACTGTTTAATCAGCCTCTAAGTATTTTCCAAAAATCGTCCAAAACACTGAACTCAGATTTGTACTTTAAACTTGTTTTGATCATATCTCACTCATTACAATGATTCCATTGCATGGCCAACTCTCACATGTGTACAAGACATATTACTTACTGTATATCCATTAATCTATGCCATTTTTATCAGTTCATTATATGATGCTTTACTGTTTTATACAACCAACAATTTAAACAAGATTTTAGCCTTATTTCTTATAGTTTTTCATCTTTTTAACCATGTTTATCAACACCAAATCCCCACACAATATTTTTAATCATCATTCATCATCATATACATATACATAAGTAAAAGAAATACAAGATTACATAATCAAAAATAACAAGAGTATGAGAAGAACTATCTTTATACCACCATGATGATGTAGGTTGTGATCAAAACATGGATTTTGATGGAGAAACTTGTGAATAACCAAGACCATCTTCAAGACCACCTATCTTCATGAACTCCTTGTGGAAAATCAGCCCTGATATCGCTCATTTATACGAGTTTTTCATAGCGATATTTGTTATGTTTTGTGTCCTAAACGTAATGGATAGACCCCATATTGCTTATATTTTGTGTAAAGTGTGTTTTGTAGGTTCTCAACTCACCATGTCTTACCGACAAGAAAGAGTTGATTCACCTTGAGGGTACGGCTCTTGGTGTGACACATCAAATCCGTTGATGGTTGCCAGGTTACCCAAAACTGGATGGTTTTCACTTGCCATGGTCCTAGACTGAAAAGTGGCTAATCCAAGGGGGTACGGCTCTTGGTAAAGATTTTATCAAATCCGTTGATAGCTGTAATAGCTTGCTTAAAGCTATAGGGTGTTCAATTCACCGATGCTTCATTGCTAAGAATTGGCGAGTCCAGAAGGGTACGGCTTCTGGTAAAGACATATCAAATCCGTTGACGGCTGTGATGGTTTGCCTAAAATCATCAGGGTACCCCCACTCACCATTGATTCACGTTCTAAGAGTTGGGCTGGGTTCTAGTCTCCCAGGGTGATGCTTATTCCACCAGAAAGACTGGCTAGCCCAAGAGCGAGCAGCTACTTGGTAAAGGCTCATCAAATCTGCTCATGTTGCTGTAAAGATTTGGGACCAAAAGGGGCAAAGCAAAAGTTTTACACCCAAATCAGTTCAGCCTCGGATCAAGAGTTGCGCCGCAGGACATACCTGTTGCGGCGCAACAGAAGTTGCTACAGATCATGGTTTCTCGGATCGCCAATTGCGGCGCAAGACTCAAGAGTTGCGGCGCAACTAAAGAAGCTACAGGACTTGGCACTTGCGGAACAAGAGTTGCGGCGCAAGACCATTCAGTTGCGGCGCAACTGGTCTTTTTGCAGTTACAAACTCTGTTTTTATTCCTCATTAAGGGGGAAGCTAAAGAGTTAGTGGACATCATGGGACATTATTGCTAGACGTTTTTTGATGTCCCAGGAGGAGTATTTAAGGAACACAACATCCACACAAGATGAAGGATCCATTGATATCATCATACACTCAACATCCATATTACACACATCCATTCTTGAAGATATAATTCAATCATCATCATCATCAAGCTTTAGCATCATTTTCATTATCATCATAAGTTTCTATTGAACAATTGTTACTTCAAGTTTTTACTTTGTTACTTTGAAGATCATTGGAACCTCTTTCTCAATTTGGTATTCATCTTCTATCATTTTAATAGCAAGATTAAAGTATGTCTTTTACATATTCAATTGTGTTTGTTACAATCATGAGTAGCTAATTTCTTTATACGTTTGCTTGGATTATGTGATGTTTATGTGTTAGATTTTGGGTTGGAAATTCGATTGATTTGTTGAGATTAATTGGGGATCCGTTTGGGTTAATAACTTAATTATCTTGTCAAAATTGTTTATACTCTTGTTTGGTAATCTAAAAACGGGTATTCGAAAGGAATCCGTAATTTTTACTAAAATAGGAACGAATTAATCGGCCTGTCTTTAGTTGATTATAAGTGAATGATATTCGAAAGGAGTCATTAACAACAATTTTTACAAGTAGATATTCACACAGACGCTAGCTACTAAATTAAGAGAAATCGGTTTAGGAGTTAGTAAGCTATTCGAAAGGAAGCTTATTAATTAATTCTCACACATCAGCTTGAAACTTTATGCACAATTACTTGAGGTGTTAACGGTATTCGAAAGGAATCGTTGCATGGTTAGGTAATTGGAGAAATCCGGTATTCGAAAGGAACTTAGGATTTTACATTAGAAGTTTATCGATATTTTCATACCTAAGGAATAACTCATAGTCATTCACGGTCCAAGCAAGCGTATCTTTTATCCATATTTGAAATCTTGAATATTTTCATTGTTTTTATAAGCAAGTCTTCACTAAGACTAAAACCAATTTGTTACTCGTTACGCATTTTTATAAACTAATACTTCCAACTATAAATAGTCCCTGTGTTCGAACCCGATATTTGCTAATACTATTTTACAACTGACAAGGGTACACTGCCCGTGTCATAATCTAGTAAAGGTTAATTTTGGGAAAACTAGATTTTTCGCATCAAGTTTTTGGCGCCGCTGCCGGGGACTTGATTTAGTTGAAGTTTTTAGTTTATTGTTTGATTACTTGTTTGAATATTTTTCACGGGTATTTTTGTTTGTGTTGTGATTTTCAGGATTATTGATTGTGTATGTACACGAGATCCCAAGGGAAACAAGTGCAAAGTCCTCTTTCGGATCCGGAAAAACTTTTGAGGAAACGGGGTTTAGGAGCAGCCGCTTCGGTAGTTTATAGTGAAAGCATATCCTCCGAGGATAAAGTTGAACTAGTTTTTGAAGAAGAAATGACAGACAACCAAGACGATGATATTAGACTAGACAACCCACCCAATCCTTTTGACATACCGATGATCGATAGGAATAGGATAGTACCACAGACGAATGGGTCGGCCATTGTGGTACCGGATTTGGGGGATGACTTTTCCGTTAAAGGTCATCACTTAAAGATGATTCAAGATAGTACTTTTGACGGACATTTCAAGTCCGACCCGCACAAGCATGTGGCGAGTTTCATAGAGACATGTAGAATGTTTCGATATGGAGCGGGTCACGAGGAAAGCGTTATGCTAAGTTTGTTTCCATCGTCTCTCACGGGAGAGGCGAAAACGTGGTTTAATGAATTAGAGCCGGGTACGATTGCAACTTGGGAAGAAATGAGGGAGCTTTTTGTAACAAGATTTTTTCCACCCATCTTGCGCAGGAAGCTATTGAACCAAATCCGTTCTTTTCAACAATGGGACAACGAGACCATAACAAGTGCTTGGATTAGGCTTAAGGAATTGTTAAGGAACTGCCATGGGCACGAGTTAGATAAAGATGAAGTTATTGATATCTTCTACTACAGTTTGGATAGTCGTTCTCAACACGACTTGGATTTGGCGGGTGGTGGCAGTTTCCTATACAAGTCACCAAACGAGGCTCACCGAATGATGGAAGACCAAGTTCAAGCTCATATTGCTAGGGATCGGGTTAATAGGAATAGGAGAGTTAAAGGAACGGTGAACCAAGTTGAAGAAGGAGGTAGTAGTGGTAGCAACAAAGAAGTGGTGAACGAGATTAAAGCCTTGGGTAATGAAATGAAAAACCGAATGGGTCGTTTGGAAAAAAGATGTACACTTAGTGAAGAACGGTTGCGGGAAATGCGGGGGACCTCACTACACGGATGATTGTGAGCCGAAATCTGAGGAGGCTAACTATGCCAACTATGGGTATCAAAACCGGGGAAATAGTGGGTATGGAAATCAGAATCGGGGGAACAGAAATGAGGCAAGATTTCAACCCAACCACTCGAAACAAAAGGAGGACACCGAACAGAATTTTGAGGAAATGATGAAAGATTTTGTCTACTCTCAAAAAGCTACAAATGATATTATGGCTAACTCCATGAAAGGATTCACCACAAAATGGGAGCAAAGCCAACGGAACACCCAAGCTAACATACAAGATTTGGAGCGAAAATTTGAAAGGTTAAGTGAAAAATTTTCGAACCGACCACCGGGTCAAATGCCAAGTTCAACCCAACCAAATCCGAGGCAAAGTCAAAACAACACCGGAGGATCATCGAACCAAGGGTCGAAGTATGTAACACCAAATAATCGTGATGAGCATGTGAACGTTGTGGAGACTAGGTCTGGACCTAAGTATGGGGGGAACCGAGAATTGGTGCTAAATAAAGACAAAACAGGAAAAACAGCTGAAACAGACAAGTTGCGCCGCAATAGTAGGGACTTGCGCCGCAACTCGTCATCCGAAGGAAACCCAATTGTCAATGACCAACCACTTGCGCCGCAAGAGGATGGAGTTGCGCCGCAACTGGTGGTCCGAGATTTCAAAATGAGCCAGGAACCCATAGATAGTGATTCGGACGACGAGGAAGAGATAGAAATGGAGTCGAGACCTGGGAAGGAACCAAAGGGTGATAATAAAGGAAAAGAGCCGGAAATCGAACAAAAAGGGCCATATAAGCCACATATCCCATATCCGCATAGACTTCGAAAAGAAAAGAAAAAGGAACAATACGGGAAATTCATCGAGTTAATGAAGACTGTTAAGTTAATGTTCCTTTAGTTGATCTTATTGCGGGTATGCCAAATTATGCAAAGTTCATGAAGGAACTTGTGAGTGGGAAAGGTGATTACATGGAGAAAACCACCGCGTTCTTAAATGCCGAATGTTCAGCAATTGTGAAGAGATCTATTCCACCGAAACTTGAAGATCCCGGAAGTTTTCTCTTAACTTGCACTTTTAATGATAAACTTACTTTTAGTGCATTAGCGGATTTAGGGGCAAGCATTAACTTAATGCCCTACTCTATTTACACTAAATTGTCTTCAAGTGTTTTAACCCCAACACGTATGAGTATAAGATTGGCCGATCGATCTTATCAATATCCATCGGGTATTGCCGAAAATATGCTCATACGGGTCGGAGAATTTTTATATCCCGTGGATTTTGTTATTCTTGAAATGGAGGAGGATGAAAAAGTTCCTCTCATTTTGGGTAGACCATTTTTAAACACCGCTGATGCTATCATACGGGTTCGGGATACCGAAATTTCTTTGGGTTTGGGTAATGAAAGGGCAACATTTTCTTTGAAGCAAGCAATGAAACATTCATATTCTACAGATGAATCTTGTTTTAGAATAGATGTTCTAGATGAAGCAGCTTATGACCTTGATTGGGAAGGCATTTTGGAAGCAGAGGCGGAGATGGAAAGGCTGAATTCCATTGTTAAAGAAGAGGCGAATGAAGAGGGAAGCTCGGATGAAGTGAAGGAGTTGGTGGTTAACGACGGGGAGAGGATCAAGACTTCTATTGAGGATCCTCCGAAGGATTTGGAACTTAAGCAATTGCCAGCACATCTCGAGTATGCATTCTTAGATGGTAATTCTAGTCTCCCAATTATTATTTCGTCTTCACTTTTGGAAGACGAAAAGATTAAATTACTAACGGTCCTTAAAAGCCATAAAAAGGCTTTCGCTTGGCGTATTTCTGATATTCCGGGTATAAGTTCTGATTTTTGTAAACATAAAATTAACTTTTTAGATGATGTAAAACCTGTTGTCCAAAGACAACGGAGACTTAACCCGAATATGCAGGATGTGGTCAAGAAGGAAATTGTTAAACTTTTGGATGCAGGTATAATTTACCCGATAGCGGATAGCCCCTGGGTTAGTCCGGTACATTGTGTACCCAAGAAAGGTGGAATGACTGTGGTGTTGAACGAAAAGAATGAATTGGTACCGACAAGAACAGTGACGGGCTGGAGGGTTTGTATCGATTATAGGAAGTTAAATGAGGCGACTCGAAAGGATCATTTTCCATTGCCATTTATGGATCAAATGATAGAAAGGTTGGCGGAAAACGAGTTTTATTGTTTTCTTGATGGTTTCTCGGGTTATTTTCAAATTCCAATTGACCCCGAGGACCAAGAGAAAACAACATTTACTTGTCCTTTCGGTACCTTTGCTTATAGACGGATGCCATTCGGGTTATGTAATGCACCGGGAACATTTCAGAGGTGTATGATGGCGATTTTTCAGAATATGGTTGAGAATTCTATGGAGGTTTTTATGGACGATTTTTCGGTTTATGGGAGTTCATTTGATGGTTGTTTAGAAAGTTTAGATAAGATGCTAGCACGGTGTGAAGAAACAAATTTGGTGCTTAATTAGGAAAAATGCCATTTCATGGTGAAGGAAGGAATAGTATTGGGGCACAAAATTTCTAAGGCGGGAATTGAGGTTGATAGAGCAAAGATTGAAGTTATAGCAAAGTTACCACCTCCAACGAACGAGAAATCAGTTAGAAGCTTTCTAGGACACGCGGGGTTTTATAGGCGGTTTATTAAGGATTTTTCAAAGATAACTAGGCCGATGACTCGTTTGTTAGAGAAGGATACAAAGTTCGAATTTTCGGAGGATTGTATGAAGGCATTTGAATTGTTGAAGGAAAGATTAACGAACACACCCATTCTAATCTCGCCAAATTGGGATCTACCCTTTGAGTTGATGTGTGACGCGAGCAATTTTGCGGTAGGGGCGGTATTGGGTCAAAGGATTGAGAAACATTTTAGGCCGATTTATTTTGCAAGCAAGACATTGAACGAAGCTCAGCAAAATTATACCACTACCGAGAAGGAGTTACTAGCTGTTGTGTTCGCGTTCGATAAATTTCGGTCTTATTTGGTATTGAGTAAAACGGTAGTGTTCACGGATCACTCGGCCTTGAAGTTTCTGTTTTCAAAGTTAGATGCGAAGCCGAGATTGATTAGGTGGATCTTACTTTTGCAAGAATTTGATGTGGAGATCCAAGATAAGCGGGGTAGAGAAAATGTGGCTGCGGATCATTTGAGCCGTTTGGAGAATCCGAGTCTTGGAGCTTTGAATGAAGAGTATATTCGAGACACCTTTCCGGATGAAAGGTTGGCATTTGTTGGAAAAGCAGTTGGTGAACGAGGTCCTTGGTACGCCGACATAGCCAATTATTTAGCAGGTGGAGTCGTTAGTAGATTGCTTACTCATCAACAACGGAAAAAGCTATACTCGGATGCCAAGTATTACTTTTGGGAGGAGCCGTTTCTATTTAGAATGTGTGCCGATGGAATGGTGAGAAGGTGTGTTTCTGGAGCCGACACAAGGCGAATTCTCGATGAATGTCACCATGGTCCAACGGGAGGACATTATGGTCCAACCGTGACGGGAAAGAAGGTGTTTGATGCAGGTTTCTATTGGCCTACTATTTTTCAGGAAGCACGCACCTTAGTGAGGACATGTGATTCGTGTCAAAGGCAAGGAACAGTTACAAAACGAGACGAGATGCCGCAACAAAGTATACAAGTGTGCGAAGTTTTTGATATTTGGGGAATTGATTTCATGGGGCCGTTTAAACCGTCGAACAAGAATGTCTACATCTTGGTGGCGGTGGATTATGTATCTAAATGGGTCGAGGCAAAGGCACTACCTACTAATAATGCTAACGTTGTTATTGATTTTTTACGAAGTTTGTTTTGTAGGTTTGGCATGCCAAAAGCTTTGATAAGTGATCGGGGAACCCATTTTGCAAACACCCAAATGAAAAAAGTTTTGAAGAAATATGGGGTACAACACCGGTTTTCGACTTCCTACCACCCTCAAACAAGTGGGCAAGTCGAAAACACCAATCGGGCGATTAAACGGATTTTGGAGAAGACGGTCAACAATAACCCGTCTTTATGGTCAAAGAAATTGGATGAAGCATTATGGGCATTTAGGACAGCTTACAAGACTCCGATTGGGACCACCCCGTTCAAGATGCTATATGGGAAAACGTGTCATTTACCCATGGAGATAGAGCATAAGGCGTATTGGGCGCTTAAAGAGTGTAGCATGGATTTACTAGCTAGTGGCGAAACCAGATTTCTACAACTCCATGAGTTAGACGAGTTAAGATGGAACGCATACGAGAATTCCGCTCTTTATAAGGCGAGAACTAAGATGGTCCATGATTTGAAAATTAGGCGGAAAGAGTTTAAGGAAGGGGACAAGGTGCTTTTGTTTCAATCGAAGTACAAATTTAAAGCACCTAAGTTGAGATCAAAGTGGACGGGTCCGTATTTGGTGAGACGGGTCTTTTCGAGTGGATATGTGGAGTTAGAAACGGATGAGGGCGGATCATTTATTGTTAATGGTCAAAGAGTCAAGCTATATCATGAGGAAGAGTATGAGGAAGAAGCGGGTAATGCAAACGCAGCGGGAGCAGTTCCCCCACAACCTGGGCAGTTTGATTTTAATCCTATGATGCAGGAATTGTATAGGATTGGGCACCAAGTGGATGAGACATATGCGGAGGTTCATCAGCTCAGAACAGAGGTCGAGAGGACCCGCTCAGATTTGCACCAGTTTGGGGATTACACGCAGTACCACATGCAGCGATACCAGCCCATGTGGGATTATATGGCCACTTCCCAGTATCATGTGCAGAATTCCGAGGCAGCAAGTGGGTGGACTGAATACAACCCACCTCCCATGTGGTACCAACCACCACCTACGGATGATGAGTGAAGAAGTTGAAGCCGTTTGTGGGGCTTCTTTGATTGTTGTTGTACTTTTTCTTTTTCAGTTGTGTTTAAGACTGGCATTAAGTTCAGCACGTGCGGAGTAGACTCAGAATTCAGACCTCATCAATCGGAACTCGCACGGTGTTATTTTTTCTTTTCCCTTTTATTTTTCTAATTTTATTTTAATTTCCCTTTTAGTTAGATTTTCTTTTGATGGAACACATTAGGGACAATGTGTTAGTCAAGTATGGGGGGTGAGTCGGGAAATTAGTTAGTTTTGTCCCCTATAACGTTTATTTTAGTCCCATTTGAGTCATTTAGAGTCTTACATAAAAAAAAAAAAAAAAAAAAAAAAAAAAAAAAAAAAACATTACGGTTTGAGTCGGATTTGCTTAGGGACAAGCAAATGCTTAAGTATGGGGGGTTTGATATCGCTCATTTATACGAGTTTTTCATAGCGATATTTGTTATGTTTTGTGTCCTAAACGTAATGGATAGACCCCATATTGCTTATATTTTGTGTAAAGTGTGTTTTGTAGGTTCTCAACTCACCATGTCTTACCGACAAGAAAGAGTTGATTCACCTTGAGGGTACGGCTCTTGGTGTGACACATCAAATCCGTTGATGGTTGCCAGGTTACCCAAAACTGGATGGTTTTCACTTGCCATGGTCCTAGACTGAAAAGTGGCTAATCCAAGGGGGTACGGCTCTTGGTAAAGATTTTATCAAATCCGTTGATAGCTGTAATAGCTTGCTTAAAGCTATAGGGTGTTCAATTCACCGATGCTTCATTGCTAAGAATTGGCGAGTCCAGAAGGGTACGGCTTCTGGTAAAGACATATCAAATCCGTTGACGGCTGTGATGGTTTGCCTAAAATCATCAGGGTACCCCCACTCACCATTGATTCACGTTCTAAGAGTTGGGTTGGGTTCTAGTCTCCCAGGGTGATGCTTATTCCACCAGAAAGACTGGCTAGCCCAAGAGCGAGCAGCTACTTGGTAAAGGCTCATCAAATCTGCTCATGTTGCTGTAAAGATTTGGGACCAAAAGGGGCAAAGCAAAAGTTTTACACCCAAATCAGTTCAGCCTCGGATCAAGAGTTGCGCCGCAGGACATACCTGTTGCGGCGCAACAGAAGTTGCTACAGATCATGGTTTCTCGGATCGCCAATTGCGGCGCAAGACTCAAGAGTTGCGGCGCAACTAAAGAAGCTACAGGACTTGGCACTTGCGGAACAAGAGTTGCGGCGCAAGACCATTCAGTTGCGGCGCAACTGGTCTTTTTGCAGTTACAAACTCTGTTTTTATTCCTCATTAAGGGGGAAGCTAAAGAGTTAGTGGACATCATGGGACATTATTGCTAGACGTTTTTTGATGTCCCAGGAGGAGTATTTAAGGAACACAACATCCACACAAGATGAAGGATCCATTGATATCATCATACACTCAACATCCATATTACACACATCCATTCTTGAAGATATAATTCAATCATCATCATCATCAAGCTTTAGCATCATTTTCATTATCATCATAAGTTTCTATTGAACAATTGTTACTTCAAGTTTTTACTTTGTTACTTTGAAGATCATTGGAACCTCTTTCTCAATTTGGTATTCATCTTCTATCATTTTAATAGCAAGATTAAAGTATGTCTTTTACATATTCAATTGTGTTTGTTACAATCATGAGTAGCTAATTTCTTTATACGTTTGCTTGGATTATGTGATGTTTATGTGTTAGATTTTGGGTTGGAAATTCGATTGATTTGTTGAGATTAATTGGGGATCCGTTTGGGTTAATAACTTAATTATCTTGTCAAAATTGTTTATACTCTTGTTTGGTAATCTAAAAACGGGTATTCGAAAGGAATCCGTAATTTTTACTAAAATAGGAACGAATTAATCGGCCTGTCTTTAGTTGATTATAAGTGAATGATATTCGAAAGGAGTCATTAACAACAATTTTTACAAGTAGATATTCACACAAACGCTAGCTACTAAATTAAGAGAAATCGGTTTAGGAGTTAGTAAGCTATTCGAAAGGAAGCTTATTAATTAATTCTCACACATCAGCTTGAAACTTTATGCACAATTACTTGAGGTGTTAACGGTATTCGAAAGGAATCGTTGCATGGTTAGGTAATTGGAGAAATCCGGTATTCGAAAGGAACTTAGGATTTTACATTAGAAGTTTATCGATATTTTCATACCTAAGGAATAACTCATAGTCATTCACGGTCCAAGCAAGCGTATCTTTTATCCATATTTGAAATCTTGAATATTTTCACTGTTTTTATAAGCAAGTCTTCACTAAGACTAAAACCAATTTGTTACTCGTTACGCATTTTTATAAACTAATACTTCCAACTATAAATAGTCCCTGTGTTCGAACCCGATATTTGCTAATACTATTTTACAACTGACAAGGGTACACTGCCCGTGTCATAATCTAGTAAAGGTTAATTTTGGGAAAACTAGATTTTTCGCATCAAGCCCCAAGACACCAACTAAACTTCTCCTTGGATGTTAAAACTTACACCAATCTTGATCTCTTTGAATGGAGATTAACATATGTTAATTATAACAAATGTTTGTGGTTAAAATTTGTATGAATGTGGTGTTTTAGAAGGCTATAGTGGACGGCACAATTGAGAGAGAGTGGGAGAGTTTAGTTGTTTTGCATGGAGGAAATGGATGCAAATGGTATGAGATGGTGGTTTTGATGGAAAGTGTGCTTAACTTGTAAGCTTAGCTTACAAGTGTAAGCACTTAGTTACATGTTGCCACATCTTGTGATGTGGTGGCACATCTTGGCCGTCCCATGTTAGTGGGTTGGGGCAAGATTTATCTTGTCTCATCCCACTAATTTACGGGTATTCCTCGATTCTAGTTTCCTCGATTTACGTGCCTTTGGGTCGTTTTACGAAAAACGTTTTTATCAATTATGAATCAACGGCACAAAACGAATCTAATAAAAATTGTCTCATAAAAAACGGAGTTCGAAAACTTAAATACGTAATCCTAAGGTTTCCGGTTTAGTCGTAAAGGACGTTAAATTAAAATCGTAAGTCCTAATCTCTTCTCGTAAATTTGTGAGTATATGAACCAACACAAATTTGAAATCCAAAAATAATATTTACGGATAAATTTATTTTCTGAAATGTCGGACTGTCACCAAAAACGGTGTATGTAAACGTAAGCACGTAACGTAGAATCCTCCGGTTTAGACGTAGTCGATGCTACTTCAAGACGTAAATCCAAATTTCTTCCCAAAAATAAGTGAGTTCATAATGTAACATTAAAATAATGTTTTCAAATAAATATTGAGAATAAAATATCAACCATAAATTGACGGATTGTCACACCATTTATACATCTGTTGAGCTAAAGTTGGAGATTTTCACCTTACGAGACCCAAGATAGTTCATGAAACTATTGAAAAGGCTATAGCTTCGTTGAACATTAAATTATGTTAAGTATCTGTTGGATTAAATGGTGATTTAAGATAATCCAATAGATTATTTTGATAAAAATTTCTCACTATGAATGAGAAATTACACCATATTAAACCGTATCTATGTGAGAAGGATATTTTCTCTATCAATTACCCAAATTGATTTTGAAAAATGAAATAATCAATTCAAAATTTTGAGTTGAGCAGTGATATATTGACTTGAGTTTCCCAAATAACTCAGTAATATTCATGATACTTTTCACATTGAGAATCTGAAGAAATGTTTATCTAAGGAATCTCTTATTATCCAAATGAAAGAGTTTCCAATGATAAACTAAATTATGTGGTATAATGTTATATTTCTAATTATTGAATTATTGAAACCCTGAGAAAGGGTATGAATATGTTTGGAAACGTGAGGATTATACTTGTAATACCCCATTTTGATAAATGGAATATCACAGGATAATTTTGGCGTATCATAAAAGCATGCAAGGTAATATGTACAAACATATATGACCAAAAGGGAAAAACCAGAATCAAACATCGGTTTCCAAACATGAGCCCAAAACATAAATAAAGTAAATGAAATGAGACGGACAAAACAGGTGTCCAAATAAGCATAAGTACAAGAAGGCAAAAGGAGAAGAAGTCTAAGGCAGCTTCCAACCTATGCACGTCCTCCAAATGCTCAAGTCTGTCCATGGGTACCTGCTGTTTTGGGACATGGAAAGGAAAGTAACGGTTGAGCAATACGCTCAGTGATCTGATAAAATGACAATGACATGATAGCATAAACATAAGTAAAGAATGAAATGAAAGAATGAAATGATAGTGCAGCAGAATAATGTAAGTCTTGGAAAACCTGGTTTAAGTACATAAAACTGGTTTATATTTCTGAAAAGACTTATGTTTAGTTCATCTTGAAAATTTTTACTTTATATATGCCGAGAGCCCATATAGGTCATGTTATATCCACGTGCATGAATACTTGGAGGGTGACCTCGTCATGCAATTAGAGGGGCTGCCTCTAATTTATATATAAACTGAGTGGAGGGATCAGCTCCTATAACGGATGCAAGGCACACACCATAGTTACCATGAAATCATAATACTTGTCCTACGATGAACCCATTCGCCTCACATGATAATAATAATACTAGCCAAAATTGTAAAGAGATGTTGCGAGCAATCACACTCGCCGTAGAAGAGTCATAACACCGGTGCCTCTAGTGCTATGGTTCTGGAACCCCCATAACTAGGTGAAACGGAAATGCATGTATATAGCTCAGGCAATCTAAAATAATCATACATATACTGGTGTATTTAAGACACTTAAACTACTAGGAAAATAGATGGCTGCAAACGGGAAATCCTAATATAAGAAGAAAGATGTCCTTACTGAAGGATGGAATATCCGTACCTTGTGTCCAGTAATGTGAACAAAGAAGACGCGAAGAATACTACTTCGACTCCATAAGTGCTACATAATAAAGAGGGACGTGTATGATTTGTCTGATTATCTTATACTTAACTGATTTTTAGTTTACTTGATATGTTCATACTTATTATACTTGTTCTTGTCTTGTCTTAATATTTCATATTTTAATCATGTATTTCTTATAGTTCCATGTGTTTTAGATTCATATGTTTCATGTTTTAAGTGTTATAATACTTGGAATAACATAATGAGTAACTTTCTAAAAATAACAGGTTTCTATATATAGTAACTTTCCAAAAATAGCATGTTTCCGTATATAGTAACTTCCCAAAAATAGTAAGTTTCTAAAAATAGAAAGTTTCCATAATTAGCATGTTTCTATAAATAGTATGTTACCATACTTAATGTATTGCGATAAATAGCATGTTATCATATTTAGTATGTTTCCATAATTATCATGTTGCCATAATTAATATAATTCCATATTTACATGTTTCCATAAATAATATAATACCTTAAATAATAATATGCTTATTAAATAATAACAATGACATAACATATAGTTTTAATAAGCTTATAATATGTCTTGTATAATTATATCGTAAAGTTTAATAATAACTAAATACTTAGTCTAAACTTATAATTATTAATTAATAATAATCTTACATGATATCATAAGTATTTATTAATTAATAATAATCCATAGTTAAATAATTAAACTTTACCTTAAAAGGATATAAATTAATTAAACAAAGTTTTAATTAATTAATTGCACATGAAATAATTAGATTAATAATTATTTAATCATATGTTTTATATAAGTAAAACTATACTTAAGTTATGCATATGATTAATTAACTAACATGTTTATAATTAAACTAATTAAATGAAGTAAAATTAATGTTTTTATTAATCAGCCAAACACCCCCTTAAACTGTTCTTAAACTGTGAACAAACGCTCCCTTAACTAGTTTAATCAGTTCCTACTACCATTTCTCAATACCCACTGTTTTAATGATCTACCTGTTGTTAGTTTATGTATCCCCTGCCTGTGTTTCGCTACCCCCTACCGTCTATAATTTTCCCACCGAGACACATAAGTGTCTCGGTTCCCACTGCTTTAACCAAATCCCCCTCGTGGGGTTGTTTGGGTTGCCACTGACTGCACAAAACCAAGCCAACACCCCATAAGGGTTTGCGGCTGGTGGCAGATTGTTACCACCGAGACCTAGAATGGTCTCGGTTATGCGTGATCCAAACATAACCATATCAAACGAATCCCCCCCCCTAATTATACTTGTCGTTAACATGTTTTAGTTCTTATATTCGGAATCCTTGATCAATTAAACAAAAGAAAAGAAAAACGCGATTAAATGCTACCTTGTTTTCGTTTAGGGTTTAGTAATCAAAATCACGAAGCACAACTCTTGCTCTTGATCAACCCACGGTTGTTTCTTGGTTTCTTGGTGATGAAAAACGAAGGCAAACCCAAGGAAAGAAGATGTGATCGTTGGTTTGTTATTTAGGGTTTTATTAATCTGTTTCCAAAATAAATATGTACTCCCCCCGTCTTTAATTAAAATTTCGTAGGTAAGACTTCTAGTGGGCCTTGGGCCCCTCCCCCGTTGGCCCAAACCGTCCGTCCAACATAACAGACACACTTTTCGTTTTTAAATGTTCGTACCTTGTCAAATCTTACACGTGCTCGTGTTTTTAAAAGTCGTGAATTGTTATTGTTATTATTATACTAATTATACGTAAATTATAATAATCTACGTAAATCACTTTTCGTATTAATTAATATACGTTGTAATCGTGTTAAACATACGTGTCGCGTGTAGTATATTAATAAGTCGTAAAGTTTTAATTTATACATAATTTCATGTAAGAAATGTTTTAGGGATTTTAAAGCGGGTTTTACAACTCTTCCCATCTAAAAGAATAATTCGTCCTCGAATTAGAGATACGATACCCTGAAAGGGACATGAACGTGACGTGACTGGAGGGAAAATGGAACATGAAGTGCTTGAAAAAGGACATATCTGAATGATGAAAGGACATAACTGAAAAAGAAATCCAGATGGACTCCTTCCTTTCCAAACAGTCTTCCACTCGGAACGGTCCTCTAAAAGATCCTGGCGAAAATAATAATCTTGATCTTCATGACTCTGTCTTGACGATACATAAAAGTTTCTTGTTTATCATCGTAAGATGTATCCTCATGAATCTGATTGAGTGGATTAGGAATAACGTGTAAATATAATGAAACGTTATGATGCGAAATAGTCTGGAATAACTTACGTTAGTAACGTCTGAGCAACAATGCACGAGACATACTGAAACGGAGTACATGAACAATTGTGAACGTGATACGTGAACAATTGTGAACGTGATACGTGGAGATATGGTGAATGTAATGAGAACGCATATGGTGGACGTGATACTTGCAACATATCGTGAACGTAATATGAGAACGTAGGGTGAACATGATATGGGGAACATATCGTGAACATGAGATAACAGAAGAGTTCACACCAAACGATAAGAGGTAAGGCGTGAAATGTGACGTGAAACGTCTGTCTAAAGATGGAAGGTCATACTAAGCTTGAGTCTGGTCTCCCAAGTTTTCTACAATTCTTTCCAGAGCGAAAAGTGAAACGTAAATCTTGAGGTAGGATACGATCATGAACGTGAACGATGTCATGAACGTTGGAAGTGAAAGCCAATCATAATATGAAAAATGGATATAAACGTGAACAAAGTCGTGAACGCTAACGTGAGACGTAACTCGCGAGCTGAAATAGTCATACTGACATGAACGTAAAAAATGAACGCGAATGTGAACCTTTATCTGATCTGATAGCTGAAAGAGTACCGTGTAATCGTACGATCATCGGCTTGAAGATATCTGATAATCTGCTACTGCTTACTCCTTTCGGATGAAAGAAAACGTGTAGGATAGGTTAAATGGTCTAACGACGATTCAAAAATTTCTAAAAGTTGAAATGACTGCAAACATGTTGGCGTTCTATCTTAACCTACTGATAAGTCAGGCATTTAGATATGAACGTGACTGCATCTTGTTTCATAGAAACTGGATACATAGGAATTTGGAAAACTATGAATTTTGAAATTAGACTTCTCTTAGCGTAGGATCCTCTGGAACACATAATTTAGTGTAGGATTCTATCCTTTACGCGTAAGCCGAGTCATTGTAAGATTAACCATAAGACTCAATGTGATTCAGTGTCTCACTGTAATCAACCAGAATTTGTACTGGATAAATTTCAGGGTGAAATTTCTTCTGTTGTAGAATTTGTAACATAGTGCGAATATGGTCTTCATGCTCTTCTCTAGACTTAGAGAAAATCAAGATGTCATCAAGAAATAAAATGAATCTGTTTATGAGTTTGTGGGAGCTCAATTCATCAAATATATAAATGTTGCTGGAGCATTCGTGAGACCAACACAAAAATCATGAATTTAGCATGACCAAATCGTGTACGAAAGGCAGTCATGGAAATGTCCTGCTCTTTTATTCGTCACTGTTGGCAGTATGATCATGAATCGATCTTGGATAAGTGCTTAGCACCCTGTAGTTGATCGGAACGTCGTTAATACGTGGAGGAGGATAACGGTTATACAGGGTTATTTGTTCAAATCGACGGTAGTCAACACATAATCTCATGTTACTGCCCTTATCCTTGAAGGTTCTTCCGGAATACATATGGGAAGAGTCTGGAATAATTGGTTGGTTATGAATAAAGTGACCTCAGAACTTGTGTCATCAATAATAGCTGGGAATCTTCACAGCCATGGAATAACAAACATGTGCTTGTAAAGCATAAATAATTTGTACAAATTTTCCTGATGGAAAACCATGCTGAATGTATTCAAGAACCTGAACATCACTATACATAATCTGATATAAATGGCGACCAGTCGTAGCATGGTGTGCTGTTCATAGTCCAAAATCATAATCATAATAATTCGCATCCGTTCGAGGTAAGTGCGTTAGCAGATTGGATCTTATTACTAGACTGAAGGAAACCCTTCGTATACATGGGTGATACGAATGGCGTCCTTTATGGTCCATAGATATATGCAATCAAGAAATGAAAG
The DNA here is from genome assembly GCA_025667525.1 of Glebionis coronaria. Classification (NCBI taxonomy): domain Eukaryota; kingdom Viridiplantae; phylum Streptophyta; class Magnoliopsida; order Asterales; family Asteraceae; genus Glebionis; species Glebionis coronaria. Next base: position 123,055,460 of record CM046881.1, read on the forward strand.
TGTCGTGAAGTAAACGAAACAGATCTCATTGGATGTGTTTTGCCTGTCTCATGCAGGACGAATCATGCGTGTCCAAACGTGAATAATACACCCGTGTTGGTACTTAAATTCTTGTGGCCTGATTAATACATGACACAACAAAATAGATATACCCCTTGAAGGGTACCCTGGATTTCTTAGGGCTGTTTCAGAAGATACACGTGAGTCATGTGTCTTGACTCGTGTCTTGAGAAAATATGCTTATGAGATGTGTCTTTACTAATGTCTTGACATGTGTCTCAAGGTGTGAAACGAATAAAATTGAAAATATTAGGTTATCATACCAGAATTGGTGGATCGGTTGGACTACTGACCCTTTGTATTTCTGATCACGTCCGTGACCGGTGTCCTGTCGTGATTGCTAGAATAGTTGTTGTCACAGTACTGGTTACTATCGTCTTGTCTGTCAGTTCCATGATAGTCATTCACATGACGGCGATTCATGTAACTATTCAGCTGAGTGGCCGGCTGGTACCGGTTCTCAATCATATGACTGAAAAGACAACTTCAATTACGTGTGACATATAACTAAAAGATAGGTACATAGATTGTGATGGACATCATCTGGTGGTGAAGCATCTTCTCGTTCGATCGCTTTGATCTAACGCCTTTGTCTTCGTCTTGTAGGATCTCCAGGTTGTGAACAACATCAGCATCTTGTAGCGTCTCCAAATAATCAGCAACATCAACATTTGTGGAAACCTTGGTTTCCTCGATCTTTTAGCTACTAGGAATGATCATTGTTCATATGATTAACATAATCAAATCGAAATTAGAACAATAACCATCAACAAGGTGTTTAGGCACAAAACACAGAATTACTAACAATTGGATTGCTCATTATATTAATAACAAACAATCACTAGGTGTGAATACATTGAATCCCACACCTAGTCGACACACGCGTTAGGTTTACATTGTGAATTAATGATATGAATAAAAACCTAAGACCCTTGTTCCTTTTATAGACTAAGGATTAGGGTTTACAAGAGATAACTATGAATAAACATGTAAATCTTCTATTTAAATAACTAATACAGAATATTAATAAATAATATTCTGAATACTTATCCTAAATAGATATTTCCAACAGCGTTTGACTTCTGTTGACTTCTGACAACGCCTATTTTACACTTTTCAACACTTAGACACAATGTGTCAACGCTTGAACAAATGCCTTCATGTTTTCTTCGTTTTGAGTTTCTGCCACATCAACTTTTTGACCCAACAATCTTTCCCTAGTTGATGTCGGCAAAACTCTTTGTGTATCTCTTGTAAGTGGTACATCATCTTCAAATTTCATCCCCTCAAGTGTAGCATGTATATCTTCCCCTTTTTGTCACATCAATATGGAAGGAAACAAAGTATGCAATCGAAGATTCTCCATAAGTAGGCTCTATGTAATGATCTTGAAGAAAAATAAATAAAGTAATCTTGATGTAGAAGTAGAGTAACCCAAACCTATGTTCCATGTCTTATACTATCCATGTGATGTCGAACTTATACCAACTAGAGAAAAATATAAGTAGACCTCAATCCTATTGTCAAAATCCTCATCCTTTGTGAGACACTGAGCACGATAATGTAACTCCTTCAAGTGATAGCATCATACACTGCTAGATTTGACAAGTCTTCGTCACCAACCATTAAAAGCACAAACAAGTTATTGTTAAAGTCAATGGCTGATGTCCACCACTTTAACAATATGATGAAACACAAACTCGCGAAAATCTCCTTCAAACATCAAAATTACCATAAGAATTCTTCCCCTTAATCATATACATCTTCTAAGAAAAATATCCGAGCCATAAACATCAAAACGATATTCTGAATTAAAACGGAGACCCCATGTACCTTCGTGTGTAAATACCTCTTTTTTTGTGCCAAAATCGCATCAATTTTTCAAACAGCAGCTATTCCTTTTGTTGTCCAATATCTTCCTTTGTCCAAGATATCAACACTGTGTGTTGTCCAACATCGGACAACACTTGTCAGCTTTTGAAAAATAATATATCGGACAACAAGTGTCAACGCTTTTCTATCAGCGTTAACTTTATTCCTGTCAGCGTCTATATAACAAACGTCAGCGGCTAACTCGATCTATGGCATGTTTAACATGACAATGTCGTTCTGCCATCTCCCACCAAAATAGGAAACAATATTTGTCCAAAATATACCATGTTTTAAGCAGTCATATTATGTATCGCTTACCAGAATGTGAGAGATATATGCAAATCCCTAAACATTAGCACCACATACCAACCGCACGTATGATTTTTCACTTTACTTGTTCAACTTACCAAACCCACTGTTGACGCTTTTAATAATCACCATTGTTCTTCACAGTCACAGCTATAAAAATGAATCTGCTGCATATGTTGAATCATCAACCAGTGAATAATGTGAAACATTATAGCACACAATCGTGATCCTAAAATTCCTTGCTTCAAGAATTTCAAAGATCAAAGATAATAAAGTCATGATCAGTCTTCAATTAGCTTTAAAACCGAAACCCTAATACTGACTTCATTGTTTGTTGCTACATTATTTTCCATCTAGGGTTTTGAAAAACGATCCATAACCCTAAAGATAAATTGATCCAGCATTAATCTTTGTGCAATAACATTCGATCATCAAGCATTATCAATTGATCGTGCTTCTTAATCATCCATAAGATCATTCTTTTCTTTCTATAATCGAGCTAGGGTTTGTGGAACCCTAGTTCATGATTTTATGTGAAAAATAATACCTCGTACCTTCTTTGCAGCCGACTTCGACTTCAAATAACTTCCTCATGAAAGCTCAGATTGAAGATCCCTTCAGTGAGATCCTAGAGACAAGTGCCAAGAACCTACAGCAAAAATTTAACGATGATCCAACGGTTAACGAAGGAGAACTCGTGTCTTGAATATGGCTGTCCACCGAAAACTGCATACGAATACTGCTGACTTTGACGCTTAATAACTTTTTCTTGGGGATAAAACTTGACAATCCCTCTGGTGGATGTCTAGATATATGTGTATAGAACACACACACAAGAAATTCCGTGACGATCCAACGGTCCAATGAAAAGTTATGGCCTTCTGTGTGACAATCCGTCAATTTATAGTTGATATTTTATTCTCAAGTATTATTTAAAAACATTATTTTAATGTTATAATATGAACTCACTTATTTTTGGGAAGAAATTTGGATTTACGTCTTGAAGTAGCATCGACTACGTCTAAACCGGAGGATTCTACGTTACGTGCTTACGTTTACATACACCGTTTTGGTGATAGTCCGACATTTCAGAAAATAAATTTATCCATGAATATTATTTTGGGATTTGAAATGGTGTTAGTTCATAAACTCACAAATTTACGAGAAGAGATAAGGACTTACGAGCATAATTTAACGTCCTTTACGACTAAACCGGAAACCTTAGGATTTCGTATTTACGTTTCTGAACTCCGTTTTTGATGAGACAAATTTTATTAGATTCGTTTTGTGCCGTTGATTAATAATTTCTAAAAAAATTTCGTAAAACGACCCGACGGCACGCAAATCAAGGAAACTAGAATCGAGGAATACCCGTAAATTATTGGGATGAGACAAAACAAGCTTTGCCCCCCCCCCCCCACTAATATGGGACGGCTAAAGAGCTCCACCTCACCCCATTATGTGTTAAAAGCTTCATCAAGAAGCTTAACACATGTATATACTTCACAAAACCATCAAACACTAAAACCACTTCTCCTAAACTCATACATGCAAACCACTCTCTCTTTCTCTCCCTATTTTCGTCCACTCTCTCTCTAAAATACCTATTTTGATCAATTTTTTATCAAATCTAGCCATAAACTTTGTGTTATAAACACATATAATGATGCTCCTTTGAAACCTTGTTGATTGGTGATCCATATAACATCCAAGGAGGTTATTGGATGATGTCCTAGGGCTGATTTCTACAAGAAGTTTACAAATATTGGTGGTCTTCAAAGTTGGTGTTGATCTATCACAAATTTTTCAATCAAAATCCAAGCCTTGATCATAACCTACACAATCTTGGTGGTATAGAGATTGTTCTTCCTATCCTCTTGTTATTTTGATTATGTAATCTTTTAATTTCTTTATTTATTTATATGTATATGATGATGAATGATGATTAAAAATATTATGTGGGGATTTGGTGTTGATAGATTTGATTAAAATGATAAAGATAAAATCTAGCTTAAACAAGTAGGCTGTATAAAACAGAAGATAACCATATGATAACTTGTAAAAATGGCATAGATTACTTAATATACAGTAATTTATAAGTCTTATACACATGTGAGAGTTGGCCATACAATGGAATCCTAATAATGAATGAGATATGATCAAAACAAGATTGGAGTGCAAATCTGCCTACAATGTTTTGGACGAATTTATTAAAATACTTAGATGTTGATTCATCAGTAGCTATAAAGGACTTAAATAAAGTACATTCATGTAGTTTTGTCATAAAAATTTGAGATCCTATCTCATTATAGAACTCTAGATATGGACATTTTAGTGGACTTGAGGACTGATTTTGTAAATAAATAATATATAATATAAGCACTAAAAAATTTATATAAAATATACATATATAAAACCCACTAGTTGATAATAATTATAAATAAAGAGTTATATATATTGATATTAAAATGGGACATTTTATATAAACTACAAGTATAAATGTTTTTCCAAGTTATAAAACTATATACCTAAGTTTTACGTCTTTTCGGCTAAAACCGAAAGATTAACGTTTTTGTCAAATAAAACTTAGACGATCGGACCCGTCTAATGTAGAATTTTATAAACTCACATACTGATATATAAACTTTTATAACAAGTAAAAACCGATAAAACCCGATCATTATAACATATGGACATTAACGGGCTAAGTTAGCCTTATTGGACTATTGATCCAACTAATTTGGTAAAACACTTATAAACTTACTTATTGGTCTTAACTCATTTAGGACCAACATGTAAAGTATAATACTGATAATAAAAGTGTAAAATGGACTAAAATAAAGTATTTGGCTTATAATAGGCTTATTGGACCTAAAACATGTAAATAAGTAAAACTAAGTAAACTAGTATAAAAGTTACCAATACATAACACTAAAATGAGTAAACGAGAATGTATAAACCCACTTGATCATCATCATATTTATAAAATTATCATACATATACATAGCTATTATTTTTATAAAGTCATTGGACAAAAGTCTAAGACAAGTATTATTTGTCTAGGTTTCTGTGATTGAAGCACGTACCGTACATCCGAATCGCCGATAACCCAACTTCCCACATCAACGTGAGTTCATAGCCTCGCACTCTTTTAAATGTTTTTATAAAATATTTTATAAACTCGCGAGGGAGATAACATGTTAGTTTTGATAAAATAGGACACCATTTCTCCCGATTGTTTGTTTATTGATTTAGACCTGAATGATTGTATGACCCGATGAATGATTATATGACCCGATGTATGGAATAAAATGGATTATTAAAGTTAGGTTATGTCACTAAAAGTCCCATTAGCATGAATTGTGAACTACCGGGATTTGGTAGACGCTTATGCATATAATAGTACTATTTGGGGACGATCACCCTAGTTCGCGCCTTGACGGTTGATCTCCGTCGTGCCACATTGATTGGTAAGAGAATTTATGTATGAGAAGATTTCCATAGCGTGATTTTTGTGACGACACGCTAACTTAGATGGGAAAATTGAGTTTCGGGTTAGCTACCCGTTGTTTGTTATAGTAAGGTAACAATGTCATGCGGCTTATAATAATCCAAATAACGAAATACTGCTATACGCACTGAATTACGATATATTGCCTGACTAGCAATACATGGTCTTATTATTGATATTATGTTCATGTTTTGGTTTTACTTAACCATATTCATATAACGGTTTTTATTTAACTCTATACAACGTTATAAAACGTATTATATGATGTTTTTACGACAATGGTTCATATAATGATTTTGAAGGAAAAAGCCTATATTATGATTTTTGATAAGGATTTGTATAAAATGACTTTGGCTATTTTATGGCCTATTACAAAGATTTGTACAAAATGATTTTCGGTAATAATTATATACCGATGATATATTGATGGTTTTATTAAATTCTATGAATTCACTCGTCGTTATCGCTGACATTTTCTTTTAACATGTTTTATCTCAGGTACTTGAAGGTAATTCTCGGGAAGACAACAAGAATTCATGGCCCGCACTTAAATAATTATTTCCATTCAAATGCTTTGTAAAAATTGTATGAAATACTATGACTTGGCACCTATGTAAATTTGATATTTATGAATGGAAATGCTTTATTATTAAACGACGCGATTTTTATGCGTTGTCTATAATGTGAGTAATGTGCTATCCCGTAACACCATCGAGTCTTCCGCTGTATTGAATTGTGTAAATTTGGGGGTGTTACAGTTTGGTATTAGAGCTCTCGTTATAGAGAACGAAAGATTTTTAAAAACCAAGGTTTTGAATAAAACATTTCAAAATCTTTTAACTATAAACATTTTTCTCAAAATGTCTAAAAATCTTTTGACTATAACGGTGCCGAAGAATTCCCGAGTTACCGACAAGGCCAGACCGAGAAGTGTTATTTTAATATATATATAACTTGGATTATATATATATGTTGTAATTTGATTACATGATTGTTTGATGATTATTTAATACTTATACGAGGTATTTATACGACGTAGATTGTCACAAGAAACTCTAACTTCCCTAGCAAATCAATCGAAGCTAATTCCGTAAGAATTCTAGCTATTCCAGATCTAAACCAAGTTGTGGATATTTATGATCCCAACAAAATGGTTGATATTCGTAGAAATGTAGATATTAGTTGATTGTGATATTGAAGAAGAATTGGCGAGATTAAATATGATATCGATGTTATGACGATCTTTCTTTATAGAGTGGAGTTTGACAAAACCTTACCACCTAGAAAGGTGTCATCTGATTCGGTGTCACCCAATTCTTAAATTGAAATCGAAAGGGTGAATGTTGCACTTGAGGCTGTTATTGGAACCATTACCCAAAAGCCTCATGCCACTAGTACCTTTCCGAGAAGTCTAAATGAATGTGTGATTCATTTCATACTAGTGACTCATTTGATAACTATAGTTGTAAGAGATATAGGATTGGAAATTAAGTGTTGTTCATATTGAGCTTTTATTGCCCTTTTAAGGTTTATGAATAAGGTTGAAAGTATTGGAAAATGAGGTAGGATGTTGCATTGAGTATAAGTTGGTTGAAACTTGAATGAAGTCAAAAATTAACTCGTATGGAATATGAGATTGTTAAGAGGAAGTCGCTAAGTTCTGTGATTTAATTATAAGGTTTTAATTGATTGTTGGTTCGTGTTAAGGGTTGTTCCTAGGCCATTGTCCATTAATGAGGATGCCCAGTGTCCAGGAAATAAATTGAAGAAATCTTCTTATGAATAGGGACCGATGGATCTTCCGGGACAGGTGGAACCCCCATGACTCTAGTAGATTAGTATTCATTGTGGTATCTTTTAAAAATCCCTAACTTAACTGAGACATCAGTTGGTAGGATGAGTTCTGGGAATTGTATGACATAGTGACACGTAATGTGTTACGGTACAATTTTGACTTGTTTGTGATTAATGAAAAGACTACCTTTGATTACTAAATCCTAAATGTATCGATGTTATCTATCTTTTCTTGCTTCATCCTAATGTTCGCATTAGTGATGCAACCGTTGAACAAGTACTCATCCCGATATGAGTTACGTTGTGGATTATTCTTTTTGAGTGCCATCAAGGTCATGAACCTCATGATTAATTGGCTAAGCTCAATTCCTGATATATTGTAGTCAGTTCTTGGTAAACAACTCTTCATCACTCTTTTGCAGATCACTCATTGTTTTTACAAGATAAAACAGTATCCCTTGAGAAAAATTGAATTTTCATCATCATATGGATTATTCAAAGTGAGACTTATAAGTAATCGTTATTGAAATAAAGTTGTTTATGAAACACTTTGGAAAACCTAATTGTTTTCATAACAAAGAACATCTCTGTAAATTCATTTTGATTTTTATTTCATGATTAAGCATGAATATATATATTTTAAACATGATGACAAAGTTTTGACGAACTGAGTATTGCATCGTTAATCTTAAACATTGTATATAGTTGCTCGCCTACATACAATTTAGAAGGGACCATGCAAGGCTGATTAGTAGTCACCATGAAATTATTAATAAACACTAAAATTTCTTTCAAGATTGCGAAAGACTAAATATTATGAGATCTGCAAGAAGTGCAAAATAGGGACATATTGTTAGAGACACCTACATATGTGCCCGTACCATTTATTCTTCTGAGTCGAATTTACTCATCTGTGAATATTGTCTTATTTGACAATTGATAACCCTTTCTTGTCCTATTCTTTCATGGCAAGATTCTTTGGAAAGTTATCTAATTATCGAGTAATGATACCTGACTGGATGTATCGACATTCCTATCATTTCTTTTGATCAGATTTCATTTGAATGACCTGGGTAAAGATCTGAGGAAATTTTGAATGCGTACTCATTATAGGGCTCAAGTGTACTCCTAAGTACCCCAATCACCTTAAAACATTAAATTAAACCCAACTGATTTCAAAACTGTTTTGACCTTCGACTGTTGTAACATGTATTTGACCCACCTCCCGACCTCCAATTTAGTTCTTGTTTCTTGCATTTGAAATCCACTTCAAATACCTATTCAGGGATGCTTGGATCACAAAATAAGGGTTTGTATAACTCCAGATATGATCAAAACAATGACCCAAAAATTCTGCCCAGTTTTTAAAAACGAATCTAACACAATTAACATAATTAATTACCATCACCATAAATATTTATTAACCCTAATTACTCTAATCATGTTCATATCCTTAATTTACAGATTTCATAATTAACCTAACCTTAAATCCATCATGTATTGATTAATAATGCTTTAAAAATAATTTAATTGAAAAGAGGATTAAAGGTTATACCTTAAAATTAATGGAAGATGAAAATTATGAAGAAACCCTAAAAGACTCCATTGATGCCGACTTATTTTTGATTTCCAGGGGACTATGAAGTGTTTTTATTAATAAAAACATTATATACTTATTCCTAACAAGTACTAACCCAACTACACAAGCCCACTTTTCTTTTTTTCTTTTTTTTTCTTTCCTTTTGTTTGAATTGTATACAACCGACCCCTAGCCTATAAATTTTGTTTTTTAATTTAAATTATTAATAATTGTAATAATAATATTATCTTAATTTTACTTCATTTATTTCAGCTTCTAAAGCCACCAAAACCTCAAAACCGTAAAACTAGTCAAATTTACGCGTATACCGTAAACGACGTAAAAATATACAGTTTTATAAAAACTCTTGAAATATGAAATAAACTAATTAACTAAGTCCTAAATGACTTAAAACCATCCCGAAAATACTCCCGTGACTAAATACCTCTTCCGAGACCCCTAAATGCAAAACCTTAAACCGTAAAAATACGATTTTCTATAATACATATACGTATACGTAAAACCACTAAATAACACCATCTCATTTCATAGTCACTACCATGTGAGCTCATGAACATGAAAACATCATACATCGTTTCACTCACAAGGTACACCGTACCCGAAAAAATATCCAAACCACAATCTATACACACCATTTAGCACATAAACACATAAAGACACGTAATTTCACGAAATATGCTCAAACATAAAACTAAGTGACGAACCTCAAAACCGCGGTTGTCACATCACTCCCTCCTAATAGAAATATCGTTCCGAGATTTACTCCTTAGGATCAAACACACAAACCACAAATAACATGTGGATACTTGTTCTAAATGAACTCTCATTTCCATGTGTACTTTAGTTCAAGTCTCAAATTACCACATATACTAACCAACAATATTTAAATTCATTCCGAAACTCTTGATACATCATGTATACCACTCAATTCCCCTAGGTAATTATATACTCATAAGCTACTCGTCCGATCTTTCCAAAGATCATAAATAGACCTACAAAACTCTACATCAACTTTTCCATTTTACCAAAACATACCACCCGTTACTATGGGTGAAACTTCCTACATAACTTTATCACTAAACTCTAGTGGTTTCATCCTTTTCAACATAGCATATTTTGTTGCTTTCATCCTTTCCCACAAACACCATTTCCACATTAGTAGTCTCTTTCACGAATTTTAGTCCACCATAAGGACAACTCACCCTATCCTTCCATATAGTGCCTCAAATGGCATTCATCGACTTCTAGTATGATAACTATCATTCTATGAAAACTCAGACATCGCTAACGATTTTCCCACATCCCTCTAAATCAGTCACCCAAGCTCTCAACACGACTCCTATACTTGTATTAACTTCCCACTTCGTCCATCCTTTTCCAATTAGCTGGATATACTCATATCCAATCATGTTCATCACTCCCTTTAGTTCATACTGCAAACTACTTAAAATTCTAATTTCCTTACACAAGTGACCTATGACAATATTTCACATATTGATTAGTTTATCACAAAGAGGCTCTTCCAATCCAAATCAACTTATGATCTACACACATCACCAAAAGGACTGTTATCTCAGTTAGTCTATCAAATGCCATCCAAACCCATGCTACAACTACTTCCATAAAATTTAGATAGATCATTAGTAGCACCTATACACTTCTTTCTCGCTTTTCTCCATGAAATATTTTTTTTCCTGATACTCAACACTTCCTTTATACCTACATGATGTCTTACCTTCAAGGTCATAGTGCTCCTCATCTTTTCTCAGTTAGACCAAGCCCTTCGTCTCTCATAACACATCACATCTATAACTCCTCCACCATTTGATTATCGATACTAAGCATTCCAATCAAATAGTATAGGTCAGTACCATTTCCTTTACACACTACAACAATATTAGCATGCTTAGTTCCTTATTCCACCCATTAGGCTATACCAAAGTTTTACCTTCGGTTCCTATCTCGACCTATTTCATTCATGATTCGCATCTATCCACACTTCCTTCTTCTTCCTCAGCTCATGGCATACATCACGATGTTATGCTTCCCGTCTTTCAATACCTCAAAATTTTCCATGTAGGTTCACTTGTTTTCCTCACGACCAGTTCTCCTACTCTATCCTAATAGGGACAGACTAGAGTTTCTTGTGATTACATGCTGATCAGACTATCATATTATACCCATATTAGTTCCCATATGCCTAAACTAAGCCATATTCTAAATTATTACTCATGTCTCATACTTCTATTATGACTTTCCACCTAACATGAGGTACTTTCAATCATCATCTTCTAGGAATACTTGGTTCTCTCCTTCCATGGTTCTCCCTAATTCCTTCACTATCATGTACAACCAAAATTTCTCACTCAATTCATCGACTCTATGGAAATCGTTATTGCATTGGATAATGCATAAATGTCTCTTCCAAAGATATTTCATAATACTTCACAAACCGACTCTCTCTAATCACTTGTCCACGAATTTATTCAGCTCTAGCTTCACTACTCATCCCTCAATATCGACTACCCAGAGATTCAATCTTCGTGTAGCACGCGACTCCCTCTTGTTACTTCCATAAGTCCTTTAACTCATATGTTGTGTAGTCACTCCATCGCGATCTATTGGTCCAGCTCTTCGTAGCTCCACTCTGCTACCCGATTTTTTTTCCTTCTTCATCTCTAACTGTAAGGAAATTTTTCCATACTTGTACTTGTCACTAATCCAGTACTAGCAGCTTCTTGCTTCACGATCTAGCTCTTCACACACTCCTTATCATCTCCATGATGTTACCTAGGAACTTCACACTACGCAGTAGCATCTAACTTCAACTCCTTCATCACAATATTTCTAAAGGTACTTCAACCCCTCAATGGCTCACTTTTCTTTACTTGTTTTACTTCACCATTAATTAGCTTCCTACCAATCATTCTTTCACATCCATGTTTTCCTTCACGTGTCTACTACTACCTTGCCTCCAAAACTATACCAATTCCCTTGTGTGTTATTTTCCCAATCTTACCATTAGTATAAACTTTCTACTCTACCGTCACATCCTCTAGTACTTTCATCAATATCCTAATGGTACTTCAACCAACTTCTCATAGCATGACATCTCGTTCCCATGACCACTCAACTAACTTTACTTACTCCCTTATTCCCGTAACTAATCTAAGTTTCAAAACTCCACAAATCTTAATCATTCCTTCAACACAACCTTTAAACCAAAACACATCTCTCCATTATAGTATCTAACCATAAGTAATACTACCCAACTCTATCCTCTCATCCTAACGTTCCCACAACCGCATAAATAAATCAACCATGACGTGTAACAAAAGAATTCCAAACAATCGTGTCCCAAAATAAAATATAGGGTAAAACGAACCCTAGCTAAAACAACTGAAAACAAAACAATGTAATCCGAAAAATCAATGGAGTGTTCCAACAACGAAAAATGAGACTCGTCACGATTAGGATTACCAAATTTTGATACGTTAGAAAATTTAAAAATTTCATCCCAATTAGTTACTTCTCATAATAACCAAACTCCCATACTACTAAAACCAATCATACTCGTTATTAACCATAAACTCATCCTTTATCTTCATCATTTTATCAAGATATCAACTAATTAGTATACTATAATCTTAACCATTATCTTGTTTACCCATATTAAACTTATTTCACTTGTTATTATGAAACCAATACATGTTTATAAATTACAGTGATTTTTTTCATTTTATTCTATATTATTATTATTATTTTATAAAATACATTTTGGCTGGTTATAACTAAACTACTACACGTTTACAAGGTGTGGTGTTATTATTATCATTACTATAACAAAATCTCCCTTATTACTCTTGCCGTCTAGTTAAATACTTCTAAAATTTTAACTACACTTAAGAAAATTTTTGTAAAATTTCTTTACCCCTTTAAAATGTATTATCACATGTTACATAGAAAACTAATCCAATTATTTTCAAGACAAATTTTTTTTATAGCTTACTACCACAAACTTAAAAAAAAATATGTAAGTCATGATATCACACCATACACTTACAAATTATTTTCCAAACCGTTTTCCTATAATCAGCCATACTTATTTGTAAGAAAATTTAGTAGTTCTCATTAGTTAAGTACATACCCGAATTTAGACACACATCAAAAGACTCAAAACATCGTTGGAACTCCATTAAACTCCAGCACCATAAAACACGAGCAAACACAAGGTACGTTCAAGTTATAATAAGTTAATAACTACTGAATGACCATATATCATAACTTAACACATACTCGTATATATGCATCCGCATATATATATATATATATATATATATATATACCTATTAAATCACCCAAAACATACTCGTTACCATACATGTCAGATCAATCAATCGCGTCATACACTCGTTTTTCCATACGAGAAATCACCATCTTACCACAAGGCATAAAACCCATCACTAAAAACGAGTCCATGTCATGTGACCCCATAATCACACAACATGAGTATAACCCAAACATATAATACACTCAAAAATAGCCATATCATAGGCAGCTGTTTCATAAACCCATATATTATAAATATACCCAAACTCCACATCTCATCATATACAAGCATGTACTAGCCCTCTTTCATGCAATCATACTTGAGAACCCATTGAATTTGTGGTACTTGTATAACTATGTTGGCCACCATACTTATACAATTACCATTTCCCCAATGCACTCCCTCCTATGATGACACTTATAAGAATCAATACAACATATAACACATAAATCCATCTACTCACATAAGCTCATAACCACATAACCAAAAAAAGTCCAAAACTCCATCCATTAAAATAACATAGTCAAACTCTTGAAATACATAAATCCATAGTCTAGCTAAAACAGCATAGACTAAATTCAAAACGAAAACATAATCAGTTATAAGTCATGTCGCCCATAAGAGCGGAAACAACTTAAAATCCTTCATATCCACCTACTCCTAATAACTCGAACCACCACATGATTCTTAGGGAACATGACTTAAAAATCAAAAGAAAAATACTATACCTCAGGTACATAAAATAACTCAACAAAAGATAGAAACTACCATGTACCAAATTATGTACTATAATGTACAATTTAAGTAAAATACTACAATGACTAGCGTGGATGATTAGGGTTCAACCAGCACTAGTCACACCCCGAAAAGAAAATAACAAGTGGCTAAGTATGAACTACTATGGTTCAACCCATACTAGTCAAAACTTAACAAACATCGCAAGTAAAAACCAATAACATCCAGAAAACTTTAATTAATATAAAATGCACACATACTCCTATGACTCCTATATGCAGGGACCCTTAAGCTATAGACTAGGTTACTAGACTAGTCAACCTAATTCTCTATAACCATTGTCTCTGATACCATTTTGTCACACCCCACCATGGCGGAATATGGGGCGCGACGTATGGATATCATCACAACAATAGCGTGTCCATAGAGATAACTAAATGAAATGGAAATATCATAAATGGTGACACAATGTCATGAAGATATCTCATCAATGCAGGAGTCTAGGTAAGTAGGTAACAGTCCTACCTCTTACCCAAGACAAACAAATAACACAAACAAATCAACATATAGGTTCATAGTATCACTTATTGAAATAAACAGAAAAATAAACTAAGAAGGAACGGGGATCTCCTTCTAAATGCATTCCTACGCGACTCCAATCCTAACCACATATGTTCTCACGCTTAACCACTTTATCACCTGAAAGAGACACTAAAACACGTCAACATAATGTTGGTGAGAGTCATAGGTTTAGACTCCAAACAAAAACAGATTATAATAAGCTGTGAACAACCATAAACCACTAAAAATATGGACAATGTGCTACAAGTATGGATTAACAACTAACATTCAAGATCAATCATTCTAAACCAAATCCAAGGCTCCCAGCCTTACCAAACACCATGGTACCATGGGCGCCCATACACCTATGTACCAATCCCAAGGCCCCGCCTTGTCATTATCCATTGGTCCTATAGATTCTCACACATCTATGTACCTCCCCAATGCCCCGCTTTGTCAACATCCCCTTGGTACCAAGTCAAACCACAATAAGTGAGATGGTATGTGTCCCCCGATCCAAATCATAAACACAATCAAGAATCACATAGCAGTTAATCACATAAGTGCACACACAAGTCCATTACAAACCATAAAAACATTCACATCATTAGTTACAAAGCCATACAGTGTCTCTTCCATCCCATCTGGAAGTCAAAAACATAAAAAGATATGGGACTATGAAACTCACCTGATTGAGCTTCTCCAAAAATCCGCGTACTAGAAAAAAGCTAACAAACAAAAGCACACAATCAAAACATGGACCAAACACTAAGATGGCTCATCAACCCATGATGGACATATAACCTTCTCCCATATATATACCTCATTTATATACTCTAACCATCTCATTACACCCCTCTATAAAGCCCTTAACTTAGTTTACTTCATAACCCGTCTCTTTAACATTTTACCCAAAACAGTCCCGACTTTTAGGTCTCCAAACTATAAGCCAAACGCCCACCTAACCATACCCATGATCTCTATAAAGGAAACCCTATTCTCTTACGTATGTCAGCTAACTCCTCCCTTTTGCCCCAACCTTAAAGCTACTGCTAATGCCCGGATATATATATATATATACTTCTGCCTATCCGTATATTACCGATTTTGAACATACAAAAAGTTTGTTATGATTAGGGGGTCTTACCCTAACCCATTTGCTTAGCCACCCTTCAGGTCTCTTATTTAATATATAAACCAACTACCATGCTCATTAGAGGGCTCAAGTGTACTCCTAAGTACCCTAATCACCTTAAAACATTAAATTAAACCCGACTGATTTCAAAACTGTTTTGACCTCCGACTGTTGTAACCTGTATTTGACCCACCTCCCAACCTTCAATTTAGTTCTCGTTTCTTGAAATCGTAAGCCACTTCAAATACCTATTCAGGGATGCTTGGATCGCAAAATAAGGGTTTGTATAACTCTAGATATGATCAAAACAATGACCCAAAAATTCTGCCCAGTTTTTAAAAATGAATCTAACACAATTAACCTAATTAATTACCATCACCATAAATATTTATTAACCCTAATTATTCTAATCATGTTCATATCCTTAATTTATAGATTTCATAATTAACCTAACCCCAAATCCATCATGTATTGATTAATAATGCTTTAAAAATAATTTAATTGAAAAGAGGATTAAAGGTTATACCTTAAAATTAATGGAAGATGAAAATTATGAAGAATCCCTAAAAGACTCCATTGATGCCGACTTATTTTTGATTTCCAGGTGATTATGAAGTGTTTTTATTAATAAAAACATTATATACTTATTCCTAACAAGTCCTAACCCAAGTACACAAGTTCACTTTCCTTTTTTTTCTTTTTTTTTCTTTCCTTTTGTTTTAATTGTATACAACCGACCCCTAGCTCATAAATTTCGTTTTTTTTAATTTAAATTATTAATAATTGTAATAATAATATTACCTTAATTTTCCTTAATTTATTTCAGCTTCTAAAGCCACCAAAACCTCAAAACCGTAAAACTAGTCAAATTTACGCGTATACCGTAAAAGACGTAAAAATATACAGTTTTATAAAAACTCTTGAAATATGAAATAAACTAATTAACTAAGTCCTAAATGACTTAAAACCATCCCGAAAAATACTCCCGTGACTAAATACCTCTTTCGAGACCCCTAAATGCAAAACCCTAAACCGTAAAAATACGATTTTCTATAATACATATACGTATACGTAAAACCACTAAATAGCACCATCTCATTTTATAGTCACTACCATGTGAGCTCATGAACATGAAAAAATCATACACTGTTTCACTCACAAGGTACACCATACCCGAAACAATATCCAAACCACAATCTATACACACCAATTAGCACATAAACACATAAAGACACGTAATTTCCCAAAATATGCTCAAACATAAAACTAAGTGACGAACCTCAAAAACGCGGTTGTCACATCACTCCCTCCTGATAGAAATCTCGTCCCGAGATTTACTCCTTAGGATCAAACACACAAACCACAAATCATATGTGGATACTTGTTCTAAATGAACTCCTCTCATTTCCATGTGTACTTTAGTTCATGTCTCAAATTACTACATATACCTGACTTCTCAATACAATATATTCAAACAGTGTGGAGGTCGGACCTAAGCTTCTGTGACAAGTCCACACAAACTGAACCGGGGCGGCTTTCCCCATATATCTGTTAATTATACTAGCGGTTAACCCATCATAGGTTAATTAACGGTCCATAATTGAGGCTTTAACAAAGGCAATCACTTAATGCAATTCAAAGGTAACCACGGGTCCATTCATAGAGGGATAAGCATACCATAAAAGACTTGTGTTCTAAGTTTATAAAAACATGTATTCCCCCTCGCGGGTTTAAAATCCATTTACAAAATAGTGTAAAAGCAAAGCTATAGACTTACTAGATAATATGCAAAGCTAGTAGTAGTAGTGATCGCCGAAGTGAAGATGCCTCCCAAATATATACACATCAAAAGCCGCCACCTAACAAATAAGGTGCGTGCTTAGCAACATACTTAAGTATTTCAAATCATACTTAGTATAATAAAATCAATGACTCAAAATAGTATGTACATAGACATGACCAATCAATGCAAGTGATTCCTTCTAAACCCCACAACATGTACTAGCTTTCCAAACTAGCACCTTCGATATTGATCCATCTCAATATGCCAAATCAATATGATTCAAGTACCCTAAATGGGTCTTCAATCTCAGAATATACACTCACACATAAGACTTATATCCTCTTAGGACTTTGAGAAGCTAATAGTTTAGCCTCTCGCCTCAAACTATGACGCGAGGTTAAGTACCTCCCAAATAGTACTCAGCCGGTACTTACCAAAAGTACACGTTGTTTTCCCTACCTAAACAACTCCGTTTTCGACGAAACTTGGCGAAAACCTCACTTATGATCTGTGTAAGACTCGGTTTAAATTTCATTCAATGATTCACATTTTAGAACCACCTGCTCGACACATCTTTAGACTTTTAAAACCGAACAGTTTTGCACACTTGCATCGTAAAACTATTTTGACCTTGTTAAACATTTCCATTTACAAAATCGCCACTTGACTTTGAAAATAGACTCAAAATGCTAAGTTTAGAACCCAACAAAAGCCTTTGATCAGTTTCAAAACTCAACTTATAGTCCCCGTGATTCGATTCAAATATCGACAACAATTTCGTATTGTGTCAATACTCGTCTCCTGGTACACGAATAATCAAACTAGCATAACTTTTGACTCGCTTGGAGTTAAAAGCTCTATCTTATATCGAAACGAGCGTCTCGACGACTACTACAACAATATCCAATAACATCAAACTTTATTCAAGCCTAAAATTGGCAGAATTGCCTTAAACCCACTGATGTAAATTGACCCATTTTTATCATCATCAACACCTCAAATACAATATACCCATCATCCTTAACATCTAATAACATCCCTAAATCACTTGCATGATTCATACTTTCAAAATCCACATCAAAAATAATACATGCAACACTTTTAAAATCAAATATAATAATAATAACACATCCTACAACAATAAAAATGGACCAAACATTACTTGATCATCATGAAAATCTTTGAAAAACAAGAGTTAATGCATCTGTGAAATTTTTATTCCAAAATGATTACCTTTTAATTTCCAACATGGATCTTCAATTAGTTTTTGCAAATTCAAACTAGAAATCAAGATCAAGGGGGTGTTTATGTTGGTGATGGTCACGGCATAGAGAGAGGGAGAGGGTAGAGAGATGAAATTTTGGTGGTTAGTGATATGTATGTGTTTGTTGGTGCCTTTTATATGGTGGGGGAAGGGTAGGAATTGCAATTAGTGCATTCTTTTGGGCCAAGTTGTAAAATATTAGCTAAAAAGCGGAAAATGACTACCAGTCAATTTTAAAAATATTTACGAGTGTCGGGTTTCGTCCCAGGTTCATAAAAATATGAATCTTGTTTGTTAAATTGATCGGTTTAATAATTAAACGCACACAAAACGAAATATTATAGTTCGACCCGACTTAATACGTAATGAAATAAAATTTCATAAATATCAAATATCGAAATAATCGATACTAAAATATAATATTTGGGCATCCATTGGCATCGCGGTCACTATTAGTACTCCTCAATTGTCACAACAATTAATTATAGCTACACATTACTGGTTTCAACTAAAACCGTCAAATATAATAATACTCATCATTACTTAGAAATTACAAATCCGTTACATAATTAGGATTTAATAATGACGTCAAGTTCGGTTTTTTCCAGAAATACTTAACAAAAACGGGCAATGATTGTGGTAAAATTACGACTTTTAGGAAAAAGAGCGTAAATAGGGAAAGTATTAAGTGATGATTTAGGAAAATCAAGCACTAATGACCCAATGAAGTTCCAAGTTCGTTTCCCAAGGAGGTATATGTGTGTGACTAAGATATAGCAAGGTTTAAGATTAATATTGGTTAGAAAGGGATGAGAAAAGAGGATGACGAAGACGTGAAATTAATTACTACGACGACTACACGTAAAATCGTAAAATAATCAAAAATAAAAATTAATTCTAAAAATTACCAAAAATTCACCAAAAATCAAAATAAATAAACTAAGAGTTTACCAATGATCAAAACTTTTTCAAACCTTTTAATTAATTAAAAATTCAATTTTTAAAGGCTAATTAAAGCCCTAAAAATCAAATTAATTATCAAAAAGCCCAAATAAAGATTTTTCAATTAGTAAACCTCTAAAATGACCTAAAAAGATTAAAAACTATTTTTAGAAATTTTTAAACTAAGAAAAACTATTTAAAATGATTTAAAAAGTATTAAAACTTAAAATAATTATAAAAATTAATCTAAAGATGATAAAATTAATCTAAGAGTTGCAAAAATCCTATTTTAATGTATTTAAGCTAAGAAAAATGTGAAAAGTGCAAAAATGTGAAATTTGAAAAATAATAATAAAATAATATTAAAATAATATTAAGAATCCAAAAATTATAAAAAACTCTAAAAACTTGCAAACTAGTTTATTTTAACCTAAATAAACAGAAAATGAAAGTGAAATGACCAGAATACCCCTATTGGGCCCTCAAATGGGCCAAAACCAAAAACAGTCAACACTAATGGGCTTTTTAGCCCAAAAAGTCAAACTTGGCCCAATTGACTTGGAAAAACCCAATCTGACTCAAAATTTAATTCTAAACACAAAACTCTGAAGGCCCAAAAGCTGAAAGTGAGCTTATCACAGCTTATTAAGCAAACAGCTTATCCTTATTGGGCCATTAAGCCCATTAAGCAATAAGCTAATGCCATAAGCTCTAATTTGACACAAAACCTTCTTTTGGGATGCTAAAGAGATCTGTAAAAAGAAATTTTGAAAAAGCACACTCAATAAGCCAGAAATAAGTAAAGTATAAATCCACAAAACGACAAAATAGTCGGGTTTGAGATTTAGGGCACCTCAGGACTTGATTTAACTTACAAAATGTCACAAATGAACTTAATAAGCCAAAACAATCAACAAAATTCCAATAAACAAAACCAATAAGCCAGAATAAGCCAATAAGCACTTTTGAAAAAGTCAATTAAGTTGGTTTTCTAGTCAAACCCTAAAGTCAACACACCAAATGCTCCAGTATGAACAAATGGGTCAAATAATGAGCACCTATTACAAAATCCAAGTTGTTGCTGGTTAAAATAAGCTATTATAGCTTATTGATAAGCTGAAACCCAAAATACACTAGTAGTGGCTAGCAGTAGGGGAAAGGAGTTCCCACTACTTTGACTATTTGACCAAGCTTTTTAGAGAGATCCCGTTGGATTCAAATGGAAACAAGGGCACCCTTGTGATCAGTGAATCACAAGGAGTCAATATCAACAAAGAAATCACAAATTGGTTCACACAATAAGCCCAGATTAATCAAACAGTCTACAGATCTAGTACAGATATGGAAAATAAGCTGTTATGAACAAATAAGCAGATATAGCATGAATAAGCCAGCCAAATTCAACAAGATGCATACACAAGCTATATAAACTATGATTAAGCATAAACAAACTTAAACCAGCCACTAAATCAAAGTATGGAACAAGATTAAAGCAAATTACACCTTCTGATATGAACTACAAGAACACATGCACAATTTGTTGATCTAATTGACCACAGATCCAATTTCAAGCACTCAAATCTCTTTCCCTGGTGTTATTAACTAGGTTTAATCACTTGTTAGCCCTAGTCTATGATTAGATCTAGGTGTCCCTTAAACCACAGCCAAATTTATCAAGTAAACAAGATTTTATAGCCTTTTTTTAGGATCTAGGTGTTTCAAACCACAAAACCTGCAGACAAATGACCAAGTATATCTGTAAAACAAGTACCAACAACCACAAACACAAAACACCTATTCAATATCCCACAAATCCTGCTTATGCAGTTAACCCAAACACCCCTTAATAATCTGTTTTGACAAATTTTCAAAGGATAATCCAGATTCAACCCACAAATCAAGTTAACAACACCTCAATAACATCAAACCAACACAAATAAACAAGATTCATCCACAAAAACACAAATTCAACAATAATCATGCAATATCACCAAAATTCAGAAAAATAAAGAGAAATTTGAAAAAGGAGAAGGGTGCAAACCTCCAAGACCTACATCCAGGCCCTGGATTGTTTGAGTTGAGGTACTAGCAGAACAAGTACCAACTTCTAATGCTGCTAAGATGAACAAACAAACAAGTGAGATCAAAACAGATAGAAACCTTTGATTTATGAAAACAAGTGTTTTAATCCTTAAAACCTTTTTTCAAAACCAATAAAACATGAAAGTGGAACTCAGATTCAGGCTATTCTAACACCAACTTTTAATAAACATAAAAGAGTTTTCACAAATTTCAGAAAATCAAATTTTATTAACTTAAAAAGGAATTACAAAGATTGATAGCCAAAATCTGGAACAAAGGGACTCTCACAGGTTGAGGTTATAGCCATATGCTAAGCTAACACTATTTACAAACCCTAGAAGTGAATTTCCAATATTGTCCTTGAGGTCTTCTAGACGATTCTTTGATGTGAGCTGTCCAAAATGATCATAGACGTTTATCTTAGCTTTGGGGTTAAGCTAGGAGTCTTGGCCATTGATCCTGACACGTGGCAAGCCTTGGAGAGAAAGTTGTCATGTGATGGGTGAAACGGTTTAGGGTGTGGGACCCTTTGGTGAGTGGAGAAGAGGGTTTTAAGGTTGGGATGAGTTTCTGCTTGTGTGAATCAAACGGGGGAACAACTAATTGCAATTTACCCTTTGTTGGTAAAAAGTAAATTCTGGGTTCTTTACTTGCTACAGTAAAACGTTTGATCCGTTTGTTTAGGAAGGGATTTGTTTGGCGCGTGTTTAGGAGTTTAAACTTCTAAATATGCAGCTTTGGCCCTTGTTCTTTGGCAAAAGGTTTATAACAAGTATTTCAGCCCATATAAACGTATTCCCTTTGTAATTAAAGTTTCCCTTCACATTTTTGGCACAAAACTTTTCCAAAAAGATATCAAGGGTTGTTTTTGCCATTTTTCCATAATTCAAGGGCTGATCTTGGACATTCTTGATCTTCAAAGGTCTTCAATGTATCTTTGGCTTTATGAGGGACCATAATTGACAAATTAGATTTGATGAGGGACTAATATTGCCATTTCTTCAAAGTTGATGGACCTTTTTGCAATTTTGACAAACTTAAGGGACCAAACTTGTAATTATGAATTCACAAGGGTTTTAAGTGTCATTTCTTCATTGTTTGAGGATCAATCTTGCATATCTTCAAGTCTTCAAGGGTAAATGTTGGATAATTCATGATCAAGGGCCCGGTTCTTTGTACGGCTTCGTTTCTCGTGTCCGTTTTTCCTTGTTTCTTGTGATCTTTTATCTTTTTCACGATATCCATACCTATAATACACAAGTAAACAAACACAAGCATATATATGGTATTTTATGACATTTTTATGCAGTTAAAGCCCGAAAAGAACGATGAGATCATGTATAAATGCCATCTCATCACTCCCCCATACTAAGCCATTGTCGTGCCCTCACGCAATGCTAGAATAAAGTATCAAAGCATCACCAAAGTTCCATTTTATTAACCTTTATTGAAAAGTAAAAAACTTGCAACAATACTATGAGGATGTGTAAAGACATAATGTATGATTTTCATCACTAATGTGACTTTTAGGGTCAAAGAATAGAAACAAGTAAATGTCCCTTAGAGTAAATTTCGTCATCCTTGATTGTCATACATTCCATGCTAAGTGCAAAAACGAGATCATTGTTGGTACAAGTCACAATGCTAACACTACTTATACGTCCAAATTGTGTAATACTTTTTCTCCCCGCAATCCTAGTTATTATAAAAGTAAATGGGTTACTAGCATTTTTAACTATTTGTCATGGATCACAAGTGATTCATATTGACTTATTTGAGTAGTTATTAGTCCGAAAGCAATGTAGCACGATTTAATCGATGCTTAGCCGAAGGACAAAATCTTTTAAAACGGCTTCTGGTGTATCTCCTTAAGTTCATATCTTGGCATAACTCGTTCACGATTTGAGACCTTTCTCGGACCGATATTTGGCATGTACTTCATACTTCAAATCTTGGGAAGACGTTCTTGAAATTATGGTATTCTCTTCATATATTTGGAATTTCTTCACTTGACGTTTTTGAGAGATTCTTCATATTTGGACCACGACTTCATCATTTTTCTTCAATCTTTATTTTGGACTTTGATATATAACGATCCGCCTCCTTTTCGGACTTGGATATATTTATCCTCATACCTTGTAAGGGTCTTTTTGGATAGACTTTCTCCATGATCTTTAGGGGAGTAATTGCTTTTCGTCGTGTGTCTCGATCCTTCATATTGATTTAGGAATCATGATACTTCACATTATCTTAGATCTTTAGCAAAAAAATAGGGCTCCTCATGCCTTGTTAGGGCATTTTTGGATCTTCACCAATCTTCGCGTCCCGCTTCAATAAGTTATGCCTTGGCTATGAACTCTATTCAACCCCGATCAACTTTTAAACGATCTTGCGCTAGAGGCTAAGTAACCTTTCAAATCATACGACCTTACTTATTGCAATTATTTTTTATTCCTAATGCATTGATCTTATGGGAAGAAAAAGCCACAATAAAAAACATATGAGTTTTTGAAAGAACATTTTCATGTTCTACGTTTAGCATGATCACTTGTCTAACTCTATCACTTCTCATTCTTCACTATATAAAGACCTCTAATTAAAGAGACTCGTGAATACTTAGCCATGCAAGTCAAAATTAAGCCAAATTTGGATTAGCTATCATTAAGACTATATCAAATCGAAGTTTTGGGTTTTCAAGCCACCTATAGGATCTTGCACTTTCTTGGACTTTTTCAAGTTTAAAAAATGCATTTTATAGTTCCCTTGATAAGTGACTTTCTAGGATCAATTATAGGAACTTGCGAAAAGTTCTTGTTCTTAACCCGAATGAGCTAAGACTTTCGCGTTTTAAAGTTCCCTATATAAAAGTCTAGCAGAAGTTGAATTGAGCGGGTTAAGGAATGTAAATGGCTCCAAATGCCCATCAAGTCAAAAATTAGCTCTTATTCTACCCATCGGAAAATATATATTCGTGTCTCAAAAACACTTATGAAAACTAAGGAAAATTTTAAAATTTGGCCATTTTTAGCCTTATTAGCAACAAAACAAAACATTTAAAGTTGGAAAACGTGAGGGTGTAGCAAAGCAAGTACCTATTCACCTCTCCCCCATACTAAGCCATTACCGTGCCCTCACGCAATGCTAGAATAAAGTATCTAAGCATCACCAAAGTTCAATTTATTAACCTTTATTGAAAAGTAAAAGACTTGCAACAATACTATGAAGATGTGCAAAGACATAATGTATGATTTTCATCACTAATGTGACTTTTAGGGTCAAAGAATAGAAACAAGTAAATGTCCCTTAAGGTAAATTTCGTCATCCTTGATTGTCATACATTCCATGCTAAGTGCAAAAATGAGATCATTGTTGGTACAAGTCACAATGCTAACACTACTCATATGTCCAAATTGTGTAATACTTTTTCTCCCCGCAATCCTAGTTATTATAAAAGGAAATGGGTTAATAGCATTTTTAACTATTTTTCATGGATCACAAGTGATTCATATTGACTTATTTGAGTAGTTATTAGTCCGAAAGCAAAGTAGCACGATTTAATCGATAGTTAGCCGAAGGACAAAATCTTTTAAAACGGCTTCTGGTGTATCTCCTTAAGTTCATATCTTGGCAT
Organism: Glebionis coronaria; assembly: GCA_025667525.1. Taxonomy (NCBI): domain Eukaryota; kingdom Viridiplantae; phylum Streptophyta; class Magnoliopsida; order Asterales; family Asteraceae; genus Glebionis; species Glebionis coronaria. The sequence goes on from CM046881.1 coordinate 123,081,069, forward strand.
AACTCGTTTCACGATTTGAGACCTTTCTCGGACCGATATTTGGCATGTACTTCATACTTCAAATCTTGGGAAGACGTTCTTGAAATTATGGTCTTCTCTTAATATATTTGGAGTTTCTTCACTTGACGTTTTTGAGAGATTCTACATATTTGGACCACGACTTCATCATTTTTCTTCAATCTTTATTTTGGACTTTGATATACAACGATCCGCCTCCTTTTCAGACTTGGATATATTTATCCTCATACCTTGTAAGGGTCTTTTTGGATAGACTTTCTCCATGATCTTTAGGGGAGTAATTGCTTTTCGTCGTGTGTCTCGATCCTTCATATTGATTTAGGAATCATGATACTTCACATCATATTGGATCTTTAGCAATAAAATAGGGCTCCTCATGCCTTGTTAGGGCCTTTTTGGATCTTCACCAATCTTCGCGTCCCGCTTCAATAAGTTATGCCTTGGCTATGAACTCTATTCAACCCCTAGCAACTTTTAAACGATCTTGTGCTAGAGGCTAAGTAACTTTTCAAATCGTACGACCTTACTTATTGCAATTATTTTTTTTATTCCTAATGCATTGATCTTATGGGAAGAAAAAGCCACAATTAAAAACATATGAGTTTTTGAAAGAACATTTTCATGTTCTACGTTTAGCAAGATCACTTGTCTAACTCTATCACTTCTCATTCTTCACTATATAAAGACCTCTAATTAAAGAGACTCGTGAATACTTAGCCATGCAAGTCAAAATTAAGCCAAATTTGGATTAGCTTTCATTAAGACTATATCAAATCGAAGTTTTAGGTTTTCAAGCCACCTATAGGATCTTGCACTTTCTTGGACTTTTTCAAGTTTAGAAAATGCATTTTATAGTTCCCTTGATAAGTGACTTTCTAGGATTAATTATAGGAACTTGCGAAAAGTTCTTGTTCTTAACCCGAATGAGCTATGACTTTCGCATTTTAAAGTTACCTATATAAAAGTCTAGCAAAACTTGAATTGAGCGGGTTAAGGAATGTAAATGGCTCCAAATGCCCATCAAGTCAAAAATTAGCTCTTATTCTACCCATCGGAAAATATACATCCGTGTCTCAAAAACACTTATGAAAACTAAGGAAAATTTTAAAATTTGGCCATTTTTAGCCTTATTAGCAACAAAACAAAACATTGAAAGTTGGAAAACGTGAGGGCGTATCAAAGCAAGTATCTATTCACCCCCATACTAAAAGTAAACATTGTCCTCAATGTTTCGAGTCTAAAGGTGGAGCACCCCCATACTAGAGACGGAGAATCGAATGCTTAGGATCTAGCATGGAAAGGGTGATCAACAATATATCTAAAGCCGTTTATGAATTATGCTAAAAGATAATTGTTAGAACAATAAAGGATATGTCAATGGATTCGTGAAAAACTTCTTCAAGCAAACGATAGAGGCTCACGTAAACGAACACGAGAGTCTTCAATCGTAGATGATGATGATCTAGATAACACAATCACAAACAACCACGAGACAACGAGTTGGAAGGGTACAAATCCCCTCATTAGTTATTAGAAAGCATAAAAGGATAAGCATGGGATCTCCCCCACGAGTCACCTCGTTTTTGTTTACCGAGTCATGAGCTCGACTCGATCCCCTCAATGCTAATTATCATTGGGGAAGGTGACTTGGTCGAGGTCAACCATTGAAGGAATTTCCCCACCAAAGTAGTGCTTAAGCCTTTGTCCATTCACCTTGAAGTTAGGACCATCATCTTGAGCTAGCTCGATGGTCCCATAGGGAAACACTTGTGTCACGGTGAAAGGACCCGACCAACGAGATTTCAATTTTCCGGACCATATCTTAAGTCGAGAGTTAAAAAGTAACACTTAATCACCAACATTAAAAACCCGGTTTTTAATCTTTGCATCATGAAATTTTTTAGTCTTTTCTTTGAAAATAAATGAATTTTCATAAGCATTGTCTCTTAATTCATCCAATTCATTCAATTGTATTTTCCGGTGATCTCCCGTAGTCTTTAAGTCAAAGTTTGCATGCTTAAGGGCCCAATATGCCTTGTGCTCCAATTCAATGGGCAAATGACAATTCTTCCCATAGACTAACTTATAAGGAGTGCAACCGATAGGTGTCTTATAAGCGGTCCTAAAGGCCAATAAAGCGTCATCGAGTTTGTCGGACCATGAAGCACGGTTTTCTCCAATCGACCTCTCTAAAATCCTCTTCAAGGCTCGGTTCGAAACCTCGACTTGCCCACTCGTTTGCGGGTGATAAGACGTAGAAAAACGATGAGTAACTCCATATTTCTTTAAGACCTTCTCGAATTGGTCATTACAAAAATGGGTTCCACGATCGCTTATAATAGCACGAGGGGTTCTGAACCGAGAGAATAGTTGCTTCAAAAACTTCACTACCACACGAGCATCATTAGTAGGTAAAGCCTTAGCTTCCACCCACTTAGAAAGGTAGTCCACCGCGACGAGGATATACTTGTTACCATGAGACGATGGGAACGGCCCCATAAAGTCTATGCCCCAAATGTCGAAAATCTCACACACTTGAATTATGTTTTGCGGCATTTCATCACGTTGAGACGATTTTCCTTGACGTTGGCACGAATCACACGACTTCACAAATGCGTGTGCATCACGATAGATAGAAGGCCAAAATAAGCCGGCATCGAACACTTTCTTAGCCATGAGATTAGCACCGTGGTGACCACCCGTGGGTCCCTCGTGACAAGCTTTAAGGATATTAGAAGCTTCGGCACCAAAAACACAACGTCGAATGAGTTGATCCGCACAAACCCGAAAGAGATAAGGGTCGTCCCAAAAATAGAACTTGACGTCACGAAAGAATTTCCGCTTTTGTTGTGTCGTCATACCCTTGATTATGAAATTGCCCACATGGTAATTTGCAATGTCGGAAAACCATGGGGTGGTGTTTAGAATTCACTACACCGAGAGTCTCGAGAGGAAATGTTTCAGTGATTTCCTTGTTCTCGAAAACATCTTTGTGAGGATCTTCTAGACGAGAGAGATGATCGGCCACTAGATTCTCTGCTCCTTTTTGTCAAGCACGGTGACATCAAATTCTTGGAGGAGGAGCATCCAACGAAGCAATCTCGGCTTAGCATCTTGCTTAGCTAAGAGATATTTGATAGCCGAATGGTCAGTATACACGATGCTTTTAGTTAAGACGATATAAGGTCGGAATTTCTCAAAAGCATAGACCATGGCAAGGAATTCCTTTTCCGTTGTGGTGTACTTTAATTGAGCCTCGGTCATCGTCTTACTAGCATAATGGATAGGACGGAAATGCTTTTCATAGCGTTGCCCTAAGACGACCCCTATAGCATAATCACTTGCATCGCACATGATTTCAAAGTGTAATTCCCAATTAGGAGCAACAAGATGGGAGCTTTGGTAAGTTTCCTTTTAAGAGTTTCGAAAGCTCTAACACAATCCTCATTGAAATTAAAAGGAGCATCCTTCTCGAGAAGGTGTGTCATAGGTCGAGAGATTTTCGAAAAGTCTTTGATGAAACGACGATAAAAGCCCGCGTGGCCTAGGAAACTCCTAACTCCTTTAACGGTTTTGGGATGAGGTAACTTGGCGATGACGTCTACCTTAGCTTTATCGACCTCATTCCCCGCTTTCGATACCTTATGTCCTAAGACGATTCCTTGTTTACACATAAAATGATGTTTTTCCCAATTAAGCACAAGATTGGTTTCTTCACAACGTTTTAACATTTGCTCGAGATTAGATAAACATGATGTGAATGAATTTCCAAATACCGAAAAGTCATCCATAAACACTTCCATCGACTTCTCGATCATATCGTGAAAAATTGCCATCATACACCGTTGAAACGTACCCGGTGCATTACAAAGTCCGAAAGGCATCCTATGATAAGCAAACGTTCCATACGGACACGTAAACGTAGTCTTCTCTTGATCACGAGGGTCGATAGGGAATTGAAAGTAACCGGAAAAACCATCTAAAAAGCAATAGAATTCATTTCCCGCGAGTCGCTCCAACATTTGATCCATGAAGGGCAAAGGAAAGTGGTCTTTACAAGTGGCGTCATTTAACTTTCGGTTGTCAATACACACCCTCCAACCGGTCAAAACACGAGTGGGAATTAACTCGTTGTTTTCATTAGGCACAACGGTCATTCCTCCGTTTTTAGGGACACAATGGATTGGGCTCACCCATGGGCTATCGGAGATAGGATAAATCATTCCCGCGTCAAGGAGTTTCAAAACTTCCTTTTTAATGACATCGTGAATTTTGTGATTCACCCTCCTTTGACTTTGAATTGCGGGTTTGTAGTCCTCCTCCATTAAAATCTTGTGAGTACAAAATTTTGGGTCAATACCCTTAATGTCGGAAATTTTCCACGCAATTGCCCCTTTATGAGCTTTAAGAACTTCAAGAGCTCGGTTTTTTCATCATTAGCAAGACCTCTTGCAATAATAACTGGCAACTTGTCATCACCTCCCAAGAATGCGTTTTCAAGGTGAGAAGGAAGATCTTTCAATTCAAGGATAGGTGGTTCCTCGATTGAAGATTTTGGTTCAACACTCATAACTTCCATCGGCGGAAGAAATGGTGGAATAGAAGTATCATCACTAATCAACACCTCATCTTCATTGTCGATATCATTTGAAGTGAAATCGCCTCCTTGGAATGGAGTGAGATTTGGTGTAGAATTAGCAAGAATCGGATCCAAAATAGTGGGATTGCCACTTGACGAGCTATCGGAAAAACCTAACACTTCTTGTGAAAACTCATCGCAAACCACATCAACTAAGTCAATGTGATTGATGGTAGCGATTGCATAAACATGAGAAGGTTTTGAGTTTTGAGTAGCGTTTATAACAAGTTCCTCTTCGTTGAATCTCAAAGTGATAGTTCTTGCATGAACGTCGATAAGCGATCTCGAGGTGTCTATAAATGATCGACCTAAAATTAGAGGAACTTTAGGATCCGCGGGGATGTCAACTACTATAAAATCAACGGGATAGTAGAACTTCCCCACTTTCACGAAAACATCTTCGGCTACCCCACATGCTAAAATCGTAGAATGATCGGCCATCTCGATAGACATGTTCGAAGGAATAAGAGCCGGAAGCGAAAGAGATTTCCAAATGGAAAACGGCATCAAATTAATGCTCGCACCAAGATCGGACAAGGCGAGGCATTCTTTCATATCTTGTATGTCACAAGGAATGAGAAACTTTCCGGGGTCACTAACTTTTTCCGGTATGCGGTTAAGATAAACCGAAGAACAATTAGCAAGCTTTGAAAGCTTTTCCTTATCGCTCATCATACTTTTAAAAGTGGAAGCGAAACGAGGCATATACAACAATGCGTCGGCTAAACTTACATCAAAATCCACTTGTTGAAACATTTTTATAAAAAGCTCGATTTGTTGTGTAAAACCCGCATGCTTTTACCATGCATAGTGCCCTTAGGATCGTACGTACTAGTTAAAAACTTTCCTAATATAGCATGATTATGATTACGTGTTAGGAGTTTACGTATTACGTACGTGTTAGAACACGATAAGTATTTTATATGAACGATCACGTAATAATTATTTAGCGATAGTTAATCACTAACATACGATCACGAAATCACGAACGTAATTAAAACACGAGCTATTATTAATTACGTATATATATTTAATACGAGCGTAATTAAATATATAAGAGTATGGTATTTACGTAACGAGAACATTTAAAACACGAACATAATTAAACATAAACGAGTACTAAATAACAAGACACGAAACGAGGTACGGGAACCCCACCGGGGGGTCCCTACCCGCGGCCAAACAAGGGTAATGGGCCAAGCCCATTACCAATTTTTCTAAAAGGGGGTTAAGTAATTTTTACTACTCAAAAATTACTTTACAGAAGATTCAAGAAAAACCTAAACCCTCCCTTTCTCCTCTCTTTGTGCCGCCACCTTCAATCACCAATCAAGGTGATTCCTTGATCTTGGATCTTGTTGATTTATTGCTTGTTCGTGTTTGTTCTTCATTCCCTTGATCCACGAATACGGTAAAACCTTTTAAAACCTTTTCTTTTTAATTAATCTTTTATTTTAATGATGAACATGGGATGTTTTTATAAAAACACATTAATTAAACATAGATCTAACATGTTTTGATGATTAAATAAATCAAATTGTCGATTAAGGGGTGTTTTGTTTTGGGCCGCAGGCAGCAACCGACCCCAAAGGGGTTTCGGTTTGCTTAGCCGACACAACCAAGACCATTTTTGGTCTTGGTTGGTGCGTGTGGGTCCCACGGCAGCAAGGGGTACCCCGATTTGGGTCGGGGTACGATGTCGATTCATGTCCGGTTCATGTTTTTAAGCTTTGATCCGGATCATGGTTATGTTAGTTTTGTTTATGTTATAAACTTATGTTAAAATTAAATTTATAAAAGATGGGATTAATTTAATAACATGACTTAGGTTAATTAATTATTAATAATCATGAAATTATTTAACCTAAGTATTTATATTATTAAGATTTATAATTAATTAATTATTTAAAAACCATGGATATAATTAATTAATTAACATGACTTAGGTTATATTATTAATATTTAATAATACATATTTTAACCTAAGTATTTAATATATTTAATTAAAAACATGTCATACTTTAATTAAATATTATAACCTATAGTTTAGTTAAATTACATGAAATAATTATTAAACTATACAATATATCATATGACTTAGGAAATAATCATGAAAACACTTAGGCTTATATATTTAGCTTATTTAACCAGCTTATTTCTAACTATGGAAACTTTCTATTTTTAGAAACTTAATTAAATAAGGCAGCTAATTTATTTATGGAAACCAGCTATTTTTAGAAACTTATTTATTTAAGGCAGCTAATCTATTTATGGAAACTTATTTAATTAAGGAAACTAATCTATTTATTGAAACTTTCTATTTTTAAAAACTTATCTATTTTAAGCAGTAAATCTATTTTTGGAAACTTTCTATTTTTGGAAACTTTCTATTTTTGGAAACTTCCTATTTTTGGAAACTTTCTATTTTTGGAAACTTTCTATTTTAGGAAACCTGCTATTTTTGGAAAGTTACTTATTATTACACAGTAAGTATAATAACACATGAAATAGCAGAAATACTTAATCAGAATGAACAAAATATAAGATTTAACACAGTTTAAGGCTTTAAACAGTAAAACATAGTAAGAACACATAAAATAAGCTAAGACATGACGTAAAACCAGCTATGTAATTAGTAAGCAGATACTTATTTCATGTACGTATTTATGTAGCACTAGTGTTTCGGAAGTAGGATTCTCGCAGTTCATCGTTCTCGTTCACTGGACATAAGGTACGGATTCCCGTCCTTTCAATATGGACATTCTTTCCTTATTAGGATTCCTCGTATGCAGCCAACTGTTTTCCCGTAGTATAAGTTATGTGTTTGATTGCTTATGTTTAATTAAGATTACCTATAGCCATATACATGCATGACCAGTTTCACCTAGTTTTAGAGGTACCATAACCATAACATTAGAGGCACTGATGTTATGACTTCACCACGGCGGAGTGATTGCTCGTGGCATCCCTTCAGCTTTTGGCCATTTATTTATATTTATCATGTGGGGCGTATGGGTGCATCTTAGTTACACGTTTTTATTCAGGATTACATGGTGAATGTGGTGTGTGCCTTGCATCCTTCACAAGAAGCTGATCCCTCCTACCCATAAACCAGTATATTAAATTAGAGGCAGCCCCTATAATTTGCATGATGAGGTCACCCCTTCAATTATTCATGCACGGTGGATATTCATGACCTATATTGGCTAATGGTAAAATATGACAAACAGTTTTTATAAGATAAACATAAGACTTTGAAACTACAAAACCAGTTTTATTAAGACTTAACCAGGTTATTCGGGACTTAGTTTCTTTCGCTGTTATTATGTTATATGCTTATCCTATTCATGCTTTATTGTACATCCGTGCACTGAGCGTATTGCTCAGCCGTTTTCCTTTTCTATGTTCCCAAAACGGCAGGTACTCAGGGACGCTCGTAGACACTAAGAGTATGTGCATATGGACTGGAAGCTGTCTAGCCTTCTTTACATCATGCATTTCCTTTCTTTATGATACTTATGCTTTGGACATTGTTTAGTCCTTTTCCTTTACTATACTATGTTTGTGTGTTATGAGCTTTACTTTTGGACTACCGATGTTTGATTCCGGTATTTTCCTTTATATGGTCAAGTAATGTCTAGACATTTTACCTTGTATGCTTTGATGACACGCTATAATTACTGTGATATTTCCATTTCCAAAATGGGGTGTTACAATTATGGTATCAGAGCCAAGGCTTCGACCTGTAGGCTCTCAAATATGACCTGTGATTAGTGGGTAGTCACTACGGTCTTCCTAGAACTGACAGTTGTTTTCATGCATTCATCATTTTTAAGCATACATATATATGTCATTGTTACAGGGTTTTGACTAAGTAATGGTTGGTACAGGACTGGCCCTATTTAGTAGCATGTGTTTTATCAAAACTTTTAGATTTGGGACCGACCCATAGGCGTCCCCTCGATATGTCTTTTGTTTTGGGTGAAACCAGAGGCGTTCACTCTCGAGCATACAAAGTTTTCATAAAACTGCATCATGCATTCATACACAAAAAATTTCTTGCATAAAATTTTTCTCGTGAAATTCTTTAGTATAAAATTTTTCTTCATGTATATATTTTATATTTTATGTTTTGAACTGTTTAATCATATGTTTTATGTTATACTGTCAGATGGTTCTCACACGCGAACAGGAGCAGCTCAATGCTGCAATTCAGGCTGCCATGCAAGCCTTGCTTCCTCAACTGAGGAATGACATCCGGGTTGAAGTTCAAGCTGCCAACAATCAGCAGCAGCACAATCAGCCACCTCCTCCTCCTCCTCCAGTGACATTAGCAGTATGGCTGGAGAGATTCAACAAGCCCCGCCCTCGAGCTTTTGAGAAGACAGATAGCCCCAGCGATGCTGAAAGCTGGTTGGCTAACATCGAGAAGATCTTCAACGCTATGGGTTGTGACCCCGCATACAAGGCGAGGTTGGCATGCTATCGGTTCGAAGGCGATGTACTCAACTGGTGGTTAGCTTTGATGCAATCTGAAGGTGGTGATGAGTGGGTTGCTGGTTTGACTTGGGCTCAGTTCACCTCCTCCTCCTCCTCCTCCAGTGACATTAGCAGTATGGCTGGAGAGATTCAACAAGCCCCGCCCTCGAGATTTTGAGAAGACAGATAGCCCCAGCGATGCTGAAAGCTTGTTGGCTCACATCGAGAAGATCTTCAACGCTATGGGCTGTGACGCGCATATAAGGCGAGGTTGGCATGCTATCGGTTCGAAGGCGATGTACTCAACTGGTGGTTAGCTTTGATGCATTCTGAAGGTGGTGATGAGTGAGTTGCTGGTTTGACTTGGGCTCAGTTCAAGGACAGGGTGATGGAGCAGTTCTTTCCCAAGGCTGAGCAGGACAAGCTCAAGAGAGAGTACCATGGGATCCGTCAGAGGGCTGGGGAGAATAGCAATGAGTTTATGCAGCGCTTTCTTCGCTTGGCTGGTTTCCTTGGTGCGGCAGCAGGTACTCCTGAAGAGCAGGCACATCACTTCAGATGGGCTCTTCGCACATCGGTCGCAAACAATCTGGTGTGTGCTACGTTCAATACTGTAGCGCAAGTGGCCGATGCAGCACGGAAACTGGAGATGCTGCAGGAGAGGGATGAGTTCGGGGAAGCTGAAAGACCCGACAAGAGGTAAACCTTCGTATTTAAGCGGTGATCAATCCGTATACTTTCTATATGTCAATTATTCATCTCTTTAAATGTATCTTCCAGGCAGAAAACTGGGGACCGGTCTCAGCCGGCTACTCAGCAGCAGCCTCATCAGCCCAAGGGAAACGGTCAGACTAATGACCGATCTCCTACGGATAGGCGTGGCGGTAATGACAATTACCGTAACAACGTCGGGCAATCCAGCAACAGCAGGTCCTAATACTTACGAAATTTCTTATGTTTTATGTTATAACTCATATTCTGACACTTTAGCAAATTTCTACCAGGAACCATGGAAACGGTAGGGACCAGAACTAGAGAGGTTCGCAGCCTAGCCGTCCAGCTATCACTGGTATTCAATCTTATGATTATCCGCTTCGTCCTTTGTACCCAAATATTATGTCTCATGTAAAATGTTTTATCAGGTCCTCAGTCAGCCAAAACACCTGCTGGAGGATACACTCATCCTCTTTGCTCTACTTGCCACCGTAGGCACCCAGGACCATGTCGCCGTAATACTGATGCGTTCTTCAAGTGTGGTCTTCCTGGCCATATTATGAAGGATTGCCGTAAGGGCGAGATGGAGGGTACATCGGGACATGCTGATACCAAGCCGCCTCCTACTGCCGGGCGTGTCTACACGACATCTCGAGACCAGGCCAACAAGTCTACAGGTACCATCACTGGAATCTTGTATATGTATGGTCGCGTTGCATGTGTTCTTTTCGATACAGGTGCTACTCACTCGGTTATTTCTACTACTTATGCTAAGAACATTAGGATGCCTCCCTTGCCACAAGAAAATAGGCTTACTATTTCCACGCCTTTGAGGGACTCTGTATTAATCACCCATGTATACAAGAGTCTTCCCCTAGAATTTGATGATAAGGTTCGACCTGTCGACGCACTTCCGCTGGACATGAATGACTTCGACATGATTTTGGGCATGGATTGGCTATCCAAGTATCATGCTACTATAGACTGCCATTCATATCGAGTTATCTTCGGTGATGTCAACGCACCAGAGTACATTCATAATGGGTTCATAGCCAGATGGTCTTTACAAGTCATATCCACCCTGCAAGCGCGTGCACTACTGTCACATGGCTGCGAGGGTTATCTAGCTACGGTTCACGACCTGGATGCTGAGTCTCCATCGATTCAGGATCAACCAATAGTGTCGCAATTCCAAGATGTGTTTCCAGCAGAACTTCCGGGCATACCACCTGTACGAGAAGTGGAATTCAGTATCGAACTGGTTCCAGGAGCTGAACCAATCTCCAAGGCTCTTTATCGCATGGCTCCCATAGAGCTGAAGGAGCTAAAGGATCAACTGCAAGAACTTCTTGAACGAGGTTTCATTCGACCGAGTGCATCTCCATGGGGCGCACCGGTCTTGTTTGATAAGAAGAAGGACGGCAGTATGCGTCTTTGTATTGACTATCGCGAGCTCAACAAGATTACTATTCGGAATAGGTATCCACTGCCACGCATTAACGATCTGTTTGACCAACTCCAAGGGGCCAAACACTTCTCCAAGATCGATCTTAGGTCAGGCTATCACCAGTTACGAGTCAAGGAGCAGGATATTGCTAAGACTGCCTTTCGTACTCGTTATGGCCACTACGAGTTTGTAGTTATGCCATTTGGCCTGACAAATGCTCCAGCAGTGTTCATGGATCTGATGAACAGAATCTTCCATGAATTTCTGGACAAGTTCGTCATTGTTTTCATCGACGACATCCTGATTTTCTCTAAGTCCAAGGAGGAACACGAAGACCATCTTCGTACAGTACTACAGATTCTTCGCCAGAAGCAGCTGTATGCTAAATTCTCCAAGTGTGAGTTCTGGTTAGACAAGGTGGCATTCTTAGGTCACATTGTATCAGCAGAAGAAATCACTATGGATCCAGCGAAGGTTGAGGCCATTACTAAGTGGCCGAGGCCGACATCAGCGACAGAAGTCCGCAGTGTCTTAGGCTTAGCTGGCTATTACCGTAGGTTCGTGGAGAACTCTTCCCGCCTAGCACTACCATTGACCAAACTGATGCGGAAAGGGGAGAAATTCGTCTGGACTGAAGATCGAGAGAAGAGCTTTGAAGACCTGAAGCAGAAGCTAGTATCTGCACCTATTCTTACTCTACCATCTGGTACGGGTGGATTTCAAATCTACAGCGATGCATCGGGGAAGGGACTTGGATGTGTTCTCATGCAACATGGGAAAGTGATCGCGTACGCTTCACGGCAGCTTAAGCCTTATGAAGAGAATTACCCCATGCACGATCTGGAACTTGCTGCAGTCGTGTTTGCATTGAAGATATGGAGACACTACTTATATGGAGAATCATGTGACATTTTCACGGACCACAAGAGCTTGAAGTATATCTTCACTCAGCGTGAATTGAACATGAGGCAGAGGAGATGGTTAGAGCTGTTGAAGGATTATGACATTAATCTACAGTATCATCCCGGAAAGGCAAATGTAGTAGCTGATGCCCTTAGCAGGAAGTCCGGAATGATCAACAGCATTAGAATCAAAGAGGAAATCATAAGAGACTTGGGACGACTAGACATCGAGATCATGGTACGTGGACATCATGGTTACTGGGCTAATCTTAGAGTAGAACCCGAGTTACTATCTAAGATCAAGGAAGCTCAGAAGGATGACGGAGAAATCTGGGCGATAATACAGAATTTGGAGAAGCAGACAGAATTCAGAGTAGATGCAGATGGTATCGTATGGCAGGGCACTAGACTTTGTGTTCTTGACGACCAAGAACTCCGGGAAGCTTTGCTAGCAGAAGCTCATAGCTCCCCATTCTCGATACATCCTGGTTCAACTAAAATGTACCATGACATCACACAGTACTTTTGGTGGAGTGGTATGAAACAGGATGTGGCCACTTACGTCCCCAAATGTCTTACCTGCCAGCAGGTTAAGATCGAGCATCAGCGATCTGGCGGTCTCCTTCAACCGTTAGATATTCCAGAGTGGAAGTGGGATAAAATCACCATGGATTTTGTTACCGGTCTTCCGCCTACCAAAAGGAAGCACGATGCAATTTGGGTTATCGTTGATCGACTTACCAAATCAGCTCATTTCTTACCGATCCGCAAGGAAGATCCGGTAAGTAAACTCGCAGATACGTATAGACGAGAGATCATGAGACTCCACGGTACACCATCCAGCATCGTCTCAGACAGAGATCCTCGATTCACTTCGCGCTTTTGGAAAAGTCTGCAGAAAGCTTGGGGTACACAACTTAAGCTTAGCACGGCTTTTCATCCTCAAACGGACGGACAGTCGGAGCGAACCATTCAGACATTAGACGATATGTTGAGGTCATGTGCGTTGGAATGGACGGGTGATTGGGACGAATACATCTGTTTGGTGGAGTTTGCGTACAACAACAGCTGGCACGCAAGCATCAAGTGTGCTCCATTTGAGATGTTGTACGGCAGAAAGTGTCGCGCCCCAATCTGCTGGGATCAGGTTGGCGAGCGAACACTCGAAGGACCAGAAATCATAGAGATGACAAACGAGAAGATCGCAGTAGCTAGGCAGAAAATTCAGGAGGCACGGTCACATCAAAAGAGTTACGCCGACAAGCATCATAGGGATTTACACTTTAACGTAGGAGATCACGTCTTCCTTAAGGTTTCGCCGGCACGTGGTGTTAGACGCTTCAGGATTAAAGGGAAGCTCATTCCTCGTTTCATCGGACCGTTTGATATCATTGAACGAGTCGGTGAAGTATCTTACCGATTGGCGTTACCTCCGCAGCTTTCGCATGTGCACAATGTGTTTCATGTGTCCTTACTCAGAGGGTATCAATATCATCCCCTTCACATGGTTCAGTATCCACTGGAACAGATTCGTGAAGATCTCACTTTTATAGAAGAACCCGAACGAGTTCTTGACAGGCCAGAACGAGTCATGAGAAAGAAGACGATTCCATTCGTCAAAATTCTATGGAGGGATCATACCGAGCGGGAAGCCACTTGGGAAACGGAGGAGTCTATCCGGGCTTCTTACCCTCATTTCATATTTTGAATTCGGGTATGTTCTTCTTTTCCAGTTTACTTTATCTATAATTCGGGGACGAATTATTCTTTTTAGGGGGGAAGAGTTGTAAAACCCGCATGCTTTTACCATGCAGAGTGCCCTTAGGATCGTACGTACTAGTTAAAAACTTCCCTAATATAGCATGATTACGATTACGTGTTAGGAGTTTACGTATTACGTACGTGTTAGAACACGATAAGTATTTTATATGAAAGATCACGTAATAATTATTTAGCGATAATTAATCACGAACATACGATCACGAAATCACGAACGTAATTAAAACACGAGCTATTATTAATTACGTATATATATTTAATACGAGCGTAATTAAATATATAAGATTATGGTATTTACGTAACGAGAACATTTAAAACACGAACATAATTAAACATAAACGAGTACTAAATAACAAGACACGAAACAAGGTACGGGAACCCCACGGGGGGATCCCTACCCGTGGCCAAACAAGGGTAATGGGCCAAGCCCATTACCAATTTTACTAAAAGGGGGTTAAGTAATTTTTACTACTTAAAAATTACTTTACAGAAGATTCAAGAAAAACCTAAACCCTCCCTTTTCTCCTCTCTTTGTGCCGCCACCTTCAATCACCAATCAAGGTGATTCCTTGATCTTGGATCTTGTTGATTTATTGCTTGTTTGTGTTTGTTCTTCATTCCCTTGATCCACGAATACGGTAAAACCTTTTAAAACCTTTTCTTTTTAATTAATCTTTTATATTAATGATGAACATGGGATGTTTTTATAAAAACACATTAATTAAACATAGATCTAACATGTTTTGATGATTAAATAAATCAAATTGTCGATTAAGGGGTGTTTTGTTTTGGGCCGCAGGCAGCAACCGACCCCAAAGGGGTTTCGGTTTGCTTAGCCGACACAACCAAGACCATTTTTGGTCTTGGTTGGTGCGTGTGGGTCCCACGGCAGCAAGGGGTACCCCGATTTGGGTCGGGGTACGATGTCGATTCATGTCCGGTTCATGTTTTTAAGCTTTGATCCGGATCATGGTTATGTTAGTTTTGTTTATGTTATAAACTTATGTTAAAATTAAATTAATAAAAGATGGGATTAATTTAATAACATGACTTAGGTTAATTAATTATTAATAATCATGAAATTATTTAACCTAAGTATTTATATTATTAAGATTTATAATTAATTAATTATTTAAAAACCATGGATATAATTAATTAATTAACATGACTTAGGTTATATTATTAATATTTAATAATACATATTTTAACCTAAGTATTTAATATATTTAATTAAAAACATGTCATACTTTAATTAAATATTATAACCTATAGTTTAATTAAATTACATGAAATAATTATTAAACTATACAATATATCATATGACTTAGGAAATAATCATGAAAACACTTAGGCTTATTGATACAAGGTCTTTGCTTTGGTTCAGATTAAGTTCTCGGTATCCTCTCGAATTGATCACGGTTCAAAGTGGAATAGTTGTTCTTGGTGACAAATAGGGGATTTTTGTTTTCTATTCTACTAATAAAGAAATAGATGAGCGTCGTTGAGAAATTTAAATAAAATATAAAGTGAGGAAAGATTAAACTAAAATTAAAGACGTTCAAAAATAAATTACGAGAAATTAAACTAATTAAACGTAAATATGAAAACTTAAAAACTTAATTAAAATGAAAACTTGAAAATTAAAATATCTAAAATTAAACTAAGACGAACGAGTAGAAATAATGCTAAGAAAATTGGCGGGAAAACGAGTTCAAACATTAAATTTAAAATAAACGGAATTAATTTCGCAATATTACAAAATTTAAATAATTTCGCAATGAAGAAGGTAATTGTGAAATCTTAACCAAGATTTCGTAATGTCTCATGCATAATTTCGCAATTCCAAGACATCAAATCCGCAATATCAAACTTGTAAACAATTTCGCAATAGTCAAAACAACCCCTAATTCCGCAATATCTGAAGATCAATTCCGCAATTAGCAAAACGTGAAGATTCCGCAATTTTTTACAAAGTTCAAATTCGCAACATGGAAGAATTCGTAATAATTGCGAATTGTAGAATCAGATTCCGCAATGGAGAAAAAAGAACAATTTCGCAATCATGATAAAGATCAATTTCGCAATACAAATAAAGAATGAATTCGCAATACTAATAAAGAAAGAATTCGCAATGATGGCTGAAAGTTGCGAATTTATAACAGAAATTCCTAAAAAATAGGAAGACATGAAATGACGAAAATAAGCAACTATTTAGTAACTTTTCAATGACAATAAGCCAAGAAAAACTCCAATAAGCTATCAATAAGCTAAGGAAAAGATCAAGACTTGTAAAAACATCAAAGTAATCACACGAAATTCAAAAAGATCGCAACTTTAAATAAGAACTTGATTAAAAAGATGATGAACACAAGATTGTACTTAGCAAGAAAGATTAAAAGATGAAGATTAATAAAAGATTAAGCTTAAAAGGTAAAGGTTTGATTAAAAACAAGAAAGATAAAAGATGAAGGTTTTTCTAGTGAGAGAAAGTTAAGCTTTCTCTCTCTAGAATTAAAGACTACAAAGTGAAAAAATGAAACTAAAACTAACTAGGTGTCTAATTTTTGTGAAGTGGGATCTTTATATAGGCCTGTGATATGGGCTTGTAAATGGGCTTTGGTATCGGCCTTCTTTTCTTCTTTCTTCTTTAGTCTTCTCGTCTCTTTAAATAAACGTTTCCGACTTTGGATTTTAAGAAGTGTCGGTGAATAATTCCAACTCGTCTTATAATCTTTTGTTTAATAGACTCGAGTTCTTCGACATATATGAATCTTCCATATTTGGCTCTATTCTTCGATAAATCTTTAAATAGGCACAATGACTTCAAATTTTTTGCATCTCTTGGACAATAGACTTCATCTTGAGTCTTTTTCCTCGATAAAACCCGTACAATCCCATGTTTTCTTCAATATTCATCCGGTTGACTCTGAAAACACAATAAACACAAAAACCACGCATAATTCCAAACAAATGATATTAAATACGTGTTTTGGTCTTGTTTTAGCCAGAAATAAGTGGTAAAGGGATGGGTGTTTTCACACCTATCAAATCCCCTACACTTAACCATTTCCATGCCCTCATGCAATGCTTAGTGATAAAGCAAATTTACACTTTTCTCATAATCAATCAACCTTGGCCTTATTAAAATACTACTAAACAAAAATTCAAATACTAAGAGAAATTAAAACTTTAAAATAAACTAAAGGATAGAAAACCATTTTCACTTAAAAATAGCTATATGGAAATAACTTGCAAAGAGATCAAGGACTTACATTAGGGCTTTGGCGTTGCGAAGATTTATCACCCTCAAGTTTCACGTTCCCTAAACTAAGCTTAAAAACGAGATCATTGTTATTATAAGTTAGCAAATCAAACACTTACACACATGGCTTAATTAAATGCTTAAACTCCCTTATTCCTAGGTGTATCTCTTATATTTTATGTTTGTCTTAGAATGATCATGAAGATGCATTTTTGGACTTATTTCGATAGTTTATTTAGGCAGAAAGCAAAGTAGGACGATTTGATCAATAGTTAGCTAAAGGACAAAATCTCTTAAAACTGCTTCTCGGGATATCAAAAAGTTCATATCTTGGCATAACTCGGTTCACGATTTGAGACCTTTCTCGGGCCAATATTTGGCATGTACTTCATACTTCATATCTTGAGAGACGTTCTTGAGATAATGGTCTTCTCATCGTTAATAGAGTTTCTTCACTTGGAGACTTTTGAGGGGTACTCCAACTTTGTTGACCACGACTTCATGATTATTCTTCAATCTCTAATTGGGATTTTGAGATACAACGATCCGCCTCCTTTTCGGACTTGGATCTATTTATCCTCATACCTTGTTAGGGTCTTTTCGGATAGACTTCTCCATGATCTTTATGGGAGTTGATTGCTTTTCGTCGTGAGTCTTGATCCTTCATATTGATTTTGGGAATAATGCTTTTCACATCACTTTGGATCTTCAGCAATAAAATGGAATCCTCATGCCTTGTTAGGGCCTTTTCGCACTCGCCAATCTTCGCGCCCCGCTTCATAAGTTATGCCTTGGCTATGAACTCTTATCATTACCGAGCAACTTTTAAACGATCTTGGGCTAGAAGCTAAGTAACTTTTCAAATCGTATGACCTTACTTATTGCAGATAATTTATTAGCAAGTGATGGGAGAAATAGGCAAATAATTACACCAAGTGAGCTTGCGCAAGAATACCAACTTATAATTGACTCTATCATTTCTCGTTCTCCACAATTTAAAATCTCAAGTAATGAGACTCGTGGATGCTTAGCCTAATAAACCAATTAAGGTCTACATGGTTAAGGATACTAGCTAGAATAAACTTAGACAAATCTATTCGGGTTGAGTCAAAATAATCGCAATCGGCCTAATAGATCAAAGACTTCTAAACTAGCTACACCACTTTATTAATATTTTTGACTTTATGGTGGGATATATACATATGAAAGCAACGATAAAAAATTTAAAAATTACGACTAAATGGCCAAAGTTAATTAAAAATTTGAAAAATGCTGAAAAAGATGATTTTCCGGTTAAATGAAGGCATTTTAATGGAAAAATCCACTTAAAACTTCGATAGAAGTCCCCCTACACTTAAGATAAACATTGTCCTCAATGTTTAAGCATGTGGGAAAAGTCTCCCCTACACTTATGACATTGTGCACGTTGGTTAACTCAAGTTAAGGAAGAGACGACTAAAGTGATCAATTTCAAATGTGAGTATGAAGAAAACTGAATCACGATAGTTGAGAGATAGAACCGGATTTCGGATAACACGGGAGCACGGTTCTTCAAAGGTTCCAAAAGTGCATTCTTCCCTGTAATCACATCACCACACAAATACAAACACCTATATAGGTCCCCCTACACTTAGGAAGTTAAAACAGAAAAGGATAGATACTCGGGTTGCCTCCCGAGGACTGCTTGTTTTTGATAACCGATTCACGAGCCTGACTCGACCCAAAATTAGTTCATGGGGAACGTGGTGAGGGATGGAATCATCTCATGAGAGATGTACTCACCAAAGTACAGCTTCAGACGCTAGCCATTCACCTTGAAATTGGGCCCATTTGGCTGAGAAAGCTCAATGGTCCCATATGGAAATACTTTGGCGATGGTGAATGGACCAGACCAGCGGCTCTTCAACTTGCCAGAGAAGATCTTAAACCGAGAGTTAAAAAGTAAGACTTGATCACCAACGTGGAACTCTTGGTTCTTGATTTTTGCGTCATGAATGATCTTCGTCTTCTCCTTGTAGATCAGCGAGTTCTCATAAGCTTCATTCATCAGTTCGTTGAGCTCGTTGAGTTGAATCTTGCGATGATCACCGGCTTTATTGATGTCGAGGTTAGCCCACTTCAAGGCCCAGTGCGCCTTATGTTCCAGCTCGATGGGAATGTGGCATGCTTTCCCGTACACAAGACGATAAGGTGTACAACCGATCGGGGTCTTATAAGCAGTACGGAAAGCCCACAGAGCATCATCTAACTTATCGGCCCACGCGACACGATGCTCTCCCACAGTACGCTCCAAAATTTGCTTCAATCCACGGTTGGATATCTCGGCTTGCCCATTGGTTTGGGGATGATAGGCGGTGGAAAGACGGTGATTGACACCATACTTAGCCATGACTCTTGCAAATTGATCGTTGCAAAAATGAGTCCCGCGGTCACTGATAATAGCACGAGGAACGCCGAATCTAGCGAACAGCGATTTCAAAAAGTTACAAACCACCCTTGCATCATTAGTAGGGAAAGCTTTGGCTTCAACCCACTTTGAAACATAGTCAACGGCTACAAGGATGTATTTGTTTCCTTTAGAGGAAGGGAATGGCCCCATAAAGTCGATACCCCAAACATCAAAGATTTCACATTCTTGTATGAAATTTTGAGGCATCTCATCTTTATGTGTGATCTTGCCTTGTTTTTGGCAAGCATCACATCGTTTAACCATCTCGTGAGCATCACGATAGATGGTGGGCCAATAAAATCCCGAGTCAAACACTTTTTTGGCGGTGTAGTTGGGACCAAAGTGACCACCGGTGGGTCCTTTGTGGCAAGCGTCAAGGATTTATAAAGCTGACGGTCCATCAACACATCGGCGAATAATCAAGTCGGCACATTGTTTGAAAAGATACGGGTCATCCCAAAAGTAAGTCTTGATGTCTTTGAAGAACTTTTTCTTTTGCTGGGATGTTAACCCGTCAACGAGAATTCCACCCGCCAAGTAGTTTGCAATGTCCGCAAACCACGGGGTTTCATCAGAAGTCGAGTTGATAGACATTAAGTTCTCCAGGGGAAATGAATCATTGATTTCTTTGTTTGGATGATCCCCCTGGTAAGGATCCTCAAGTCTACTGAGATGATCCACGGCTAGGTTTTCAGCTCCTTTTTTATCTCGAATTTCGATTTTAAATTCTTGGAGTTGCAAAACCCAGCGAAGAAGTCTTGGTTTGGAATCTTGCTTAGTTAACAAGTACTTCAACACGGAATGATCGGTGTAAACGATTGTGGTGGAAAGGACAAGATAGGGGCAGAACTTTTTAAAGGCATAGACAACAGCTAAAAGCTCTTTTTCGGTTGTCGTGTAATGCAATTGAGCCCCCGTCATTGTCTTGCTAGCGTAATGGATTAGTTGGAAGTGTTTGTTCACTCTTTGGCCCTAATAGCAAAATCACTAGCATCGCACATCAACTCAAAGGGAAGCTCCCAATTAGGGGTAACCAAGACGGGTGCCTTAGTTAGCTTATCCATAAGCAAGTTGAAGGCTTCAAGACACTCTTTGGAAAAGATAAAAGGAGTATCTTTTTCCAAGAGGTGGGTCATCGGGCGAGCGATTTGAGAAAAATCTTTGATGAATCGACGGTAGAAGCCCGCATGACCCAGGAAACTTCTCACACCCTTCACTGTTGAAGGTGGAGGCAACTTAGCGATAACATCGACTTTAGCACGGTCTACTTCGAGACCGGCTTTGGAAATCTTGTGTCCTAGCACAATGCCCTCTTTTACCATGAAATGGCATTTTTCCCAATTAAGAACAAGGCGAGTGTCTTCACACGGCTTCAGCATACGTTCTAAATTGGCAAGGCAAGCAGAGAAAGAATCGCCATAAACCGAGAAATCATCCATGAATACTACCATAGTGTCTTCCACCATGTCATGGAAGATAGCCATCATACACCTTTGGAATGTCCTAGGAGCATTACATAAACCAAAAGGCATGCGTTTGTAAGCAAATGTTCCATAGGGACAAGTGAATGTGGTCTTTTATTGGTCCTTGGGATCGATGGGAATTTGAAAATACCCGGAGAAACCGTCTAAAAAGCAGTAATAGTCATTACCTGCAAGACGCTCGAGCATTTGATCCATGAAGGGAGAGGAAAGTGGTCTTTTCTCGTGGCATCATTGAGCTTGCGATAATCAATACAAACTCTCCACCCAGTAACGAGACGAGTGGGAATCAACTCGTTGTGTTCGTTAGGAACAACGGTTATTCTGCCCTTCTTGGGCACACAATGGACGGGACTTACCCACGGCGAATCCAAGATAGGGTAAATCAAGCCGGCATCTAGAAGTTTGATAACCTCTTGTTTGATGACGTCATGAATTTTAGGATTAACCCTTATTTGGCTCTAGATTGTGGGTTTAAAGTCATCTTCCATGAGAATCTTGTGAGTACAAAAGTTCGGATCAATTCCGTGGATATCGGAAATTTTCCAAGCAATTGCCTTCTTATTATCTTTAAGC
Source organism: Glebionis coronaria (assembly GCA_025667525.1). Classification (NCBI taxonomy): domain Eukaryota; kingdom Viridiplantae; phylum Streptophyta; class Magnoliopsida; order Asterales; family Asteraceae; genus Glebionis; species Glebionis coronaria. The sequence goes on from CM046881.1 coordinate 123,102,815, forward strand.
ACGGTGATGAGGCGAGATTTCTCTTCTTCTTTCAAGTCCTTCGCGATGATGACAGGCGACTTCTTGTTTTCTTCAAGGAACACGTACTCGAGATGGGGCGGCAACTCCTTAAGTTCTAAATCTGGAGGATTTTCGATGGGAGGCGTTTTCAAAGTCGGAGCATCGATAGCAATAACCGTGGGAGATGGTGGAGAAAGATTGTCTTCGTTGAGAAGGTTGTCAAAGAAATGCATGTCTTCATCCCAATTGGTTGGAGAATCGTCATTTGCTAAGTGCACATCTCCCATGGTGGCTTCAAGATCTTTCAAAAAGAAATCACTTTCTCCAAATAGAGACAGTGATGAATCAATAGAGGAAACGGTCTCAACATTGGGAAGAGAGGTAGGAATATTTTTACAAGCATCAATAAAGTGTTCTTCACAAGCCTCATCCAGAACGTCAATACAATTAACACTCTCGTATGAATAAGGTTGTTTAGACAACTTTCCCATGTTGAAGACGATTTTATCGTCACCCACTCTCATGATAAGCTCACCGGCTTCAACATCGATGAGAGTGCGACCGGTCCTCAGGAATGGACGACCAACGATCAATGGTACACGAGGGTCCATGTCGTAGTCAACGACAACGAAATCGGCAGGAAAAGTGAATTTGTCGACTCCTACAAAGATGTCTTCGGCTATCCCCACTGGATAAGCAACCATACGGTTAGCTAATTCCAAAGTCATTTTGGTGGGGACTAGCTCAGGGAGAGATAATTGCTTCCAAACGCTTAGAGGCATTAGATTAATACTGGCACCTAGATCGGCTAGGGCCATGCAATTCTCTACTCCCGGGAAGTTGCAAGGGATTAAGAAACGACCCGGATCACCAAGCTTGGTTGGCAATTTCATTAAGAGCACTGCAGAGAAATTCTCATTAAGTTGGGTGTTAGCAATATCAAGAAGCTTCTCCTTGTCGCTAAGAAGATCTTTGAACATTTTCGCGTACTTAGGCATGTGAGCGAGAGCCTCAGCGAAGGAGATGTTAAAGTTCAATTGTTTAAACATTTTGAGAAAGTTCGAAACTTGGATATCGTCCTTGCTTTTGAGCTTCTCTTTCCTCAACCTAGAGGGATAATGTGACAATCTTGATATTTTTTAGTCATTATTTTAATCTCGATTATTACATATTTTGTGTTTACTTTATTGAGAAATTTAAATTATCGACTAACCGAGAAGTTTAGGCTTGAAACTTAGAATAAGAATGTCGTTTAGATTATAATCGGCAAGGAATACGTTAGGTATCGATATTTATATTCTCGTTAAGACAAAAATATTTTCTATTGTCGTCGTTTAATTTTTCATTTTTACGAGTATTTTTTTCGTAATTCATGTTAAACCTTTAAGTGTCGTTCGTTCATTCGACACATTAACTATTTTAAGTCATTTATTTATCGAATATCAATGTTCCCCGTATGTCGCTGTTTTTATATTGTTTTGAGCGTTTATTTTTGTGTTTTATATATGACTTTTATATCGCGTAACTTTTAAAATATCAGATTTTGATAGTACCCGTTTCATTTTCATATGAGAGTTTACTTTATAAATAAAGATAAATGTCAACCGAGTTCTATCATTTTTGCTAGTCACTTACCTTGTTAAAATATTATACAACTTGTCTCAAGTTAGACTTATGACTAACCAATTTTAAAGTACCTCATATATCATCACTATTAGATTTATTTGAAAGACAAAATTTACTAATAAAAGCACCTTTTTTTTGTTTCCATATACGCCAAAACCATATTCAAATATTCAAATGTAAACTTTTGTCTCGATATATAAAGAAACATCAGCTATGTTCCTTACTTAACAGAAACATCTCGTGGTATTTATTTATTACAAAAAGTGGTATTACTCACTAGACACGCGGCAACAAGAAGTCATCACTATCGCTTTGGGACATCTTCCATTTTGATAAACAGAAGCAAACGATAATCAAACATAAAATATAAACATGTTATATGCAGCACAATATTCTCTACATATAAACTTAAGATAGCCAGCAGCATAACTAAACTAGCTAGTTTCACGTGGGCACTTGTATTCTAGTTATAGACCCCGGTTCCATTAGTTCTTGTTCGAGTTCGGGACCATGTTCAGTTGGTCGTGTACTTTAAAATTTTGGTTCAACTTACATCGAAAGCATGTGTTCCTGATCACGTTCCTCTTCGCACTCGTGTTCACAACCATGCATGGTGCTGAGTACACGGAGAACTTAAATGCTTAAATTCTATGTTTCGAGTTCGTGTCTTATATAGTTGAAGTGTCGAGCAGTGGTCATGTCGGTATTTATTCTCGTGCATCATAACTCATCCGAATCACTCGCTGCCTATCTCGACGTGGAACTAAGGAATCATTGGATATTAACGTACGAACTTTATTTGTTTTACTATTCGAATAGAATACACAAAAAGAAGAACGATGGATTGAAATTTTCCAACAGAATACATAGAATGAGAATATATTTAGTTTGCAAATGAGATTATGAAGAACGTCATTTTCATGCATATGAATTGCATCAAATGAACATTTACATGTTTAGTCCTGATTTACAAAGCTACATACAAATAATTAGTATATATTTTCAAAACTACACTTTTGATCCTTGTTCGTTTTATGCTTTTCAAAACCAGTCCTGAGATTATAAATGTAGTTATTTTATCAATAAAGTTTGTTTATAAAAAAATCATTTCAACTTTGTCCGTTGTCGGGTATATTTCTAAGACGCGCCAATTTATTTTAGGTCGTCATTTGAAGCTTGTGGTTTCTCGGCTTATCTTATCTCATCGTTCTCCCGCCGCTATTATATTCATCATTATCCTCGTTTGATACCGTTATCGCTAAGGTGAGTCTATAGCCTCACTTTTAAATTATTTAATTGTTTTAGAAACCTGTGAGGGAGATAACATGCTTGTTTTATAAAAAATAAAAATAAAGAGTACAACTATAAGTTGCGGTTAACCAACTAAATGGTGCAACTAGTAGTTGTGGAAGCTCTATATACTTGAAAAGTATTTATTGAAAAAAATGAAGGGTACAACAAGAGTTGCTGTAAACCCATGAATGGGTGCAACCAGAAGTTGTGGTAAACCTTATTTATTTTAAATAGAACACAAGGGACCCGATTGTATGCTTAGATGAAAGTTATTACATAAGTTAGCTTACAGCCTTAAAAAGACCCACATCCCATCATGAATTGTTAATCGAAAGAACGCTAATACTATGGATAGATCTATCGGGGTGACGCCCAGTCTGATGCGATTAGCTATCGCAATGTGTAGTGAAGCACATGTGTATTGGAGCACATCAGATGCATTAGTATAAGAGAAATATACGCACTTGGTTGGTGTGTTGGTGGGTTGAAATAAATATATGTTAACGTTCAATGTCATGAGGCTTATGTAATAATACCGATAATTATGTCCGTACAACATAAGTGTCTTTCGATGAATTATTAACCATGGAAGGTTATTCAGAATACTTGTGTTCTCTTATTTTTATACTTTAAACTCTATAGATTCACTCAACAATTTTGTTGATTTTTTTAGCATGTTTTATCCCAGGTCCATAGGGAAGGCACTCGAGTAAGGCGGTTTCGTGAAGCTTGCTTAAATGATTTTAGCCCGCTATTATAAATTATTTTCATTCAAAACAAATATTATTTTGATTTACGTTGTAAATTTTTTTTGAATCATTTGGGACCGTGTATGAAATTTTACCTTTATTGACTGAAAACAAATGGATGTTTATTAAAACGACTCGTTTTGAGCCGTTTTCTATAATTGTGTGATTGTATCATGTAAGTAACACTCAAGAACCCTTCCGCTAATGTGACCCGATTTGAGAGTGTTACAGATTGGTATCAAGAGCTCATGTTATAGTGAACGAAAAGATTTTCCAAAAATGAATTTTTGAAATCTTTTGGCTATAACAGTTGCAAGCGAAACCTCCGAGTTACCAATGGACGAGAATGAGAGTATGTATATATATATATGTTGTAATCTTTATCGATTATTTGTACTTGTGAATTACAAGGTATGTTTTCATTTATTTAATTATAAATGACAATTTTATACTTATACGAGATATTTATACGACGTAGATTGTCACGAAGCCACCCTAGTCATGTTAATGCTAACGCTGAAGTTAATCATGTTATTCTCGAGACTAACTAAGTTGTGGATATACATGATCCCTACGAGATGGTTAATATTCTTAATAATATTCTTTTGGTTACAAGGATTTTAATTCCTTGGTTTTTATTCTTAATTTATCGATCTGTTGATTTCGTTTAGTAAATTTAATCCCCATTTTCATTAATCATCGACATTCTATTTTTTTGCTAGAAACAAGTTTGTCTGGGATTGTACTTGTTGGTTGTTAGGAATTGAGGTTGATTGGTATGGTATTCACATGCCAAATAGAATTCCATATCGTATCACTGATCTTTTCCTGTTAAATTAGTTTCTCGTTTGTTTCGATTCTAATTTTTTTGCGTTTAGCCGACGATGCTTAAATAAGTTGATTTATTATCGTCTTGTTGAAATAAATTGGCCATTTATTTGAACAAGGAAATTATAAATTACTGAACCACAAATTTCTAAATCTTATTTGGATGGATTTGATCAATCCATGGAAATAATGATTTATAAACGTGTGGGCTTAAGCATATAGCATCTGCGCATTTAAAATCTTATTGACTCGTAATTCCTTTGCTCGATTCATTCTTTGATTTTGTTCCTATAATTCTATGATCGTGGGATGGTTGTATTTGGGCTGTTCCAAAACCACCAATTGAGGAGGATATCAATCGTCTCTGAAAGATACTGTAGAAATCTTCTTCTATTGGGACCGAGGAGCTTTCTTAGCCACGTGAATTACCTAGTAACTCTTGTGGATTAGTTTATCAATTGTAGTATCTTTTCATAAATCACTAACTAAACTGTAACATCAGTTAGTAGGGCTAGTCTTTTAAGTTGTATATCATTAGACGATGACAATCTATAATGCTTAACAATACAACCTGTACTAGTTTGTGATCAATAGAATGACTATCTTTTGGTTCCAAATTTTACATCGTTTTATTACTATCTTTCTTTGCTTTTCTCTTTTAAGAATCCATGTGGTATAACGCAATCACTGAATGAATACTCATTATGATTTGATTTGCGTTGCACAAGAATCATGCAGTCAATAAAAGCTATGACTAAGGCACAAATATGCCAAGTTATTAGTGAACAAGGTGTTGCATCCTTAACTGATATCATGGCCATCATGAATGATGGAGCTGACGGCTCTAGTGGGTCGCTAGTTTGGGTGGAGCAAGTGGTTCTGTAGTGCATATGGTTCTCGAGGAGGAGCGTGTGAAAAAAAAGAGTTGGGATTCCCTTAAATAACTAGACCTTAGTTATCGCATGTTAATTCTCAGCTAAAAATCGTTTCTTGCATTAAAGCTCGTAAGTATATTGAAAGAGGTTGTTAATTATTCTTAGCTAAAATATTGGAGAAGTAATCAAAGGAGAACCTATTCGTAGATTTTCCAGTCATTCAAGACTATCTCCATGTCTTTCCGGAAAATTTGTCGGGGCTTTCGCGCCTAAGGTAAATAGAATTCCAAATCGGTCTAATTCCTAGTGCTGCATCGGTGGCACGTGCGTCATGCCGTTTAGCACCATCCAAGCTGAAGAAATTATTTGTGTAGTTACAAGAGCTATCTATAAAGGTTTTATTCGACCGAGCTCGTCACCATAGAGAGACATGGTATTATTCGTAAGAAGAAAGATGGATCTTTTCATCGAGAAATGAATAAATTGTCGGTCAAGAACCGATATCCTTTTCCAAGGATTAATGACTTATTTGATCAGCTGTAAGTTTCTAATGTCAATTTGAATATTGATCTACTATCTACTTATCATCAATTTCATATCCGCGAGGAATATATTCCATTTACAACGTTTAGAAGCCGTTATGGATATTATGAGTTCTAAGTAATGCCGTATGAATTGACCAATGCACCGGCAGTATATATGAATTTCATGAATCGTGCGTGCGAGTCATATATTGATAAATTTGTCATCATGTTCATTGATAATGTTATGATTTATTGTGAAAATAAAGAAGAGCATGGTGAACATTTGGAGACTATCTTGAATTTGCTAAGGATTAAAAAGTTGTATGCCAAATTTTCGAAATGTGATTTTTGGCTTGAATGCATGAAATTTCTTAGCTATATGATTGATAGCAGTGGAGTTCTCGTCGATTCCAAAAAAAAGACTGTTTGGATTTGATTCAGTTTGGGTCATTATCGTCCGATTGACTAAATATGCTCATTTCATTCCAATAATAAAATGATCATGTAAACTAAGAATCGTCTGTTAGTCGCTCGTAGTAAACAGAAAAGTTATGATAATGTGAAACGAAAACCTTTGGAGTTCAACGTAGGTGGAAAAGTTATGCCGGAAGTATCACCATGGAAAGGTGTTATACAATTTGGAAAATTCGTGGGAAGTTAAGTCCCCATTATATTGGGTTATTCGAGATAATATCGAGAGTAGGCTCGGTGGCATACAAACTTGAATTACCTCGAGATCTACAAGGAAGTCACAATACTCTACATGTGTCGAACCTAATTCATTGTCTATCCAACGAAGATTTTTATATCCCTCTTGACGAAATGAGACTCGACGATAATTTTCATTTCCTTGATGAACCTACCAAAATTTGGATAGAGAAGTAAGAAACTGAAACAAAGTCGAATTCCTATTTTCACTGTCCGATTAAACTCGAGACGAGGACCAAAATACACTTGGGAAAGGGAAGATTAAATGTGGAAAAAAATATCCTCATTTGTATGACTTCAACAATAAGGCAGGCAATAAGGCAAATTGATCTTCAGAGACGAAGATCCCTGTTAGGTGTGGATGATGTGACAATCTTGATATTTTTTTAGTCATTATTTTAATCTCGATTATTACATATTTTGTGTTTACTTTATTGAGAAATTTAAATTATCGACTAACCGAGAAGTTTAGGCTTGAAACTTAGAATAAGAATGTCGTTTAGATTATAATCGGCAAGGAATACGTTAGGTATCGATATTTATATTCTCGTTAAGACAAAAATATTTTCTATTGTCGTCGTTTAATTTTTCATTTTTACGAGTATTTTTTTCGTAATTCACGTTAAACCTTTAAGTGTCGTTCGTTCATTCGACACATTAACTATTTTAAGTCATTTATTTATCGAATATCAATGTTCCCTGTATGTCGCTGTTTTTATATTGTTTTGAGCGTTTATTTTTGTGTTTTATATATGACTTTTATATCGCGTAACTTTTAAAATATCAGATTTTGATAGTACCCGTTTCATTTTCATATGAGAGTTTACTTTATAAATAAAGATAAATGTCAACCGAGTTCTATCATTTTTGCTAGTCACTTACCTTGTTAAAATATTATACAACTTGTCTCAAGTTAGACTTGTGATTAACCAATTTTAAAGTACCTCATATATCATCACTATTAGATTTATTTGAAAGACAAAATTTACTAATAAAAGCACCTTTTTTTTGTTGCCATATACGCCAAAACCATATTCAAATATTCAAATGTAAACTTTTGTCTCGGTATATAAAGAAACATCAGCTATGTTCCTTACTTAACAGAAACATCTCGTGGTATTTATTTATTACAAAAAGTGGTATTAGTCACTAGACACGCGGCAACAAGAAGTCATCACTATCGCTTTGGGACATCTTCCATTTTGATAAACAGAAGCAAACGATCATCAAACATAAAATATAAACTTGTTCAAAAAAAAACATAAAATATAAACATGTTATATGCAGCACAATATTCTCTACATATAAACTTGAGATAGCCAGCAGCATAACTAAACTAGCTAGTTTCACGTGGGCACTTGTATTCTAGTTATAGACCCCGGTTCCATTAGTTCTTGTTCGAGTTCGGGACCATGTTCAGTTGGTCGTGTACTTTAAAATTTTGGTTCAACTTACATCGAAAGCATGTGTTCCTGATCACGTTCCTGTTCGCACTCGTGTTCACAACCATGCATGGTGCTGAGTACACGGAGAACATAAATGCTTAAATTCTATGTTTCGAGTTCGTGTCTTATATAGTTGAAGTGTCGAGCAGTGGTCATGTCGGTATTTATACTCGTGCATCATAACTCATCTGAATCACTCGCTGCCTATCTCGACGTGGAGCTAAGGTATCATTGGATATTAACGTACGAACTTTATTTGTTTTACTATTCGAATAGAATACACAAAAAGAAGAACGATGGATTGAAATTTTCCAACAGAATACATAGAATGAGAACATATTTAGTTTGCAAATGAGATTATGAAGAACGTCATTTTCATGCATATGAATTGCATCAAATGAACATTTACATGTTTAGTCCTGATTTACAAAGCTACATACAAATAATTAGTATATATTTTCAAAACTACACTTTTGATCCTTGTTCGTTTTATGCTTTTCAAAACCAGTCCTGAGATTATAAATGTAGTTATTTTATCAATAAAGTTTGTTTATAAAAAAATCATTTCAACTTTGTCCGTTGTCGGGTATATTTCTAAGACGCGCCAATTTATTTTAGGTCGTCATTTGAAGCTTGTGGTTTCTCGGCTTATCTTATCTCATCGTTCTCCCGCCGCTATTATATTCATCATTATCCTCGTTTGATACCGTTATCGCTAAGGTGAGTCTATAGCCTCACTTTTAAATTATTTAATTGTTTTAGAAACCTGTGAGGGAGATAACATGCTTGTTTTATAAAAAAATAAAAATAAAGAGTACAACTATAAGTTGCGGTTAACCAACTGAATGGTGCAACTAGTAGTTGTGGAAGCTCTATATACTTGAAAAGTATTTATTGAAAAAAATGAAGGGTACAACAAGAGTTGCTGTAAACCCATGAATGGGTGCAACCAGAAGTTGTGGTAAACCTTATTTATTTTAAATAGAACACAAGGGACCCGATTGTATGCTTAGATGAAAGTTATTACATAAGTTAGCTTACAGCCTTAAAAAGACCCACATCCCATCATGAATTGTTAATCGAAAGAACGCTAATACTATGGATAGATCTATCGGGGTGACGCCCAGTCTGATGCGATTAGCTATTGCAATGTGTAGTGAAGCACATGTGTATTGGAGCACATCGGATGCATTAGTATAAGAGAAATATACGCACTTGGCTGGTGTGTTGGTGGGTTGAAATAAATATATGTTAACGTTCAATGTCATGAGGCTTATGTAATAATACCGATAATTATGTCCGTACAACATAATTGTCTTTCGATGAATTATTAACCATGGAAGGTTATTCAGAATACTTGTGTTCTCTTATTTTTATACTTTAAACTCTATAGATTCACTCAACAATTTTGTTGATTTTTTTTAGCATGTTTTATCCCAGGTCCATAGGGAAGGCACTCGAGTAAGGCGGTTTCGTGAAGCTTGCTTAAATGATTTTAGCCCGCTATTATAAATTATTTTCATTCAAAACAAATATTATTTTGATTTACGTTGTAAATTTTTTTTGAATCATTTGAGACCGTGTATGAAATTTTACCTTTATTGAATGAAAACAAATGGATGTTTATTAAAACGACTCGTTTTGAGCCGTTTTCTATAATTGTGTGATTGTATCATGTAAGTAACACTCAAGAACCCTTCCGCTAATGTGACCCGATTTGAGAGTGTTACAGATTGGTATCAAGAGCTCATGTTATAGTGAACGAAAAGATTTCCCAAAAATGAATTTTTGAAATCTTTTGGCTATAACAGTTGCAAGCGAAGCCTCCGAGTTGCCAATGGACGAGAATGAGAGTATGTATATATATATATATATGTTGTAATCTTTATCGATTATTTGTACTTGTGAATTACAAGGTATGTTTTCATTTATTTAATTATAAATGACAATTTTATACTTATACGAGATATTTATACGACGTAGATTGTCACGAAGCCACCCTAGTCATGTTAATGCTAACGCTGAAGTTAATCATGTTATTCTCGAGACTAACTAAGTTGTGGATATACAGGATCCCTACGAGATGGTTAATATTCTTAATAATATTCTTTTGGTTACAAGGATTTTAATTCCTTGGTTCTTATTCTTAATTTATCGATCCGTTGATTTCGTTTAGTAAATTTAATCCCCATTTTCATTAATCATCGACATTCTATTTTTTTGCTAGAAACAAGTTTGTCTGGGATTGTACTTGTTGGTTGTTAGGAATTGAGGTTGATTGGTATGGTATTCACATGCCAAATAGAATTCCATATCGTATCACTGATCTTTTCCTGTTAAATTAGTTTCTCGTTTGTTTCGATTCTAATTTTTTTGCGTTGAGCCGACGATGCTTAAATAAGTTGATTTATTATCGTCTTGTTGAAATAAATTGGCCATTTATTTGAACAAGGAAATTATAAATTATTGAACCACAAATTTCTAAATCTTATTTGGATGGATTTGATCAATCCATGGAAATAATGATTTATAAACGTGTGGGCTTAAGCATATAGCATCTGCGCATTTAAAATCTTATTGACTCGTAATTCCTTTGCTCGATTCATTCTTTGATTTTGTTCCTTTAATTCTATGATCGTGGGATGGTTGTATTTGGGCTGTTCCAAAACCACCAATTGAGGAGGATATCAATCGTCTCTGAAAGATACTGTAGAAATCTTCTTCTATTGGGACCGAGGAGCTTTCTTAGCCACGTGAATTACCTAGTAACTCTTGTGGATTAGTTTATCAATTGTAGTATCTTTTCATAAATCACTAACTAAACTGTAACATCAGTTAGTAGGGCTAGTCTTTTAAGTTGTATATCATTAGACGATGACAATCTATAATACTTAACAATACAACCTGTACTAGTTTGTGATCAATAGAATGACTATCTTTTGGTTCCAAATTTTACATCGTTTTATTACTATCTTTCTTTGCTTTTCTCTTTTAAGAATCCATGTGGTATAACGCAATCACTGAATGAATACTCATTATGATTTGATTTGCGTTGCACAAGAATCATGCAGTCAATAAAAGCTATAACTAAGGCACAAATATGCCAAGTTATTAGTGAACAAGGTGTTGCATCCTTAACTGATATCATGGCCATCATGAATGATGGAGCTGACGGCTCTAGTGGGTCGCTAGTTTGGGTGGAGCAAGTGGTTCTGTAGTGCATATGGTTCTCGAGGAGGAGCGTGTGAAAAAAAAGAGTTGGGATTCCCTTAAATAACTAGACCTTAGTTATCGCATGTTAATTCTCAGCTAAAAATCGTTTCTTGCATTAAAGCTCGTAAGTATATTGAAAGAGGTTGTTAATTATTCTTAGCTAAAATATTGGAGAAGTAATCAAAGGAGAACCTATTCGTAGATTTTCCAGTCATTCAAGACTATCTCCATGTCTTTCCGGAAAATTTGTCGGGGCTTTCGCGCCTAAGGTAAATAGAATTCCAAATCGGTCTAATTCCTAGTGCTGCATCGGTGGCACGTGCGTCATGCCGTTTAGCACCATCCAAGCTGAAGAAATTATTTGTGTAGTTACAAGAGCTATCTATAAAGGTTTTATTCGACCGAGCTCGTCACCATAGAGAGCCATGGTGTTATTCGTAAGAAGAAAGATGGATCTTTTCATCGAGAAATGAATAAATTTCCGGTCAAGAACCGATATCCTTTTCCAAGGATTAATGACTTATTTGATCAGCTGTAAGTTTCTAATGTCAATTTGAATATTGATCTACTATCTACTTATCATCAATTTCATATCCGCGAGGAATATATTCCATTTACAACGTTTAGAAGCCGTTATGGATATTATGAGTTCTAAGTAATGCCGTATGAATTGACCAATGCACCGGCAGTATATATGAATTTCATGAATCGTGCGTGCGAGTCATATATTGATAAATTTGTCATCATGTTCATTGATAATGTTATGATTTATTGTGAAAATAAAGAAGAGCATGGTGAACATTTGGAGACTATCTTGAATTTGCTAAGGATTAAAAAGTTGTATGCCAAATTTTCGAAATGTGATTTTTGGCTTGAATGCATGAAATTTCTTAGCTATATGATTGATAGCAGTGGAGTTCTCGTCGATTCCAAAAAAAAGACTGTTTGGATTTGATTCAGTTTGGGTCATTATCGTCCGATTGACTAAATATGCTCATTTCATTCCAATAATAAAATGATCATGTAAACTAAGAATCGTCTGTTAGTCGCTCGTAGTAAACAGAAAAGTTATGATAATGTGAAACGAAAACCTTTGGAGTTCAACGTAGGTGGAAAAGTTATGCCGGAAGTATCACCATGGAAAGGTGTTATACAATTTGGAAAATTCGTGGGAAGTTAAGTCCCCATTATATTGGGTTATTCGAGATAATATCGAGAGTAGGCTCGGTGGCATACAAACTTGAATTACCTCGAGATCTACAAGGAAGTCACAATACTCTACATGTGTCGAACCTAATTCATTGTCTATCCAACGAAGATTTTTATATCCCTCTTGACGAAATGAGACTCGACGATAATTTTCATTTCCTTGATGAACCTACCAAAATTTGGATAGAGAAGTAAGAAACTGAAACAAAGTCGAATTCCTATTTTCACTGTCCGATTAAACTCGAGACGAGGACCAAAATACACTTGGGAAAGGGAAGATTAAATGTGGAAAAAAATATCCTCATTTGTATGACTTCAACAATAAGGCAGGCAATAAGGCAAATTGATCTTCAGAGACGAAGATCCCTGTTAGGTGTGGATGATGTGACAATCTTGATATTTTTTTAGTCATTATTTTAATCTCGATTATTACATATTTTGTGTTTACTTTATTGAGAAATTTAAATTATCGACTAACCGAGAAGTTTAGGCTTGAAACTTAGAATAAGAATGTCGTTTAGATTATAATCGGCAAGGAATACGTTAGGTATCGATATTTATATTCTCGTTAAGACAAAAATATTTTCTATTGTCTTCGTTTAATTTTTCATTTTTACGAGTATTTTTTTCGTAATTCACGTTAAACCTTTAAGTGTCGTTCGTTCATTCGACACATTAACTATTTTAAGTCATTTATTTATCGAATATCAATGTTCCCTGTATGTCGCTGTTTTTATATTGTTTTAAGCGTTTATTTTTGTGTTTTATATATGACTTTTATATCGCGTAACTTTTAAAATATCAGATTTTGATAGTACCCGTTTCATTTTCATATGAGAGTTTACTTTATAAATAAAGATAAATGTCAACCGAGTTCTATCATTTTTGCTAGTCACTTACCTTGTTAAAATATTATACAACTTGTCTCAAGTTAGACTTGTGATTAACCAATTTTAAAGTACCTCATATATCATCACTATTAGATTTATTTGAAAGACAAAATTTACTAATAAAAGCACCTTTTTTTTGTTGCCATATACGCCAAAACCATATTCAAATATTCAAATGTAAACTTTTGTCTCGATATATAAAGAAACATCAGCTATGTTCCTTACTTAACAGAAACATCTCGTGGTATTTATTTATTACAAAAAGTGGTATTACTCACTAGACACGCGGCAACAAGAAGTCATCACTATCGCTTTGGGACATCTTCCATTTTGATAAACAGAAGCAAACGATCATCAAACATAAAATATAAACTTGTTCAAAAAAAAACATAAAATATAAACATGTTATATGCAGCACAATATTCTCTACATATAAACTTGAGATAGCCAGCAGCATAACTAAACTAGCTAGTTTCACGTGGGCACTTGTATTCTAGTTATAGACCCCGGTTCCATTAGTTCTTGTTCGAGTTCGGGACCATGTTCAGTTGGTCGTGTACTTTAAAATTTTGGTTCAACTTACATCGAAAGCATGTGTTCCTGATCACGTTCCTGTTCGCACTCGTGTTCACAACCATGCATGGTGCTGAGTACACGGAGAACTTAAATGCTTAAATTCTATGTTTCGAGTTCGTGTCTTATATAGTTGAAGTGTCGAGCAGTGGTCATGTCGGTATTTATACTCGTGCATCATAACTCATCTGAATCACTCGCTGCCTATCTCGACGTGGAGCTAAGGTATCATTGGATATTAACGTACGAACTTTATTTGTTTTACTATTCGAATAGAATACACAAAAAGAAGAACGATGGATTGAAATTTTCCAACAGAATACATAGAATGAGAATATATTTAGTTTGCAAATGAGATTATGAAGAACGTCATTTTCATGCATATGAATTGCATCAAATGAACATTTACATGTTTAGTCCTGATTTACAAAGCTACATACAAATAATTAGTATATATTTTCAAAACTACACTTTTGATCCTTGTTCGTTTTATGCTTTTCAAAACCAGTCCTGAGATTATAAATGTAGTTATTTTATCAATAAAGTTTGTTTATAAAAAAATCATTTCAACTTTGTCCGTTGTCGGGTATATTTCTAAGACGCGCCAATTTATTTTAGGTCGTCATTTGAAGCTTGTGGTTTCTCGGCTTATCTTATCTCATCGTTCTCCCGCCGCTATTATATTCATCATTATCCTCGTTTGATACCGTTATCGCTAAGGTGAGTCTATAGCCTCACTTTTAAATTATTTAATTGTTTTAGAAACCTGTGAGGGAGATAACATGCTTGTTTTATAAAAAATAAAAATAAAGAGTACAACTATAAGTTGCACCAGTAGTTGTGGAAGCTCTATATACTTGAAAAGTATTTATTGAAAAAAATGAAGGGTACAACAAGAGTTGCTGTAAACCCATGAATGGGTGCAACCAGAAGTTGTGGTAAACCTTATTTATTTTAAATAGAACACAAGGGACCCGATTGTATGCTTAGATGAAAGTTATTACATAAGTTATCTTACAGCCTTAAAAAGACCCACATCCCATCATGAATTGTTAATCGAAACAACGCTAATACTATGGATAGATCTATCGGGGTGACGCCCAGTCTGATGCGATTAGCTATCGCAATGTGTAGCGAAGCACATGTGTATTGGAGCACATCGGATGCATTAGTATAAGAGAAATATACGCACTTGGCTGGTGTGTTGGTGGGTTGAAATAAATATATGTTAACGTTCAATGTCATGAGGCTTATGTAATAATACCGATAATTATGTTCGTACAACATAATTGTCTTTCGATGAATTATTAACCATGGAAGGTTATTCAGAATACTTGTGTTCTCTTATTTTTATACTTTAAACTCTATAGATTCACTCAACAATTTTGTTGATTTTTCTTAGCATGTTTTATCCCAGGTCCATAGGGAAGGCACTCGAGTAAGGCGGTTTTGTGAAGCTTGCTTAAATGATTTTAGCCCGCTATAATAAATTATTTTCATTCAAAACAAATATTATTTTGATTTACGTTGTAAAATTTTTTTGAAGCATTTGGGACCGTGTATGAAATTTTACCTTTATTGAATGAAAACAAATGGATGTTTGTTAAAACGACTCGTTTTGAGCCGTTTTCTATAATTGTGTGATTGTATCATGTAAGTAACACTCAAGAACCCTTCCGCTAATGTGACCCGATTTGAGAGTGTTACAGATAAGGTATATCGGAAGAAGAGGAAGGCTTTGGGATCGAAGGATCACTCACATCCTTGGGTGGAGGAGGGGTAGAAGTAAGAGGTGGAGAAATTGGGGAAGGAGAAGGATGAGGAATAGGAGCAGGGGACTCGTTCTCCTTAGTCACAACCACCGGTGGAGGTATATGAAGCTCGGGTTCCTTGGTACCTTTGCCACTGCGAGTGGTGATTGCTTTCATCTCCCCTCTTGGATTCGCAACGGTGTTACTCGGAAGAGTACCCGAAGAAGAGGGTTGATTACCTTGGAAGAAACTAGCCATCATGTTCCTTAAGTCATTCGTTTGACTATCCAAAGTGTTTCTCATATCAGCTCTCAGATCGTTCCCTTGTTTCACCAGGTCTGCTTTCAAGTTGCGCACTTCCTGTTGGAGATTGTCCACGATCACATCGTTAGTTCTCATGTAGGTTCCAATGTCTTGGTGTAATGCGGTGGGTTGGTTGGGAGGAGCATTGTATGCGGGTGGTTGATAAGCAGGTTGCTGGTAAACTTGGTTGTTTCTTTGTGGTGGATGTTGTTGTTTGTGAGGTGGTATGTATGGTCCACGAGATTTTTGTTGTTGTTGAGGAGGGCGGTTGAGGTTTTGTTATTGGTTTGGGTTGTTAGGAGTAGAACTGGGTGGTGAGAGATAGTTGTTGGAGCGGTAGCTAAGCAAGTTACGGTCTCCTTGGGGACGAGCTTGATAAGCGGGTTGAGGATAGGTACCGTATGCTGCATTCACATTCTCAGAAGGGTAGTCTTGGGTGGCGGTACAAGTGGTGTAAGAGTGAGGACCCCCGCAGATTTCACATGGTTGGCTAACAGCATTGACTTGAGCGTCTTTAGCGTTTCTAGCGTTGATGCTGTTGGTGTTGCTGGCGGTTTGGGTAGCAAGTGATTCAAGAAGCGCAGTGATTTTGTCAATTCGCTTGTCGCTGTCACTAGTACTAGCACTAGCGACATTGGTCCTCACACTCTTGGTTTGCACACGAGACTTATTCTCAATGATATCCCAAGCAGCATTGGAAGTCTTAGCCAAAAGATTACCCCCCGAGGCACTGTTTAGTGAATCTTGGTTATTCATGCTTAAACCATTATAAAAAGTGTTAATTTGGTGCACTTTGGTAAAACCATGTTGTGGGCATTTTCTTAAAAGATCTTTGAAACGGTCCCAAGATTCACTAAACGACTCATCGTACTTTTGTTCAAAATTGATAATTTCATTTCGCAAAGCGGTAATACGAGAGGGTGGGAAAAAGTAGTTGATAAACTTGCTCTCCAAATCCGTCCACGTAAGAATACTCTGTGGCGGTTCCTTAGCAAGCCAATGACGGGCTTGTCCCTCTAAAGAAAAAGGAAAAAGTTGTAAACGGATTACCTCTTGTGGAACACCATTGTATTTGACCGTATTAGTGAGTTGCAAGAATCTCTTGATGTGGTCATGTGGGTCATCAATGGTACGCCCCAAGAATGGTTGAGCAGAGACCATCTGGATAAAGCCGGATTTGAGCTCATAGTTGTTGGCTGCAAACGCGGGTATGACAATTGGATCATTGTTGCCATCTACATGTGCTTGCAGAAGTTCAATCATCGGGCGATTGTCTGGTAGAGGCTCATTGTTGTTGTTATTATTCATGTTGTTGAGAGGTGGATTGTTATTATTGTTGTTTTGTACACCGGCCATGTCTAAGTTATCGAGAGGCTCGGGCTCTTGATAAGACGTTGATCGAGTGCGCATACACCTGCAAAAGAACTAACAAGGCAAAAACAAAGCAAAAATATTTTTGGTTTTTATGGTTTTTTAATTTTTTTTTTTATATTTTTGAAAATTTTATATTTTTTAGGATTTTTCAAAAAATTTTATGAAAAAGTAACGTTCACGGGGAACGGATCCCAAAATCCAAGTTCTCACAAAAAAATGTTGATCTTAACGAGAAGAGCCGGCAGCGGCGCCATTTGATACAAAGTTTTTGCTTTGGTTCAGATTAAGTTCTCGGTATCCTCTCGAATTGATCACGGTTCAAAGTGGAATAGTTGTTCTTGGTGAAAAATAGGGGATTTTGGTTTTCTATTCTACTAATAAAGAAATAGATGAGCATCGTTGAGAAATTTAAATAAAATATAAAGTGAGGAAAGATTAAACTAAAATTAAAGACGTTCAAAAATAAATTACGAGAAATTAAACTAATTAAACGTAAATATGAAAACTTAAAAACTTAATTAAAATGAAAACTTGAAAATTAAAATATCTAAAATTAAACTAAGACGAACGAGTAGAAATAATGCTAAGAAAATTGGCGGGAAAACGAGTTCAAACATTAAATTTAAAATAAACGGAATTAATTTCGCAATATTACAAAATTTAAATAATTTCGCAATGAAGAAGGTAATTGCGAAATCTTAACCAAGATTTCGCAATGTCTCATGCATAATTTCGCAATTCCAAGACATCAAATCCGCAATATCAAACTTGTAAACAATTTCGCAATAGTCAAAACAACCCCTAATTCCGCAATATCTGAAGATCAATTCCGCAATTAGCAAAACGTGAAGATTCCGCAATTTTTTACAAAGTTCAAATTCGCAACATGGAAGAATTCGCAATAATTGCGAATTGTAGAATCAGATTCCGCAATGGAGAAAAAAGAACAATTTCACAATCATGATAAAGATCAATTTCGCAATACAAATAAAGAATGAATTCGCAATACTAATAAAGAAAGAATTCGCAATGATGGCTGAAAGTTGCGAATTTATAACAGAAATTCCTAAAAAATAGGAAGACGTGAAATGACGAAAATAAGCAACTATTTAGTAACTTTTCAATGACAATAAGCCAAGAAAAACTCCAATAAGCTATCAATAAGCTAAGGAAAAGATCAAGACTTGTAAAAACATCAAAGTAATCACACGAAATTCAAAAAGATCGCAACTTTAAATAAGAACTTGATTAAAAAGATGATGAACACAAGATTGTACTTAGCAAGAAAGATTAAAAGATGAAGATTAATAAAAGATTAAGCTTAAAAGGTAAAAGGTTTGATTAAAAACAAGAAAGATAATAGATGAAGGTTTTTCTAGTGAGAGAAAGTTAAGCTTTCTCTCTCTAGAATTAAAGACTACAAAGTGAAAAAATGAAACTAAAACTAACTAGGTGTCTAATTTTTGTGAAGTGAGATCTTTATATAGGCGTGGTGATATGGGCTTGTAAATGGGCTTTGGTATCGGGCTTCTTTTCTTCTTTCTTCTTTAGTCTTCTCGTCTCTTTAAATAAACGTTTCCGACTTTGGATTTTGAGAAGTGTCGGTGAATAATTCCAACTCGTCTTATAATCTTTTGTTTAATAGACTCGAGTTCTTCGACATATATGAATCTTCCATCTTTGGATCTATTCTTCGATAAATCTTTAAATAGGCACAATGACTTCAAATTTTTTGCATCTCTTGGACAATAGACTTCGTCTTGAGTCTTTTTCCTCGATAAAACCCGTGCAATCCCATGTTTTCTTCAATATTCATCCGGTTGACTCTGAAAACACAATAAACACAAAAACCACGCATAATTCCAAACAAATGATATTAAATACGTGTTTTGGTCTTGTTTTAGCCAGAAATAAGTGGTAAAGGGATGGGTGTTTTCACACCTATCACTTATATACTTAGCTTATTTAACCAGCTTATTTCTAACTATGGAAACTTTCTATTTTTAGAAACTTAATTAAATAAGGCGGCTAATTTATTTATGGAAACCAGCTATTTTTAGAAACTTATTTATTTAAGGCAACTAATCTATTTATGGAAACTTATTTAATTAAGGCAGCTAATCTATTTATGGAAACTTTCTATTTTTAGAAACTTATCTATTTTAAGCAGTAAATCTATTTTTGGAAACTTTATATTTTTGGAAACTTTCTATTTTTGGAAACTTTCTATTTTTGGAAACTTTCTATTTTAGGAAACCTGCTATTTTTTGAAAGTTACTTATTATTACACAGTAAGTATAATAACACATGGAATAGCAGAAATACTTAATCAAAATGAACAGAATATAAGATTTAACACAGTTTAAGGCTTTAAACAGTAAAACATAGTAAGAACACATAAAATAAGCTAAGACATGACGTAAAACCAGCTATGTAATTAGTAAGCAGATACTTATTTCATGTACGTATTTATGTAGCACTAGTGTTTCGGAAGTAGGATTCTCGCAGTTCATCGTTCTCGTTCACTAGACATAAGGTACGGATTCCCGTCCTTTCAGTATGGACATTCTTTCCTTATTAGGATTCCCCCTATGCAGCCAACTGTTTTCCCGTAGTATAAGTTATGTGTTTGATTGCTTATGTTTAATTAAGATTACCTATAGCCATATACATGCATGACCAGTTTCACCTAGTTATGGAGGTACCATAACCATAACATTAGAGGCACTGATGTTATGACTTCACCACGGCGGAGTGATTGCTCGTGGCGTCCCTTCAGCTTTTGGCCATTTATTTATGTTTATCATGTGGGGCGTACGGGTGCATCCTAGTTACACGTTTTTATTCAGGATTACATGGTGAATGTGGTGTGTGCCTTGCATCCTTCACAAGGAGTTGATCCCTCCTACCCATAAACCAGTATATTAAATTAGAGGCAGCCCCTCTAATTTGCATGATGAGGTCACCCCTCCAATTATTCATGCACGGTGGATATTCATGACCTATATTGGCTAATGGTAAAATATGACAAACAGTTTTTATAAGATAAACATAAGACTTTCAAACTACAAAACTAGTTTTATTAAGACTTAACCAGGTTACTGGGGACTTAGTTTCTTCCGCTGTTATTATGTTATATGCTTATGCTATTCATGCTTTATTGTACATCGGTGCACTGAGCGTATTGCTCAGCCGTTTTCCTTTTCTATGTTCCCAAAACGGCAGGTACTTAGGGACGCTCGTAGACACTAAGAGTACGTGCATATGGACTGGAAGTTGTCTAGCCTTCTTTACATTATGCATTTCCTTTCTTTATGATACTTATGCTTTGGACATTGTTTAGTCCTTTTCCTTTACTATACTATGTTTGTGTGTGATGAGCTTTACTTTTGGACTACCGATGTTTGATTCCGTTATTTTCCTTTATATGGTCAAGTAATGTTTAGACATTTTACCTTGTATGCTTTGATGACACGCCATAATTACTGTGATATTTCCATTTCCAAAATGGGGTGTTACATGTTGTTTGTTACGTGCTTGCAATTTCTCTTTGTTTCGTCTCGAAGGGTAAGGGAAGGGTGGCGTGGGTTGGACATTAGGCAACGGCCTTGGAATCTCGGGTTCCACAATTGGTATTGGTTCAACCATAGGTGTGGTATGAGCGGTACTTCGTGGGATTGTAATGTGCTCCTTTTCGACCACCATCTCGGGTTCTTTCTCGATTTCCTTCTCCATAGAAGTACTTGGACGAGAGATTGGTTCCTTGAAAGTTTTACCACTACGAGTAGTAATAACCATCATTTCTCCCTTCGGGTTTGCAATGGTATCACTAGGAAGACCACCCGAGGAAGAGGGTTTACACATGATTGCTTCAAACATTTTTGCCATTCGGTCCTCAAATTTTGATTGCCTAGCATCCGCTTTAACAATTCTTGCTTAATCTCATGTTGTACTTGTTCCATCTTTTGTTGATTTTGTTGAAGATGTTGGACATTTCCTTCCATTTTATTTGCATGAGTTTTACGTTCATTAGCAAGTTCGTTTTTAAGCTCGATTTTCAACTCGGATCTTAAGCTAATCATTTCATGTTGCATGTTATCAAACTTAGCATCATTTGCTTTCGCATAATCCAAAAATTCTCCTTGAAGATTTTTAGTGTGAGCATTTTGAAAACCTTGTGTAGTGTTTTGAAAATCACGGTTTTGGTTTTGATTAGTGACTTGTCCATTCCCACTTTGATAATTACCTTTGCTGTAGTTACGTGAATTGCCTTGATAATTACCACCTTGGTTGTTGTTTCGATAGTTATTAGCATTTTGATTTGGCGGAGCTTGATTTGGGCGGGAACCTTGGCCGTTTTGGTTATAAGTTCCAGTTGCTACATAAGCACTCGAAGTGTTACCATCCGCGGTAATGCACTCGGAAAGATCATGAGCTACACCACAAGACAAACAACTCTTAGCAACCGCTTTAACTGAAGCGGAATTCAAAGCCTCTTGAGCTTTCCAATGAGTCATAAGATTAGCAAATCTATCGAAAACCCGATTTTCCTCATTAGCTTCATCATGTAAGGCATTAATGCTACGAGACGATGACGACGATGACGAACCCAAATTGGCAACACTCGGTGTGTTACGAGGGCTATAAACCTTAGATCTATTCTCGATAATCTTTAAAGCTTCATCGGTCGTTTTGCACAAAAAATTACCACCCGCAGCGGCATTCAAGTAATCTCATTCATGATCATTAAGCCCATTATAAAAAGTATCAATTTGATGCAATTCCGAAAAATCATGGTGTGGACATTCATGTAACATTTCTTTAAAGCGTTCCCATGCCATTGAAAAACTTTCATTATTTCTTTGAACAAATCTTGAAATCTCATTTTTCAAATGTGTTGTTTTAGATGGTGGAAAAAATTTGTTCACAAACTTAGAAACGAGATCACCCCATGTCAAAATTGAATTTGGCGGTTCTTTCTCAAGCCAAATTTTAGCGGGTCCATCTAACGAGTATGGAAACAACATCATCTTAATGGCGTCATGTGGAACATCCTTAAACTTGCTAGTAGCGGTGAGACGATTAAAATTGCTTATGTGGTAGTGCGGGTTGTCTTTCTCATGACCTCTAAACTTATTAGCTTGCAACATCGACATTAAACCCGCCTTAATCTCGAAACTCTCCACAAGGATAGCGGGAATCACAATGGCCTCTCCAAAACCTTCGGTGGGTGCTTGTAGCAACTCCATCATAGTGCGATTAGCCATGACGACTTCTTGTTCTACAATAGGTTCAACAATTGGAGTTTGTTCTTCAATCAACGTCTCTTGATTGGCTTGCTTTTGAAGACGTTTACGAGCTTGTTTTGCTTGATTACGAGTGATCATAAACTTAACGAAGAATGGGAGGTGAGCAAAGAAGATTCTTTTTGGGTGTTTTGTGAATTTTCAATTTTTTTGTGTTTTTTATTATTTTTAATTTTTTGGATTTTGGTGTATCTTCGTAGACAACAATCTACCAAATCTATCCTCGAATCAAACTCTTGATTAAAGAAGCCTCAAAAGAATGAAAACGATCACGTGGAGTGAACGCCTTTGAATGACTTTAGAACTTTCGTGAAAACCAAATTGTTCAAGAGGGTTTAATCACAAGAAACCAAGCAAATATATTATACGTAATAATACTTTGGGCGGCAAAACCCTCGATTAGCCTTCAATCTCAAAATACTCACAAGCAAGCGGGGAAACGAGGCGGCGCGAAGCACTTAAGAGCCTTTTTCCTTAGGGTATATTTTATAATACCCGCCTTATACCCACCTTATAGTTTGTATTTTTCAAAATCGAGCTTCACGAAAGTATTTATCTATTTTTGCTTTTTTCTTTTTGTTTGAGATTCGAATACAATAATTAAGAGATCAAATCCCAATTAAGGTTGTGTTTTCACACTTTTGGAGATATTGTGTATTTATTGTGATACTTAATACAATATAGTAATAATAATTTCACAAGAAGAGCAAAAAAAAAACGATAATACGTATTAGTAGATTTCTACTAATACAAATACTATTTATGGCTAATATTAAAAACAACAAGACAAATTAATCACGACACACCTCCCCGGCAGCGGCGCCAAAATGATTGTGGTAAAATTACGTCTTTTAGGAAAAAGAGCGTAAATAGGGAAAGTATTAAGTGATGATTTAGGAATATCAAGCACTAATGACCCAATGAAGTTCCAAGTTCATTTCCCAAGGAGGTATATGTGTGTGACTAAGATGTAGCATGGTTTGAGATTAATATTGGTTAGAAAGGGATGAGAAAAGAGGATGACGAAGACGTGAAATTAATTACTACGACGACTACACGTAAAATCGTAAAATAAGAAAAAATAAAAATTAATTCTAAAAATTAGCAAAAGTTCACTAAAAATCAAAATAAATAAACTAAGAGTTTACCAATGATCAAAAAATTTTCAAACGTTTTAATTAATTAAAAATTCAATTTTTAAATGCTAATTGAAGCCCTAAAAATCAAATTAATTATCAAAAAGCCCAAATAAATATTTTTCAATTGGTAAACCTCTAAAATGACCTAAAAGTATTAAAAACTATTTTTAGAAATTTTTAAACTATGAAAAACTATTTAAAATGATTTAAAAACTATTAAAACTTAAAATAATTATAAAAATTAATCTAAAGATGATAAAATTAATCAAAGAGTTGCAAAAATCCCATTTTAATTTATTTAAGCTAAGAAAAATGTAAAAAGTGCAAAAATGTGAAATATGAAGAATAATAATAAAATAATATTAAAATAATATTAAAAATCCAAAAATTCTAAAAATTCTAAAAACTTGCAAACAAGTTTATTTTAACCTAAATAAGAGTCAAGTTATTTTGGATACCATATCTATCATGGATACTAAGGGACTCATCCCCACCATCCATCCTCATCATATCTAACGGTTGAGATTAAAAGTATTTAATTATTTCACTTATTTTTAAAACTTAAATATCTTTTAAACCGTTAAGTGTTAAACGGAAAAAAATATACCATCGCGACGAGCATTTAATTAGCTTTCTACAGATATGCAATATGATATACTTTTGAAGAAAAAAAATCGCTTTTTTTTAAATTTGCGTAAAATATCATATATGATAATAGTGTTTTATCATATATGATATTAGTGTTAAGTTACAAATTATTACAGAATCATATATGATATTGGTTTATATCATATGATATTGGTTTATATCATATGATATTGGTTTATATCATATATGATAAGTTATATCATATATGATACCAATGTTACTATCATATATGATATTCAGTATCATATATGATAAATTACGGAAAAAAACAAAAAAAAATAATTTGTCGAAAGTATATCATATAGCATATCTGTAGAAAGATAATTAAATGCCCGTCGTAATGGTATATTTTTTTTCGTATAACGATTGACGGTTTAAAAGATATTAATGTTTGAAAAAAAAGAGGAAATTGGTTTTATGTTTAATCTTATCCATTAGATTAAGATGGAGATGAGTGGTGGAGATTAGTCCCTTAGTATCCAAATAAAGTTTGGTATCCAAATGAAATTAAATCCCTAAATAAACAGAAAATGAAAGTGAAATGACCAGAATATCCCTGTTGGGCCCTCAAATGGGCCAAAACTAAAAACAGTCAACACTATTGGGCTTTTTAGCCCAAAAAGTCAAACTTGGCCCAATTGACTTGGAAAAACCCAATCTGACTCAAAATTTAATTCTAAACACAAAACTCTAAAGGCCCAAAAGTTGAAAGTGAGCTTATCACAGCTTATTAAGCAAATAGCTTATCCTTATTGGGCCATTAAGCCCATTAAGCAATAAGCTAATGCCATAAGCTCTAATTTGACACACAACCTTCTTTTGGGATGCTAAAGAGATCTGTAAAAAGAAATTTTGAAAAAGCACACTCAATAAGCCAGAAATAAGCAAAGTATAAATCCACAAAATGACAAAATAGTCGGGTTTGAGATTTAGGGCACCTCAGGACTTGATTTAACTTGCAAAATGTCACAAATGAACTTAATAAGCCAAAACAATCCACAAAATTCCAATAAGCAAAACCAATAAGCCAGAATAAGCCAATAAGCACTTATGAAAAAGTCAATTAAGTTGGTTTTCTAGTCAAACCTTAAAGTCAACACACCAAATTCTCCAGTATGAACAAATGGGTCAAATAATGAGCACCAATAACAAAATCCAAGTTGTTGCTGGTTAAAATAAGCTATTATAGCTTATTGATAAGCTGAAACCCAAAATACACTAGCAGTGGCTAGCAGCAGGGGAAAGGAGTTCCCACTGCTTTGACTGTTTGACCAAGCTTTTTAGAGAGATCCAGTTGGATTCAAATGGAAACAAAGGCACCCTTGTGATCAGTGAATCACAAGGAGTCAATATCAACAAAGAAATCACAAATTGGTTCACACAATAAGCCCAGATTAATCAAATAGTCCACAGATCTAGCACAAATATGAAAAATAAGCTGTTATGAACAAATAAGCAGATATAGCATGAATAAGCCAGCCAAATTCAACAAGATGCATACACAAGCTATATAAACTATGATTAAGCATAAACAAACTTAAACCAGCCACTAAATCAAAGTATGGAACAAGATTAAAGCAAATTACACCTTCTGATATGAACTACAAGAACACATGCACAGTTTGCTGATCTAATTGACCACAGATCTAATTTCAAGCACTCAAATCTCTTACCCTGGTGTTATTAACTAGGTTTAATCACTTGTTAGCCCTAGTCTATGATTAGATCTAGGTGTCCCTTAAACCACAACCAAATTTATCAAGTAAACAAGATTTTATAACCTTTTTTTAGGATCTAGGTGTTTCAAACCACAAAACCTGCAGACAAATGACCAAGTATATCTGTAAAACAAGTACCAACAACCACAAACACAAAACACCTACTCAATATCCCACAAATCCTGCTTATGCAGTTAACCCAAACACCCCTTAATAATCTGTTTTGACAAATTTTCAAAGGATAATCCAGATTATCAAGTTAACAACACCTCAATAACATCAAACCAACACAGATAAACAAGATTCATCCATAAAAACTCATATTCAACAATAATCATGCAATATCACCAAAATTCAGAAAAATAAAGAGAAAATTGAAAAAGGAGAAGGGTGCAAACCTCCAAGACCTACATCCAGGCCCTGGATTGTTTGAGCTGAGGTACTAGCAGAACAAGTACCAGCTTCCAATGCTGCTAAGATGAACAAACAAACAAGTGAGATCAAAACAGAAAGAAACCTTTGATTTGTGAAAACAAGTGTTTTAATCCTTAAAACCTTTTTTCAAAACCAATAAAACATGAAAGTGGAACTCAGATTCAGGCTATTCTAACACCAACTTTTAATAAACATAAAAGAGATTTAAAAAATTTCAGAAAATCAAATTTTATTAACTTAAAAAGGAATTACAAAGATTGATAGCCAAAATCTGGAACAAAGGGACTCTCACAGGTTGAGGTCTCCTTTTATAGGCATATGCTAAGCTAACACTATTCACAAACCCTAGAAGTGAATTTCCAATATTCTCCTTGAGGTCTTCTAGACGATTCTTTGATGTGAGCTGTCCAAAATGACCATAGACGTTTATCTTAGCTTTGGGGTTAAGCTAGGAGTCTTGGTCGTTGATCCTGACACGTGGCAAGCCTTGGAGAGAAAGTTGTCATGTGATGGGTGAAACGGTTTTGGGTGTGGGACCCTTTGGTGAGTGGAGAAGAGGGTTTAAAGGTTGGGATGAGTTTCTGCTTGTGTGAATCACACGGGGGAACAACTAATTGCAATTTACCCTTTGTTGGTAAAAAGTAAATTATGGGTTATTTACTTGCTACAGTAACACGTTTGATCCGTTTGTTTAGGAAGGGATTTGTTTGGCGCGTGTTTAGGAGTTTAAACTTCTAAATAAGCATCTTTGGCCCTTGTTCTTTGGAAAAAGGTTTATAACAAGTATTTCAGCCCATATAAACGTATTCCCTTTGTAATGAAAGTTTCCCTTTTCACTTTTTTGGCACAAAACTTTTCAAAAAAGATATCAAGGGTTGTTTTTGCCATTTTTCCATAATTCAAGTGCTGATCTTGGACATTCTTGATCTTCAAAGGTCTTCAATGTGTCTTTGGCTTTATGAGGGACCATAATTGACAAATTAGATTTGATGAGGGACTAATCTTGCCATTTCTTCAAAGTTGAGGGACCTTTTTGCAATTTTGACAAACTTAAGGGACCAAACTTGTAATTATGAATTCACAAGGGTTTTAAGTGTCATTTCTTCATTATTTGAGGATCAATCTTGCATATCTTCAAGTCTTCAAAGGTAAATGTTGGATAATTCATGATCTAGGGCCCCGGTTCTTTGTACGGCTTCGTTTCTCGTGTCCGTTTTTCCTTGTTTCTTATGATCTTTTGTCTTTTTCACGATATACATACCTATAATACACAAGTAAACAAACACAAGCATATATATGGTATTTTATGACATTTTTATGCATTTAAAGCCCGAAAAGAACGATGAGATCATGTATAAATGCCATCTCATCTGGCACAATGAAAGAATAAGCTCGTTTGAGCTTATTACTGAACCAATTAAGCTCTAATTTGTCTCAAATGACTTAAAATCGAATTTCAGCTAGACTTGCTTAAAGAAACCGCTTAAAAGCTAGTAAAAACTCGATTAAGCTTATTCAAATAAGCCAAGAATAAGCAAACTGAAAATCCAGACATCCACAATCAGATTTTAATGATTAACCTTGTTAAACAGCTCAATAGGAGTATGGAATGTCTTTCCAAATTGAAAATGATCCACTAGATAAGCTGGAATTTGAAGTTAAGCTAGAAAGTGCTTATTTGACCAACTTTGACCAAAATATGAAAAAGCTGAAAATCTCCCAAACTACTCAGGACATGTTTCAAACAAGGTTTGTGAAGAAAAATGGGCAGATTTATGAAGTAGAATTGGAGATTCAAGAAAACAGTCAAGCTCTCATTACAGAAACTTGAGTTTGGTCTGTGGCTTATTAAAAAGCTGATTCCTAGCTTAAAACTGAAAACTGTATATTTTCCTCTTACAAGCTTAAGCTTTGGATGTTAACCTACCACTGAGAACTGAATTCAGGCAATTTGGTCAAGTAATGAGTAAATGGCATGGATTTGAATCTAACAAGTTTTCTGATGAAAATGATAACAAAACTTGACCCAAACCTTTTTGATGTCAATTGTCTTTTTGACCAACTCTTTCACTTCAAAACTAAACACCAATGTTACCACTTGCTTACTCAATGTAACAGAACAAGTATGACAGATTTTGAACAAGTTTTGGTCACAAAAGCTCACAAATCCAAACACCACTTTATAAGACTAAAATGAACTTTTACAAAGAAAATTTGAGTATAAAAGTAAATCAAACTATGAATGCTAACAAAACTTGTTCAGTGAGTGAAATGAAGAGTATTAAGACTTAAAATAAGCTAGTAAACACTCTTGAATACAAACTGAAACTGAAGACCACTTACTGATGAAAAACAGAACTAAAAATCAAGTAACTAAGATTCAATCTACAAAATCACTCAAAGACTATCAATCAAACTCAGTTATGCTTAAACAAATCTAAACACATGATCATAGCAGCAAATAGTGTTTACTCTAAGAATTTAGCATGCAAAGTTCAATTGAGTGGAACCTAAAAATAGAATTATAACACCTTCTAGCTTGAAACCTCCATTGATGAAGTAGTATGGCACTGAGCCAACTAGAATCTACTAGACCACCATCAATTGACCACCATTAACCAATTAATCACCTCCAAAAGCTAATTCTAAACCAAATCAACAAGAACTACTACTATAACTGCTACAATGGGACTGGAATGAACTTCTAGGCTGAATTGAACATGAATAGCTTCCAACATCGTATCAAACTCACTTCATTGATCAATGATGGTCAATGATATCACCAAAGCATAACAGTAATGCAGGATTTGAGTAGGTAAATGAAGATAAGAGAATGAGATGAATATTTTTGTTCTTTTATTGATTTTGGAGGGAAAAGTAGGTACAATAGCTTAACTAACTTTCTAACAAACTCTTAAGTGTGTATCAAACACTTAAGAGTTGTTAACTAACTGAATGTAGAAATAGAACTTTAGAGAAAAAAACTAAAGTGTGTGCTTTTGCACACTTAACTACACACTGGAAATGAAGGTACAATCTGCTATTTATAGAGGTTGATGATGATTTTTAGGGTAGCATGACGTGTCTCATCCAATGGGGGGATGCCAGGTGTCACAATCTAGTGAATTGTAGATTTGACTCCAAGAACACAAAAGGGGTTTTCTTCTACTTTGATATTCAGTCTAGTTGACTTGTGTGGTTGGATTCGTCTCTTCATTTCGAGTATTATTCATGTAGAAAGTTCTTCATGAAACGCATCGTAGCTCAAAATTGATCATGGGCTTGTTCTTGTTGAAGATGCCACGTGTCTTCATTTGATTCGTCCTTAGCCAGGCACACGGATCATTATCCTATTTTGATAAAATGAATTATGGAGTGTAGCTTTCCTATTGGGTGATAAAATGATAGTGGGAGCACTGGGTAAGATACGGTTTATTAATTATAGGTGTGAGGTGGCAGTATATGTGGCAATCCGAACCAATAATTTCTTGCATTTTCATTGGTCCTCCTTGTGTTCACACGGATCAAGCCAAAGTTTTTTGTATTTTTAACACTTTTAGCCCTTGTCTTTAACAGATTATCCAAAAGAGCTTTTTTCTTCATTCCAATGGCAAATTTGGCCCTTTGACTTGTTTTCTTGCGTATTTAACTCCCTTGACTTGGTTGACTTGAAGTTTGACTAAGTTTGACTTTGATCTTGACTTTTCCAAAGTTTGCATTTAAGTCCCTCAACTTTTGAGTATTGTCAAGATAGGTACTTCCTCTTCAAATGGCTTGTCATCTATGATCCTTCTCTTGTCTTTTCATCATAAATGAGCTTGATTTCCTCTTGTTTGCTTGAAATTGTATCCTTGTTACCTATTTAAGCACAAACACAAAACATACCACATAATACTGCTTTAGAGCACAAAAGTTAGGTATTTTCTATGTGTTTTAGGGTGATTTGTTGATTAATTGATATGAGATTTTGTTCATATCAATAGGATCGAACTCGGGATTACGGGATTTCACACAATACGTAAAGGGTTAATTTTATTTATTAAATATATTATATATATATTTATTAAATCAAACCGAACTTAACTAAATGATCATTAACTAAATTAAGAGTTAAGTTAAGCGGCCGTTATGGAATTATATAGAATAAAAAGGAAAACGGAAAGTTCCGGAAACACCCCTTGTAGGTTAATCGACCGTCGGCTAGGGGGGGGGGCAAAGAGAAAATTTTTGTTTCCTAATTTGAGTGTTACTTGGAAACCAAGTTTTGCCAAGCCCTATATAAACACCCATAAGCCTCATAATTTTTCCCCACTCCTTCCCTTCCTTCTCTCTTGCGATCGGCGATCAACACCCCTTTAGGTTTCTTTGGTTTTCGATTTTTCTTAAATTCCACAAGCGTTGAAGTTTCGGTTTGCAAGTGCTAGACTCGCGGTTAGCCCGTTGCATTACATGTGTACAACAGCGTCATGTTGTTTTGCTTTAAACTATATCTTGGTATTATTCTTCACAAACCCTAATTGTAGATTCGTTGGTGATCTTGTGAATCTACGCTAGGATAAAAGTATGTAACCCTAATCGGTTAATTTATATTGTGTTATTATGATCTTGTTAAATCGCTTCCGCTATAACGTGCTTTGATCTTTGTTATGATTACATAATTGTTATGAATGTCATAAACCATCAGTGGCATCGAGAACCGTTTTAACATGTTATAATTATCGAAATATAAAGGTTTTTTAACTAATGGTGATTTGAGTTAAAATTACATGTTGTTTTTTAGGTTTTAAAAAAAATTAGGGTTTCGTTTTGTTTTGTTTTGTTTTCTAAAATCGGCCTAGCCGAATTTTTTTTATAAAAAAGGGTTTTTTTTGTAAACCCTAAAATTACATGGTATAAATCGTTAGATGATTGCATGAATAAATTGTTATGGCATGTATGGTTACGATCCGTAGTTCTTTAATTGTTAAGAATATGTGGGAGATCCGTGATGAACGTGCATGTTTTTCATGGATTATGGGATTTTATATGCTATTTGCTTTATTTGATTCAAAGTTTTAAAATTAGGGAAGACTTTTTATGTTTATAAAAACCCTAGATTTTATGTTCTTTGAATAAATTGTTATGCATGTGGCTATTTGATTTAGTTTTTTTTGTACTACTTGTTTTCATACGTTTTATATTAATTGTATGTTGTAAACAAGGGTAAATTTTTCCAAGAAAAATTAATATGGACTAAATCACATATAAAATTAATGAATTATTTTGAGATCTAATTTACATATGATTTGCATTGATTGGAATTACAATAATAACTTGGCCTACTTAATTTTGATAAACTATAAAGTGGGTATAACGCACCGCTGGTCATGTACCCAGTTAAGGAAAGAGGTGTTATGCTTCAGCGCTGACCAAATTCCCGGCATGCCTGTGCGTCAAAGTTGTAATTACCTACGGTTGTTATTTACATAATTCCTTAAGGTTAATTTAACCACAAATTCACATCCGAAACACAATGAATAAAGATTATTGCTTTGTGCTTTAGCCAAGTTCTAGGAACGTGTGGCGTGAATTGTTGTGGGTAAAATCTTTAATTGGTTTAACCAATACCTCAACTTGCAAATATATGGCAAAATTTTAGTCTCACCAAAAGGTTTACTAAAAGTTTTTATTAAACTAATGCTATGGATATGTATGCATGCTTCTCCATATATGATTTTGACACCAATATCAATATCCTTAAATTTAAGTCTTATGCCATCTAATTGACGAACACTTGAAGTTCCAATTATCGTTAAATAAGATTTTGGACGATGTTGTAATGGAGAGAAAACTTCATGACTGAATGAGATTGCACATGAAGGTTTAACGTTCTTTAGATTAGTCGACTTGATTGAGTTACTTAGTGAGATCTGGAAACTTAAGGCATAAAGTAGGGATAAAACATGTTTACAATGCAAAAAGACTTTTGGCAATGTAAATCCCTAAAATATCTAGAAATTGCAAAGTTGTTTGTCAATTATTGTTCGATAAGTTACCATGTTGAATACATTTGTCAATAGCAGATCAACAGATGTGATAAGTTTATGTCAATATGGATTCTAGTTTCAAGGAAAATACGATGGTTTTATTAGGTAATTTTTTCTTGAATGGTATTATCAAAAATAATAATGTTTGAACTTATTTCTGTAGAAATGGCTCAACCTGAAAACAATATGACTATATTTATGCGTTCAAAGGTTTCTTTGATCGTCTAGAACTTGCTGGCCCTAACTTCAATGATTGGTATCGCTCACTAAGAATAGTTATGAGAGCAGCGGGTACTATCGATATCTAGACTACTCCTTATCCGGAGGATCTTGCTGAAGGATGTCACACCCCAACATTGCGGAATATGAGGTGCGACGTATGGATATCATCACAACAATAGCGTGTCTATAGAGATAACTAAATGAAACTGAAATATCATAAATAGTGACACAATGTCATGAAGATATCTCAAACAATGCAGGCGTCTAGGTAAGTAGGTAACATGTCTACCTCTCGCCAAAGACATACAACCAACACACAACAAACATATAGGTGTCTACAAAGTACCACTTAATCAAAACAAAAATAAAGACTAAGAGGAAAGGGGGGTTCCTCCAAATGCAATCCTAAGCCTCCCAGCTAGCCACTCCTATTCTCACGCTTAACCACATTCTCACCTGAAAGAGACACTAAAACACGTCAACATAAAGTTGGTGAGAGTCATAGGTTTAGACTCCAACCCCAAAACATTTATATGCTGTGAATAACAACCATCAACAAAAGAACATATGGACAATGTGTTACAATGATGCATTAACAACTGCCATTCAAGATTAACCATACAATCACAATTTCAAGGCTCCAAGCCTTACCAATAACCACAATTTCCAAGGCTCCCAGCCTTACCAATAACCATGGTCCTATAGGCACCCATACACCTATGAACCAATCCCAAGGCCCCGCCTTCTCAACATCCCCTTGGTACCAAGTCAAACCATAACAACAATCAAGAATCGCATAGCAGTTAATCACATAAGTGTACACATAAGTCCATCACAAACCATAAAAACATTCACAACATTCTTTACAAAACCGCACATTGTCTCTTCCATCCCATCTGGAAGTCAAAACAAGTATACTTATAAAAACATGGGACTATGAAACTCACCTGAACAAGCTTCTCCAAGTATCCACGCTCTAGCAAAATCTAAACACACAAACATACACAATCAAGACATGAACCACATACCAAAATGGCTCATCAACCTATGATGGATATCTAACCTTATCCTACAACTTAAACCCATTTATATGCCATAATCATCCCATTACACCCCTCTAATAAGCCCTTAGCTTAGTTAAGTTCATAACTCATCCCGTTAACATTTTACCCAAAACAGTCCCGATTTTCATACTCCGTATAATGAGCCAAACGCCCACCAAACCTAAACCACATTCCTTGTAATGAACATATCATAAACTTATATGTGTTAGCTAAAATCTCAGCCCTTACCCCAACCCCGAAGCTAATTTTAAGTCCCTGACATACAACTTATACTTTCGCCTATCCAGATTTTACCGATTTTGAACATATGAAATGTTTGTTATGATCAGAGGGTCTTCTACTATCCCAATTGATTATCCCTCTTCCATATATCTTACATAACATATAAACTAACTCTCACGTTTGTTTGAAGGTCCAATTGTACTCCTAAGTACCCTAACCATCTTAAAACATTAATTTAAACCCGACTGACTTCAAAACTGTTTTGACCTACGACTGTTGTAACCTGTTTTTGACCCACTTACCTACCTCCATTTTAGTCCTAGTTTCTTTCATTATAAATCCAACTCAAATACCTTTCCAATAGTACTTGGATCGCATCATGAAATTATATAGAACTCTAGATATGATCAAAAGAAGTGACCTAATCAGCCTCCTACCAATCATTATTTCACATCCATGTTTTCCTTTACGTGTCTACTACTACCTTGCCTCCATAACTATACCAATTTCCTTGCGTGTTATTTGCCCAATCTGTCCATTAGTAGAAAATTTCTGCTCTACCCTCACATCCGTTGGTACTTTCATCAATCTCCTAATGGTACTTCAACCAACTTCTCATAGCATGACATCTCGTTCCCACGACCAGTCAACTAACTTTTCTTACTCCCTTATCCCCGTAACCAATCTAAGTTTCAAAACTACACAAATCTTAATCATTCCTTCAACACAACCTTTAAACCAAAACACATCTCTTTATTCTATTATCTAACCATAAGTAATACTACCAAAGGCCTCTTGGCCCAGCGGTATGTGAGTGGCCCTCTAACCTAAAGGTTGTGGGTTCAAGTCTCGGTGGAGACATGTGAGATAGAATTAGTGTGATAGTTTGCGTGAGTTGTAAAAAATTTTTGCCTAAACTATTACACCTTTACAAACTCCAGCAAACTCCAGCACCTTGTAAAGGTGTAATAGTTGAGTTGTAAGACACACATCAAAAGACTCAAAACGTCGTTGGAACTCTATCAAACTCCAGCACCATAAAACACGAGCAAACACAAGGTACGTTCAAGTTATAATAACTACTGAACGACCATATATCATAACTTAACACACACTAGTATATATACATCCTCATATATATACCTATTAAATGACCCAAAACATACTCGTTACCATATGTATCAAATCAATCAATCGCGTCATACACTCGTTTTTCCATACGAGTAATCACCATCTTACCACAAGGCATAAAATCCATCACTAAAAACCAGTCCATATCGTGTGACCCCATAATCGCACAACATGAGTATAACCCAAAACATATAATTACACTCAAAAATAGCCATATCGTAGGCAGCCGTTACATAAACCCATATATTGTACCTATACTCAAAATCCACATCTCATCATATACAAGCATGTACTAACCCTCTTTCATGAAATCATACTTAGGAACCCATTGAAATTGTGGTACTTGTATAACTATGTTGGCCACCATACCTATACAATTACCCTTTCCCAATGCACTCCCTCCTATAATGACACTTATAAGAATCAATACAACATATAGCACATAAATCCATCTACTCACATAAGCTCATAACCACATAACCAATAAGGTCCAAACTCCATCTACTAACATAATATAGTCAAACTCTTGGGTTACATAAATCCATAGTCTAGCTAAAATATCATAAACAAAACCAAAACGAGAACATAATCAGTTATAAGTCATGTCGCCCATAAGAGTGGAAACAACTTAAAATCCTTCCTATTCACCTACTCCTATTGACTCGAATCACCACATGATTCTTAGGGAACATGACTTAAACATCGAAAGAAAAATACTATACATTAGGTACACAAAATAACTCATCAATTATTGTGAAAGTAATTCATATATCAAAATCAAAACAAAAATTAACAGGTGACTAAGTATGGACAAATATAGTTCAACTCATACTAGTCAAAATTCACAAAAATAAAATTCAGGAAAATACAATCAAGACCATACACATAATCCTATGACGCCTATATGCAGGGATCCTTAATCTATAGACTAGGCTAGGCAACCTAATTCTCTATAACTATTGGCTCTGATACCATTCTATCACACCCCACCATGGCAGAATATAGGGTGCAACGTATGGATATCATCACAACAATAGCGTGTCTATAGAGATAACTAAATGAAACGGAAATATCATAAATGGTGACACAATGTCATGAAGATATCTCAAACAATGCAGGCGTCTAGGTAAGTAGGTAACATGTCTACCTCTTGCCAAAGACATACAATCAACATACAACAAACATATAGGTGTCTAAAAAGTACCACTTAATCAAAACAAAAATAAAGACTAAGAGGAAAGGGGGTTCCTCCAAATGCAATCCTAAGCCTCCCAGCTAGCCACTCCTATTCTCACGCTTAACCACATTCTCACCTAAAAGAGACACTAAAACACGTCAACATAAAGTTGGTGAGAGTCATAGGTTTAGACTCCAACCCCAAAACATTTATATGCTGTGAATAACAAGCATCAACAAAAGAACATATGGACAATGTGTTACAATGATGCATTAACAACTACCATTGAAGATTAACCATACAATCACAATTCCAAGGCTCCAAGCCTTACCAATAACCACAATTTCCAAGGCTCCCAGCCTTACCAATAACTATGGTCCCATAGGCGCCCATACACCTATGAACCAATCCCAAGGCCCCGCCTTGTCAACATCCCCTTGGTACCAAGTCAAACCATAACAACAATCAAGAATCGCATAGCAGTTAATCACATAAGTCTACACACAAGTCCATCACAAACCATAAAAACATTCACATCATTCTTTACAAAACCGCACAGTGTCTCTTCCATCCCATCTAGAAGTCAAAACAAGTATACTCTTAAAAACATGGGACTATGAAACTCACCTGAACAAACTTCTCCAAGTATCCACGCTCTAGCAAAATCTAAACACACCAACATACACAATCAAGACATGAACCACATACCAAAATGGCTCATCAACCTATGATGGATATCTAACCTTATCCTACAACTTAAACCCATTTATATGCCATAATCATCCCATTACACCCCTCTAATAAGCCCTTAGCTTAGTTAAGTCCCGATTTTCATACTCTGTATTATGAGCCAAACGCCCACCAAACCTAAACCACATTTCTTGCAATGAACATATCATAAACTTATATGTGTTAGCTAAAATCTCAGCCCTTACCCCAACCCTGAAGCTAATTTTAAGTCCCTGACATATAACTTTTACTTTCGCCTATCCAGATTTTATCGATTTTGATCATATGAAAAGTTTGTTATGATCAGAGGGTCTTCTACTATCCCAATTGATTATCCCTCTTCCAGATATCTTACATAACATATAAAATAACCCTCACGTTCGTTTGAAGGTCCAATTGTACTCCTAAGTACCCTAACCATCTTAAAACATTAATTTAAACCCGACTGACTTCAAAACTGTTTTGACCTTAGACTGTTGTAACCTGTTTTTGACCCACTTCCCTACCACCAATTTAGTCCTCGTTTCTTGCATTATAAATCCAACTCAAATACCTTTCCAATAGTACTTGGATCGCGTCATGAAAGTATGTAGAACTCTGGATATGATCAAAAGAAGTGACCTAAAAATCTGCCCAGTTTAAAAAAACGATTTTCTCATAATTAATCTAATTAATCATACATAAACCCTAATTAAAACCTAAAAACGATTTCCAATGATAAAAACCCATTAAGTACATCATTAATTACAGATTATTAACAAAACCTAAATAAAAATTATGAATGTTAAAACTCTAATCCATCATATTAGGTTACATACGTAAATTAAACGTTAATTAAGCATAGTTTTAGTGCATACCTTAAACCATAATTGAATTATTTGGTTTTCTTGCTCCTCCATTGATAGAAACGACTGAGATTAGGTTTGGGGAAGGCTAAAATCGTTTTTGGGGAAAAAGGGATTAGTATGGGTAATTAAAACTAACCAGGAAGCCTAATAGTACTCAAACTGGGCTCCCGTTCCCTTCCTTAAACAAAATTTGGCCCAAAATCAAGCCTAACACCATATGGCCGACTTTTTTAATTAAATTACTGTAAATTAACTATTAATTATTATTACCTTAAATTCCCTTGATTTATTTCAGCTCCTAAAGCCTCTGAAACCTTAAAACCGCAAAACTAGTCAAATTTACGCGTATACCGTCAAAGACGTAAAAATATACAGTTTTATAAAAACTCTTAGAATATAAAATAAACTATATAACTAAGTCCTAAATGAATTAAAACCATCCCGTAAATTATTCTCGTGACTAAATACCTCTTCCGAGACCCCTAAATGCAAAACCCTAAACCGTAAAAATACGATTTCCTATAATACATATACGTATACGTAAACCACTAAACAACACCATCTCATTTCATATTCACTACATTGTGAGCTCATGAACATGAAATCATCACACATCGTTTCACTCACAAGGTACCCCGTACCCAAAACGATATCCAAACCACAAACTATACACACCAATTAGCACATAAACACGTAAAGACACGTAACTTGCACAAAATAAAACTAAGTGACGAACCTCAAAACCGTGGTTGTCAAAAAGGAGCATCTGATGCGCAAAGACTTGAACACACTGCTAATGTTAAGAAGCACTCTGAGGTGGCTTTTTAATGTTAGGAAGAATGGCTACTCCACTTCAACATAAGTATGAGTTATGTTCTCCTAAGCGAATACTTGATGAGCTCAAGGCTATGTTCGAAAAGCCGCAAGCTGTGGAAATCTACGACTTGGTAGATGCACTGCATAGTTGCAAGCAAGCTCCTGGAAAGTCTATAAGTGCCCATTATTTGGAGATGAGAGGTTATATGGAATATCTCATTGCACTAGGACAACCCTATGATCATAATATGGCTATCAACTTGATCAATAGGTCCCTTAACAAGGACTTCAATGATTTTGTTCAAAACTATAATATGCATTGCACGGGGAAGACAATTAATGATTTGCATGCAATGCTCATTGACTACGAAAAGGGGTTAAAGGACAAGGCATCTACTTCTACTCCTCATGTGCTTTATGTACAAAAGGGTGGAGTGATTAAGGCAAAACCGCACAAGAACAACAAGAAAGGAAAAGGCAAAGGCAAGGGTGATAAGGGCAAACAAGTTGCGACTTACTCTAAACCCAAGCAAAACTTTGTCAAGAAGAATCAATCTCAGAAGGATGTGACTTGTTTCCATTGCAAGGCAAGTGGACACTGGAAGAGGAACTGCCCTCTTTATCTCGAGGAGTTGCGAGAAATAAAGAAGAAGGGTGAGCTTAGTGTTGCAGCATCTTCAGGTAACTTATATTTGATAGAGTTATTTAATCTTACGTACAAATCACATTCCTGGGTATATGATACGGGATGTGGTATTAACATTTGTAATACCATGCAGGGATTTGAGTTGGAGAGCAAGCTTACCTATGGGGAACAATTTCTGCATGTGGGCAATGGCGCACAAGTATTGGTTGAAGCTATATGATCATTTAATCTAGTTTTACATTCGGGTCTAGTACTGAGATTAAATAATTGTCATTTTGCACCTAATATTGTTAGGGGTGTTATTTCCTTTTCTTGTATGTTGGATCTTGGATTTATTCACACTATTGATAATAATAGAATTTCTGTTTTCAAAGATGGTTTATTCTATTTTGATGCAATTTCTGTGAATGGTGTTTTTGAAATTAACATGCATAATAATAATTCCAAGAGAAAGATTAATTCTATTATTAGCATGAATAAGAAAAGAAAGTTAGACAAGAACTCTTCTTATCTTTGGCATTGTAGGCTTGCCCATATCGAGAAGACTCGCATACAAAATCTTCAACGTGATGGTCTTTTGGAAAATATCAATGATGAATCATTTGATAAATGTGAGTATTGTATCTCTGGAAGATGACCAAGAAACCTTTTAATAGCAATATTGAAAGGGCTATTGAACTACGTGGTTTGATACATACTGATGTGTGTGGACCACTTAGACATGTGTCGAGGAAAGGTGCTAGCTACTTCTTAACATTTACGGATGATTATAGCCGTTATGGTTATGTTTATTTACTTAAGCATAAACATGAGGTATTTGAAACATTTAAGATGTTTAAAGCGGAAGTAGAATTGCAACTAGGAAAGAAGATTAAAGCTCTTCGTTCTGATCGAGGTGGTGAATATTTAAGTCAAGAGTTTAAAGATTATTTAAGTGAGAATGTAATTGTTTAGAAACTTACTTCACCATATACTCCACAACAAAATGGTGTATCTAAAAATAGAAATCGTACATTATTAGATATGGTGCGATCTATGTTTAATCTTACAATTTTACCTTTATCCTTTTGGGATTATGCATTAGAATCTGCTGTTCGTATTCTGAATATGGTTCCCATAAAGAAGGTTGATAAGACACCATATGAACTATGGCATGGCAAAAATCCATATTTGTCTTATTTAAAGATTTGCGGTTTTGAGGCGTATGTGAAACATGACTCTGGAGATAAACTTCAACAACGCTCTGTAAAATGTATCTTTGTAGGTTACCCTAAAGAAACTATGGGTTACTACTTTTATTATCCGCCTGAGAACAAAGTTGTTGTGGCTCGGTATGGAGACTTCCTTGAAAATGATCTTGTAAATCAATAATTCAGTGGGGGAAATTATGATCTTGAAGAAATTCAAGAAGATACATTGCCTTCTGAAAATACTAGCGAAGAAATTCCAATAGAGCCAGAAAGTTTGGGAGCTCCACCGGAATTAATTCCTCCACGTAGGTCTAAAAGAACCGTACGTGCGCCAAGCAAACTATGTCTTAACATAGATGATGATGAGGAGGAGGTAGGGAATCTTGGTGAACCTGCTAACTATCGATCCGCAATGCTTGATCCTGAAAAGTTAAAATGGATAGTTTCGATGAATGAGGAAATGAAATCCATGAAAGTCAATGATGTTTGGATTCTTGTTGATGCGCCTAAAAATGCTAAAGTAGTGAAAAATAGGTGGATTTTCAAGAAGAAAACTGACATGGATGGTGAAGTACAATCCTATAAAGCACGTTTAGTAGCTAAAGGTTTTACTCAAACTTTTAGCGTAGACTACGAGGAGACATTTTCTCCTGTAGCAGACTTATGAGCTATAAGGATTCTCATAGCTATAGCAGCATACTATGACTATGAGATATTGCAAATGGATGTTAAAATTGCCTTCTTGAACGGCCGTTTAGATGAGGAAATCTATATGCAACAACCGAAAGGGTACGTGGATCCTATATATCCAAAACGCGTGTGCAAACTTCAAAGATCTATTTATGGTTTGAAGCAAGCATCACGTCAATGGAATAAACGATTTGATGAAGAAATCAAAAATTTAGGATTTATTCAAAATCGAGATGAGCCATGTGAATATCACAAAGCTAGTGGGAGTGATGTAGTATTCCTAATTTTATATGTCGATGACATATTAAACATGGGAAGTAACATTCCTAGACTTAAGAAAGTTAAGGATTATCTTGATAAATGTTTTTCTATGAAGGATTTAGGAGATGCTGCATATATTTTGAGAATTAAAATCTATCGAGATAGGAAAAGACGGTTAATTGGTCTAAGTCAAGATGCTTATATTAATAAGATATTGAAGAAGTATAGCATGCATAATTCCAAGAAAGGTTTTCAACCTATGGAAGTTAAGTATAAATTAAGTCATGAGCTAGATGCATCAACACCCGAAGAGGTGGATTACATGCAGAAGGTGCCTTATGCTTCGGCTGTAGGATCTATTATGTATGCTATAAGATGCACAATGCCTGATGTGGCATTTGCTCAGAACTTGGTCAGTATATACCAACAGAATCCAGGGAAGCTTCACTAGACTGCTGTTAAACATATTCTAAAGTATTTGAGGAGTATGAAAGATATGTTTTTGGTATTTGGGGGTAAACCAGACACAGAACTGAAAGTTACAGGTTTCTGTGATGCGTCCTGGCAATGAGATAAAGATGATATGAAGACTCAGACAGGTTACGTGTTTGTCATCAACGGAGGAGCAGTTGACTGGAAGAGCAAGAAGAAGACAACCATTGCTATGCATGCGACTCAATCTGAGTACATGGCTGCTTCAAAAGCTGCAATGGAAGCTGTTTGGATTAGGAAGTATTTAAGATCTTGGAATGATGCCTTCAATTAAAGAACCTATTGATATATATTGCGACAATTTCGCTGCAATTATATCCGCCAATGATTTTGGAGTCATGAAAGGCGCCAGACACTTTAAACGTAGATATCACTACGTTCGAGAACAAGTTGAAGCTCGAGAATAAAATTAATAAAAGTTCACACAGATGATAACGTAGCAGATCCTTTTACTAAGGCTTTGCCTAGACCAAAGGTAGTTAAGCATGCCAAGGCGATTGAGCTACAACTAGCTAGCGAATTCATGCAATAAATTTGTGATTAGTATTTGGATAAAGGATGTTAAGACATTATTGAATTGATGAAATAAAGATTGAGCTTCGTTTCTTTCTTGTTATTTGATTTTGTATCCTATTTTACATGTTTTAATCCATGAATAATTGTTATGTTCTAAATGTCTGTTGTCGATTAATAATATGGGAGTATTATTAAATTAAGACAATTCAAGATAGTGACAGAGTATACTTGAAAGTATATTGGTCAATTTTTGGATGATATTTGATGGATCAAATATTGGACTTATCCCAACTATATGATTTTACTTTATGGATCTTCGTCATTAAGTAAATCATAAATAGTTATCCTTAGACCTGAGATACCAGGAAACTAAAGAGAATGTAGTGCATTTCTGTAAGGTAACCTAACGCTAAACGTAACTGGTAGCTATAAAGGTTATTTTCAGAAGTGTTGCAAAGTTCATAAGTTTTGCTTGTAGTCAAAATGGGATTTGTTTCCTTCAAATTATTTTTAAAGTATAAATACAGCTGGGCCCCTCTTGGGACTAGTAAGATGTTTGTGTGGCCACACCCAAATGTGTTTTGGTAATCTTGCTATATCCGTAAACGAGAAACAGAATGGTTAATGAAAGAATGACTGAGATCCATATCCTATTAACGTTGTATTTGAAATAAAAGGATAATGATAAATGATGAATCATTTAAAAGGTTTTTCCAGGAGACCTTACTCGAGTTGTACTAGAGACATTGCTAGTGTAACTAGACGCTAGTCAATGTAATCACGATATTCGAATTTTGTCCAAGTGGGAGCTGAAAGTTTATGGACTTAAAATTAATAGTCGTGTGATTGGATCGAACTCGGGATTACGGGATTGCACAGAATACGTAAAGGGTTAATTTTATTTATTAAATATATTTTATATATATTTATTAAATCAAACCGAACTTAACTAAACGATCGTTAAATAAATTAAGAGTTAAGTTAAATGACCGTTATGGAATTATATAGAAGAAAAAGGAAAACGGAAAGTTCCGGAAACACCCCTTGTTGGTTAGTCGACCGTCGGCTAAGGAGGGACAAAGGGAAAATTTTTGTTTCCTAATTTGAGTGTTACTTGGAAACCAAGTTTTGCCAAGCCCTATATAAACACCCATAAGCCTCATAATTTTTCCCCACTCCTTCCCTTCCTTCTCTCTTACGATCGGCGATCAACACCCCTTTAGGGTTCTTTGGTTTTCGATTTTGCTTAAACTCCACAAGCGTTGAAATTTCGGTTTGTAAGTGCTAGACTCACGGTTAGCCTGCTGCATTACGTGTGTACAAGAGCGTAAAATAGTTTTGCTTTAAACTATATCTTGGTATTATTCTTCACAAACCCTAATTGGAGATTTGTTGGTGATCTTGTGGATCTACGCTAGGATAAAGGTATGTAACCATAATTGATTAATTATAATTATGTTATTATGATCTTGTTAAATCGCTTCCGCTATAACGTGCTTTGATCTTTGTTATGATTATATAATTGTTATGTATGTCATAAACCATCAACACCCCCACACGCTAGCCACCTATTGGCTCAGCCTCTACCTATAGGCCCGTTCCATGGATTCTTGGACGTTCAAATGACTTTTAACTTTAAGTAGTTCTTTTAAATGAAGAGTAGGCAAGATATACCATTCATACCGTATATTTAAGAACTAATATAGCAATGTCTCTTTTTCTATAATTTTCCAATTCCAGAGTTCATATTAGGGGTGTACAAATCAAAATTT
This sequence comes from Glebionis coronaria, assembly GCA_025667525.1. NCBI lineage: Eukaryota > Viridiplantae > Streptophyta > Magnoliopsida > Asterales > Asteraceae > Glebionis > Glebionis coronaria. The sequence continues at coordinate 123,147,224 of CM046881.1, forward strand.
AAGCAATTAGTTCATAACTGAGTGGTAAACGCAATGAAATATTTGTTCAATTACCAACAGAATTATAGTTAGCAATGATAATTCTAAGAAACCAAGGTTACTAACATTAAATTAAAAAACAAAAAATTAACCTATCTATACTTTGGAGTATATAAATAGGCTAACTTCGATCTTAATCTCGAACCTAAAATTTCTAAACCTAACTCCAAACCAAAAAGTAAGATATGAAGATTAAATTTAAACTCTTAGATCATCTTTTGTTAAGTTGATCTCATCCATCCATATATTTGTTTAACAAACTTTTGTAACAACCTTAGTAACAAACAATTCAAAAAACATTTATCTTTAAATTGAAATATCTTTTGATATATTTTTTTTTCTATAATCTAAATTCACCATATTTTCTAAAATTACGTGCTCTTCAATTCAACATCTATTTTGATATAATTTTATTAACTTTTATTTTTTTCGTATTGAATGAGTTTATTTAAGTTAATTTATTTTTTTACTAGTTTAACTTTAATTTGAACCTTAGTAAAATTGTAATATTTGTTTGCTAAAAAAGTAGTCATCGGGTACTCGGCGCTGCATTGCGCGGGTACGATGTTAGTTAACTATAAACATGCAATCAATCTAATGAATCAAGAACCCTAACATAAAAATCAAAGGTTGATTTAAGCTAATTATCACAATTTAAGAGCTAAAATAATAAATTATATATGAAGATACCTTATCCTGTGCTTCCTGAAAGTCTTGCATCTGATAAACCGTAACATATATACCTTCGGTGGAAGGAACTCCACGATCCCCACATATGTAGGGCGTGATTTCACATGATGGCGCCAATATTTTTACCTAATTCTGGATCTTGTTTTTTGTGTTATCCATATATTGTATATGATAAAAGTTATGTAAGTATATAGTTTCTTATTAAACTTTTGACCAATGTTTTGAATCCCGGGTTTTAAATCGACCCGGTTGAGTCATCGGGTTCGGATCAATCCGGTTTTTTAAAAAATATTTCTTTTATAATTTTAATAATTAACAAAATTTATATATGAAAATCATAAAAAATTTGTATGTTGAAGATATAAGTTGTTTACCAACCAATATAATATGAAAAACAAAATTCTGTCGTAAATATGTAAAATTTACATATTTTTTCAAAAAAACCCAAAAAATCAAAACCCGGTCGGGCCTCGAGAACCGAGTTGACCCGAGTCACTCCAAACCCAGCGGGTCTAACCGGGTTTCGAAAATGTGAAGCCCGGGTCAATATGACGCATTTTTCGACCAGAACCGGGTCAACCGGTTGACCGGCCAGGTCTACCCGAGTCTGAAAACACTGTTTTTGAACAAGACCAAACCTAGTTCTTTCATGTTTTATTACAGGGAGATAATTTTTATACTTTATTATAATTGACGCATTCAAAATATTGTGTTAAGTCATTTATATCTTAATATTATGTTAGAATTTGTCAAGTGAGTAGAAAAAAATACAAGAAAGAAAATACTACTATGCCATAATTAAATATTTGAATGTGATCTAGATTTTGGAAAAAGAAAATTACAATGATTGCTTCATAAATGAAGGTATAGTTAGTAATTTATTTGGGTATATTTAGAATGACCCTATTATTATTATTATTATTATTATTATTATTATTATTATTATTATTATTATTATTATTATTATTATTATTATTATTATTATTATTATTTATGTAACTATTAATTAGTATTATTTTTTTTGTTTATTAAGAAATAAAATTGGTCAAGCTCTAACACCCCCACGAATGCTATGCGCAGCGGAACTACAACATATGGGTGCTAGGCAGTTATCATCGCACACAAGATATATCAAACGACTCCAAAGAGACGTAAAAGTTTTAACTTAATTTGGACATTGTTAAAAACATACATGTGTACAGTTTTCCAAACCCAAATGATACAACACAGAGTTAGCGTTTCGGTCCCCATGAATCTCAACCCCAAAAGATACAATTTTCACAACAACATGACATAAAGTTTAAAATATTCAAGTTAAGTATGGATGGAAAAACAAGTAGACGCCAAGCCAGACACAACTCCCATCCAATGCATGCTCCATGCTACACTTCATCGGTTACCTGAAACACATGCTAAATTTGGTCAACAAATAATGTTGAGTGGAATTCATAGGTTTTATAATCTCATTTTGAACATATGTGTTATAAAAATCATTCACGATCATTCATAGACTTGTCGATCAAACAATCTATTTTCAAGGTTATGACAATTGTGTTTAAGCTCATGACACTAATCCGTTAACTCAATCACCCGCGTAATAATTACCGGCGTGATTAAGATGAAACCATTGCCCCTTCTAAAGGCATCAGTTGCAATTATATCTTATCTCTTATCACAAGTTATCCGTCCGTAGGGGGTACTCAACGTACTAGCCCTCGTCTCGGATAGGGTCATCAACCCCATAGTACTACCAATTGTATAAGCGGCTATTTTCAATCCACGCTAGGATTAAACAATAGTTAATAGTTCATGAATTAGGGCCTTTTGCAACTAGGTACTCAACACAATTTCTAAGGCAACATTCGGGTCCAACAATCATTCATGACATATGTTCATTTTAGAAAACTAGCATGCATTTCCCTCACGGGTAAAACAATTTAAAACAATAGTAAGCGAGGCTATAAATTCACACCTTATATATAGAGAGTAGTCGACGATTCGAGTGACGATCACTGACGATGATGAGGATGCCCGGGGAAATCAACACCTAACAAACCAATAACACGTAATGAGTAATCTCATTTATAAACCTTAAGTACTGTATATATTACATACATATTAGTCAATTGTGATAATTACAACTCACGCCAAAACCAAACAAATAAGTGTTACTCGTTTTATACTATTCGTCCATGTTATTAACGTTATTACCCTTTTCACGTTTTTCGCCAATACTTACCAAAAGTATGGACTGTTTTACTAGACTTAAACCTTTTTATAAAAATTGGAAAATTCTCAAAAATACCTTAAGATCTGTAGAAAACACATTTTTAATCCCATTAAAATTTTTCGCTTTTACGACCCGTTACTCAACACTTTACTAAACCTACGTTTTTTGGACTGATTTTGCACATTGACCAAGTCGGACTCATTTGACCCATTTAAAATATTCCATTGACTCATTTGACACCTAAGTCTAATAATAGACTCACATATGCAGGTTTGAGACCAAAAATTAACCTTTAACCATTTACCAAACTATATCTATGGTCCCCGGGATTTGACCCAAAACCAAACATAATTTCGGATTATGTAGGTTCTCATCTCCCGGTACACGATTTTCAAAACATCATAACGTTTGACTCGTTAGGAGTCGTAAGCTCTATCTTATACCAAATCGAAGCTAAGAAGACGCTCTACAACTATATCCTAGTATCATGACCTGTTTACAAAATAAATTTTATGAAAACATCCAAACATTCTGCCTAAAATTACCTATCTCAAAATCAATCCAACACTCGTTTCCAAACCAATTTATCGACAATTAACCTCAACTTAAACACTCCTAATCATGTCTAACCATCCTAATCAGTCCTTAACCCCCTAGATATCAAATCCATCTCAAAACCCAAACACCAAATCAAACATGCAATGGGTTTTACCCACTCAAAAACATCTAAAAACAAGTAATAAACACATAATCCATGAACAAAACAACAATCACCAAGATCCACCAAACACCCCCCTTATGCCGTGGGGTGTGGGTGATCAAAACCCCCCAACCAAATTGATTTTGGTTAGTTTGTTGAGTGATTATACATCCCCTGCACTTGAATTAAACATGCATACCCTTAATTAACATCAAAACAAACTTTTGAAAAATCTTTTAATTTTTGGAAAATCAAGTTAATGCATGTTGGATTAAACCTTGGATTAGTACTTACAAAAGGTTTTGAAAGTGTGGTCTTCAATTAGAATTAATCAAAAACAAGAAAATTTGAATGTGGTGGTGGTGGTGGTGTGGTATGGCCGGCGGCCTAGAGAGAAAATTGAGAGAGTTTGTGAAAAAAAATTGAATGTTTTTGTGTTGTGTGTGTTCCATTTCCTTTTTGTCATTTTTGGAGGGCCTTGTTGTGCAATAATAGCTTTCTTTTGGCCTTAAGTGAAAACGACCTCAAAAGTTTACGGGAATGACTCACTAGTCATTTTGGAAAATTTTACGGGAGTCGGGGATCATCCCGAACACTCCAAAATACTTTTAGGACAATTTAAATGTACCCGAAAAGCAATAAAAACTCACCCGACTCAACTTAACACGAACCAAAAGTAAAATTCTCGAGAAATTACAATATCGATAAAACGACAATAAACATAGAAATTTGGGCATCCATCGGGATCGTAGTCGTCATCGTTCTTCCTAAACCATCAATCGTCAAAATTATGACCTCAAATATCGGTTTCAACCAAAATGATAAAATATATAGCAATTAAAATTTCTTAAAAATTTCATAAATAAGCGTAATTTAGGGTAAGGTAAGTGACCTCGGTTCTAGGGTATCACATCCACCCCTCCTTAAAGAGAGCGACGTCCCGGCGCTCGCCTCTTCTTATACTCACATTTCGTGCCGCTGGAACAGATGAGGATACCTTTCCTTGAAAAAGTCCTCATGTTCCCAAGTGTATTCCGGTCCACGCCTAGAATTCCATCGAACCTTCATAATGGGAATTCTACTATGCTTCAGCCTTTTGACCTCTCGATCCATAACTTCCACGGGTTCTTCCACGAAATGCATTTTATCGTCCAGTTGAATCTCGTCCAAAGGAATCACCAATTCCTTATCCGCCAATCTCTTCTTCAAATTTGATACGTGAAACATGTCGTGAATAGCACTAAGCTCGTTCGGCAACTCTAACTTATACGCTACCGGTCCAATTCGTTTAACAATCTTAAACGGTCCAATATACCTCGGACTCAACTTCCCTTTCTTCCCGAAACGAATCACACCCTTCCACGGCGAAACCTTTAGCATAACCATATCTCCGACCTCAAATTCCAACAGTTTTCTTCTATTATCGGCATAACTCTTCTGTCGGCTTCTTGCAGCAAGTAATCGGTTCTTGATTTGCACAATCTTCTCCGTCGTCTCCAAAACCATTTCGGGTCCAGTCAACTGACTTTCTCCTACTTCACTCCAACACACAGGTGATCTACACTTCCTTCCATACAACGCTTCGAATGGTGCAGCCTTGATGCTCGCATGATAACTATTATTATACGAAAACTCCATTAAAGGCAAGTGGCGTTCCCAACTTCCTCCAAAATCAATCACGCATGCTCGGAGCATGTCCTCCATCGTCTGAATAGTTCATTCACTTTGGCCATCAGTCTCCGGGTGATAGGCCGTGCTCAAACTCAATTCAGTACCCATCGCACGTTGAAGTGATTTCCAAAATTCCGAAGTAAACCTACTATCGCGATCCGAAATGATCGATAAAGGTACTCCATGTCTGCAAACAATCTCCTTCACGTACACACTGGCCAGTTTCTACATGCTGTCCGTCTTCTTCATAGGTAAGAAGTGAGCAGATTTCGTCAATCTATCCACTATTACCCAAATCATATCGCATCCACTAGGAGTTCTGGGTAAACTCGTCACGAAATCCATAGCGATCCTCTCCCATTTCCATTTTGGGATCTCTGGTTGTACCAATAGCCCAGACGGCTTCTTATGTTCGGCTTTAACCTTCGCACAAGTCAAACACTTACTAACGTAACGAGCAATATCCTCCTTCATATTCGGCCACCAACAGACTTTCTTCAGGTCATGATACATCTTATCCGATCCAGGATGTATCGAATACTTCGACTTATGAGAATCGTTCATAACCAAATCTCGTACTCTAGGCTTTCCTTCCTCGGATGGACACAACGGTAACCAAATCCGATTCTCGAAGTATCTCAGCCCGTCTGACCTAACCAAAAAAAGAGGTTTCAACAGTCTTCCCAGATTCTCAGCACCAACATTCTCTTTCATTAATCCCTTCTCTTGAGCCTTCAGTATTGTTTCGGTTAAATCAACACCCTCAGTCATCACTAGCGCTCTGACTCTCAAAGGTTTCTCTCGGTCCTTCCTACTAAGTGCATCTGCTACAACGTTAGCCTTGCCAGGATGGTAGCGAATCTCACAGTCATAGTCACTCAGTAATTCTACCCATCGCCTCTGTCTCATGTTCAACTCCTTTTGGTCTAAAATTTGCTGCAAACTCTTGTAGTCAATGAATACAACACACTTCGTCCCATACAAGTAATGTCTCCACAATTTCAACGCAAAAACCACAGCTCCTAATTCCAAATCATGCGTCGTGTAGTTTTCTTCATTCTTCCTCAATTGTCTCGACGCGTAAGCAATCACCTTCTCACGCTGCATCAACACAGCTCCATACCCCTTACGAGATGCGTCACAATTCACTACAAAGTCTTCGGTTCCTTCTGGTAATGACAATATCGGTGCAGAACATAACTTTTCCTTGAGTGTTTTGAAAGCGAATTCTTCCTCATCTCCCTATTCATACACCCTATTCTTCTTTGTAAGCTTTGTCAATGACTTCACAATCAACGAAAATCCTTCAATGAATCTCCGATAATACCCAGCCAAACCAAGGAATTTTCGAACTTCAGTCGGCGTTGTCGGTGCCGGCCATTCCCTGATTGCTTCGACTTTGGCAGGATCCACGCGAACTCCTTTGCTATTAATTACGTGCCCAAGGAATTGCACAGACTCTAACCAAAACTCACACTTCGAGAACTTCTCATACAGCTTCTCTTTATTCCGCAGATCCAATATCTTTCTCAAGTGCTTATCGTGCTCTTCCTTACTCTTAGAGTAAATAAGAATATCATCGATGAATACAATGACAAACTTATCTAGATACGGCTTGCATACTCGATTCATAAGGTCCATGAATACTTCAGGCGCGTTTGTTAGCCCAAAAGGCATCACTCGGAATTCGAAGTGTCCATACCGCGTACGAAAGGCAGTTATAGGGATATCCTCCTCTCTCACACGCAGTTGATGATACCCTGACCTCAAGTCGATCTTTGAGTATACACAGGAACCTTGCAATTGATCAAACAAATCGTCAATCCTCGGCAATGGATACCGATTTTTAACCGTCAGCTTGTTGAGCTCTCTATAGTCGATACACATCCGAAATGACCCATCTTTCTTCTTCACAAACAACACTGGCGCTCCCCATGGTGATGAGCTCGGTCGAATAAATCCCTTATCCATTAACTCCTTCAGTTGATCCGATAACTCCTTTAATTCTGATGGTGCTAATCGATAAGGTGCACGAGCAACTGGTGCAGCTCCCGGCATCAAATCGATTCGAAATTCGACTTCACGGGTGGGTGGTAAACCCGGCAACTCGTCTGGAAAAACTTCCGAATATTCGCGAATTACATGTACCTCTTCTAACTTCGCCTCTAAGTCACCATCACTAGAAACTTGTGCCAAAAACACATCACATCCATCTTCTACATATCTCATCATTTTCAAGCAAGATATCACTTTAAAACAAGAAGTGCATTCATATCCCTTCACAGTCAAGACTCTATTCCTCAACGGGAACTAAACTAATATTTCTCCACAGACGATCACGGCACTATGCGCCATCAGCCAATCCATTCCAACGATCACATCGAACGATCCTAGCTCTATGGGCATTAAGTCGATATCAAAAGCGTAATTTCCTAACTTCAAGGTACACCCTTTTAGTATAGAATTTGTACTAACGATCTTCCCATCGGCTAATTCGACGTTATAACTAGTCGTTAACAATACCGGTTCTCTATCGATATGACGACTAAATTTAACATCTACGAAACTCTTGTCGGAACCAGAATCAAACAATATACTAGCCTAACAAGCGTCTAGCAGAAACGTATTGGTAACCACGTTAGGACCTTATGGTTTATCAGCAGTCCCTACTCGATACACAGCAGCAGCATTATTTCCTCCTTGCCTGTTTCCAGCCTTCGAGCAATTCCCCTGCTTATGCCCTCTTTCTCCACATCCGAAGCAAACCATCACCTTCGTGGCATTTGCCCCAGTAGCTACCCCTTTAGCTCGGCAATCTGACATTCTATGACCCGCTTTTCCGCACTTGCCACACGCAGGTGGGCAATTCCCTACGTGGTACAAATTACATCGACCACAGTGGGGATTCACCTTAGCTCCTCTAGGGTTAGTGACAACCCTCATCCCATCATTTCTTCTCTGGTTGAACTGCTGATTACGGTTCTGACCTTGGTTGTTACTGTTTCCTCCACGATTTTGACCTTGGGATTGATTACTCTGAGTTGCCTCCCACTTTCTCTTGTTTCCTTCGGCAATGAAGTCCTTCTTATCTTGCAGTTCTTGCCAACAACCTCTGGTGTGCCCTCTCATTCTCGTCGAACCTTTTGATTACTCTAGTTTCCACTATGTACCGCTCGTACATCGATCCATCCAATCTTCTCACAACAAGCGGAACGTCACGATAAGCTCTTGGTCCGGGGCAGATAACTCTTGCGATGTCCTGATGAAGAGAATTAGTGCTCGCTGCAGCGTCGGAACTTCTAGGGATACCTGGCATACCAATCTGATGAGAAATACGAGTAGGCCTGGGGAAGGTAGTTCTCCTTTGGTCGGGGTCCTAGGCTTGCACATTGTTTGTCTCGGCTTGTCCTTCAACAGCTGTTCCAACATTTCCCCCTTCGTGTACTACGACATATTCGTCTCCATTTCCGTTAGGCGGTACCTCGGCCATTCCTGCAACAACAGAGAATTTTGGAGGGTACGTAAGATTACTATTCAATATTTATAAATACATGCATGTAAATGCAATGCAAAGGTGGTACACATGCCCAAAATGCGATAATATGATGCTCATGCATATGTAATACAAGAATTACGATATCGAGTACTCCACGTACAATTTCAACGTTTACATATAGTAGTTCAATATATACGTAATAAATACCCACATATATTACTTCAACGCGAAGGTATACATCAATACCATGAATACAAAAATAAACCTTACCGGATCCATGCAGGATAGTTGTGTGCTTGGACAATTTCTTACGACACCAAAAGTTATAGTTTAGGAATTTTCAAAACGACCTAGTTCTCTATAACTCATGGCTCTGATTACCAATCTCTAACACCCCCACAAATGCTATGGGCATCGGAACTACAACATTTGGGTGCTAGGCAGTTATCATCGCACACAAGATATATCAAACGACTCTAAAGAGACGTAAAAGTTTTAACTTAATTTGGACATTGTTAAAAACATACATGTCTACAGTTTTCCAAACCCAAATGATACAACACAGAGTTAGCGTTTCGGTCCCCATGAATCTCAACACTAAAAGATACAATTTTCACAACAACATGACATAAAGTTTAAAATATTCAAGTTAAGTATGGGTGGAAAAACAAGTAGACGCCAAGCCACACACAACTCCCATCCAATGCATGCTCCATGCTACACTTCATCGGTTACCTGAAACACATGCTAAATTTGGTCAACAAATAATGTTGAGTGGAATTCATAGGTTTTATAATCTCATTTTGAACATATGTGTTATAAAAATCATTCACGATCATTCATAGACTTGTCGATCAAACAATCTATTTTCAAGGTTATGACAATTGTGTTTAAGCTCATGACACTAATCCGTTAACTCAATCACCCGCGTAATAATTACCGGCGTGATTAGGATGAAACCATTGTCCCTTCTAAAGGCATCAGTTGCAATTATACCTTATCTCTTATCACAAGTTATCCGTCCGCAGGGGGTACTCAACGTACTATCCCTCGTCTCGAATAGAGTCGTCAACCCCATAGTACTACCAATTGTATAAGCGGCTATTTTCAATCCACGCTAGGATTAAACAATAGTTAATAGTTCATGAATTTAGGGCCTTTTGCAACTAGGTACTCAACACAATTTCTAAGGCAACATTCGGGTCCAACAATCATTCATGACATATGTTCATTTTAAAAAACTAGCATGCATTTCCCTCGCGGGTAAAACAATTTAAAACAATAGTAAGCGAGGCTATAAATTCACACCTTATATATATAGAGTAGTCGACGATTCGAGTGACGATCACTGACGATGATGAGGATGCCCGGGGAAATCAACACCTAACAAACCAATAACACGTAATGGGTAATCTCATTTATAAACCTTAAGTACTGTATATATTACATAGATATTAGTCAATTGTGATAATTACAACTCACGCCAAAACCAAACAAATAAGTGTTACTCGTTTTATACTATCCGTCCATGTTATTAACGTTATTACCCTTTTCACGTTTTTCGCCAATACTTACCAAAAGTATGGACTGTTTTACTAGACTTAAACCTTTTTATAAAAATTGGGAAAATTCTCAAAAATACCTTAAGATCTGTAGAAAACACATTTTTAATCCCATTAAAAGTTTTCGCTTTTAGGACCCGTTACTCAACACTTTACTAAACCTACGTTTTTCGGACTGATTTTGCACATTGACCAAGTCGGACTCATTTGACCAATTTAAAATATTCCATTGACCCATTTGATACCTAAGTCTAATAATAGACTCACATATGCAGGTTTGAGACCAAAAATCAACCTTTAACCATTTACCAAACTATATCTATGGTCCCCGGGATTTGACCCAAAACCAAACATAATTTCGGATTATGTAGGTTTTCATCTCCCGGTACACGATTTTCAAAACATCATAACTTTTGACTCGTTAGGAGTCGTAAGCTCTATCTTATACCAAATCGAAGCTAAGAAGACGCTCTACAACTATATCCTAGTCTCATGAGCTGTTTACGAAATAAATTTTATGAAAACATCCCAAACATTCTGCCTAAAGTTACCTATCTCAAAATCAATCCAACACTCGTTTCCAAACCAATTTATCGACAATTAATGTTAGCCCTATATTTTATATAGTCGAACAAGAATGTAATATGTCATCTTAGTCGTTAAAGGTCTTTTATTGTAATAGGTTAGTCGGGAAAGCCGGGCTTGGACTTTAAGCTAATATTGTATAAGTTAGGGGCGTAAGCCCAAAACAAAGCCAAGACCGGCCCAAGGATTCTAAACCCACAGCCCATATGCCAAGGGTATATATACCCTCTTCCATGTGTGGAAGAGGGTGTTGGTTCATTTTACTTTCTTTCTCTAAGTAAACATTAACCTTCCAAATTCTCTCTTGTTTCTCTCTCTACTTTCTTCTCTTTCTCTCTCTAAATATCTCTTCTAAATCTTGTGTTATGGATTGAATGGGATTAACATTTGGTATCAAGAGCCTATAGTAGATAGGTGATTGAAGATTCGTGTGGTGTGTTCTTATTTTTCGTGGTCATTTTTATCTATATATCACTTCCCAAAAATTTTCTTGTGTTTTTTATGGTTTTTTCTTGATACAAATCTTCTACATAGTTGTGGTAGAGATTTGGTATTGTTACTTTGGCTAAAAACACAAAATTTTTGGGTGTTTTGATCATTTTTTGGCTTAAAATCACGAATTGGTTGAGTTTTGTCCGAGAAAAGTGGGATTTATTCCAATCAGGTCATCGGAAAGGGGTTTATAGTTATTCCGATCAGTGTAATCGGAATAGGGTTTAGGGATTCCGATTTGGTCATTCCGATCTGACATTCCGATTTGAGTATTCCAATTTGAATATTCCGATTTGACATTCCAATCTGAGCTTTCCGATTTGACATTCCGATCTGAGCATTCCGATTTTGCCATTCCGATTTGGCATTCCGATAGGGACATTCCGACAAGGTTATTCCGACAAGGACATTCCGATTAGGGTATTCCGATCAAGGTATTTCGATAGGGTTTATTCCGATTAGGGTATTCCGATCAAGGTCATTCCGACAAGGGTATTCCGATCAAGGTCATTCCGACAAGGTTATTCCGATGGATATTTTGTTTGAGTAATTTTTAGACTTAGCCACTATCTAAACTAGTTTCGGAACGTAGTTTACACGAAGATTAAAAAAAAAAAAATTTATTTTTTCCTAGACCAATATTAGGCCACTTAAACCTTGATTTCAAATTTTGGCGATGCGAAAAAAAATTTCGACCAAAAATTCAAATTTTCTGACTAAAATTCAAATTTTTAGGCCAAATTTCAAATTTTTTAGGTTTTATTTTTCGTTAAAATTTTCATTTTTCAAATTTTTTCCCTACTAGTTTTTGGCTATTTCTAAGTCGATTTCAAAATTTGGTGATTCAAAATTTTTTCGGTTTACCGCTTTATCGGACTAAGGAATTTATTGTCGGACTGAGAAAAAATCGGATTTTCCGGAATTTCAACCACCATCAAATCACAACACATCCACTAAGATCCGCAATCCATACATATCATATCCTCTTCGAGACATCCGTTCAATGGACATCTTCGTGGATTCAACACCAACAACGTCCATGACTGAGATGAATAAAGAGAAGATGCAGAATCCAGAGGTTCAGACAAATACTGAGACTCCAATCAGTAAACCTTCTAACAAGGATTCTACCACCAAAACCGTTCATGCAATAAAATACAAGATGTCGAAAGCAAAAGAAAGATGCATGGAACACATAAAGTTGCTTCAGTCACACCTTCAGGTTCTTTCAAGAGAAGACCTAAAAGGCACTCGTCTTGAAATTGGATTCAAACGGGTATTATTTTTACTATTTGGTCAAGATGTTGAGACATTCAATAGAACGATGCTACTTAATGTGGACCATCTTCAACAAGAACTTGACAGAGACGATTTTCACGAGAATATATCCATGGAGGTCCTTTTAGCTCTCAACAATCAGTTCCAGCAATTCATTGACTCAAGTGGTTTATCCAAAAACGATCGAGAGTTCACAAGCACATACTTTACCAAATATACTCTCGTATATCTTTAGCGTTCAAAGAGACACTTCTTCAACATATGAGCAATATAAAGAAGTAAATTGCTGAAAGAACATGCCATCAAAGGCACTTTCAAAGAAGGGTGAATCAAAGATTGATGCAGACGGAAGAGTGCACTGTCGATATTGATCAAGCATTGGATGCTTCTTCGGTTGATACAGAGAGCAGCGGGACAGAATCAGAAACGCATCATATCAGTACCAGCTCAGGGAATGATCAAACAACCAATGATGCGGATATCAGACCCATTTATGATGATCAGCTAATGGCTATGGTACATTTAAATGTTGAATACGATGTTTCTCAACATATTGAGCAATCTGAACCCATTCTTGACACGTATCTAGTGGAAAAGGTTGATAGCAATACCACACCTGATTCATCAGATACGAGTACTAATGGAGGAGAGACTTCTCAGGATGTTGATTCTAAGATTCACGAGCTTGAAATTCTGTTAGCTCAGAAGACTAAAGATTTTGAGGATGCCAAACTCGATTTTTCAAAGAAAAATAACTAATATGTGGCTTACTTTGAAAAACTTGAAAAAGCAAATGTGGTTCTTGAACAAAAATTGGATCGTAAGATTCAAGATTTTAATGTGGAAAAAGAACATTTTGTGAAACAAATAAATTTGTTAGAATCAAAGTTGGCTTCTCAAAATCCAAGTCCTCCGCCTGCTTCATTAACTGAATTATCTGTGCAAACTATCGACACTGTAGATAGTAATGACGCAAATTCTGAGAACGACATATTTGACAATATGAATATTAAGTTAGAACAACGTGTCGCTCAATTACTTCTACAAAATGAGCAATTAAAGGCTCAGATTCAGGAAAAGGTTTTTTCATTGACAGCGGTGAAAAATGAATTAAGGAAACTAAAAGGAAATAGTGTGGATACTAAGTTAGCAAAACAGTCAGTCTTGGGGAAACCTCCTTCTAAACCAGTCAGAAATCGCTCAGTTGCTAGACAACCGAATGCGTTTAAATCTGAACGACTCAAAACGTCGAATCTGAGGTTTGCATCCCAAGTTGACGTGCGTAGAAATTTTCCTAAACAAGTCACTCCACAATCTAGACCCTCCTTTAGAAAATCCGCTTCTGCAAAGCCCGATCACATGAATGCTTCAACAAACTCTAGAAATTGCTCCAAGAACTTGCCTAAGCATAGTACAAATGACGTGGGTCACAAAAGCTATCTAGAGGATGCTAAAAACAAGACACAAGCAAGAGATAGGACCAAACCACAACCTAGGAGAGTTGTTCACACATCTAGAAATTCTAGACCCTTCTATGATGTGAACAATTCTGCCAACCCTAGGAACTCTAGAGCCTTCTCAGATGCTAAGAACTTTGTTTGTACAAAATTTAACAAATACGTGTTTAATGCCATTCATAATGATTGTATCACTAAAGTCCTGAACAAGGTTAACCAAAAAGCTAGAGCACCTCAGAGACGGAACCCTAAAGGAAATAGGTTTTCTCCAACTAATTCTTCCGCTGTGCATGAGAAAACTATGTCTCCTCGACCTTGTTTTAGGTGGATACCAACGGGTAGAACCTTCAAAACAATAGGTATTAGGTGGGTTCCTACTGGAAAGATATTTCCCTCTAGCTCGACAAAGGTTCAAGGTGAACCCCCACATGGTTCTCATCAAGATATCGCTAACCCACATGCAAGCATACAAACTACTGATGAAAGTGCAGGTAATAAAGTAAAGGTTCAACAAGAACACAAAGGTTTTCCATATTCATACCGCTCAACAAAATATACTCTCAGAGTTTGGTTGCTGAAGAAGCAGATATCAAAGAAATACGTGTCTCAGGGGTTTCACAAGTAAGATTGAAAATGACTTACAGTCACAATTCAGACTGTAACCCGGGCTCAAAAGAAAGGAAAGTTCATCCCGCGTATGACTTATCCTCAAAAGGAGAAATTTGATTTTCTCGGACATGAGTTTCTATTAAAACTATTCGAAAGTTTTACGCTCGTGTAAATGACTTCTAAGCGCATCACAGCTTAGGACTCGAACCTTAACTAAGGAAAGTTTATCTCGGACGACAACTTATCCTTCTCAACGAGAAAATCATATTTCAAGGTCATGAGCTTCTCATAAAAACATTCAAAGTTTTTAAGTTCATGAAAAACGATTTCTAAGTAAATGTCAGCTTAGACCTCGAACTTCAACTTAAGGAAAGTTTATCACGGATGATAACTTATCCTTCACAACGGGAAATTTATTTTTCTCGGTCATGAGCTAGTCACAAAACAATCAAAGTCTTGAGCTCATGAAAAACGGACCCGAAAGGGAAGTGTACGTTTCAGTGCGCTTTCCCTAAGCAATAGAAGAGAAGTCTTCTATCCTGATTATTTTAGAACCGTTGAACACAATTTTTCAAGAATTTCTCACAAGATTTTTCTAAATCTTTCAAAATTGTGTGTTCAACACTCCCTTCCTCATATGTGGTTTTCATATCTCAAAATTGTCATATGTTATTTTGATCAATATTTGAGGGGGAGCGTTTTAAAATCAAGTGTTTTAATGTTTTTGGGTACATCTCTAAAATTGTCATATTTTTATGTATCCAACACATTCCGAAAAATGATATTAAATCTGTCATATATTATCGGTAAAGGCATCTCAACTCCGTACCTCAACATATTTTGTGGTGTCGTTTTTCTAAAATTTGGTCAAATTTTGTTTCAAGACACACATATATTGTTGAGGGGGAGCGTCCCGACTGAAAAAGTTCCATGATTCATGCGTGCACACATGTTTCTCTCCCAATCGGTTTTCAGAAATTGTCATATTTTAATCAATTGGTATCTTTAACATTATATTTTTATATTAGAGATAGGGGAGAAAATGTGATTAAAATGTAATATATCGCAACATGTGATCTTAAAGACTCAAGTGCAACTCTTTCCTTCACATGCCAAACTATTTCGTATATCGATGCATGTGTGTAGGGGGAGCTTTTCGGAAATGTAAAACTTTCAAGTGTTAAAAGTTTTGATTTTTATCAAACACTTTGAATGGTTTTCAATGGTTTATGGTTACGATCTATACCCAAAACAACCTACTATCCACGACGGAACGATGGAGTCAAAAGGTGGTTTAGGATAGGAAACTAAGTCCTATGATCCAACCAGAACCGGAGGGATCTACCCAAGGACATTCCATATCTAGAAATAGTTGTCCTTAGGAAAGATGGAGTGGAATGAAGCTGAATGCGGACCAAGTACTTAAGTTAGCACTGGAACAATCACAACAAGGTGCTAATGATGACGTATTGGTAAGCATTGAAGGAGTTGAATATTCTATGCAACTTAGGCAGAAACCGGGTCAATACATCTATTGAAGACAAGTCATCATGGACCCAGTGATGCAATGCACAACCCTTCCCAGCCATTCGAGTTTCTCTCAAAAGAAACTTGTCTCATTGTCACAGAGATCAACACGTATCTATTGACTTTCTCACTCCGAGTCAGTTAATATTGAAAAGGTGGCAGTCTGCTCCAACCTCCGATTACCAAAATGCACTTATTGAGTCTAGAACCAAACGAGATCAATCTATCATCTCATTAGGACACAATCGAGTCCTACGCATTATCCTTGTGATATTGCCAGAACATCTGAGTGATACGATTCACAATGAAGATGGAAATCCTGCTTGAGCCAGCATTAAACAAGCTCATGGTAGGTAACTTGGGCGATTCTACACGAATCAAACTTGTGAGAACTGGAAAGCAACTAAGTTTCGATTCTTAATTGATTCAAACTTGATTCCAGGTTTCTTCGCAAAATCCGTGTGATCCTGCCAGAACATTCAGAGTGACACTCTTTAGTGTTCATAGTGACGAATGGAAATCCTTCCAGTGTCAACATAAAACAACACTGCGGTAGGTAACATGCAAGATTCTTATGAATCGAGCTTGTGGCAAACTGGAAAGCAACAATGGTGCAATTCTTATATAATCAAACTTGTTCCAGGAATTCTGAATTGACGACTCTAATCAAACGGATAACCGTATCCTTTTTTATTCACTCTTTACGTTCGCAGTCTGCTTTGAGACGGTCGAGTAAAGAGAACTGGCTACTACCGCCGGGAAACCCTGTCAAGGAGATTCTTAATCGAATCTACCCGATCACAAGTACGGTATCTAATACCGTCTAAACGGTCTTCACCGACCGGAGGTAAAACGCTACCGAGTTAGGATGAAATGTTCAAAGCCATTTTATCCGTGTCTATATATGTTGCTTCATATCAAGAAGGTGGCGTAGCTGTGCAACCGATGTCGATTCAGAAGTCACAAGAGCACAAGATGGCGATAATCAAGATACCTAAGAATGTAAGAATGTAATAGGTCATCTTAGTTACAAGGAGCACAGATGAAGATCTCAAGCACTCAAAGTCAAATGACAAAGGCTCAAGATTAAAATCACGAAAGCATGAAGGAACAAAGCTGTTACAAACAAGATCAAGACAAAGATACAAGACTAAAGCAGGAAGATCTCCTCTACAAGAATGTATTCACTCAACCATCTTAGGCTTTTTAAGCTTTTTAAGATGACCGATACATTGGGGGAGATTGTTAGCCCTATATTTTATATAGTCGAACAAGAATGTAATAGGTCATCTTAGTCGTTAAAGGTCTTGTATTGTAATAGGTTAGTCGGGAAAACTAGGCTTGGACTTTAAGCTAATATTGTATAAGTTAGGGGCGTAAGCCCAAAACAAAGCCAAGCCCGACCCAAGGATTCTAAACCCACGGCCCATATGCCAAGGGTATATATACCCTCTTCCATGTGTGGAAGAGGGTGTTGGTTCATTTTACTTTCTCTCTAAATAAACATTAACCTTCCAAATTCTCTCTTGTTTCTCTCTCTACTTTCTTCTCTTTCTCTCTCTAAATATCTCTTCTAAATCTTGTGTTATGGATTGAATGGGATTAAAAATTAACCTCAACTTAAACACTCCTAATCATGTCTAACCATCCTAATCAGTCCTTAACCCCCTAGATATCAAATCCATCTCAAAACCCAAACACCAAATCAAACATGCAATGGGTTTTACCCACTCAAAAACATCTAAAAACAAGTAATAAACACATAATCCATGAACAAAACAACAATCACCAAGAACCACCAAACACCCCCCTTATGCCGTGGGGTGTGGGTGATCAAAACCCCCTAACCAAATTGATTTTGGTTGGTTTGTTGAGTGATTATACATCCCCTACACTTGAATTAAACATGCATACCCTTAATTAACATCAAAACAAACTTTTGAAAAATCTTTTAATTTTTGGAAAATCAAGTTAATGCATGTTGGATTAAACCTTGGATTAGTACTTACAAAAGGTTTTGAAAGTGTGGTCTTTAATTAGAATTAATCAAAAACAAGAAAATTTGAATGTAGTGGTGGTGGTGGTGTGGTATGGCCGGCGTCCTAGAGAGAAAATTGAGAGAGTTTGTGAAAAAGTTTTGAATGTTTTTGTGTTGTGTATGTTCCATTTCCTTTTTGTAATTTTTGGAGGGCCTTGTTTTGCAATAATAGCTTTCTTTTGGCCTTAAGTGAAAACGACCTCAAAAGTTTACGGGAATGACTCACTAGTCATTTTGGAAAATTTTACGGGAGTCGGGGATCATCCCGAACACTCCAAAATACTTTTAGGACAATTTAAATGTACCCGGAAAGCAATAAAAACTCACCCGACTCAACTTAACACGAACCAAAAGTAAAATTCTTGAAAAATATTGATAAAACGACAATAAACATAGAAATTTGGGCATCCATCGGGATCGTAGTCGTCATCGTTCTTCTTAAATCATCAATCATCAAAATTATGTCCTCAAATATCGGTTTCAACCAAAATGATAAAATATATAGCAATTAAAATTTCTTAAAAATTTCAAAAATAAGCGTAATTTAGGGTAAGGTAAGTGACCTCGGTTCTAGGGTATCACACAAGCATTTAAATTATTGGATTTATAAAATGTTCAAAACAAGAAATTAATTCGTAGTCAGATTTATGTTGAATGGATCGGTTCAGTTGAGGTCATTAATTAGTTGTGTATAAATTTTTATCATTTGCAAAGAGATTTTTATATGTTTATGTAAGGTTTTTTCTACACACTTTTACAATATAATCAATCGGAAACGATATGTCTTAAATATCTTAACTTCAAGTTTCGTGTAAGCATAAACATTATAACTATCGATACAAGTAAATATACTATTAAAATCTCATACTATTAAAATCTCAAATCCTGCCTAAAATTAAAGATCATTTGTAACATGTACTTAGGTCCTTTTCTCTAATCTTCGTTTTAATTCACTTTTTACATTTGTCAAAAGATTGTGCACCGAGTCATATCTTGATTTGGCTTCATCCCTGCTTAGGGATTGGTCTTTGGAGAAGGGTGAGTTGGCACCCAAAAAAAAGGCATCGGGTTAGGGTATCTTGGCTATTTTTTTATGGATTCAAGTATAAATGTCTAAATTCATTGAGTTACTTAGTAATTAAGATATAAGTTATGATTTGGTAATTATTCATGGAAGTTTTTCTTTTAAATAGCACAAGTAAATTCATTAAGTTATTTGTTTGTGGATTAACTTATGTATTTATATTTCCAACAACATTGGAGAGCAACTAAATATTATCGAGTTGGATAGGACTTAAACTCGGCTTCAAGATATCATGCATAATTCAACATTGATTACTTTTCATCGACGACCTTTCATAACGACAACCAGGGTTATCAATATTGTAATCTTATTTAGAATCATTTTCTTTCTCTCAAGACTGGGCTTGTAAGATTGTAAGATCTTACAATAATGTGAATTGATCTTAATAGTGGTTGTAGTGTTACATAGTTCAATTTAAAATTCGATAAAGAAATGGGTATGAATGACAAATTCAAAGTTTATATATCGTGTAAGTATAAATAATAGAATGAATGATTTTAAGTACATGTAGACGAATATGATAACATGATGACAACAACCCAATCACAGAACAACTATATTAATCTCGAAAGCTCGAGTATGTATTCTGATGCTCAATCTTTGTCTTTATAATTATTTTTATTAACTTGGTGTATTTACATACATGCTTGTAAGGTATATATAATATAATGACTTAATGAGTAAGGATCCAGTGAGAAGTAAGTTAGATTAAGAAGTGGTACGCGATAATACAAATTATATAACTCAAACCCGATATGATAATAATGTCAGATTATCGAATTCAAGTCAAATTAATTTGATCAACTTTATCAACCCAATTTGAACCGACCTTATTAGAATAATCGATTTCGAGTTCGGGTCGGGTCAACCCGACCCTACCGAAACCCCTAATAATGGGTATATATTTACCCACGAAACACCCACATTAGCTCACCCACCAATAAAATGATAGTTTTATTTCGTGGATAAATAACACTTGCCCACTAAATTACCCACAACTTTAACCACAAAAACTTACACCTTGGGTAATCTGTGGGGAAGGCTTTGGCGCCAAATATTTACCCACACATTGCACAAAAAAACATTTACGTAGCTATTTTGTGGGTAAATCTGTAGGAAATTCAAGGGAAAATAAACTCAACTTTAAAAGTTGTTGATTGTGGGTAACACTTGGGTATTAGGTGGGTAAATGCCCTCGAAAAGTTGAGTGTGGGTAATTTTGTGGGTATTCGCCTGAATTCTTGTAGTGTTTAATAACTATGTTGTGAAGAATTTACACTAGTACGTGTTATGCATATAATTAAACACTTAACATTAGAGATCAAGTAGTAACTCTTAGCATTTATCAGTTGGAATTTATAAAACTTTTTTCATGACATCTTAAACAAACCATGGTAGAGATTTAGTAAGTAGTGATCTTAATGGAGATAGGTTATAGGTAAATTAGGAAACATCATCAACAATTAGTTGTGTGATCTCAAATTAAAGTAAACAAATATCAATGGAACTACAAAAAACATATATAAAGTTAATGATAATCACAATGAAGGAGGAACACTTGGTATTAAGCTATAGTTATTGTATAATGATCGATTATTACATGCTTAACTAATTGGATAATCAAAGGCATACCAATATTAATATAGTTTGTAAATTTCTATAAAATGTATGGAATCTCTTGTTAAACTCGTGCTAGGTGCAATCAACTTTGAAGTGGTCATGCAATTAACCTCCTAAGAATGGAGGGATATAGTTGTTTGAACTTGTGTGATGGTGAAGTCAAACCCCGTGAGTTAGTTGGCCAAAAGTTCAGAAAGCATGGGTACCCAAAAATAATGTGTGCTTGTTAAAATGTGTAATTTTTAGTGTGGGTTAATGTGAGCCAATACATATTGGGAAACCAAGATCCTATAAAATTTTATAACTGATAGACATATAAACCTTAAGACAATTCTAAATGGTTTAGTTTAAACTTAAATTCAAAATAATGTTATGATGAGCAAAGATGTATCAGACAAGTAGAAAACCAAACATTCTCAGCACATTTGAAACTATATTGTTCTTTTATTGTATTGCCCTTATTCAATTTAGGAAGTTGCTATAAAATTAATAAAATACTATGGATACCTTTCTACTCATTTGACACTTCAGTTTTTTAGCTTACCTTTCATTGTACGTGTTTGTCTTATTAGAGATAGAAGTTAACATTAATAGACCCGTGGCTACATAAATTTATCAGATTGAAAACAAATGAAAATATCAAAATGTATAGGCTCAATTGTTGTATCTAAAAAAATAACTTGATATTAAAAGATACAAGATAAAAGAATTTGGATAATCTAACTGATAACGTTTAATCAATGATGACTAAAATTAAGAAACCCATAATAATTCTGAAAACATGTATATGTGAAGTTCTCGAATATACATATATATATTTAATAACATGATAAGTTGTCACTATAACACTCAAAGTTTTAGCCCGTATATTTCAAAATTATTAATATTAAAGGGGTAAGTTGTCATATAATATCGCTCATTTTGCGTTATCAACATTTATCGTATTAGAGTGATGGAATCACGTGAAAAGTTTTTCATAGATGATGCTTTAATAACTTCTATAGTGACCAATATATTGTAATGTATTGAGAGTCATGTCTCACATGTAAAGGGTCATGTGTTCAAATCTCGTCATCGGAGATGTAAGTCAGATAGTATGTGTGATATGGTGACATTTGAATGTAATAAATTTTAATTTTAAGAAAACTTGATTCTAAGATTTGACAGTATACTATAATGGTTGAGAACTAATATGTCACATCCTTACTATCTCATATATGTCTTAACATATAATCTTGGTTCATTCCATTGTTTTTAACTCACTATTCATTTTTTAGTTCTCTTCGGATATTATTGTAACCGGGTCCGATTTGAAATTTTTTAAATAAACTAAGAGCTTACTACGAGTTTAGGATTTACAATAATCTAGATAAACTTTATCTATCACTAAAGGAAATTTTTTCGTGTATTATTCGAACAAGTTTAATTCTTTTTCATAAGGTCTTCTTTATATGTTTGATCAAACTGAATACCGATAATTGATTGTGGATTAAGGATCAAAGTATAAGAGAAGGATGACTTGTTTTATATTTTTTGAAATATTTAATCAAAAATCCTATGTTTTAGTTAATGTTCACTTTTGAGGGTTTCAGTTTCATTTCCACCTTCGATCCTTAGAATTCATGAGGACTACCTCGCAAATAAATGCTTTCACATCTACCAAAGACAAATGTTTTGGTATTCGTAACAAACATAACTTTAATAACCACGTTGTGAAGAATTTCCACTAGTGCGTGTTACGCAAATAATTAAACACTTAACATTAGAGATCAAGTAGTAACTCTTAGCATTTGACATTTGGAAATTATAAAAATGTTTACATGACATAATAAACAAACCATGGTAGAGAGTTAGTAAGTAGTGATCTTATTGGAGATACGTTATAAGTCAATGTTGGAAACATCATCAACTATTAGTTGTATGATATCAAATTAAAGAAAGCAAATATCAATAAAACTATAACAAACATATATAAAGTTAATGATAATCATAATGAAGCAGGCACACTTGGTATTAAGCTATAGTTATGGTATAATAATCGACTATTCTAAGCTCAACTAATTGGATAGCCTAAGGAATACCAATAATAATAATATAGCTTGTTAATTTCTATAAAATGTGTGGAATCTCTTGTTGAACTCGTGTTAGGTGCAATAAACCTTAAACTAGTCATGAAACCTCCTAAGAAGGGAGGGATATAACTATTTGAATTTGTGTGATGGTGAAGTCAAACCCCGTGAGTTAGTTGGCTAAATGATCCGAGAGCATGGGTACCTAAAAATAATTTGTGCATGTTAACATGTGTAATATTAGTGCGGTTAATGTGGACCAATACATATTGGGGCAACCAAGAACCTATAACAATTTATAACCGATATACCTGTAAACCTTAAGACAATGCTAAAGCGTTTAGTTTGAACTTTAATCGACAACAATGTTATGATGAGCAAAGACGTACCGGACAAGGAGAAAACAAGAATTCTCCAAATATTTGAAAATATATTTTCCTTTCATTGTATTGCCCTTAATCAATTTAGAAAGTTTCTAATAAAATTAATAAAATACTATGGACACCTTTCTACTCATTTGACATTTTAGTTAAATAGCTTACCTTTCATTGTACGCGTTTGTCTTATTAGAGATAGAAGTTAACATTAATAGACACGTGGCTACATAAGTTTATCAGATTGAAAACAAATGAAAATATCAAAATGTATAGGCTCAATTGTTGTATCTAAAAATAAATAACTTGAGATTAAAATCTACAAGATAAAAAAAAACTTAGATTATCTAACTGATAACATTTAGTGAATGATGACCTAAATTAAGAAACCCATAATATTTCTGAAAACATATATATGTGAAGTTCTCGAATATATATTTAATAACATGGTAAGTTATCAGTATAACACTCAAATTTTTAGCCATTATATTTCAAAATTATTAACAGTAACAGGGTAAGTTGTAATATAATACCGCTCAGTTTGCGTACTATTAACATTTATGGTATTAGAGTGATGGAATCACGTGCAAAGTTTTCATAGATTATGCTTTAGTATCTTCCAAAGTGACCAAATTATTGTAATTTATTGAGAGTGATGTCTCACATGTAAAGTGTTGTGTGTTCAAATCTCTTCGTTAGAGACGTAAGTTAGATAATATGTGTGACATGGTGACATATGAATGTAATAAATTTCTATTAAAAAAACAAGATTCTAAATTTGAAAGTATACTACCAATTCCAAAGTATGATGGGTATATTATAATTATAAAATTTCATTTTATGAACGTAAAATTTCAATTCAGCGAAACGATGATCCTCTCTAATGGTTCTTCTTAAATGCATTGCCCATGTATATAGTCATTTATATGTTTCTTAGCTTTGTTCAGGTGTCCATTGTCTCAAAAAAGGAATTACGTTATGATACATATAAAAAGGAATTTAGTTTTATAATTACCAAAAGTTCAAAATCACTTTTTATGGTACAGGGTTAAAATCAAATACACTTCGTAACATAATAAATTATCAAGACAACAAAGAAAACTATTACTCCCTTCGTCCCAAAATTATTGTCCCTCTACAAAAATACATAGTTTAAGAAAAGTGAATTTATTACATCTTTCTCTCTCTCAATTTTTAGCACAATGATAATTTAACCCTTAACTGATTAATTAAATCTTCTTTAATGTTTATAATAACAATTTCAAGTAAGGATAATATGGTAAACTTCATCAAAATTCCTTATCTATTTTTAGTTGTGGACAATTATTTTGGGACAACCAAAATAGAAAGATGGGCTATAATTTTAGGACGGAGGGAAAAAATTTAATAAATATTAATGATTCCCATCATACTCATGAGATTCATCTCTTTTATTGTCGAATCAATCAAACCAAATTTAATATATCTATTTTATCATATACTTATAATCATTCATACTATTGATCAAGCAATAGTTATGTCTTATATATAAAAGTTACATATCTATGTTTGTTAGTAATTTAAATAGTTATAGTCATGATTTGACAAGTTACAACCTTACAAAGTGTAATGATTAATATAGCTATGTAACTTTTTATCTACATATGTTATATGTTAGTATGTGAAAGAACGAGATTACGTAACAAGAAGGTCATATGATAGTTTTTCGTAAAAATCAATGATTTTGCTGTAGCTTGTGATAGGTTATTATTAAAGCTTAACATATCACCTAACTAATGTTTAATGCTTTTTGATTAAAATATAATCTTATAAACCTAACGAAACTTATTTTAATCTATAAATTGTGTCCTGGTCCTTTGTTCTAACCATAACACTCTTTCATCCCTTAACAAATATTAATCCAAAAAGATGAGTTCCTCAATGAAATGTTATGTGTTTGTACTTTGTGCCTTATTGGTGGCATTCATTAGCCAAGTTCCATGCATTGATGCAGCGGATTGCAACAAATATGCAGAGCTTCTATCATGTGCTGATGCAATCACGTCCTCTCAAATGCCATCAAGACTTTGTTGCTCAAAGGTAAACGAACTAAAGAATTGCTTTTGTGAGTACGAACGCGTTGACCCCTCGCTCCCCCAGTATACCTCTCCACAAGTTACTCAACGAATTTTTGGAAAATGTGGCATTCCCGTTCCTAAATGCTAGTGTGTGATTTGATTGTGATGTTAGCGCCGTTATAATTTATACTGCATAATTACATGGTCTATAGTTACTTCTTATGTATACCATGTAACAAGAAAGAAAAGAATAAAGTGTGAAATTAAATAAAGTGCCTTTTTTTACTTCGTTGTGCATTCAATCGTATAACAAATTTGCCTCCTTTCTTTTTTCCATCAAACTAAGAAGTGTGTGTCCCGGCTCAATAATCCACGTGTGTTTTCAGTAAGGCCACATAACTAGTTTTGCTTTTTTATGATGGGCGACGATGGTGGGACACTGATGAGAGCGCAATTATACATGGTCTCATCATCCAAATCGGGCTTAAAACTCGTAAATATATCATAAAATACCGGAAAATATACTTGTATTTGTTTGTTGAATGTTTTTGGTATGCATATCGAGAAAAGGACAAAAATATCACAAGAAAAAAAGAAAAACGAACACTGAAAAATAAAGCCGCATAATGAACCAGACCCGATTGTGGAATTTGCAAAAATGCCCTTGAAGTTTGAAGAAAGTACAAGTTTGGTTCCTCAAATTTGGAAACTTGTCAAGAATGACCCTTGAGAATCATTTGATACAAGTTACATGTGACAATCCTCAAATTTTACATATGTGTTATGTGCTATAATTGTCTCAATATGAGAATGGCTAGGAATTTTTGCTTTTTATACCTTACTTGGTAAAATGAACTGCTTGTCACAACCTAAACTTCCACTACAACATATTTCTATATGTTGTAAACACAATGTATATGTCAAGTATAAGATCTAAAATTAATCTTATAAGTTCAATATTGATAATAACATCTCAAATACAACTATGATGCCCTAAATTCCCTTTGAAACCCTAGAATCCCTTAAAATGAGTTATAATCTAAAGAATGACGTGTTTTATATTTTTTGCAATATTTAATCAAAAATCGTATGTTTTAGTTAATGTTGACTTTTGAGGGCTTCAATTTCATTTCCACCTTCGATCCTTAGAATTCATGAGGACTACCTCGCAAATAAATGCTTTCACATCTACCAAAGACGAATGATTTAGTATTCATAACAAACATAACTTTAATAACCACGTTGTGAAGAATTTCCAGTAGTGCGTGTAATGCAAATAATTAAAAACTTAGCATTAGAGATCAAGTAGTAACTCTTAGCATTTAACAGTTGGAAATTATAAAAATGTTTACATGACATATTAAACAAACCATGGTAGAGAGTTAGTAAGTAGTGATCTTATTGGAGATACGTTATAAGTCAGTGTAGAAAACATCATCAACTATTAGTTGTATGATCTCATATTAAAGAACACAAATATCAATAAAACTACAACAATAATAATAATAATTTAGCTTGTTAATTTTTTTTCAAATAATTGAACACTTAACATTAGAGATCAAGAATGACATGTTTTATATTTTTTTCAATATTTAATCAAAAATCCTATGTTTTAGTTAATGTTGACTTTTGAGGGCTTCAATTTCATTTCCACCTTCGATCCTTAGAATTCATGAGGACTACCTCGCAAATAAATGCTTTCACATCTACCAAAGACGAATGATTTGGTATTCATAACAAACATAACTTTAATAACCACGTTGTGAAGAATTTCCACTAGTGCGTGTTATGCAAATAATTGAACACTTAACATTAGAGATCAAGTAGTAACTCTTAGCATTTAACAGTTGGAAATTATAAAAATGTTTACATGACATATTAAACAAACCATGGTAGAGAGTTAGTAAGTAGTGATCTTATTGGAGATACGTTATAAGTCAATGTAGGAAACATCATCAACTATTAGTTGTATGATCTCAAATTAAAGAAAACAAATATCAATAAAACTACAACAAACATATATAAAGTTAATGATAATCATAATGAAGCAGACACACTTGGTATTAAGCTATAATTATGGTATGATAATCGATTATTCTAAGCTCAACTAATTGGATAATCTAAGGAATACCAATAATAATAATATAGCTTGTTAATTTCTATAAAATGTGTGGAATCTCTTGTTGAACTCGTGTTAGGTGCAATAAACCTTGAACTAGTCATGAAACCTCCTAAAAAGGGAGGGATATAACTATTTGAATTTGTGTGATGGTGAAGTCAAACCCCGTGAGTTAGTTGGCTAAATGATCTGAGAGCAAGGGTACCCAAAAATAATTTGTGCATGTTAACATGTGTAATTTTTAGTGCGGTTAATGTGGACCAATACATATTGGGGCAACCAAGAACCTATAACAATTTATAACCGATAGACCTGTAAACCTTAACACAATGCTAAAGGATTTAGTTTGAACTTCAATAGACAACAACGTTATGATGAGAAAAGATGTACCGGACAAGTAGAAAACAAGCATTCTCCAAATATTTGAAAATACATTTTCCTTTCATTGTATTGCCCTTAATCAGTTTATAAAGTTTCTAATAAAATTAATAAAATACTATGGACACCTTTCTACTCATTTGACATTTTAGTTAATTAGCTTACCTTTCATTGTACGCGTTTGCCTTATTAGAGATAAAAGTTAACATTAATAGATACGTGGATACATAACTTTATCAGATTGAAAACAAATGAAAATATCAAAATGTATATGCTCCATTGTTGTATCTAAAAATAAATAACTTGAGATTAAAATCTACAAGATAAAAAAAACTTAGATTATCTTACTGATAACATTTAGTGAATGATGACCTAAATTAAGAAACCCATAATATTTCTGAAAACATATATATGTGAAGTTCTCGAATATATATTTAATAACATGGTAAGTTATCAGTATAACACTCAAAGTTTTAGCCATTATATTTCAAAATTATTAACAGTAACAGGGTAAGTTGTAATATAATACCGCTCAGTTTGCGTACTATCAACATTTATCGTATTAGAGTGATGGAATCACGTGTAAAGTTTTCATAGATTATGCTTTAGTAACTTCCAAAGTGACCAAATTATTGTAATTTATTGAGAGTCCTGTCTCACATGTAAAGAGTTGTGTGTTCAAATCTCTTCGTTAGAGACGTAAGTTAGATAATATGTATGACATGGTGACATGGGAGTGTAATAAATTTCCATTAAAAGAAAACAAGATTCTAAATTTGAAAGTATACTACCAATTCCAAAGTATGATGGGTATATTAAAATTATAAAATTTCATTTTATGAACCTAAAATTTCAATTCAACGAAAAGATGATCCTCTCTGATGGTTCTTCTTAAATGCATTGCCCATGTATATAGTTATTTATATGTTTCTTAGCGTTGTTCAGGTGTCCCTTGTCTCAAAAAAGGAATTACGTTATGATACATATAACAAGGAATTTAGTTTTATAATTAACAAAATTTCAAAATGACTTTTTATGGTACAGGGTTAAAAATAAATACACTTAGTAACATAATAAATTATCAAGACAACAAAAAAAACTACTACTCCCTTCGTGCCAAAATTATTGTCCCCCGACAAAAAACACACAGTTTAAGAAAAGTGAATTTATTACATCTTTCTCTCTCTTAATTTTTAGCACAATGATAATTTAACCCTTAGCTAATTAATTAAATCTTCTTTAATGTTTATAATAACAATTTCAAGTAAGGATAATATGGTAAACTTCATCAAACTTCCTTATCTGTTTTTAGTTGTGGACAATTATTTTGGGACAACCAAAATAGAAAGATGGGCTATAATTTTAGGACGGAGGGAAAAATTTTAATAATATTAATGATTCCCATCATATTCATGAGATTCATCTCTTTTATTGTCGAATCAATCAAACCAAATTTAATATATCTATTTTATCATATACCTATAATCATTCATACTATTGATCAAGCAATAGTTCTGTCTTATGTATAAAAGTTACATATCTATGTTTGTTAGTAATTTAAATAGTTATAGTCATAATTTGACAAGTTACAACCTTACAAAGTGTAATGATTAATATATCTATGTAACTATGTATCTACATATGTTATATGTTAGTATGTGAAAGAACGAGATTACGTAACAAGAAGGTCATAGGATAGTTTTTCGTAAAAATCAGTGATTTTGATGTAGATTGTGATAGGTTATTATTAAAGCTTAACATATCACCTAATTAATGTTTAATGCTTTTTGATTAAAATATAATCTTATAAACCTAACGAAATCTATTTTAATCTATAAATTGTGTCCTGGTCCTTTGTTCCAACCATAACACTCTTTCATCCCTTAACAAATATTACTCCAAAAAGATGAGTTTCTCAATGAAATGTTATGTGTTTGTACTTTGTGCCTTATTGGTGGCATTCATTAGCCAAGTTCCATGCATTGATGCAGTGGATTGCAACAAATATGCAGAGCTTCTATCATGTGCTGATGCAATCACGTCCTCTCAAATGCCATCAAGACTTTGTTGCTCTAAGGTAAACGAACTAAAGAGTTGCTTTTGTGAATACGAACGCGTTGACCCCTCGCTCCCCCAGTATACCTCTCCACAAGTTACTCAACGAATTTTTGGAAAATGTGGCATTCCCGTTCCTAAATGCTAGTGTGTGATTTGATTGTGATGTTAGAGCCGTTATAATTTATACTGCATAATTACATGGTCTATAGTTACTTCTTATGTATACCATGTAACAAGAAAGAAAAGAATAAAGTGTGAAATTAAATAAAGTGCCTTTTTTTACTTCGTTGTGCATTCTATCGTATAACAAATTTGCCTCGTCTCTTTTTTCCATCAAACTAAGAAGTGTATGTCCAAGCTCCATAATCCACGTGTGTTTTCAGTAGGGCCACATAACTAGTTCTGCTTTTTTTATGATGGGCGACGATGGTGGGACACTGATGAGACCGCAATTATACATGGTCTCATCATCCAAATTGGGCTTAAAACTCGTAAATATATCATAAAATACCGGAAAATATACTTGTATTTGTTTGTTGTATGTTTTTGGTATGCACATCGAGAAAAAGACAAAAATATCACAAGAAAAAAAGAAAAACGAACACTAAAAAATGAAGCCGCATAATGAACCAGACCCGATTGTGGAATTTGAAAAAATGCCCTTGAAGTTTGAAGAAAGTACAAGTTTGGTTCCTCAAATTTGGAAACTTGTCAAGAATGACCCTTGAGAATCATTTAATACAAGTTACACGTGACAATCCTCAAATTTTACATATGTGTTGTGTGCTATAATTGTCTCAATATGAGAATGGCTAGAAATTTTTGCTTTTTGTACCTTACTTGGTAAAATGAACTGCTTGTCACAACCTAAACTGCCACTACAACATATTTCTATATGTTGTAAACACAATCTTTATGTCAAGTATAAGATCTAAAATTAATCTTATAAGTTCAATATTGATAATAACATCTCAAATACAACTATGATGCCCTAAATTCCCTTTGAAACCCTAGAATCCCTAAAAATAAGTTATAAACTCAAGAATGACGTGTTTTATATTTTTTGCAATATTTAATCAAAAATCCTATGTTTTAGTTAATGTTGACTTTTGAGGGCTTCAATTTTATTTCCACCTTCGATCCTTAGAATTCATGAGGACTACCTCGCAAATAAATGCTTTCACATCTACTAAAGATGAATGATTTGGTATTCATAACAAACATAACTTTAATAACCACGTTGTAAAGAATTTCCACTAGTGCGTGTTATGAAAATAATTAAACACTTAACATTAGAGATCAAGTAGTAACTCTTAGCATTTAACAGTTGGAAATTATGAAAATGTTTACATGACATATTAAACAAACCATGGTAGAGAGTTAGTAAGTAGTGATCTTATTGGAGATACGTTATAAGTCAATGTAGGAAACATCATCAACTATTAGTTGTATGATCTCAAATTAAAGAAAACAAATATCAATAAAACTACAACAAACATATATAAAGTTAATGATAATCATAATGAAACAGGCACACTTGGTATTAAGCTATAATTATGGTATAATAATCGATTATTCTAAGCTCAACTAACTGGATAATCTAAGGAATACCAATAATAATAATATAGCTTGTTAATTTCTATAAAATGTGTGGAATCTCTTGTTGAACTCGTGTTAGGTGCAATAAACCTTGAACTAGTCATGAAACCTCCTAAGAAAGGAGGGATATAACTATTTGAATTTGTGTGATGGTGAAGTCAAACCCCGTGAGTTAGTTGGCTAAATGATCCGAGAGCATGGGTACCCAAAAATAATTTATACATGTTAACATGTGTAATTTTTAGTGCGGTTAATGTGGACAAATACATATTGGGGCAACCAAAAACCTATAACAATTTATAACCTATAGACCTGTAAACCTTAAGACAATGCTAAAGGGTTTAGTTTGAACTTCAATCGACAACAATGTTATGATGAGCAAAGATGTACCGGACAAGTAGAAAACAAGCATTCTCCAAATATTTGAAAATATATTTTCCTTTCATTGTATTTCCCTTAATCAATTTAGAAAGTTTCTAATAAAATTAATAAAATTAATAAAATACTATGGACACCTTTCGACTCATTTGACATTTTAGTTAATTAGCTTACCTTTCATTGTACGCGTTTGTCTTATTAGAGATAGAAGTTAACATTAATAGACATGTGGCTAAATAAGTTTATCAACAAATGAAAATATCAAAATGTATAGGCTCAATTTTTGTATCTAAAAATAAATAACTTGAGATTAAAATCTACAAGATAAAAAAAAACATAGATTATCTAACTGATAACATTTAGTGAATGATGACCTAAATTAAGAAACCCATAATATTTCTGAAAACATATATATGTGAAGTTCTCGAATATATATTTAATAACATGGTAAGTTATCCGTATAACACTCAAAGTTTTAGCCATTATATTTCAAAATTATTAACAGTAACAGGGTAAGTTGTAATATAATACCGCTCAGTTTGCGTACTATCAACATTTATCGTATTAGAGCAAGGTTGTAAATAGCGTGAAGCGTGGCGTAGCGTTATAGCCAAGCTACAAGCTACAGAAGCTATAGCGAAGCTATGGCGTTTTCTGAAGCGTGACATATAGCGGCACAAAATATTTATAAATTAGTATTTATATAGCGAGTTTATAAAATGAAACAATATTTTAATTTTAGTTGAAAACAAAACCGGCTATTAGTTATTTAAGGATTTATTTCCATAGTAAAATTACTAAGCCGAAGTCAACTAAATAGCCAAAAATTAGTAAACGAGCAAAATTCTTGTAAACCAGCAAAAAGATTCGAAAAAAGCGCCACGTGACGCGCTATAGCGCGCTATATCACGCTTTATGACGCTTTTTAGCACGCTACGCCTTAAG
Organism: Glebionis coronaria; assembly: GCA_025667525.1. NCBI lineage: Eukaryota > Viridiplantae > Streptophyta > Magnoliopsida > Asterales > Asteraceae > Glebionis > Glebionis coronaria. The sequence continues at coordinate 123,180,279 of CM046881.1, forward strand.
ACGCCGCCTTAGTCTGTTTCGTAGAGTGATGGAATCACGTGCAAAGTTTTCATAGATTATGCTTTAGTAACTTCCAAAGTGACCAAATTATTGTAATTTATTGAGGGTCATGTCTCACACGTAAAGGGTTGTGTGTTCAAATCTCTTCGTTAGAGACGTAAGTTAGATAATATGTGTGACATGGTGACATGTGAATGTAATAAATTTCCATTAAAAGAAAACAAGATTCTAAATTTGAAAGTATACTACCAATTCCAAAGTATGAAGGGTATATTATAATTATAAAATTTCATTTTATGAACGTAAAATTCAATTCAACGAAACGATGATCCTCTCTGATGGTTCTTCTTAAATGCATTGCCCATGTATATAGTCATTTATATGTTTCTTAGCTTTGTTCAGGTGTCCCTTGTCTCAAAAAAGGATTACGTTATGATACATATAACAAGGAAATTAGTTTTATAATTAACAAAAGTTCAAAATGACTTTTTATGGTACAGGGTTAAAATCAAATACACTTTGTAACATAATAAATTATCAAGACAACAAAGAAAACTACTACTCCCTTCGTCCCAAAAAAAATTTCCCGCGGGGGAAAAAACACACAGTTTAAGAAAAGTGAATTTATTACATCTTTCTCTCTCTTAATTTTTAGCATAATGATAATTTAACCCTTAGCTAATTAATTAAATCTTCTTTAATGTTTATAATAACATTTTCAAGTAAGGATAATATGGTAAACTTCATCAAACTTACTTATCTATTTTTAGTTGTGGACAATTATTTTGGGACAACCAAAATAGAAAGATGGGCTATAATTTTAGGACGGAGGGAAAAATTTTAATATATATTAATGATTCCCATCATATTCATGAGATTTATCTCTTTTATTGTCGAATCAATCAAACCAAATTTAATATATCTATTTTATCATATACCTATAATCATTCATACTATTGATCAAGCAATAGTTCTGTCTTATGTATAAAAGTTACATATCTATGTTTGTTAGTAATTTAAATAGTTATAGTCATGATTTGTCAAGTTACAACCTTACAAAGTGTAATGATTAATATAGCTATGTAACTGTGTATCTACATATGTTATATGTTAGTATGTGAAAGAACGAGATTACGTAACAAGAAGGTCATAGGATAGTTTTTCGTAAGAATCGGTGATTTTGATGTAGATTGTGATAGGTTATTATTAAAGCTTAACATATCACCTAATTAATGTTTAATGCTTTTTGATTAAAATATAATCTTATAAACCTAACGAAATTTATTTTAATCTATAAATTGAGTCCTGGTACTTTGTTCCAACCATAACACTCTTTCATCCCTTAACAAATATTACTCCAAAAAGATGAGTTCCTTAATGAAATGTTATGTGTTTGTACTTTGTGCCTTATTGGTGGCATTCATTAGCCAAGTTCCATGCATTGATGCAGCGGATTGCAACAAATATGCAGAGCTTCTATCATGTGCTGATGCAATCACATCCTCTCAAATGCCATCAAGACTTTGTTGCTCTAAGGTAAACGAACTTAAGAATTGCTTTTGTGAGTACGAACGCGTTGACCCCTCGCTCCCCCAGTATACCTCTCCACAAGTTACTCAACGAATTTTTAGAAAATGTGGCATTCCCGTTCCTAAATGCTAGTGTGTGATTTGATTGTGATGTTAGAGCCGTTATAATTTATACTGCATAATTACATGGTCTATAGTTACTTCTTATGTATACCATGTAAAAAGAAAGAAAATAATAAAGTGTGAAATTAAATAAAGTGCCTTTTTTTACTTCGTTGTGCATTCTATCGTATAACAAATTTGCCTCGTCTCTTTTTTCCATCAAACTAAGAAGTGTGTGTCCCAGCTCCATAATCCACGTGTGTTTTCAGTAAGGCCACTGATGTAGTGATTTTACACACCTTTAGGAAAAGGAGGTAATTAGGGCAAGTATTAACAAGTGATTTAGGAAAACCACAAGTAAATGACCCAAAGTGGGGATCGTTTTAACACCCCCAAATTTACACGCAGCGGAATACATCTTTGGGTGCTAAACAATGATACAACAACACATAATTTATAAAGAACGACTCGAAAAGAGACGTTTTAGATTTATCGTTCCCAAAACATTTGTCAGAGTAGCGTAGTCCCAAGTAATCGTTACCAAAAGATAAGTTAAACAACATATTGGTTTGTTTTAAAAATGGAACGATAAATAAATCAAAGAGTCTGAACAACAAAAGCAGTGCACAACTTCATTCCCCGTGACCTCCAAGCTTCCACTTCTTGATTACCTAAAATACATGTGAGTAAAACAATCAGCAAAAATGCCGAGTGAATCTATAGGTTTATGAAATCAATTTGAACACAAGCAAAGATTATAAGTTTGTGGCATGCTTATAAGCATCAAATAATAATTCGCATCAACAATAATAATTGTATATAGCATAAATTGCAATAAGCTCATGGAACCGAGCCCTTAAACACTCCCATATCAGTCTAATAAGACGAGAGATTTATTAATTGTCGGTTACCTCTAGATTTTTGGTACATTGCCGTATACCTGACTTCTCAATACAATATGTTCAAACAGTGTGGAGGTCGGGCCTAAGCTTCTATGACAAGTCCACAAAAACTGAACCGGGGCGGCTTCCCCCATAGATCTATTAATTGTACTAGCGGTTAACCCATCATAGGTTAATTAACGGTCCATAATTGAGGCTTTAACTAAGGCAATCACTTAATGCAATTTAAAGGCAACCACGGGTCCATTCATAGAGGGACAAAGCATACCATAAAAATCTTGTGTTCTAAGTTTATAAAAACATGTATTCCCCCTCGCGGGTTTAAAATCATTTAATAACTAGTATAAAGCGAGGCTATAGACTCACGTTGATAATGAAAGGCGGATTATCGGCTACGGGCGTGCTTCGGTCACGGAAACCTATATAAATAATAATCGGTCTTAGACTCTTGTCTAATGACTTTTATCAAAATAACAATATACATATGATGATTTTGTACATATGATGATGATCAAGTGGGTTTATATATCCTTGTTTACTCATTTTAGTGTTTACGTATTGGTAACTTTTTACTAGTTTACTAGTTTTACCTACTTACCTATTTTAAGTCCAATAAGCTTAGTATAAGTTCTTTAACTTGTTTTAATCCATTTTATACCTATATTATCAGTATCTATACTTTCCATGTTGGGCCCAAATGGGTTAAGCCCAATAAGTCCTTTTTATAAGTGTTTAACTTATTTAGTCCAATTATTAGTCCAATATACTTAGTTAGCTCGTTAATGTCCGTATGTCCTATAGTTCAGGTTTTATCGGTTTTTACTTGTATTATTTACTTATATATCAGTATATGACTTTTAAAAACTTTACATTAGACGGGTTTGATCGTCTAAGTTTTATTTGGCGAAAAACGTTAATTTTACGGTAATAGCCGAAAAAGTCGTAAAAATCAAGTTTATAGTTTTTATTACTTATAAGTATTATTCCACAACCATTTATATAATTCATCAATTTAATTAACCTTTTACATATTTATATAAATAAGTTTCATAAGTTAGTGGGTTTTTATTTTACATTTTATACAATAAAATTTGAGTGCTTATATAATAATAATAAACATTAATTCTTAAAATCTGATTTTTATCTTCATGTTCACCATTTTTACCATATCTAGAGTTCTATAATAATATAGAAGCTCATTTTTGGATGACATGTTCTTCATATTATGTGCTACATTTAACTTAGTTATAGCTACTGCTCATTTTAAGTTTATCTTGCCTTAACAGTCCCTACAAAACTGCTTATTCAGATTAGAACACCCAACTTATTTTGATCATATCTCACTCATTATATTGATTCCATTGCATGGCCAACTCTCACATGTGTATAACATATTTTACTTACTGTAAATGGATCATACCATGCAATTTTATCAGTTCAAGTTTTAGTTATATACTGTTTTTATACAGCCAACTAAATAAGCATGATTTTAGCCTTATTTCTCATGGTTATTAACATTTTTAAGCATATTTATCAACACTTGATCCCCACACAATATTTTTATCATCATATATACATCATATACATATACAAAAATAAAGAAAATACATTTGTTCTTTACAAAAATAACAAGAGAAAATGGAGAGGATGATCTTCTTTACCAACCAAGTGTATTTCTTGTTTTTGGAAGACAAGAACTTGATGAACACCAAAAGTAACTCCAAGATCATCAAACACCAAGAACAATAGTTGAGAAATCAGCCCTAGGACACAAGCAAATCACCTCCAATGTTGTTAATATGGCCACCAAATGATCAAGGCTTCAAGATAACTCCATGATAGAGCTAGTAAACATGTATTTTATGGCTAGAAAAGATCAAAAGGGGTGTTTGTAGCTTGAATATGGATGGCAATGGTGGAAGGTTTTGAGAGGATTTGAGGTTGTTTGCATGTAAGTAAATGGTATGTGTGAAAAGTGGTTAATGGTTTTGTGTTAGTGGGAAAGTTGTAAGCTTAAAGAGTAAGCTTACTTACACTTGTAAGTTTGTAGCTAACATGATGCCACATATGGTTGTGGTGTCATGTTGGTGCCATCCAAGCTAGCTAGTGGGGTGGGACAATGTATTTTGTCCCACCTCACTAATTTACGGGTATTCCTCGATTTTAGTTTTCTCGATTTGCGTGCCCTCGGGTCGTTTTACGAAAAACGTTTTTATAAATTATGAATCAACGACACAAAACGAATCCAATAAAAATTGTCTCATCAAAAACAGAGTTCAAAAACGTAAATACGTAATACTAAGGTTTCCGGTTTAGTCGTAAGGGACGCTAAATTATGCACGTAAGCCCAAATTTAAATCCGTAAATTGTGAGTTCGTCAACCAACACAAAAATAAGTTTCAAAATATTATACGAGAAAATATTTCACTACTTGAAAATGTTAGATTGTACTTTTTAAAAGTTTAATCGCACACAAAAAATAATAATATAACGACTCGATACGTAATTGAAACGATATCGTCAAAAGTATAAAATATCGAGACTTTCGATAATAAAATATAAATTTTTTGGCATCCGTCGGTATCGCGATCACTAGTAGTCCTCGTTGCTCGTCAAAATATTAAAATATAATATTTAATATCGGTTTCAACTTAAACCGTTAAACATAATAATATTTAACGTTATAAAATACTTCAAAATATTTGAAAATAAAATTAAATTATGACCTTATTTTTACGGGTTTTACAATCGTTCTCAAGGAGGATTGTGTGTTGTGTTAAGAGGTGATTAAAAGTTTGTGATGATGTTGATGAGAAATGAAAAGAAGAAAGGAGATTAGAAGAGAATGACGGTTACGATTATGAATTAAACTAAGACGAATAGTCGTGCACGTAAAACCGTAAAAAGTGACCAAATTAAAATTTTACCCTAAAAATTCCTAATAAATTGCAATAAATCCAAAAAATGTAATTAGAGTTTAAAAAAATCAAAAATCACTCAAACCTTTTATTTAATTAAATAATAATTTTTTAATGCTAATTAAAGCCCAAAAAAATCAATTTCATTAACAAAAAGCCCAAAATGAGATTTTTTCAGTTGTAAACCTCCAAAATGACTTAACTAAATTTTATACTATTTTTGAAAATTTTAAAATTAATAAAAACTATTTAAAAATAATTAAAAACTATTAAAACTTAAAATAATTATAAAAATTAATCTAATGACAATAAAATTAATCTAAAAATCGTAAAATTCCTAACTTAATGTATTTGATCTAATAAAAATGAAAAACTTTGAAAAATCTAAATTTTAATTTTTCATAATAAAATAATAATAAAATATTAATAAAAATCCAAAATTTATAAAAAAAACCTAAATAGTTGCAAACTAGTTTATTTTAACCTAAATAAAACATAAATGAAGTTGAAATTACAAAAATACCCCTATTTGGCCTTGAAATGAGCCAAAAGTCGAAACAGACCCCTTAATGGGCTTTTAATGGCCCAATAAAAAAAATGTTGTCCAAATAAGCCCAAAATCTCCTATCTGACTTAAAATTTGATTTTAAGAACAAAACTCTGAAGGCCCAAAAGTTGAAATGTTTTTAAGCTAGCTTATTTCAAAGCAGCTTATTCTTAATGAGCTTTTTAGCCCATTAAGCTATAAGCTGATGCCATAAGCTAAAATTTGACACACAAGCTTCTTTTGAGTTACTTAAGAGATCTGTAAAAAGAAAATTTGAAAAAGCACAAGAAATAAGCATGAAATAAGCCAAGACTCTCTTCACAAAACGACAAAATAGTCGTTTTTGAGTTCTAGACCACCTCAAGTGTTGATTCAACTTTCAAAAGGTTTTAAATGACTTAATTAAGCAAATTAATCAAAAAGTTTCCCAATAATCACAAGCAATAAGCCAGAATAAGCAGATAAGCACTTATGTAAAAGTCAACTTAATGAGTTTTCTAGTAAAAAGTCAAAGTCAAACCCTAATAAGCTCCAGATCAAACCAATGGGTCAAATAAGGAAGATCTATCACAAAAATAAGTTGTTGCAAGTATGGGATAAGCCAAAATGGCTTATGAATAAGCTGTTTGATGTTTTACACTAGCAGGGGCTAGTATTGGAGGTTGAGCAGTGGGAAAAGTTTCCACTGCTTGACCAAATTGACTTTTTGTCTTATGTGACTTTTTTGTGGATTCAAGTTAAGCAAAGGCACCCAAATGATCAGTTAATCATAAGGAGTCAATATAAGCAACAAAAACACAATTCCAATCTGCCAATTAATACAGTTTAATCAAAACATCACCAGATAAGCATCAGACATGAACAATAAGCAGTTTTCACTTAATAAGCACTTTTAGCACAAATAAGCCAGCCAAACTTCACCAAATGCATACATAAGCTATAATTAATTCAAATGAACAAATTTAAACAGGTTTCATGCATTGATTCAAAGTCTAGATCCAGATTTAAGCAATTGAATGTTACTGATGAACACTAAACAAGCAGGTATGATACTTAGCTGATATACTTAACCACAAATCCAATTTCAAACACTCAAATCTTGTTAACAGGTTACACAAACTATGATTTAACACTTTTTAGCCCTAAACATGCATACACTCTAGGTGTTTCCAAAATCTTAGGTCAAAAATAGCAAAATCAAGTGAGATATAGCACAATCTTTAATTTGATGTTTTAAAGCTGAAAGTTTGCATATATTAGCATACAACCAAGTGTTTAGCAGGTACAAACAACACCTTCCAATAACACAATAAAAAGTCATGCACTTAAACAGGTTAACCCAAACACCCCTTATCTTTTTCAAATCAAGATTTAAACAAGTATAAGTGTGATTCAATGTTACCCAAGCCCAATCAAACACAATAACAGATATATTATGCAGTATCAAGCAAGATTAAGCCATAAAAACAACAAGAACACTAGCAGAACACAAAATCATAAAAATCAAGTATTTTTCAAAATTTTGGGTTCAAGAACTCAAACCTCATGAATGTATATCCACACTCACGAATTTTTGAGCTGATGTGCCTAGCAAAACAAGGCACAAGCTTCCACAAACAAGCTGCTAAGATTAAACAAGGTTAGCATAATAAAATGAAAAACAGAAAGGTGACAAAATGGAAAATAAAATCTGATTAATGCAACCTTGTTCCCACACTTGATTATCCCCAAATTATAAGCCTTACAACACCTTGATAACTCTTTATCAGGGTGTTATGATCCACTTATAGCCCAAGAATTCCAAGGTTTAAACCAAGTCTTAGCAAAATATCAGATTTTGAACTCTTGTACAATTTCTTGCACAAGGTTTGAAAACATGTTTTAGGATTCAAGATTCGCAATCATATAACAATAACAAGCAGAATAAAAGATTGGCACTTGGTTTTTCTTCACAAATTCAAACTCTATTTCATAAATTGAAAGTAGGATTTACAGAAAAGTGAACAATGGAAAATCCAAGAGCATGGCTCAATGTATGATCCCTAATGCCTTTTATAGGCTACAATGACTAACTACAATGCATAAAAAACGTAAACCCTAAGCTGATGAAGTCCCTATTTTGCCCTTGAAGGTTTAAAAATATGCTTGAACATGTGATCTTCTTTGGCTGTTTGTAGAGCTGGCAAGTGATAGAATTTTGATCAAACGCCTCAAATAAGCTTAGGATGTAAGCAGAAATCTTGGGCGTTGGATGGCTGGAAAGGTTTTGGCAGTTTCTCCTAAAGTGTAGCAGGGGAATCTTGTGTGGGGTTGTTGAGTGATGTGGCAAGGGTTTTAGAGGTTGGGTTATGATTAGGGTTAGCTTAATCATAATTCTGGAGGGTTTAGTGGTCTAATTACAAGGCAATTAGGAAAACCCAATTTGATGAAGAACATGAATAGTACATGGTTTAATCTGTTTTGTTTTTTAAAAAATGTGTTTAGCGCCTTAGTTAATTTATTATATAATTAAGGTTTGTTAAATCTGGTGTGGGTGGGAAATGAGGTGGCAGGTTGGTGGATTCTGATTGGATGAGGGGGGTTAGTGGGACACGTGTAGGATGGTGGTTGGTCTAGGTTTCTTTCATTGTCTGCCAAGTTTAGCCCTCAATCTTTTATACTCATTTCACTTGCAAATTAAACAGCCAAAAACGTATTCCCTTTGTTATAGAAGTTTCTTTTTTCACACTTTTGCCCCAAATACTTTTCCAAAGTATTTTTAATGGTATTTCTTGCCATTTAATGATTCTTGAAGGGCTGTTTTGGCATATTCTTCAAATATTATGGTCTTGACTTGTATGATTGACTTTTTGGAGGACTAATATTGACAAGTCTTCATTGTTGAGGGACCATTCTTGTCAATTCTTCAAAGTGGAGGGCCCTTTTGTAAATTTGACAAACTTTAAGGACCAATCTTGTAATTATAAATAAACAAGGGTTTAAAGTGTCAATTCTTAAATATTTGGAGGACCCTTCTTGTACAATCTTCATATCTTCAACGGTTTTTCTAGGAAAATCAACACTTAGGGCTTGGTTCTTTGTGCGGCTTCGTTTCCCGTGTTCGTTTTTGCTTGTTCTTTGTGATCTTTTGTCATTTTCTCAATATCCGTACCTAAAATACACAAGTAACAAACACAAGCATATATTTGGCACTTTTCATGATATTTTATGCATTTAAAGCTCGTTATGGACGATGAGACTATGTATAAAAGCAGTCTCATCAGCCACATAACTAGTGCTGCTTTTTTATGATGGGCGACGATGGTGGGACACTGATGAGACCGCAATTATACATGGTTTCATCGTCCAAATCGGGCTTAAAACTCATAAATATATCATAAAATACCGGAAAATATACTTGTATTTGTTTGTTGTATGTTTTTGGTATGCATATCGAGAAAGAGACAAAAATATCACAAGAAAAAAAGAAAAACAAACACTGAAAAATGAAGCCGCATAATGAACTAGACCCGATTGTGGAATTTGCAAAATTGCCCTTCAAGTTTGAAGAAAGTACAAGTTTGGTTCCTCAAATTTGGAAACTTGTCAAGAATGACCCTTGAGAATCATTTTATACAAGTTACATTCCTAAGCCCTTAATCACCAAAATCACAAAGTATAAAGTTACAAGCCCTATTTTAGACCCGGTTTTATGTTTCCCCTCCATAAATCCATTTCAAACCATTCCCTCCCATACCAAGTCTGGAAATAAAATATTTAGGATGTTGTAAGATATTTTCCATGTGATTTCAAGTAGGTGCATCACCTACTTGAGGCTACACATCACCATTCCTATCTTATATATGTCATGAGTTATCCTATACCACAAGACCAAGATATTTTTCATCCTAGACTCTAGGAACTTGCATAGATCTTCCCTAGCCTCCCTAAGTCACTAAGTTATCCATATGACACGTCGTAGGCCAGAACTTGGAGCCTAAGGCTTGGAAATGCTATAAATAGAGGCGAATTGCACACATAGAGACTTGCACCCCATTTCCTTTGTATATCCTACCCATTCTCTATTTCCACTTCTATATACGTCCTAGGACATGTCCCAAGAACAGAAACCAAGTCTAGAAGGTAGCCATTGAAGCTCTTGAAGCTTTGATAGGAAGTAGTGCTCATAAGAAGCCATTGGGAGCCTTTTTGGAGCTACCTAGGTAATTTCTATGTTAGCTATGCTTTGATCTTGTTATAATGATATATTAGAATTGTTATAATGCCAAAATTATGTTAAAAAGATAATCTAAAAAACTAAGTCATTTGGTCATTTTAAATGAAAGTTATAAGATAAAGATGTCTTAAAACACTAGTTTTGTAATTTACATAAAATAATAAGCAAAAACTCAATTCAATAGCTATAATTCTGGAGAAATGTTTTTACTATAATTATAAACATGTTTTGAAACTTTGTTTTAAAATCCTAGATCAGTTGGTCCATTTTTGAGGTTGTTATGTGATTTTTACAAGTATAGGGACTAAAACTGTCATTTTTGAAACTATTTAACATTTTGGGCCAAAAGTTTCATTTTGTGAAAGTTAAATATATAAGAATAAATTTTGAAAATTTTGAGACCCTAAGGTTAAATATTGAGGGTTTAAAATGTAAATACTAAAACTATATACTTAAGGGGTTAAAAGTGTAATTATACCAAAGTATAACTAAAGGGGCTATTTTTGCCAACTTTAAAACTAAATAATATTAATTATAAATATGAGGAAGTAATGAAAGTATCATGTTAGTAGGGAGCTTTGTACAAAGATGTTCCATCTCGATATTACGTTTTGACTGAGTGGTTGGGTTTACAATTTAAAGTGCCCTCGTTCCTCAAAAGTTTATACAATAGCTTCTGAGTATAATGGACCAAAAAATGGTACTAAAATTACCAACAAATAATATATAACCAAATACTTAGAAAGATTGAACAAAAGATTAAAGACTTGATACTATACAAAATGTGTTAATCAAGGTTTGTGTGAGATCAAGTTGTTGCTTATAAGACCAAGTTGTGGTTTATGTGATCAAGCTGTTTATCTGTGAAAGAAATATATATGTTGTAGCTTAGACTCTGTAGATCCCAGGTGAATTCATAGCCTCACTAGCGCTGATTATTAAATGATTTGAAAACCCGTGAGAGGGATATATGTTAAAACTGGAATACAAGTATTTTGGTATGCTTCCCAAATATATTATTGACACTATGTTTACTACTGCCTTGAAAGTCCCTTTTTAATTATGAACCGTTAATCATTTTCCTGGAAATGAGCGCTAATATTGTAAATAGTACTATTTGAGGACTAACATCCCTTGTCTGGGCAAGTCGCACTTGCTAGCACCTTACTGGTCAAACAGGCATACTTTATTTTGCTAATAAGGATAGTTTGGCAGACTTCCTCATAAGGGCAATTGTGGGTTTTTGATATGTCTAGTCGCGGTATCATAAGCTTAGTGCATTAATTTATAAATTTTATGGCAGAATAATAACGTATCTTTGGAAAAAGGATCTTGTATTCACAATGATTTTAAACCTATGAATTCACTCAACCATTGTGTTGATTTTAAGCATATATCTTAGGTTTTAAAGATTGCTAGTATGGAGCAGCATGAGGATGGCATGAAGAGGCACAAGATTTAAATTATTATTCTATATTTTGGGAACCTTATATTGTAAAACTCTGGTTTTTCAATGATATATAAAGAAAATTGATTTTGTCACTCTTTTAAGTTGTTTTCTATTATTATGACTTGTGTTCTATAAAGTAATACCCCAGATCAATGTTCCGCTACGTAAAGGTAAAATGGGGGTGTTACAGATTGGTACTTAGAGCCATGGTTATAGAGAACAAGAATTAAAATCTTGACTATAACTACTTTTTAAATAATTTCAAGAAAATCCTCCGTGCCAAAGCCAGTGCTGCCACAAGAATAATGTAGGTGACTCTACTGTCATTCTCCATGATTATGGGTAAGTTTAGATTATGCCTATGCATAAGAGATATTATGTTTAGGCATAAATGATATTATGTCTAAATGTACGTAATATAATATAAATAAGTTATGTTATTTATTGACGTCTCCAGAAATATGTATTCTATCTTCCTCCTATTATCATCTTAACGGATTTTCAAGATAAGCGTTCTACAAGAATTCTTGACGATTTCCTGAGGTATCATATGGATTATTAGATATTTCAGAAAATCCATCCAAAAGATCAGAAAATACCAAAAGTCGTTTTACCTTTTGATAACGACCCCTATATGTAAGTTATATGAGCATATAATGAAGAAATAGATTTTACACCTCGACACCAAAATTTTCCATCACCTTACCCTATCAATGTACCATCACCTATATCTGAAAACTTATCCAAAATACCTATAAACAACAAATTAAAGATATCCTAGAACTTCCTCCCGAGCGTATTGGAGATCTTGAAGATAAAGTTGACAGACTTAGGAAAGGCCGAAGAATTGTACAACGAAATTTTGAGAAGTTAGAAGAAGATTTTGAAGAAATTAAGGCTAAGTTGCAGAGAAGACAGATGATACACGATGAAGAAATTATTCAAAACTCGACTGAGAGTTAATTATTGAGGACATTCAAATTAGACATCGAGCCAACATACGAAATCTTTTAGATGCCATCAAATAACTTAAGATGGAGAGATAAAGACATTAGACTATTAAGTTGTAAATACTTTCAACTTTATGTTTTTACTTTTATGTTAACAGTGAAGCTTATCTTGTAAGTTTAAACAGACAAGTTGTTAATAAATAAAGTTGTGTTTCTCATCTTGTCGTTTCATATTTATTTTTTAGAAGTAAAAAACCCCGATTTCTTGGTTTTCTCAAAAATGATTATGAATGAAATTGCGTTAATTCTGGGAAAATCATATGCTTGATAAAGTATATATTCTTGGATTTTTTGCTATCTTCTATGATAATACAATTTATCAAGTTGAATATAACCCGCAAATTTAGAGAAGGAGTAAGGAAACTTCCCCAGTTTTCTAGAAATATTCTATTCTCAACTTTTTGTCTATCAAAAGGATTCTTCTAAAGAATATATGATATGTAAAAGAGAAGCTTGTTCGATAAGACAATTTTTTACATTTTCTGTTATATTCCTCCATTCCATATCAAGGATAAATTATGTTACGATTAAGTATGAGTCATATCTCTATAAATCCGTGGTAAACTTTGAAATCCTATTTCATAGTTGGATTTATTATCCTCGGATATGAATGATAATCAACATAGTAAGTTTCCTATATAAACCTAAAAGATATACTTTATGTTCGATAAGCATTTATATGTATCCATAAACATATGTGAAAAATATTTTCTGATATGAGTATACCTTGGATTCTAAATTATTTCTATTCTTTCTCATTCATTCTAAACCCTAAAAATATTTGACAAAAAAAATTTGACGATGATGTGGCTGCAATCCTTCAAGTGAAGGTTGTCAAAAAGAAGTATTATCCGGAATAAGAATCGATGACTAGTTAGTTTTTGATATCCAAGGAAGAAAATATGCTATTAGTATCGCCCGTTGGACTGAAAAAGCCAATTCAGTTTTCTATCTTATAAATCGTATTTGAAATTTTAAAAATGAAGTTTGCTATGAGAAGATAGCACTTCGTCAGTTATCTTGGTCATTTCTTCATGCTAAATTCATTGAGATAAAATAAATACATAAGATCGCTTGATTTTTGAGAATATGAAAAAAGAACTCCGCTTTCTAATGATAAAAGGAATTAACCTCGAGACATACACGAGGAAATTTCAAGAGTTATTAGAGTTAGATCCCATTTCATAGAATGATAAAAGCTTTCACCAGAAAATTTTACCATAAAACTTCATCAGAAGATTTTATCCTAGAATTATGTCATGGAATTTCATCTAAAATTCTATTAAGAAGACTCCATCAGAAGAATTTTGCTAGAAAAATTTATCAAGGAATTTTATCAAATATTTCTAAAGATTACCTCTTCCAAAATCCCAATATGTTGGAAGAAGTCATTAACATAACCCAAAAGTTGATGAACAAGGTAATTTAGCACAATCCTGTGTAAAAATCTTAAGCATAAAATCAGCAAGGAAAGAAGGTCTGTAAAATTCTAAATAAGAAACTACCATAACTTGAGTTGCTAATCCAATATACGGTGAATATGATGGAAATTTTCTTTTGTGTAAGAACTGCACCCTGCATCACACAGAAATTTGCACCATCTGGTGTCGGATTTTCAACATAGTAGATCCTTGGACTAGAATTTGTAAAGACAAGTGATCTTATAAATCATATATTTGGTAGAATTATCATGTATTTTATAGGAAATAAAATACTGACTTCTATTCGAGCGTTATCCGTCCATATAGTATTCTGAGATATATTTAGAAACGTCTTATATGAGTTTTGTATCTCTACGGAATTAAGAAGAATATCTTAATCCTATGTAAATTATGGTAAGGACTTCATGAATACCCCAAAAAGTTGAAATATTTGTCTTATCATATTAAACATAAGACTTGAATTTGTGAAAGACTTAGAATTCGTAAGGACTTGGAATGTGAAGTATTCCTTTTAACTCGAAGAAACATTTAAATCCTTATATTATGCTCTAACAAAAGGAGCAGAATATTGAAAGTCATCCGACTTACTAGTTCAACCTAAATTTCCTCCATGGAAATAGGAAAGAACAAATGAGAATTTTGTTACTTCAAATAGACATGACACCTTCTAGGTTATTGTCGATTGTTTTACTAAATCTGTAGGATTTATCCCTATTAAGAAAATCAATGATATAGAAACTCTGACAAGGTTATGCAAGAAATAATCTGTCGACATAGAGAATCAATATCAATCATCTAAGATCATGACGAGTGTTTCACATCTTAATCTTAAAAGTATATACAAAATACTCGAGGGTAATATGTTATACTTAGTCCATTATATAAATGAAAACATAGGTATACTAATGTATTAAGTGTAAGAACAATCCAAATGCTAAACTACATACTCCATGTATGTGTTATAAATTTTGGAATGACACTTGACATTGGTAAAATTTCCGTATAACGATAGTTCTCATGCTAGAATTAAAGCAGTATTATTTGAAGCACTCTATCGAAAGAAGTTCCATTTATACATCTGTTGAGCTAAAGTTGGAGATTTTCAACTTACGAGACCCAAGATACTTCATGAAACTATTAAAAAGGCTATAGCTTTGTTGAACGTTAAATTATGTTAAGTATCTGTTGGATTAAATGGTGATTTAAGATAATCCAAGAGATTATTTTGATAAACATTTCTCACTATGAATGAGAAATTACACCATATTAAACCGTATCTATGTGAGAAGGATATTTTCTCTATCAATTACCCAAATTGATTTTGAAAAATGCAATAATCAATTCAAAATTTTGAGTTGAGCAGTGATATATTGACTTGAGTTTCCCAAATAACTCAATAATATTCATGATACTTTTCACATTGAGAATCTGAAGAAATGTTTATCTAATGAATCTCTTATCATCCAAATGAAAGAGTTTCCAATGATAAACTAAATTATGTGGTATAATGTTATATTTCTAATTATTGAATTATTGAAACCCTGAGAAAGGGTATGAATATGTTTGGAAACGTGAGGATTATACTTGTAATACCCCATTTTGATAAATGGAATATCACAGGATAATTATGGCGTATCATAAAAGCATGCAAGGTAATATGTACAAACATATATGACCAAAAGGGAAAAACCAGAATCAAACATCGGTTCCCAAACATGAGCCCAAAACATAAATAAAGTAAATGCAATGAGAAGGACAAAACAGGTGTCCAAATAAGCATAAGTAAAAGAAGGCAAAAGGAGAAGAAGTCTAAG
The DNA here is from genome assembly GCA_025667525.1 of Glebionis coronaria. Lineage (NCBI taxonomy): Eukaryota > Viridiplantae > Streptophyta > Magnoliopsida > Asterales > Asteraceae > Glebionis > Glebionis coronaria. The sequence goes on from CM046881.1 coordinate 123,196,209, forward strand.
GCAGCTTCCAACCTATGCACGTCCTCCAAATGCTCAAGTCTGTCCATGGGTACCTGCCGTTTTGGGACATGGAAAGGAAAGTAACGGTTGAGCAATACGCTCAGTGAACGGATAAAACGACAATGACATGATAGCATAAACATAAGTAAAGAATGAAATGAAAGAATGAAATGATAGTGCAGCGGAATAATGTAAGTCTTGGAAAACCTTGTTTAAGTTCATAAAACTGGTTTATATTTCTGAAAAGACTTATGTTTAGTTTATCTTGAAAATTTGTATTTTATATATACCGAGAGCCCATATAGGTCATGTTATATCCACGTGCATGAATACTTGGAGGGTGACCTCGTCATGCAATTAAAGGGGCTGCCTCTAATTAATATATAAACTGAGTGGAGGGATCAGCTCCTATAACGGATGCAAGGCACACACCATAGTTACCATGAAATCATACTACTTGTCCTAGGATGAACCCATTCGCCTCACATGATAATAATAATACTAGCCAAAATTGTAAAGGGATGTTGCGAGCAATCACTCTCGCCGCAGAAGAGTCATCACACCGGTGCCTCTAGTGCTATGGTTATGGAACCCCCATAACTAGGTGAAACTGAAATGCATGTATATAGCTCAGGCAATCTAAAATAATCATACATATACTGGTGTGATTAAGACACTTAAACTACTGGGAAAATAGATGGCTGCAAACGGGAAATCCTAATATAGGAAGAAAGATGTCCTTACTGAAGGATGGAATATCCGTACCTTGTGTCCAGTAATGTGAACGAAGAAGATGCGGAGAATACTACTTCGACTCCATAAGTGCTACATAATAAAGAGGGACGTGTATGATTTGTCTGATTATCTTATACTTAACTGATTTTTAGTTTACTTGATGTGTTCATACTTATTATACTTGTTCTTGTCTTGTCTTAATATTTCATATTTTAATCATGTATTTCTTATAGTTCCATGTGTTTTAGATTCATGTGTTTCATGTTTTAAGTGTTATAATACTTGGAATAACATAATGAGTAACTTTCTAAAAATAACAGGTTTCTATATATAGTAACTTTCCAAAAATAGCATGTTTTCGTATATAGTAACTTCCCAAAAATAGTAAGTTTCTAAAAATAGAAATTTTCCATAATTAGCATGTTTCTATAAATAGCATGTTACCATACTTAATGTATTTCCATAAATAGCATGTTATCATATTTAGTATGTTTCCATAATTATCATGTTGTCATAATTAATATAATTCCATATTTACATGTTTCCATAAATAATATAATACCTTAAATAATAATATGCTTATTAAATAATAACAATGATATAACATATAGTTTTAATAAGCTTATAATATGTCTCGTAAAGTTTAATAATAACTAAATACTTAGTCTAAACTTATAATTATTAATTAATAATAATCTTACATGATATCATAAGTATTTACTAATTAATAATAATCCATAATTAAATAATTAAACTTTACCTTAAAAGGATATAAATTAATTAAACAAAGTTTTAATTAATTAATTGCACATGAAATAATTAGATTAATAATTGTAACACCCCCAAATTTATACAACTCAATACAGCGGAAGACTAGTTGGTGTTACGGGATAGCACATTTGTAACACCCCCAAATTCATACAACTTAGTACAGCGGAAGACTAGTTGGTGTTACGGGATAGCACATTACTTACATCATAGACAACGCATAAGAATCGCGTCGTTTTATAATAAAAGCATTTCCATTCATAAACATCAAAGTTACATCGGTCCCAAGTCATTATACTTCATACAAAGTTTTACAAAGTATTTGAATGGAAAATATAGTTTAGGTGCGGGCCATGAATTCTTGTCGTCTTCCCGAGAATTACCTTCAAGTACCTGAGATAAAACATGTTAAAAGAAGAGGTCAGCGATAACGCCGAGTGAATTCATAGAGTTTAATAAATTACATCAATATAACTTTGGTATAAAATTATTACCAAAAATCGTTTTGTACAAATCTTTGTAATAGGCCTTAAAATAGCCAAAATCAGTTTATACAAATCTTTATCGAAAATCATAATATAGGCATTCGCCTTAAAAATCATTATACGAATCATTGTCGTTAAAAACACCATACAATACGTTTTGCAACGTTGTATAGATTAAATAAAAATCATTATACGAGCCAATGTCGTAAAAACATCATACAATACGTCTTATAACGTTGTATGAAAATAAAAAAACCGTTATATGAGTATGGTTATGAAAACCAAAACACAAACATGATATCAATAGTATGACCCAGTATTGCTAGTCAGGCAATACATCGTAATTCGAAGCGTCTAATAGTATTTCGTTAGTTTTTGGATTATTATAAGCCGCATGACATTGTTACCTTACTAAACCAAAACGGGTAGCTAACCCGATACCAATTTTGCCCATCTAAAGTAGCGTGTCATCACAAAGGTCACGCTATTGAAATCTTCTCATACATAAATTCGCTTACCAATCAATGTGGCACGACGGGGATCAACCGTCAAGGCGCGAACTGGGGTGATCGTCCCCAAATAGTACTATTAAATGCATAAGCGTCTACCAAATCCCGGTAGTTCACAATTCATGCTAATGGGACTTTTAGTGACATAACCTAACTTTAATAATCCATTTAATTTCATCTATCGGGTCCTTTAATCATTTATCGGGTCATACAATCGGGTCATTCAATCATTCGGGTCCAAAATCAATAAACAAACAATCGGGACAAATGGTGTCTTATTTTATAAAAACTAACATGTTATCTCCCTCGCGGGTTTATAAAACATTTCATAAAAACATTTAAAAGAGTGCGAGGCTATGAACTCACGTTGATGTGGGAAGGCGGGTTATCGACAATTCGGACGTACGGTACGTGCTTCAATCACGGAAACCTAGACAAATAATATTCGTCTTAGACTCATGTCCAATGACTTTATAAAAATAACAATTATGTATACATATGATGATTATATATATATGATGTTCAAGTGGGTTTACATATCCTCATTTACTCATTTTAGAGTTATATGTCGATAACTTTTATACTAGTTTACTAGTTTTACCTATTTACACGTTTTAAGTCGAATAAACTTATTATAAGTTCTTTAACTCTTATTAATCCTTTTTATACTTATAATATCAGTATCTATACTTTCTATGTTGGGCCCAAATGGGTTAAGCCCAATAAGTTCTTTTTATAAGAGTTTAACTTATTTAGTCCAATTATTAGTCCAATATGTTTACTTAGCTCGTTAATGTCCGTATGTCCTATAGTTCGGGTTTTATCGGTTTTTACTTGTTATATATGTTTATATATCAGTATATGAGTTTTGTAAAGTTTACATTAGACGGGTCCAACCGTCTAAGTTTTATTTAACAAAAACGTTAATTTTACGGCAATAGCCGAAAAAGTCGTAAAAATCATGTTTATAGTTTTATAACTTATAAAACTTAACAAGTTTCCATTTTTATCATTTATACACTTATTACACCTTTTATATATTTATACAAATAGAATCCATGAGTTAGTGGGTTTTAATTTATATTTTATACATTAAAATTTTAAGTGCTTATATAATAGTATTATTCTTTAATTTCCAAAAATCTGATTTTTATCTTCACTTTCACCAAAACTGCCATATCTTGAGTTCTATATAGAGATAGAAGCTCAAATTTTTATCACATAAACTAAATGATATGTGCTACATTTAACTCTTCTATAGCTACTGTTGAATCATCCTTTAAGTAATTTCTAAAAATCGTCCAAAACAGTAACCTCAGATTTATACCCTAAACTTGTTTTGATCATATCTTACTCATTATTTTGATTCCATTGCATGGCCAACTCTCACATGTGTACAAGACCCATAGATTACTGTAAATCCATTCTACTTAATCATTTTATCAGTTTACCATATGGTTCTTTACTGTTTTATACAGCCATCAAATTTAACCAAGATTTTAACCTTGTTTCTTATGGTTTTTCACCTTTTTAATCATGTTTATCAACACCAAATCCCCACATAACATTTTTATCATCATATAATCATCATATACATATACAATAGGAAATAAAATACATGTTTACATAATGAAAATAACAAGAAGATGAGGAGGACAATCTTTATACCACCAAGTTGATGTAGGTTATGATCAAAACATGGTTTTTGATGGAGAAACTTGTGCTTAGCCAACACCATCTTCAAGACCATCAATCTTTATGATCACCTTGTAGAAAATCAGCCCCAAGACACCATGAATACTCCTCCTTGGATGTTATAACTTGCACCAATCAATAGGGCTTCAAAAGGGCATCAACTTATGTATGAATAACATGAGATTTCATGGTTAAAAATTGATCAAATAGGGTGTTTATGTGTGAGAGTGGACGGCAAGGAGGAGGGAGAGTGAGAGGATTGTGTGTTTTGCATGAGATGGAAATGAAGTGGCTAGCTTAAGCTTTGGTGGTTTTGTGGTAAATGGTTTAGTTAGCAAACTAGGACAAGTGTCCTAGTTGTTAACTAGAAATTGACACATCCTTGATGTGTTGTGAAGTGTTGGCCGTCCCATATATGGGGGTGGGGCAAAAGTTATTTTGTCTCATCCCCATTTATTTACGGGTATTCCTCGATTCTAGTTTCCTCGATTTGCGTGCCCTCGGGTCGTTTTATGAAAAACGTTTTTATAAATTATGAATCAACGTCACAAAACGAATCCAATAAAAATTATTTCATCAAAAACGGAGTTCGAAAACGTAAATACGTAATCCTAAGGTTTCCGGTTTAGTCGTAAAGGACGTTAAAAAATAAAATTGTAAGTCCTAGTCTCTTATCGTAAATTTGTGAGTTTATGAACCAACACAAATTTAAAACTCCAAAATAGTATTCACGGATAAATTTATTTTCTGAAATGTCGGACTGTCACCAAAGACGGTGTATGTAAACGTAAACACGTAACGTTGAATCCTCCGGTTTAGACGTAGTCGATGCTACTCCAAGACGTAAATCCAAATTTCTTCCCAAAAGTGAGTGAGTTCATGTTGTAACATTAAAATAATATTTTCAAATAATATTTGAGAATAAAATATCAATCGTAAATTGACGGATTGTCACAACATTACTCACATCATAGACAACGCATAAAAATCGCGTCGTTTATTTATAAAGCATTTCCATTCATAAATATCAAAGTTACATAGGTCCCAAGTCATTGTATTTAATACAGGTTTTACAAACATTTGAATGGAAATTATAATTTAAGTGCGGGCCATGAATTCTTGTCGTCTTCCCGAGAATTACCTTCAAGTACCTGAGATAAAACATGTTAAAAGAAAATGTCAGCGATAACGCCGAGTGAATTCATAGAGTTTAATAAAATCCATCAATATAACATTAGTATAAAATTATTACCAAAAATCATTTTGTACAAATCATTGTGATAGGCCATAAAATAGCCAAAATCATTTTATACAAATCTTTATCAAATCATAATATAGGCATTTGCCTTAAAAACCATTATACGAATCATTGTCGTTAAAAACACCATACAATACGTTTTGCAACGTTGAATAGATTAAATAAAAACCGTTATATGAATATGTAACACCCCCACAAATGTTATGCGCAGCGGAACTACAACATTGGGTGCTACACAGTATTCATTGCACACAAGATATATCAAACGACGCTAAAAAGATGTTAACTTAAAACTTGAATTTAAAATTGTTAGATGATACATGTCCACGGTTTTTCCAACCCCAATTGGTACAACAGAGTTTAGCGTTTTCGGTCCCCATGAATCTCAACCCAAGAATTTTAGTTTTACAACAACATAACATTAAACTTAAAAATTGTTTAAGTAGAAAAGGGAGGAAAAACAAGCAGACTCCAAGCCATACACACAACATCCATCCCATGCACGCTCCATTCTACACTTCAGCGGTTACCTGAAACACATGCCAAAATTTGGTCAACGAAAACGTTGAGTGGAATTCATAGGTTTTACAATCAATTTGAACGTATATAAAATAAAAACCATTCGTGATCATTTATAGACTTGTCGATCAAACAATCTATATTCAGGATACTGACAATTGTGTTTAAGCTCATGACACTAATCCGTTAACTCAATCACCCGCGTAATAAATACCGGCGTGATTCAGATGAAACCAGTGCCCCTTCTAAAGGCATCAGTTGCAATTATACCTTATCTCTCATACAAGATAATCTACCGCAGAACTTACTCAACGTACAGCTTCTCGGCTAGCATTGGGTCGTTAGCCCCGTAGTACTACAAATTGTATAAGCGGCTATTTCCCCCTACTCGAGGGCAGGACAATAGTTAATAGTTCATGAATTTAGGGTCTTTTGCAACTTTGGTACTCAACACAATTTCTAAGGCAACATTCGGGTCTAACAATCATTCATGATATACGTTCCTTTTGAAAACTAGCATGCATTTCCCTCGCGGGTAAAACAATTTGAAATAAATATAAGCGAGGCTATAAATTCACACCTTATATATTAAGTAGTCGGTAGTTCGAGGGATGATCACTGACGACGAAACGGATGCCCGGATAAATCAACACCTATCACAAATAACGCGTAATGAGTAATCTCATTTTAAATACCTTACGGTACTGTATAAAATACATATATACTAGTCACTTAGGACAATTATAACTCACGCCAAAAACAAAACAACAAGCATCACTCATTTTACACCATTCGTTCTCATTATTTACGCTATCCATTTTTATCCATTTTCGCCGGTAACCGAAAGTACGGGCTGTTTTACCATATTTAACCATACTTATAAAATTTGACAAAATTCTCAAAAATCCTATAAGACCTGTAGATAACATGTTTTTAATCCCAATAAAAGTTTTTACTTCTACGACTCGTTACTCAACGCTTTTCCAAAACTACATTTTACGGGCTGAAATTGTACTTCGACCAACTTTGACCTCTTTGACCCATTTGAAATGCACCTTTGACTTCTTTGACTCCTAAGTCAACTTATAGACTCATTTACACAGGTTTGTGACCAAAATTTGACCCTTGACCATTTACCAATTCATACTTGTGGTCCTCGGGATTTGACTAAAACTATACATAAATTCGGATTATGAAAGTTCTCGTCTCCCGGTACTCGATCTTTAAAACCTCATAACTTTTAGCTCGTTTTGAGTCACGGGCTCTACCTTATACCAAATTAAAGATAAAAAGACCCTCTATAACTACATTTAGTTTTCAAGACCTGTAGGAAAAATAATTTTTATGAAAAGGCCTCAAAGTTTCTGCCTAAATTTGACTACTCCAAAATCATGCTTAAACTCGATTCCAAGCCTACTAATCACCACTAGGCATCATCCTAAGCTTCCCTAATCACAACCAAACACAAATTTTCAGTCCTACCCCTATTTATCAACCAACCTCATAATCCTAATCATCTAAAAACGAACATGCAACCACTTAAACCTATCTAAAACATCACTAAACACAATGCCAAACAAAAAGATAATACTCAAAATCATCAACCACCATGGCTCCCCAAACACCCCCTTGTGCCGTGGGGTTTGGGTGACCAAATCACCACAACCAAATTAATTTTGGTGGGTTTTATTGGTGATTATGCTTCCATTACACATGAATTTAACATGCATCACAACAATTAGCCTCAAAAACGAATTTGAATGTTCTTGAAAATTTTTGGAAAATTTATTTGAATGCATGTGGGATTTAAGTACATAGAAAGGTGGGGAATGACAAGATTAGATGTGGTCTAACCTTAATTTCAATGAAAATCAAGTAGAAAAATTTTTGATGGTGTTCTTGGTGGTTTGGGGGTGACCGTCGACTTTAAGGACAAGAGAGGAGAGAGTTTGATTTTTTTTTGTCAAATGTTACTATGTGTTTGTGTTTAGTGCCTTTTTGTGGTATTGGGAGGGACCAAATTGGTAATTTTTGATTTCTTTTGGCCTTAAGTAAAAACGCCATTAAAACTTTGCGGGTTTGACTCACTAGTCAATTTTGAAAATTTTACGGGAGTCGGAAATCATCCCGAACACTCCAAAATATTTTTGGGATACTTTAAATGTACTCGGAAGGCTATAAAACTCACCCGACTCAACTTAACACGAATCGTAAGTAAAATTCTCGAAAAATTACATTATCGATAAATCGTCAATAATTATGAAAATTTGGGCATCCATCGGGATCGTAATCGTCATCGTCCTTCTTGAATCGTCAAACGTAAAAATTATAACCTCGAACATCGGATTTAACCAAAATACTTATAAATATAGAAATTAAAATTTATTAAAAATTTCAAAAATTAGCGTAATTTAGGGTAACGTTAATGACCTCGGTTCTAGGGTGTCACATCCACCCCTCCTTAAAGAGAGCGACGTCCCGGCGCTCGCCTCTTCTTGTACTCACATTTCGTTCTACTGGAACAGATGAGGATACCTTTCCTTGAAAAAGTCCTCACATTCCCAAGTGTATTCCGGTCCACGCTTAGAATTCCATCGGACCTTCACAATAGGAATTCTACTACGCTTCAGCCTCTTGACCTCTCGGTCCATAATTTCCACAGGTTCTTCCACAAAATGCATTTTGTCGTCCAGTCGAATCTCGTCCAAAGGAATCACCAATTCCTTATCCACCAAACTCTTCTTCAGGTTCGATACGTGAAACGTGTCGTGAATAGCACTAAGTTCGCTCGGCAATTCTAACTTGTACGCTACTGGTCCAATTCGTTCAACGATCTTAAACGGTCCAATATACCTTGGACTCAACTTTCCTTTCTTCCCAAAACGAATTACACCCTTCCACGGCGATACCTTGAGCATAACCATATCTCCAACTTCAAACTCCAACGGTTTCCTTCTGTTATCGGCATAACTCTTCTGTCGGCTTCTCGCAGCAAGTAGTCGGTTCTTGATTTGCACAATCTTCTCTGTCGTTTCTAAAACCATTTCGGGTCCAGTCAATTGACTTTCTCCTACTTCACTCCAACACACAGGCGATCTACACTTCCTTCCATACAATGCTTCGAACGGTGCTGCCTTGATACTCGCATGATAACTATTATTATACGAAAATTCCACCAGAGGCAAGTGGCGTTCCCAACTTCCTCCAAAATCGATCACGCATGCTCGGAGCATGTCCTCCATCGTCTGAATAGTTCGTTCACTCTGGCCGTCAGTTTCCGGGTGATAAGCCGTGCTTAAACTCAATTCAGTGCCCATCGCACGTTGAAGCGATTTCCAAAATTCCGACGTAAATCTACTGTCGCGATCCGAAATGATCGATAACGGCACTCCATGTCTACAGACGATCTCTTTCACGTACACACTGGCGAGCTTTTCCATGCTGTCCGTCTTCTTCATAGGTAAGAAATGAGCAGATTTCGTTAACCTATCCACTATTACCCATATCATATCACATCCACTAGGAGTCCTAGGTAAACCCGTCACGAAATCCATAGCGATTTTCTCCCATTTCCATTCTGGGATCTCTGGTTGTACCAACAATCCAGATGGTTTCTTATGTTCTGCTTGAACCTTCGCGCAAGTCAAACACTTACTAACGTAACGAGCAATATCCGCCTTCATATTCGGCCACCAATAAACTTTCTTTAGGTCGTGGTACATTTTATCCGATCCAGGATGTATCGAATACTTCGACTTATGCGACTCATTCATAACCAATTCTCGAACTCCAGGCTTTCCTTCCTCAGATGAACACAGTGGTAACCAAATCCGATTCTCAAAATATCTCAGTCCGTCTGACCTAATCACGAAAAGAGGTTTCAACATTCGTCCCAAGTTTTCGGCTTCAACATTCCCTTTCATTAGTCCCCTCTCTTGAGCTTTCAGTATAGTTTCGGTTAAGTCAACGCTCTCAGTCATCACTAAAGCTCTGACCCTCAAAGGTTTCTCCCGTTCCTTCCTACTCAGTGCATCCGCTACAACATTCGCCTTGCCAGGGTGGTAGCGAATTTCGCAGTCATAATCACTCAGTAGTCCAACCCATCGTCTCTGTCGCATATTCAACTCCTTTTGATCTAAAATGTGCTGCAAACTCTTGTGGTCAGTGAATACAACACACTTCGTTCCATACAAATAGTGTCTCCACAGCTTCAACGCAAAAACTACAGCTCCTAATTCCAAATCGTGCGTCGTGTAGTTCTCCTCATTCTTCCTCAGTTGCCTCGAAGCGTAAGCTATCACCTTTTCACGTTGCATCAATACCGCTCCATAACCCTTACGAGACGCATCACAATACACTACGAAGTCTTCGGTTCCTTCAGGCAATGACAATATCGGTGCGGAACATAACTTATCCTTGAGCGTTTTGAAAGCGAGTTCTTCCTCAATTCCCCATTCATACACCCTATTCTTTTCGGTAAGCCTTGTCAAAGGTTTTGCAATCAACGAAAATCCTTCAATGAACCTTCGATAATACCCAGCTAAACCAAGGAATTGTCGAACTTCAGTCGGCGTTGTCGGTGCCGACCATTCCCTGATCGCTTCGACCTTGGCAGGATCCACACGAACTCCCTTACTATCAATCACGTGACCTAAGAACTGCACTGATTCCAACCAAAACTCACACTTCGAGAATTTTGCATACAGCTTCTCCTTCTTTAACAACTCCAAAATCTTCCTCAGGTGCTTCTCGTGCTCCTCCTTACTCTTAGAGTAAATAAGTATATCATCGATGAACACAATAACAAACTTATCTAGATACGGCTTGCACACGCGATTCATGAGGTCCATGAATACAGCAGGCGCGTTTGTCAACCCAAACGGCATCACTCGAAATTCAAAGTGTCCATACCGCGTACGAAAGGCAGTTACAGGGATATCCTCCTCTCTTACACGCAGTTGATGATACCCTGATCTTAAATCGATCTTTGAGTATACACTGGAACCTTGCATTTGATCGAACAAATCGTCAATCCTCGGCAATGGGTACCGATTCTTAACCGTCAGCTTATTGAGTTCCCTATAGTCAATACACATCGGAAACGAACCATCTTTCTTCTTCACAAACAACACTGGCGCTCCCCAAGGTGATGAGCTCGGCCTAATAAATCCTTTGTCCATCAATTCCTTCAGTTGATCCGATAACTCCTTTAACTCGGATGGTGCTAAGCGATAAGGTGCACGTGCAACCGGCGCAGCTCCTGGCACCAAATCAATTCGAAACTCGACCTCACGGGTAGGTGGTAAACCTGGCAACTCGTCTGGAAAAACTTCCGGATAATCGCAGATAACAGGTACCTCTTCAATCCTCGCCTCTAACTCACCCTCACTCGAAACTTGTGCCAAAAACACATCGCATCCGCTCTCTAGGTACTTCATCATTTTCAAACAGGAAATCACTTTCAAACGAGAAGTGCATTCGTCTCCCTTCACTGTCAAAACTTTATTCCGCAACGGAATCTGAACCAATCTCTCGCCACAGACGATCATAGCACTGTGCGCCATTAGCCAATCCATTCCCACAATCACGTCAAACGATCCTAGCTCTATAGGCATCAAGTCGATTTTAAAAGCGTAATTTCCTAACTTCAAGGTACACCCTTTCAGTATAGAATTCGTACTAACAATTTTTCCATCGGCTAACTCAACGTTATAACTAGTCGCTAACAACACCGGTTTTCTATCGATATGACGACTAAATTTAACATCTACAAAACTCTTGTCGGAGCCAGAATCAAACAAAATACTAGCATAACAAGCGTCTAGCAAAAACGTACCGGTAACCACATTAGGACCCTGTGGTTTATCAGCCGTTCCCACTTGATACACAGCAGCCGCATTGTTACCTCCCCGCTTGTTTCCTGCCTTCGGGCAATTCACTTGCACATGACCCCTCTCTCCACATCCATAACATCCCCTCATTCTGATAGCATTCGCCCCAGTGGCTACTCCTCTCGCTCGGCAACCAGATGTCCTATGACCTGCTTTCCCACATTTGCCGCATGCAGGCGGGCAATTTCCAACATGGTACAAATTGCACCTACCACAATGGGGATTCACTTTTACTCCTCTAGGGTTCGTCACTGCCCTCATCCTTTCGTTCCTTCGCTGGTTAAACTGCTGATTTCGGTTCGGACCATGGCTGTTTCGATTCCCACCTCGGTTCTGGCCCTGGGATTGGTTGCTTTGTGCCGCTTCCCATTTCCTCTTGTTGCCTTCAGCAATGGAGTTCTGCTTGTCCTGGAGCTTGACGTCCATCAATGCGTGAGCCATCTAGACCGCTTCATCAAACGACCCAGGTTTCGACGAAGTTGTTTCACCTTTGATATTGCTAGATAAACCCTTAATGTACTGCTTCATCTTCTTGGCGTCATTGGCAAAAACATCTGGACACAAAAGGCTCAATTCATTAAACCTCCTGGTGTAGGCAGCGATATCGTTGTTCTTCAAGGTCAAGTGCCTCAACTCATCCTCCAATTGCCCCAATTCCTCTTCCGGGCAAAACTTCTTAGTCAACAAAGCTTTTGTCGCATTCCACGTCCTTGCATTCGCTACAGCCAATCCAACCGTGGCTACCTGAGTATTCCACCAACTTAACGCATCATCAAGAAACGTAGCAGCCGCAAACTTCACTTTGTCCGCTTCTGCACAACCGCTGATTTCAAAAGTACTTTCAACCTTTTCCAACCATCGTCTAAGTTCTAAAGCTCCACCCGTTCCACGAAACTGCGTGGGACCGCATTTCATAAAACTAGAATAGGTACACACTCTCGGGGCTTGCTGTCTCCCCGCGTTCCTTCCCTGGTCCTGATTTCTCCCGGCTCGGTCCGCTTCCAGCGCATTTGCTATAGCTTCCTGAATCATGGTGTTAACACGATCGGCGGTCAACTTTGGAGGCATGGTGTTATCGAATATCTCTTTCTGCAAGACAGGGAAAATAGAAAAACAATGTAAGTATACATATCAAGTTTCCGAGACATAATATACATACAACGACACATCACTATGGAGTTACTTATATTCATCAATTCACATCACAAAAGATCAAATTTAAGACATATCACAGATCATGAAAGGTAACATAGATTGTATTGATAATTAACCAAAATCGTGACAAGTATTGCCACTACAATCGTTCACCACAAAACTCAAGTACTTAAGTTTCTCGTCATAATACCATCATACAAAAGTCTAAAACAGTTCTATTACAATGATCAAAGAAAATACAAAACAAGTAACTAGGCATGTGGTGATCCACACGGCCTCTTGGATGGCGGCTCGTCATCGTCTTCCTCGGGTTCCTCATCACTATCGTCCTCATCCACATCATCCATTTTTCTCTTTCCTTTGTCATCCGGCCCACATTCCGTCTCCTTTTTCGTCCCTGATGTGGATCCACACTCAATCGCTACCTGACTTCCCACCGTAATACAAGCACCTCTAGTAGGCGGCTGAATCATGAAGTCGTTAGCCTCCATCTCCAAATCGTCCACGAATCTCCAATCCGGGGGCAATGATGCTCTAACTCGATGCTCCCAACTCTGCATCCTTGACAACCTCACTTGGTCCTCTCTAACACGGTCAAGACTAGCGCTCAAATTTGCAACCATCGATCTTAGACTGTTGATGTCACTTTTGTTCACATTCCCATCATACTCAATTCTTGCAGTCCTTTCCAACAGTCTTTGGTGTTCCCTTTCATTCTCGTCGAATCTACTGATCACCCTTGATTCCACTACGTATCGCATGCACATCGATTCGTCCAAACCTCTCACAACCCGTCGTACGTCATGATAAATTCTCGGTCCGGGACAGCAAATTCTTGGGATGCCTTGATGAAGAGAATTTGCGCTCACTGCACCTTCGGCTCTTCTGGGGATACCTGGTGCACCAACCAGATGGGAAGTACGCATAGGCCTGGGGCAAGTAGTTCTCCTTTGGTCGGGGTCCTGGGCTTGTACATCGTTCGTCTCAGCTTGTCCTTCAGCTGCTGTTCCAACACTTCCCCCTTCGCGACCTACGACGTAATCGTTTCCATTATCATTAGGCGGTACCTCGGCCATTCCTGCAATAACAGCGAATTTCGGAGGGTACATAAGTAATTATACAATATTTATAAATACATGCATGCAAATGCAATGCAAAGGTGGTACATATGCCCGAAATGTAATAATATGATGCTCATGCATGATTAATACAAAAATTACGATGTCGGATATTCCACGTATAATTCAACGTCTACATATAGTAATTCCATACTTACGTAATAATTACCCACATATATACTTTACTCAAAAGTATACGTCAAATGCCATAAATACAACAATAAATCTTACCGGAGCCATGCAGGATAGTTGTGTGTGCTTGGACCATTTCTTACGACACCAAAAGTTATAGTTTAGGGTTTTCAAAAACGACCTAGTTCTCTATAACTCATGGCTCTGATACCAATCTGTAACACCCCCACAAATGTTATGCGCAGCGGAACTACAACATTGGGTGCTACACAGTATTTATTGCACACAAGATATATCAAACGACGCTAAAAAGATGTTAACTTAAAACTTGAATTTAAAATTGTTAGATGATACATGTCCACGGTTTTTCCAACCCCAATTGGTACAACAGAGTTTAGCGTTTTCGGTCCCCATGAATCTCAACCCAAGAATTTCAGTTTTACAACAACATAACATTAAACTTAAAAATTGTTTAAGTAGAAAAGGGAGGAAAAACAAGCAGACTCCAAGCCATACACACAACATCCATCCCATGCACGCTCCATTCTACACTTCAGCGGTTACCTGAAACATATGCCAAAATTTGGTCAACGAAAACGTTGAGTGGAATTCATAGGTTTTACAATCAATTTGAACGTATATAAAATAAAAACCATTCGTGATCATTTATAGACTTGTCGATCAAACAATCTATATTCAGGATACTGACAATTGTGTTTAAGCTCATGACACTAATCCGTTAACTCAATCACCCGCGTAATAAATACCGGCGTGATTCAGATGAAACCAGTGCCCCTTCTAAAGGCATCAGTTGCAATTATACCTTATCTCTCATACAAGATAATCTACCGCAGAACTTACTCAACGTACAGCTTCTCGGCTAGCATTGGGTCGTTAGCCCCGTAGTACTACAAATTGTATAAGCGGCTATTTCCCCCTACTCGAGGGCAGGACAATAGTTAATAGTTCATGAATTTAGGGTCTTTTGCAACTTTGGTACTCAACACAATTTCTAAGGCAACATTCGGGTCTAACAATCATTCATGATATACGTTCCTTTTGAAAACTAGCATGCATTTCCCTCGCGGGTAAAACAATTTGAAATAAATATAAGCGAGGCTATAAATTCACACCTTATATATTAAGTAGTCGGTAGTTCGAGGGATGATCACTGACGACGAAACGGATGCCCGGATAAATCAACACCTATCACAAATAACGCGTAATGAGTAATCTCATTTTAAATACCTTACGGTACTGTATAAAATACATATATACTAGTCACTTAGGACAATTATAACTCACGCCAAAAACAAAACAACAAGCATCACTCATTTTACACCATTCGTTCTCATTATTTACGCTATCCATTTTTATCCATTTTCGCCGGTACTTACCGAAAGTACGGGCTGTTTTACCATATTTAACCATACTTATAAAATTTGACAAAATTCTCAAAAATCCTATAAGACCTGTAGATAACATGTTTTTAATCCCAATAAAAGTTTTTACTTCTACGACTCGTTACTCAACGCTTTTCCAAAACTACATTTTACGGGCTGAAATTGTACTTCGACCAACTTTGACCTCTTTGACCCATTTGAAATGCACCTTTGACTTCTTTGACTCCTAAGTCAACTTATAGACTCATTTACAAAGGTCTGTGACCAAAATTTGACCCTTGACCATTTACCAATTCATACTTGTGGTCCTCGGGATTTGACTAAAACTATACATAAATTCGGATTATGAAAGTTCTCGTCTCCTGGTACTCGATCTTTAAAACCTCATAACTTTTAGCTCGTTTTGAGTCACGGGCTCTACCTTATACCAAATTAAAGATAAAAAGACCCTCTATAACTACATTGAGTTTTCAAGACCTGTAGGAAAAATAATTTTTATGAAAAGGCCTCAAAGTTTCTGCCTAAATTTGACTACTCCAAAATCATGCTTAAACTCGATTCCAAGCCTACTAATCACCACTAGGCATCATCCTAAGCTTCCCTAATCACAACCAAACACAAATTTTCAGTCCTACCCCTATTGATCAACCAACCTCATAATCCTAATCATCTAAAAACGAACATGCAACCACTTAAACCTATCTAAAACATCACTAAACACAATGCCAAACACAAAGATAATACTCAAAATCATCAACCACCATGGCTCCCCAAACACCCCCTTGTGCCGTGGGGTTTGGGTGACCAAATCACCACAACCAAATTAATTTTGGTGGGTTTTATTGGTGATTATGCTTCCATTACACATGAATTTAACATGCATCACAACAATTAGCCTCAAAAACGAATTTGAATGTTCTTGAAAATTTTTGGAAAATTTATTTGAATGCATGTGGGATTTAAGTACATAGAAAGGTGGGGAATGACAAGATTAGATGTGGTCTAACCTTAATTTCAATGAAAATCAAGTAGAAAAATTTTTGATGGTGTTCTTGGTGGTTTGGGGGTGACCGTCGGCTTTAAGGACAAGAGAGGAGAGAGTTTGATTTTTTTTTGTCAAATGTTACTATGTGTTT
This sequence comes from Glebionis coronaria, assembly GCA_025667525.1. Taxonomy (NCBI): domain Eukaryota; kingdom Viridiplantae; phylum Streptophyta; class Magnoliopsida; order Asterales; family Asteraceae; genus Glebionis; species Glebionis coronaria. Next base: position 123,213,013 of record CM046881.1, read on the forward strand.
GTGTTTAGTGCCTTTTTGTGGTATTGGGAGGGACCAAATTGGTAATTTTTGATTTCTTTTGGCCTTAAGTAAAAACGCCATTAAAACTTTGCGGGTTCGACTCACTAGTCAATTTTGAAAATTTTACGGGAGTCGGAAATCATCCCGAACACTCCAAAATATTTTTGGGATACTTTAAATGTACTCGGACGGCTATAAAACTCACCCGACTCAACTTAACACGAATCGTAAGTAAAATTCTCGAAAAATTACATTATCGATAAATCGTCAATAATTATGAAAATTTGGGCATCCATCGGGATCGTAATCGTCATCGTCCTTCTTGAATCGTCAAACGTAAAAATTATAACCTCGAACATCGGCTTTAACCAAAATACTTATAAATATAGAAATTAAAATTTATTAAAAATTTCAAAAATTAGCGTAATTTAGGGTAACGTTAATGACCTCGGTTCTAGGGTGTCACAGAATATGGTTATATAAAACCAAAACACGAACATAATATCAATAGTAAGACCCTGTATTGATAGTCAGGCAATACATCGTAATTCGGAGCGTCTAGTAGTATTTCGTTAGTTTGGATTATTATAAGCCGCATGACATTGTTACCTTACTAAACCAACAACGGGTAGCTAACCCGATACTCAATTTGCCCATCTAAAGTAGCGTGTCGTCACAAAGGTCACGCTATGGAAATCTTCTCATACATAAATTCGCTTACCAATGAATGTGGCACGACGGGGATCAACCGTCAAGGCGCGAACTGGGGTGATCGTCCCCAAATAGTACTATTATATGCACAAGCGTCTACCAAATCGCGATAGTTCACAATTCATGCTAATGGGACTTTTAGTGACATAACCTAACTTTAATAATCCATTTGATTTCATCTATCGGGTCCTTTAATCATTTATCGGGTCATACAATCGGGTCATTCAATCATACGGGTCCAAATCAATAAACAAACAATCGGGACAAATGGTGTCCTATTTTATAAAAACTAACATGTTATCTCCCTCGCGGGTTTATAAAACATTTCATAAAAACATTTAAAAGAGTGCGAGGCTATGAACTCACATGGATGTGGGAAGGCGGTTATCGGCGATTCGGATGTACGGTACGTGCTTCAATCACGGAAACCTAGACCAATAATACTCGTCTTAGACTCATGTCTAATGACTTTATAAAAATAACAATTATGTATACATATGATGATTGTATATATATGATGATCAAGTGGGTTTACATATTCTCATTTGCTCATTTTAGTGTTTACGTATTGGTAACTTCTTACTAGTTTACTAGTTTTACCTATTTACGTGTTTTAGGTCCAATAAACTTATTATAAGTTCTTTAACTTGTATTAATCCATGTTATACTTATATTATTAGTATCTATACTTTCCATGTTGGGCCCAAATGGGTTAAGCCCAATAAGTTCTTTTTATAAGTGTTTATCTTATTTAGTCCAATTATTAGTCCAATATGCTTAGTTAGCTCGTTAATGTCCGTATGTCCTATAGTTCGAGTTTTATCGGTTTTTAATTGTATTAGTTACTTATATATCAGTATATGACTTTTAAAAACTTTACATTAGACGGGTTTGATCGTCTAAGTTTTAATTGGCGAAAAACGTTAATTTTGCGGTAATAGCCGAAAAAGTCGTAAAAATCAAGTTTATAGTTTTTATTACTTATAAGTGTTATGCCACTACCATTTTTATAATTTATACACTTATTTAACCTTTTACATATTTATATAAATAAAATCCATAAGTTAGTGGGTTTTTATTTTACATTTTATACAATATAATTTTGAGTGCTTATATAATAATAATAAACATTAATTCTCAAAATCTGATTTTTATTTTCATCTTCACCAAAACTGCCATATCTAGAGTTCTATATGGAGATAGAAGCTCAAATTTTTATCACATAAACTAAATGATATTTTCTCTATTTAACTCTTCTATAGCTACTGTTGAATCATCTTCTAAGTATTTTCTAAAAATCGTCTAAAACAGTGAACTCATATTTGTACTTTAAACTTGTTTTGATCATATCTCACTCATTACAATGATTCCATTGCATGGCCAACTCTCACATGTGTACAAGACCCATATCTTACTGTATATCAATTTATTCAAGTCATTTTACCAGTTTACCATATGATTCTTTACTGTTTTATACAGCCATCTAAATAAGCATAATTTTAGCCTTTTTTCTCATGGTTATTAACATTTTTAAGCATATTTATCAACACTTGATCCCCACACAACATTTTTATCATCATATATACATCATATACATATACAATAGGAAATAAAATACATTTTTTCTTTACAAAAATAACAAGAGAAAATGGAGAGGATGATCTTCTTTACCAACCAAGTGTATTTCTTGTTTTTGGAAGACAAGAACTTGATGGACACCAAAAGTAACTCCAAGATCATCAAACACCAAGAACAATAGCTGATAAATCAGCCCTAGGACAGAAGCAAATCACCTCCTATGATGTTAATATGGCCACCAAATGATCAAGGCTTCAAGATAACTCCATGATAGAGCTAGTTAACATGTATTTCATGGCTAGAAAAGATCAAAAGGGGTGTTTGTAGCTTCAATATGGACGGCAAGGGTGGGAGTTTTTGAGAGGATTTGAAGTAGTTTTGTATGTAAGTAAATGGTATGTGTGAAAAGTGGTTAATGGTTTTGTGGTTTTAGCTAGCAAAAGCTTAAAGAGTAAGCTAAGTCTTACACTTGTTATAACTTAGCTAACATGATGCCACATATGGTTGTGGTGTCATGTTGGTGTCATCCCATAGTGCTAGTGGGGTGGGACAATGTATTTTGTCCCATCTCACTAGTTTACGGGTATTCCTCGATTCTAGTTTTCTCGATTTGCGTGCCCTCGGGTCGTTTTACGAAAAACATTTTTATAAATTATGAATCAACATCACAAAACGAATCCAATAAAAATTGTCTCATCAAAAACGGAGTTCAAAAATGTAAATACGTAATCCTAAGGTTTCCGGTTTAGTCGTAAAGGACGTTAAAATAAAATCGTAAGTCCTAGTCTCTTCTCGTAAATTTGTGAGTTTATGAACCAACACAAATTTAATACTCCAAAATAATATTCACGGATAAATTTATTTTCTGAAATGTCGGACTGTCACCAAAACGGTGTATGTAAACGTAAGCACGTAACGTTGAATCCTCCGGTTTAGACGTAGTCGATGCTACTTCAAGAACTAAATACAAATTTCTTCCCAAAAATAAGTGAGTTCATAAAATAATATTTTCAAATAAATATTGAGAATAAAATATCAATCATAAATTGACGGATTGTCACAGCATTTACCCCTAAACAGGATCTTTGTCCTCAAAGATCATCTTACCTTACTACTCGCTTCTTATAGAGTTAAACCATGTGGGTATTTCCTCCACGTTCGGTCTTTTCTCACAAGTGCAATTCATTACAATACGCGAGTTTCATCAAACATAACTACGGGAATAAGATCAGGCTAAATGTTGACTTACTTTCTCTATCCATGATGTTCACGGGTTTCTGATGAATGCAACTTTTCGCCGATCTAAACTTTATTAAGAAACAATCAAATTTTCACTTGATAGACATTTTACCGAGTTAGATTTACGAAACATAATTCACGCAGCTCTTGAAGTCCTAAGGTAGATCCAGCTTATATGCCTTTCAAACCAATCCTTTACATCATCTCAATGGTCCCATACAACGGGGACTTATATCCCATGATTTGTCAGATCATTAATTCATTTTTCCAAGGTTAAAATTTTTGGCATAACTTCGCTACCCATCTGGCACTTCAAGATCTACATTTCATATTCACATAACCTCTTGCCCACTACGGCAGTCAATAATCAGATCCTAATTTCAACAATCATTTCAGGTCTCGCGGGTCGAGTATTTTGTAAGGTTAGGTTCGCCATCATAGGAAACCTTAAACCTAAAAGACATGTCCAACTCACAATGGGTGTAGGTCCGGTGTCTTCATCTCAACTCTTGCTTACAGATGCTCTAATATTTAGATCCTAACAAGATTCGATCTCAATCCTAGTACGATGATTATCAGTGGTAATCCTTCCAAAGGAAAGCGATTATACGATTTATTACCAAAGGTCATTCATTCAATCATAAAATAGCACTTATATTACTTTGTATCGTTACTTTACCTCGTCCCTTCGATTGGGGTGGTACATAGTACTCTCATCAAGGTTCGTTCTCAATGATTTCTGAGCAAATCTCTAGAAATTCGTTGCGAAACGAGGATCTTGATAAAGATGTTCGATACAAGCACACTATGTTTACATAACTCTTTTGCATTTATCATTAACGGGAATGATATTAGCAGATTTGGTCAGTCTGTCGACGATGACCCAAACCGAATCAAATTCGGATGATGACCTTTGCAATAACTAGACGTTTACTAATGTATGAGGCGATGTTTGCCTTCATAATTTGCCATTAGTACAAATTCTCTAGACAAAGATACTTTTAGTCATAAATGACATAAATAGAATACTTATACTTACAAATTCCAACATAACTATATCTCACAATCTCCATATTTAGGCAACCACAAGTGGCCTTTAAAACATTTAACGCTATTGGCTTCTCAATTCTAATGGTTCACATTAGCCGCGAATTCCTTTTATTATCTATATTATCCTTTTTATAAGCATCGGCTATATTTTAAATTGTTCGGCAATTTATTTTGTACCTTCATTCTTAAGGAACATGTCCTAATTGATTCTTCATATTTTCTACATAATATGTCAGTAATTACGTTTACCTTTCTTCATATTTTCTAAGTTTCAGTTTCGTTTCAGCTGTTATTTTCATCAGTTTTGCTTAATCCGACGTTTAAAGCGTCGATAATTATTACAACTAATTAAATAATAAATATTTAAATTTTTATGAAACATAACGTAAAAATTTTAATTTCTTAGTTCGACCAATTATATAAAATGTTCAAAAATAAATTTGAATTTAATTAACAAGATTTTTGTTGATTTATCGAAAATAACTAATAAGATCCGTAATTGTTCGAAAATCTTTGGTTATACTTTGGTCAAAATTTTCTTAGTTGAAAAGTAAAAATTGTCGTTTAAAATTTCAAGTTATGGTATAAATGGTTTTACTCAATCCTTCTTAAGTTGTCTTAAGGTATGCAAAAACATTTACCCCTAAACGGAAGTTTAGTTAAATGTTTTGGTTATAAGGGAATGATTCCTTAAATATTCTTTTGATAAAACATTTGTCAAAACATGTTTCTGTTTTCTTTTTGTTATAACCCTAAGCCTTAATGCTAATCTTTGAAAAGTCAATATAGATTCCATTATCTATTAATCACATAGTCAAATAATGTAAAGGTTTAAGTCTTTAATCACTTATCAATTATTCAAGGTTCAGGTTTTCATTGTTCGGCCAATTCAGGGCAATCTATAAATAATTATTAACTCATTCTTACTCTTATAAACAAACATATAGTTCTTAATGATCACAAGCATGAATTTATCAAATTACAGCCTACACACGTGATTCACCAAATTTATGAATGCTACATGTGTATTAGTCAATCCAAACGTCACCATGTGAAACTCATAATGTTCATTACAAGTACCGGATGTAGTGATTGGAATACATAATCTTTTTTTCGCGGACGCGAAGTTGATGATAACCATGCCGTGGATCAAATCTTTAAAACATACGCTAGAACCTTGTAAATGATCGAACAAATCTTCCATTTCGAGTTATGGATATCGTTTTCGATTGTCAATTTACTCAGTTTACAGTAATCTATAAATATAAGGAATGATAATACCATAGCTCTTCATAATGACGAGCTTGGTAGAATAAAATCTTTCTCCGACAACTCTCTCAGTTGTACGGTAATTCCTTTAATTTAGATGGTGCTGACGTACAGTGCACAAGCCACAGGTGCAGCACCAGAAATATAATCAATACCAATTTCAACTTTCCTTAATGGCGAAAGTCTAGGTAATTCACCAATAAATACCTCCTAAAGTTTCAGATAACATGAACATCTTTTAATAAATACATATTAGGTTCTTTCTAGATTATAGTATCTATGACTAATTCACAACCATTCATGGTATAATTTCAAGTCTAAATGCAGGATACAGTCATCCACCAAGAATTATTTAGATCACTTTTGATAATCAACATCTTATCATTTAGGGGAATTCTATTTGAGTTCCCATTAATTAAGACAATGTCGTCATGTCATAATCAATCAATCCATTCTACTGGCACTATCAACTTTTTTAGTTTTATTGTCGTCGATAAGATGTGAACTTCTCAAAAGACTAATATTAACTCATAATCCTTCACAAGTTCAAGGATATTAGGAGACATAACTAACCTTAAAAGAGTAAGGTCAACGCATAATCTATGCGAGAGAATTTCAAATCAGATACAGACGAAAACATTTAATGAATATGAATATATCCCATGTTTTCATAATTTGAGTACGCATTCGAAAGCTCCTCGGATCGTTACCCAGGTCATTCAAATGAAATCAAATCATAAGAAATGATAAGAACGTCAATACATCCAGTCGGGTATCAACACTCGGTAATCAGATATTTTTCCTAAGAACCTCACTACGGGAGAATTGGATAAGAAAGAATTGTCAATTGTCAAATAAGACAATTTCCACAGATGAGTAAATTCGACTCAGAAGAATAGATGCTACAGGCACATATGTAGGTGTCCCTAACACTATGTCCCTATTTTTCACTTCTTGCAGATTTCATAAAATTTAATCTTTCACAATCTTCAAAAAAAATGTAGTGTTTATTCATTAGTTTTATGGCGACTACTAATCAGCCTTGCATGGTCCATTCAAAATTGTATGTAGGCGCGCAACTATATACAATTTCGAGATTAACGATGCAGTACTCAGTTCGTCAAAATTTTATCATCATGTTTATAATAAAAACATTTTCATGCTTAATTCTTAAATAAGAATCAAAAATAAATTTACAAAGATTTTCTTTGTTATGAAAACAGTTAAGTTTTCCAAGGTACTTTATAAACAACCTCATTTTGATAACAATCACTTATAAATCTCACTTTGAATGATCCTTATAGTGATGAAAATTAAATTTTCTCAAAGGATACTGTTTTAACTTTATAAAAACAATGAGTGATCTGCAGAAGAGTGATGAAAGCTTGTTCACCAAGAACTAACTTCAATATAATAGGAAATGAGCTTAGCCAATTAATCATGAGGTTCATGATCTCGATGGCACTCAAAAGAATAATCCACAACGTAACTCAATTCAAGATGAGTACTTGTTCAATGGTTGCATCACTAATGCGAACATTAGGATGAAGCAAAAAAGGATAGATAACATCGATACATGTAGAATTTAGCAATCAAAGGTAGTCTTTTCATTAATCACAAACAAGTCTAAATTGTACCGTAACACATTACATGTCACTATGTCATACAATTCCAAGAACTCATCCTACCAACTGATGTCTCAGTTAGGTTAGAGATTATTTTTAAAAGATACCACAATGAATACTAATCTACAAGAGTCATTAGGTGTTCCACATGTCCTAGAAGATCCATCGGTCTCAATTCAGAAGAAGATTTCTTCAATTTATTTCTTGGACACTGGGCATCCTCATTATTGGACAATGGCCTAGGAACAACTTTTAACACAAACCTACAATCAATTAAAATCTTATAATTCAATCAAAGAACTTAACAATTTCCTCTTAACAGTCTCATATTCCATACGGGTTAAAATTTTACTTTATTCAAGTTTTAATCAACTTATACTCAATTTGATATCCTATCTCATACTCCAATACTTTCATCCTTATTCTTACACCTTAATAGGGCAATAAAAGCTCAATATGATCAACACTTAATTTCCAATCCTACAGCTCTTACAACAACAATTATCAAATGAGTCACTAGTATTAAATGACTTGATCATTCAACTAGACTTCTCGGAAAGGTACTAGTGGCATGAGGCTTTTGGGTAATGGTTCCAATGACAACCTCAAGTGCAACATTCACCCTTTCGATTTCGATTTAAGAATTGGATGACAACGAATCAGATGACATCTTTCTAGGTGGTAACGTTTTGTAAAACTCCACTCTATAAGGAAAGATCGTCATGACATCGATATCAGATTTAATCTTGCCAATTCTTCTTCAATATCACCATCAACTAATATCTACATTTCTATGAATATCATCCATTTGTTGGGATCATAAATATCCACAACCTGGTTTAGATCTAGGATAGCTAGAATTCCTACGAGAGTAGCTTCGATTAATTTACGAGGGGATTTAGGGTTTCTTGTGACAATCTACGTCGTATAAATACCTCGTATAAATATCAAAATAATCATCAAACAATCATGTAATAAAATTACATCATATATATATATATCTATATATATATATATATATATATATATATATATATATATATATATATATAATTCAAGTTATATATATATTGAAATAACACTTCTCATTCTGGCCTTGTTGGTAACTCGGGAATTCTTCGGCACCGTTATAGTCAAAAGATTTTTAGACATTTTTTAGAAAAATGTTTATAGTTAAAAGATTTTGAAATGTTTTATGCAAAACCTTGGTTTTAAAAATCTTTCGTTCTCTATAACGAGAGCTCTGATGCCAAACTGTAACACCCCCAAATTTATACAACTCAATACAGCGGAAGACGAGTTGGTGCTATGGGATAGCACATTACTCACATCATAGACAACACATAAAAATCGCGTCTTTTATTTATAAAGCATTTCCATTCATAAATATCAAAGTTACATAAGTCCCAAGTCATTGTATTTAATACAGGTTTTACAAACATTTGAATGGAAATTTTAATTTAAGTGCGGGCCATGAATTCTTGTCGTCTTCCCGAGAATTACCTTCAAGTACCTGAGATAAAACATGTTAAAAGAAAAGGTCAGCGATAACGCCGAGTGAATTCATAGAGTTTAATAAAATCCATCAATATAACATTAGTATAAAATTATTACCAAAAATCATTTTGTACAAATCATTGTGATAGGCCATAAAATAGCCAAAATCATTTTATACAAATCTTTATCAAATCATAATATAGGCATTTGCCTTGAAAACCATTATACGGATCATTGTCGTTAAAAACACCATACAATACGTTTTGCAACGTTGTATAGATTAAATAAAAACCGTTATATGAATATGGTTATATAAAACCAAAACACGAGCATAATATCAATAGTATGACCCTGTATTGATAGTCAGGCAATACATCGTAATTCGGAGCGTCTAGTAGTATTTCGTTAGTTTGGATTATTATAAGCCGCATGACATTGTTACCTTACTAAACCAACAACGGGTAGCTAACCCGATACTCAATTTGCCCATCTAAAGTAGCGTGTCGTCACAAAGGTCATGCTATGGAAATCTTCTCATACATAAATTCGCTTACCAATCAATGTGGCACGACGGGGATCAACCGTCAAGGCGCGAACTGGGGTGATCGTCCCCAAATAGTACTATTATATGCACAAGCGTCTACCAAATCCCGGTAGTTCACAATTCATGCTAATGGGACTTTTAGTGACATAACCTAACTTTAATAATCCATTTGATTTCATCTATCGGGTCCTTTAATCATTTATCGGGTCATACAATCGGGTCATTCAATCATACGGGTCCAAATCAATAATCAAACAATCGGGACAAATGGTGTCCTATTTTATAAAAACTAACATGTTATCTCCCTCGCGGGTTTATAAAACATTTCATACAAACATTTAAAAGAGTGCGAGGCTATGAACTCACATGGATGTGGGAAAGCGGTTATCGGCAATTCGGATGTACGGTACGTGCTTCAATCACGAAAACCTAGACAAATAATACTCGTCTTAGACTCATGTCCAATGACTTTATTAAAATAACAATTATGTATACATATGATGATTGTATATATATGATGATCAAGTGGGTTTACATATTTTCATTTGCTCATTTTAGTGTTTACGTATTGGTAACTTCTTACTAGTTCACTAGTTTTACCTATTTACGTGTTTTAGGTCCAATAAACTTATTATAAGTTCTTTAACTTGTATTAATCCATGTTATACTTATATTATCAGTATCTATACTTTCCATGTTGGGCCCAAATGGGTTAAGCCCAATAAGTTCTTTTTATAAGTGTTCATCTTATTTAGTCCAATTATTAGTCCAATATGCTTAGTTAGCTCGTTAATGTCCGTATGTCCTATAGTTCGGGTTTTATCGGTTTTTACTTGTATTAGTTACTTATATATCAGTGTATGACTTCTAAAAACTTTACATTAGACGGGTTTGATCGTCTAAGTTTTAATTGGCGAAAAACGTTAATTTTGCGGTAATAGCCGAAAAAGTCGTAAAAATCAAGTTTATAGTTTTTATTACTTATAAGTGTTATTCCACTACCATTTTTATAATTTATACACTTATTTAACCTTTTATATATTTATATAAATAAAATCCACAAGTTAGTGGGTTTTTATTTTACATTTTATATTATATAATTTTGAGTGCTTATATAATAATAATAAACATTAATTCTCAAAATCTGATTTTTATTTTCATCTTCACCAAAACTGCCATATCTAGAGTTATATATGGAGATAGAAGCTCAAATTTTTATCACATAAACTAAATGATATGTGCACCATTTAACTCTTTTATATCTACTGTTGAATCATCCTCTAAGTATTTTCTAAAAATCGTCTAAAACAGTGAACTCAGATTTGTACTTTAAACTTGTTTTGATCATATCTCACTCATTACAATGATTCCATTGCATGGCCAACTCTCACATGTGTACAAGACCCATAGCTTACTGTATATCAATTTATTCAAGTCATTTTACTAGTTTACCATATGATTCTTTACTGTTTTATACAGCCATCTAAATAAGCATAATTTTAGCCTTATTTCTCATGGTTATTAACATTTTTAAGCATATTTATCAACACTTGATCCCCACACAACATTTTTATCATCATATATACATCATATACATATAAAATAAGAAAGAAAATACATTTGTTCCTTACAAAAATAACAAGATAAAATGGAGAGGATGATCTTCTTTACCAACCAAGTGTATTTCTTGTGTTTGGAAGACAAGAACTTGATGAACACCAAAAGTAACTCCAAGATCATCAAAGACCAAGAACAATAGTTGAGAAATCAGCCCTAGGACACAAGCAAATCACCTCCTATGATGTTAATATGGCCACCAAATGATCAAGGCTTCAAGATAACTCTATGATAGAGCTAGTTAACATGTATTTCATGGCTAGAAAAGATCAAAAGGGGTGTTTGTAGCTTCAATATGGATGGCAAGGGTGGGAGTTTTTGAGAGGATTTGAAGTAGTTTTGCATGTAAGTAAATGGTATGTGTGAAAAGTGGTTAATGGTTTTGTGGTTTTAGCTAGCAAAAGCTTAAAGAGTAAGCTAAGTCTTACACTTGTTATAACTTAGCTAACATGATGCCACATATGGTTGTGGTGTCATGTTGGTGTCGTCCCATAGTGCTAGTGGGGTAGGACAATGTATTTTGTCCCATCTCACTAGTTTACGGGTATTCCTCGATTCTAGTTTTCTCGATTTGCGTGCCCTCGGGTCGTTTTACGAAAAACGTTTTTATAAATTATGAATCAACGTTACAAAACGAATCCAATAACAATTGTCTCATCAAAAACGGAGTTCAAAAACGTAAATACGTAATCCTAAGGTTTCCGGTTTAGTCGTAAAGGACGTTAAAATAAAATCGTAAGTCCTAGTCTCTTCTCGTAAATTTGTGAGTTTATGAACCAACACAAATTTAATACTCCAAAATAATATTCACGGATAAATTTATTTTCTGAAATGTCGGACTGTCACCAAAACGGTGTATGTAAACGTAAGCACGTAACATTGAATCCTCCGGTTTAGACGTAGTCGATGCTACTTCAAGAAGTAAATCCAAATTTCTTCCCAAAAATAAGTGAGTTCATAAAATAATATTTTCAAATAAATATTGAGAATAAAATATCAATCATAAATTGACGGATTGTCACAACAATTATTTAATCATATGTTTTATTTAAATAAAACTATACTTAAGTCATGCATATGATTAATTAACTAACATGTTTATAATTAAACTAATTAAATGAAGTAAAATTAATGTTTTTATTAATCAGCCAAACACCCCCTTAAACTGTTCTTAAACTGTAAACCAAACGCTCCCTTAACTGGTTTAATCAGTTCCTACTACCATTTCTCAATACCCACTGTTTTAATGATCTACCTGTTGTTAGTTTATGTATCCCCTGCCTGTGTTTCGCTACCCCCTACCGTCTTTAATTTTCCCACCAAGACACATAAGTGTCTCGGTTCCCACTGCTTTAACCAAATCCCCCTCGTGGGGTTGTTTGGGTTGCCACTGACTACACAAAACCAAGCCAACACCCCATAAGGGTTTGCGGCTGGTGGCAGATTGTTACCACCGAGACCTAGAATGGTCTCGGTTATGCGTGATCCAAACATAACCATATCAAACGAATCCACCCCCTAATTATACTTGTCGTTAACATGTTTTAATTCTTATATTCGGAATCCTTGATCAATTAAACAAAAGAAAAGAAAAACGCAATTAAATGCTACCTTGTTTTCGTTTAGGGTTTAGTAATCGAAATCACGAAGCACAACTCTTGCTCTTGATCAACCCACGGTTGTTTCTTGGTTTCTTGGTGATGAAAAACGAAGGCAAACCCAAGGAAAGAAGATGTGATCGTTGGTTTGTTATTTAGGGTTTTATTAATCTGTTTCCAAAATAAATATGTACTCCCCCGTCTTTAATTAAAATTTTGTGGGTAAGACTTCTAGTGGGCCTTGGGCCCCTCCTCCGTTGGCCCAAACCGTCCGTCCAACATAACAGACACACTTTTCGTTTTTAAATGTTCGTGCCTTGTCAAATCTTACACGTGCTCGTGTTTTTAAAAGTCGTGAATTGTTATTGTTATTATTATACTAATTATACGTAAATTATAATAATCTACGTAAATCACTTTTCGTATTAATTAATATACGTTGTAATCGTGTTAAACATATGTGTCGCGTGTAGTATATTAATAAGTCGTAAAGTTTTAATTTATACATAATTTCATGTAAGAAATGTTTTAGGGATTTTAAAGCGGGTTTTACAACTCTTCCCCTCTAAAAGAATAATTCGTCCTCGAATTAGAGATACGATACCCTGAAAGGGACATGAACGTGACGTGACTGGAGGGAAAATGGAACATGAAGTGACTGAAAAAGGACATATCTGAATGATGAAAGGACATAACTAAAAAAGAAATCCAGATGGACTCCTTCCTTTCCAAACGGTCTTCCACTCGGAACGGTCCTCTAAAAGATCCTGGCGAAAATAATAATCTTGATCTTCATGACTCTGTCTTGACGATACATAAAAGTTTCTTGTTTATCATCGTAAGATGTATCCTCATGAATCTGATTGAGTGGATTAGGAATAACGTGTAAATATAACGAAACGTTATGATGCGAAAGAATCTGGAATAACTTACGTTAGTAACGTCTGAGCAACAATGCGCGAGACATACTGAAACGGAGTACATGAACAATTGTGAACGTGATACGTGAACAATTGTGAACGTGATACGTGGAGATATGGTGAATGTAATGAGAACGCATATGGTGGACGTGATACTTGCAACATATCGTGAACGTAATATGAGAACGTAGGGTGAACATGATATGGGGAACATATCGTGAACATGAGATAACAGAAGAGTTCACACCAAACGATAAGAGGTAAGGCGTGAAATGTGACGTGAAACGTCTGTCTAAAGATGGAAGGTCATACTAAGCTTGAGTCTGGTCTCCCAAGTTTTCTACAATTCTTTCTAGAGCGAAAAGTGAAACGTAAATCGTGAGGTAGGATACGATCATGAACGTGAACGATGTCATGAACGTTGGAAGTGAAAGCCAATCATAATATGAAAAATGTATATAAACGTGAACAAAGTCGTGAACGCTAACTTGAGATGTAACTCGCGAGCTGAAATAGTCATACGGACATGAACGTAAATAATGAACGCGAATGTGAACCTTTATCTGATCTGATAGCTTAAATAGTGTCGTGTAATCGTACGATCATCGGCTAGAAGATATTTGATAATCTGCTACTGCTTACTCCTTTCGGATGAAAGAAAACGTGTAGACTAGGTTAAATGGTCTAACGACGATTCAAAAATTTCTAAATGTTGAAATGACTGCAAACGTGTTGGCGTTCTATCTTAACCTACTGATAAGTCAGGCATTTAGATATGAACGTGACTGCATCTTGTTTCATAGAAACTGGATACATAGGAATTTGGAAAACTATGAATTTTGAAATTAGACTTCTCTTAGCGTAGGATCCTCTGGAACACATAATTTAGTGTAGGATTCTATCCTTTACGCGTAAGCCGAATCATTGTAAGATTAACTGTAAGACTCAATGTGATTCAGCGTGCCACTGTAATCAACCAGAATTTGTACTGGATAAATTTCAGGGTGAAATTTCTTCTGTTGTAGAATTTGTAACATAGTGCGAATATGGTCTTCATGCTCTTCTCTAGACTTAAAGAAAATCAAGATGTCATCAAAGAAATAAAATGAATCTGTTTATGAGTTTATGGGAGCTCAATTCATCAAATATATAAATGTTGCTGGAGCATTCGTGAGACCAACACAAAAATCATGAATTTAGCATGACCAAATCGTGTACGAAAGGCAGTCATGGAAATGTCCTGCTCTTTTATTCGTCAATGTTGGCAGTATGATCATGAATCGATCTTGGATAAGTGCTTAGCACCCTGTAGTTGATCGGAACGTCGTTAATACGTGGAGGGGGATAACGGTTATACAGGGTTATTTGTTTAAATCGACGATAGTCGACACATAATCTCATGTTACTGCCCTTATCCTTGAAGGTTCTTCCGGAATACATATGGGAAGAGTCTGGAATAATTGGCTGGTTATGAATAAAGTGACCTCAGAACTTGTGTCATCAATAATAGCTGGGAATCTTCGCAGCCATGGAATAACAAACATGTGCTTGTAAAGCATAAATAATTTGTACAAATTTTCCTGATGGAAAACCATGCTGAATGTATTCAAGAGCCTGAACATCACTATACATAATCTGATATAAATGGCGACCAGTCGTAGCATGGTGTGTTGTTCATAGTCCAAAATCATAATCATAATAATTCGCATCCGTTCGAGGTAAGTGCGTTAGCAGATTGGATCTTATTACTAGACTGAAGGAAACCCTTCGTATACATGGGTGATACGAATGGCGTCCTTTATGGTCATAGATATATGCAATCAAGAAATGAAAGTGTCGTGAAGTAAACGAAACAGATCTCACTGGATTTGTTTTGCCTGTCTCATGCAGGACGAATCATGAGTGTCCAAACGTGAATAATACACCGGTGTTGGTACTAAAATTCTTGTGGCCTGATTAATACATGGCACAACAAAATGAATATACCCCTTGAAGGGTACCCTGAATTTCTTAGGGCTGTTTCAGAAGATACACGTGAGTCATGTGTCTTGACTCGTGTCTTGAGAAAATATGCTTATGACATGTGTCTTCACTAATGTCTTGACATGTGTCTCGAGGTGTGAAACGAATAAAATTGAAAATCTTAGGTTATCATACCAGAATTGGTGGATCGGTTGGACTACTGACCCTTTGTATTTCTGATCACGTCCGTGACCGGTGTCCTGTCGTGATTGCTAGAATAGTTGTTGTCACAGTACTGGTTACTATCGTCTTGTCTGTCAGTTCCATGATAGTCATTCTCATGACGGCGATTCATGTAACTATTCAGCTGAGTGGTCAGCTGGTACCGGTTCTCACTCATATGACTGAAATGACAACTTGAATTACGTGTGACATATAACTAAAAGATAGGTACATAGATTGTGATGGACATCATCTGGTGGTGAAGCATCTTCTCGTTCGATCGCTTTGATCTAACGCCTTTGTCTTCGTCTTGTAGGATCTCCAGGTTGTGAACAACATCAGCATCCTGTAGCGTCTCCAAATAATCAGCAACATCAACATTTGTGGAAACCTTGGTTTCCTCGATCTTTTAGCTATTAGGAATGATCATTGTTCATATGATTAACATAATCAAAGCGGAATTAGAACAATAACCATTAACAAGGTGTTTTGGCACAAAACACATAATTACTAACAATTGGAATTCTCATTATATTAATAACAAACAATCACTAGGTGAGTACATTGAATTCCACACCTAGTCGACACACGCGTTAGGTTTACATTGTGAATTAATGATATGAATAAAAACATAAGACCCTTGTTCCTTTTATAGACTAGTGATTAGGGTTTACAAGAGATAACTATGAATAAACATGTAAATCTTCTATTTAAATAACTAATACAGAATATTAATAAATAATATTTTGAATACTTATCCTAAATAGATATTTCCAACAGCGTTTGACTTCTGTTGACTTCTGACAACGCCTAATTTACACTTTTCAACACTTAGACACAATGTGTCAACGCTTGAACAAATGCCTTCATGTTTTCTTCGTTTTGAGTTTCTACCACATCAACTTTTTGACCCAACAATCTTCCCCTAGTTGATGTCGGCAAAACTCTTTGTGTATCTCTTGTAAGTGGCACATCATCTTCAAATTTCTTCCCCTCAAGTGTAGCATGTATATCTTCCCCTTTTTGTCACATCAATATGGAAGGAAACAAAGTATGCAATCGAAGATTCTCCATAAGTAGGCTATATGTAATGATCTTGAAGAAAAATAAATAAAGTAATCTTGATGTAGAAGTAGAGTAACCCAAACCTATGTTCCATGTCTTATACTATCCACGTGACGTCGAACTTATACCAACTAGAGAAAAATATAAGTAGACCTCAATCCTATTGTCAAAATCCTCATCCTTTGTAAGACACTGAGCACGATAATGTAACTCTTTCAAGTGATAGCATCATACACTGCTAGATTTGACAAGTCTTCGTCACCAACCATTAAAAGCACAAAAAATTTATTGTTAAAGTCAATGGTTGATGTCCACCACTTTAACAATATGATGAAACACAAACTCGCGAAAATCTCCTTCGAACATCAAACTTACCATAAGAATTCTTCCCCTTAATCATATACATCTTCTAAGAAAAATATTCGAGCCATAAACATCAAAACGATATTCTGAATTAAAACGGAGATCCCATGTACCTTCGTGTGTAAATACCTCTTTTTGTGTGCCAAAATCGCATCAATTTTTCAAACAGCAGCTATTCCTTTTGTTGTCCAATATCTTCCTTTGTCCAAGATATCAACACTGTGTGTTGTCCAACATCGGACAACACTTGTCAGCTTTTGAAAAGTAATATATCGGACAACAGGTGTCAACGCTTTTCTATCAGCGTTAACTTTATTCCTGTCAGCGTCTATATAACAAACGTCAGCGGCTAACTCGATCTATGGCTTGTTTAACATGACAATGTCGTTCTGCCATCTCCCACCAAAATAGGAAACAATATTTGTCCAAAATATACCATGTTTTAAGCATCCATATTATGTATCGCTTACCAGAATGTGAGAGATATATGCAAATCCCTAAACATTAGCACCACATACCAACCGCACGTCTGATTTTTCACTTTACTTGTTCAACTTACCAAACCCAGTATTGACGCTTTTAATAATCACCATTGTTCTTCACAGTCACAGCTATAAAAATGAATCTGCTGCATATGTTGAATCATCAACTAGTGAATAATGTGAAACATTATAGCACACAATCGTGATCCTAAAATTCCTTGCTTCAAGAATTTCAAAGATCAAAGATAATAAAGTCATGATCAATCTCCAAGCAGCTTTAAAACCGAAACCCTAATACTGACTTCATTGTTTGTTGCTACATTATTTTCCATCTAGGGTTTTGAAAAACGATCCATAACCCTAAAGATAAATTGATCCAGCAGCAATCTTTGTGCAATAACATTCGATCATCAAGCATTATCAACTGATCATGCTTCTTAATCATCCATAAGATCATTCTTTTCTGTCTATAATCGAGCTAGGGTTTGTGGAACCCTAGTTCATGATTTTATGTGAAAAATAATACCTCGTACCTTCTTTGCAGCCGACTTCGACTTCAAATAACTTCCTCATGAAAGCTCAGATTGAAGATCCCTTCAGTGAGATCCTAGAGACAAGTGCCAAGAATCTACAGCAAAAATTTAACGATGATCCAACGGTTAACGAAGGAGAACTCGTGTCTTGAATATGGCTGTCCATCGAAAACTGCATACGATTACTGCTGACTTTGACGCTTAATAAATTTTTCTTGGGGATAAAACTTGACAATCACTCTGGTGGATGTCTAGATATATGTGTATAGAACACACACACAAGAAATTTCGTGACGATCCAACGGTCCAATGAAAAGTTATGGCCTTCTGTGTGACAATCCGTCAATTTATGGTTGATATTTTATTCTCAAGTATTATTTAAAAACATTATTTCAATGTTATAATATGAACTCACTTATTTTTGGGAAGAAATTTGGATTTACTTCTTGAAGTAGCATCGACTACGTCTAAACCGGAGGATTCTACGTTACGTGCTTACGTTTACATACACCATCTTGGTGACAGTCCGACATTTCAGAAAATAAATTTATCTGTGAATATTGTTTTGGGATTTTAAATGGTGTTAGTTCATAAACTCACAAATTTACGAGAAGAGATAAGGACTTACGAGCATAATTTAACGTCCTTTACGACTAAACCGGAAACCTTAGGATTACGTATTTACGTTTTTGAACTCCGTTTTGATGAGACAATTTTTATTAGATTCGTTTTGTGTCGTTGATTCATAATTTATAAAAACTTTAACGTATCATATACGTGTCATTTATTAATTATCGAAAAAGTTTATGTCCGTCATCGACCGTAAATATCCTCGTTATGACATAGAAATATTTTCTATTGTCGTCATTTTAATTTTCATTTTATGAGCATTCTTCGTAATTTACGTTAAGCCTTTAGGCATCATTCGTTTATAAGACGTGTTAACATTTCTTTAATTATAAGCCCTCGTTTATTTATCAAAATACCAATGTTCTCCGAATGTCGACGTTTTTATTTTATATTGAGCGTTTATTTTTCGTGTTTAACGCGTATCTTTCAAATCGTGTAACTTTTAAAATATCAGACCTCGATAATACCCGGTTCATATATTATATGATAAACCTTACATAAAATAAGAACAAAACAACACCACCACATCCAAAGTGGCGTATCACATTCAGAGAAAAAGAAATGAAGCAAGTCTCCTTTATCTTAACATTTGTTTCATACTAATACTTTGTGTAAATACATCCTTATCTAAATACAATAAACATTTACATTTCAAAAACCTATTCACACTATTCTCCCATCTTGTTTTTTTTGCCGAGCATCTCCATCCGCAAAAGATAGCAATATATTTCATTCTAATTAACCATGGATATATGGTGTTTAAGATCAAGTCAACCTAGTTTATACCATCTTTATCAACATCATAAAACAATATCAAAATCATCACTTTGAAGCTTAAAGGGGCTGATCAAGAAAGAGTTCTTGATGTGTTTCTAAATTTGATTACATATCATTTGGATAGTGTATGAAGCAACGATGGATGGGTTAAACACGTTGTTGTATCTTCACCTTTCTTTTGTAAGATCATCTTTTGATATTTTTATTTCTATTTATTTCTTGTAATTATGTAACTTGTGATTTTACATACTGATAATTGATGATTTTAATAGTTTATATAGGGTTTTGGACATTACATATAAGTTTTAAATCATAAAAATAAGTTAAACAAGGTCTAAGCCGTGTTTGCAACTTTTGTTTTGGATCAGTGCCCAAAATAGATAAACGTGGTAAAATAATTAGGTATTAATACTTGGGTAATCAAATATATGAATAGATATATGTTTGGTGGTGGTTTGGCCGGGTGGTCCGTCTTGTGACGATACCCGATGAATTAGATATGACCAAAATAGTAAAAGAGGCCTATTCTGAACATACAGTATTGACGGACTAAAACCTGATATATAAAATCCGAACCAAGGAAAAAGTTAAAACTACGGTTCTAGATAAAGTTATAAAGAAGTAGAATCAATTGGATACTTTACCAATTCATTACGGTTTAGAAATGGCGACCAAAACGGTGAAAACGAGATTGGAAGTCAAAAACAGCCAACTCTTCTAAGTGAGAAAATGAGCAAATGAGCTACGATAAGTGTACATTTGGGGTATTTGGACTTATAATCAGTAAAGTATATAAGTTTATAATGATCTTGGTAAAAATAACACACTCAGATCATTTACGATTTATGAGATATGATATAGTTAACAAGGCATGTCGAGAAAATTGTAAGAATTCGGCTATACTTAAGTATCGTAAAACATGATGATTTTTATAAAAACCGAAGTGGTAAGACCCACTTGTCGGGAATCTTAGACTCATTCGTATACTGATTATTGGAACACCCGATACCCGGCCAACGTAAAATATTAAGTGGACATTGTTTGGAGGCGTTTTAGAACCCGTAATGCATATAAAGTGGATTTGGGCCATAAAAGCTCAAGATACAATTATAATGGCTATTGGGCCATTATTAGACCTGAGAATAATAATGTATTTGGAGTTCAATACTGACTTTGGAATTGGCTTAGGTCACATGAACATGTAATTCGCCACTAATGTGCCTTAATGGGCTTAATTATCATAGATGGATAATACATGATAAAGTATTATCAAAGGTTTTATGAAAAATTTTACAAACTTATACAATGTCCAGACCTACTAAAATGAACTATTTACATATATGTATGACTTATGATAGTCTCGAGCCTAAGACGCGTCTCGTCATTATAGGTCTCGTTCGGTCATATGTCGACCGTTGGGCATCTCGTTCTCGATCAATGAGCGATTGATATCTCGTGAAGTCGTGTATCGACTATTGGACGTTTGTTACTTGATCTACGTGTAATAGCTATATCAGGTGAGTTCATAGCCTCACTTTTACTGCTTTAAATGTGTTTTCAAACCCACGAGGGGGAATACATGCTCTTGGTATAAAAATATATGATGTTTATATATATGGTTTTGAGAGAATACATGTTTATGAATAAACATGTGGTTTGATATATGCTTGGAACGAATACAATTTGTTGTAACTGAAATGTAAGATTGTTGATTAAATGCTTTTGAAAGATAAACACAAGCGTTGATTGTATTGATTGTGAAGCGCTATTTGCTAAGTGCTGTATTGCCAAAATTTGAAAGTCCCTAAAACCCATGAACCGTTAACTACCTGTAATGGGTAGGCGCTGGTACAGACGGATGGATCCATCGGGGATGGCCCCCACCTGGGCAGGTCGCACCTGTGGGTTGGAGGCTCAGCCAGGTGTGTTGTATTAGAAGTAAGGGGGTATTCGGCAAAAAAACTGACTAGGGCATTATTATACTTAAGGCTTCGGTGTCATGGCTTAGTAGAATAGCGCGGACTTTGGATATTGTATGTGTTACAATATTGACAGTGGATGAGATTCTTGTGTTCAAATGCTTTATAGTTTATTTAAAAACCCATTATTGTTATTTAAAAACCTATGAATTCACTCAACCGTTTGTGTTGACAGTTTAGCATGTATTCTCAGGTGTAGGTTTAAGAGCAGCTTGAGCATGGAGCCGCACGGGATAAAGTGAAGGCATAACAAACAATTTCCATTCGATACATTTGACAAATCATTATTATTTCTTAAGGTTTGTATAAACTGGTGGGACCTCTTTTTAGTTAACTCTGATTTAATAAAATTATCGAATGGTTTAGTTTATAAAACGTCTCTTTTGAGGTCGTTTTCTATGATTGTATGTGATGTGCCATGAAGTAACACCCAATGTTGATATTCTGCTGCGTTGTGAAGTTGGGGGGTGTTACACGAGGAATACCCGTAAATTAGTGGGATGAGACGAAACAAGTTTTGCCCCACCCCACTAATATGGGACGGCCAAAGAGCTCCACCTCACCCCATTATGTGTCAAAAGCTTCATCAAGAAGCTTAACACATGTATATACTTCACAAAACCATCCAACACCAAAACCACTTCTCCTAAACTCATACATGCAAACCACTCTCTCTTTCTCTCCCCATTTTCGTCTACTCTCTCTCTCTAAAATACCCATTTTGATCAATTTTTGATCAAATCTAGCCATAAACTTTGTGTTATAAACACATATAATGATGCTCCTTTGAAACCTTGTTGATTGGTGATCCATATAACATCCAAGGAGGTGATTTGATGATGTCCTAGGGTTGATTTCTATAGAAAGTTTACAAATATTAGTGGTCTTCAAAGTTGGTGTTGATCTATCACAAGTTTTTCCATCAAATTCCAAGCCTTGATCATAACCTACACAATCTTGGTGGTATAGAGATTGTTCTTCCTATCCTCTTGTTATTTTGATTATATAATCTTGTAATTTCTTTATTTATGTATATGTATATGATGATGAATGATGATTAAAAATATTATGTGTGGATTTGGTGTTGATAGATTTGATTAAAATGATTAAAAGTTATATGAAAGAATGATAAAATCTAGCTTAAAAAAGTAGGCTGTATAAAACAGAAGATGACCATATGATAACTTGTAAAAATGGCATAGATTACTTAATATACAGTAAGTTATAAGTCTTATACACATGTGATAGTTGGCCATACAATGGAATCTTAAAAATGAATGAGATATGATCAAAACAAGATTGGAGTGCAAATCTGCCTACACTGTTTTGGACGAATTTATTAAAATACTTAGAAGTTTATTTATCAGTAGCTATAAAGGAGTTAAATGCAGCACGTATCATCTAGTTTTTGTCATAAAACTTTGAGGTCCTATCTCATTATAGAACTCTAGATATGGACATTTTAGTAGACTTAAAATTTAGGACTGATTTTGTAAATAAATAATATATAATATAAGCACTCAAAAATTTATATAAAACCCACTAGTTGATAATAATTATAAATAAAGAGTTATATATATTGATATTAAAATGGGACATTTTATATAAACTACAAGTATAAATGTTTTTCCAAGTTATAAAACTATATACCTAAGTTTTAGGTCTTTCCGGCTAAAACCGAAAGATTAACGTTTTTGTCAAATAAAACTTAGACGGTCGGACCCGTCTAATGTAGACTTTTATAAACTCACATACTGATATATAAACTTATATAACAAGTAAAAACCGATAAAACCCGAGCATTATAACATATGGACATTAACGGTCTAAGGTAGCCTTATTGGACTATTAATCCAACTAACTTGGTAAAACACTTATAAACTTACTTATTGGGCTTAACCTATTTGGGCCCAACATGTAAAGTATAATACTGATAATAAAAGTGTAAAATGGACTATAATAATGTATTGGGCTTATAATAGGCTTATTGGGCCTAAAACATGTAAATAAGTAAAACTAAGTAAACTAGTATAAAAGTTACCAAAACATAACACTAAAATGAGTAAATGAGAATGTATAAACCCACTTGATCATCATCATATTTATAAAATCATCATACATATATATAGCTATTATTTTTATAAAGTCATTGGACAAAGTCTAAGACAATTATTATTTGTCTAGGTTTCCGTGATTGAAGCACGTACCGTACATCCGAATCGCCGATAACCCGCCTTCCCACATCAATGTGAGTTCATAGCCTCGCACTCTTTTAAATGTTTTTATAAAATGTTTTATAAACCCGTGAGGGAGATAACATGTTAGTTTTGATAAAATAGGACACCATTTGTCCCGATTGTTTGTTTATTGATTTGGACCCGAATGATTGTATGACCCGATGAATGATTATATGACCCGATGTATGAAATAAAATGGATTATTAAAGTTAGGTTATGTCACTAAAAGTCCCATTAGCATGAATTGTGAACTATCGGTATTTGGTAGACGCTTATGCGTATAATAGTACTATTTGGGGACGATCACCCCAGTTCACGCCTTAACGGTTGATCCCCGTCGTGCCACATTGATTGGTAAGCGAATTTATGTATGAGAAGATTTCCATAGCATGATTTTTGTGACGACACGCTAACTTAGATGGGAAAATTGAGTTTCGGGTTAGCTACCCGTTGTTTGTTGTAGTAAGGTAACAATGTCATGCGGCTTATAATAATCCAAATAACGAAATACTGCTATACGCACTGAATTACGATATATTACCTGACAAGCAATACAGGGTCTTATTATTGATATTATGTTCGTGTTTTGGTTTTACTTAACCATATTCATATAACGGTTTTTATTTAACTCTATACAACGTTATAAAACGTATTATATGATGTTTTTACGACAATGGTTCGTATAATGATTTTGAAGGCAAAAGCCTATATTATGATTTTTGATAAGGTTTTGTATAAAATGACTTTGGCTATTTTATGGCCTATTACAAAGATGTGTACAAAATGATTTTCGGTAATAATTATATACCGATGATATATTGATGGTTATATTAAACTCTATGAATTCACTCGGCGTTATCGCTGATCTTTTCTTTTAACATATTTTATCTCAGGTACTTGAAGGTAATTCTCGGGAAGACAACAAGAATTCATGGCCCGTACTTAAATAACTATTTCCATTCAAATGATTTGTAAAAATTGTATAAAATACTATGACTTGGGACCTATGTAAATTTGATGTTTATGAATGGAAATGCTTTATTATTAAACGACGCGATTTTTATGCGTTGTCTATGATGTGAGTAATGTGCTATCCCGTAACACCAACGAGTCTTCCGCTGTATTGAATTGTGTAAATTTGGGGGTGTTACATTCTGAATACTACTGCGCACATAAAATCACCCAGGAAAATCCTAGACGGATTTTTCTTTTCTTCTCAAAACACGAACACCTTGTTGGTCCTAGCATCACGAGCCACGAGGCTCTGATACCAAATATGGAAAACCTTTGTTTCCTCGATCTTTTAGCAACTAGGAATGATCATTGTTCATATGATTAACATAATCAAAACAGAATTAGAACAATAACCATTAACAAGGTGTTTAGGCACAAAACACAGAATTACTAACAATTGCATTGCTCATTATATTAATAACAAACAATCACTAGGTGTGTATACGTTGAATCCCACACCTAGTCGACACACGCTTTAGGTTTACATTGTGAATGAATGATATGAATAAAAACCTAAGACCCTTGTTCCTTTTATAGACTAAGGATTAGGGTTTACAAAAGATAACTATGAATAAACATGTAAATCTTCTATTTAAATAACTAATACAGAATATTAATAATTAATATTCTGAATACTTATCCTAAATAGATATTTCCAACAGCGTTTGACTGCTGTTGACTTCTGACAACGCCTAATTTACACTTGTCGACACTTAGAGACAATGTGTCAACGCTTGAACAAATGCCTTCATGTTTTCTTCGTTTTGAGTTTCTGCCACATCAACTTTTTGACCCAACAACATTTAGTAACATCTCCAAGTTATGAACGGCATCAGAATCTTGAAGAATATCAACAAGTGGAATACGCCTGAGATAATTTAGAATCGACTAGCGAATACTCGGGGAGTATTGTAAGTGAAATACACATGGATTACGGTACGTGTAATACACATGGGATACGCATGGAGTACACTTGGAATGTACATGAAATGATCGGTATGGGGTCGATCATCTGACATGATTTTAAAGGAAAATAATTGGTTAAACGGTTAGAAAACCGAACTGGAATGAGCATCATGATAGCCTAGCAATTCCAGCATAGACATCTTTCTGGTTGCATAGAGAAAACGCTAAAAGTGTGGTTAAATGAAATTCAACGATGATCTGCATGAAAGCATGATTAATGAAAACCAACCATGACTATCATGAAAACAGGATTAACTGAAATCCATCAGTGTCTTGCATGAAAGCATAATCAACATGATGAAAGCATAATCAACATAAGAGACGTAAGACATAATCAACATGAAGACGAAATCAACATGAAGAAACATGGAACAAAATTAACATGAAGGAGCATAAAACATAATCAGTATGAAAACGAAGTTAACCATGATAGTATGAAAACATAATCGACATAAAGAACATAACAATTTATGAGGGGACATGAAAGAAATATGACTGTAATTAAATAAAATCTAAAAAATCACTCGTGTGGACGACCATGGGTCAGTTCACAAAACAAAATTGGCATGAGTAAGGATGAACACCTATAGGTCTGTTCATTAAAACAAAATTGACATAAGCAAGGGTGAACGCCTATGGGTCGGTTCACCAAGACAAAAATCCAATGAAAAGCACATGCAACTAAATACGGCCAGTCCTGTACCAACCATTACTTAGTCAAATACCTGCAACAATAATAAGTGAAAATAAATAAGTGAAAATCAACAGTCAAAAAATAACAGGAAACGTATGACCAAGTATGAAGTACGGTGGTTTAGTCCATATTAGTCAAAGTTCTCAAGGAACATCGTGCATAAAACAATGACATGTAACTAAGTATGGATGACGGTTGTTCAAGAAATATTAGTAAAAACAATTCCGAGGAAAACGTCATTGTTAAAACATCAAAGTGCTGAAGATATCAATACGTAGAATAATAAGCGTCAGCTTAGGAAGCTCCTGGTGACTACCCACTAGTCACAGGTCGAGTTTTAAAGCCTATAGGTCGAAACCTTGGGCTCTGATACCATAGTTCTAACACCCTATTTTGATAAATGGAATATCACATGGTAATTATGGTGTGTCATCAAAGCATGAAAGATAATATGTACAAACATACATGACCAAAAGGGAAAAACCGAAATCAAACATGGGTTCCCAAACATAAGCCCAAAACATAAATAAAGTAAATGACCTGAGAAGGACAAAACAGGTGTCTAAATAAGCATAAGTACAAGAAGTCAAAAGGAGAAGAAGTCTAAGGCAGCTTCCATCCTATGCACGTCCTCCAAATGCTCAAGTCTGTCCATGGGTACCTGCCATTTTGGGACATGGAAAGGAAAGTAACTGTTGGTCCCTTGTAATTCGTTATAACTTATTAACTTAAGTAATAACTCCTTACTACGACTCAAGTGTGTTGTTTTAACAATAGATAAGAACTATGAACAATTAAAACAACAATACCAATATACTTTTCAACGTATAGACTTTTATTAGAATCAAATAAAGAATCTATAACCCACTTTGTTTGCGGAATAACAAAGTGGTTGAATGATAATGGGTTTTGATCTCCTCTACTTAAACGTTTAACCGAAGTTAAAGTGTAAGCTCGAATCTAAACGTTCATATGCATCTTGGCTATATGGTTTAGTTGGTATCGAGAGAGAAAGGATTTATAGAGTTTATACTCTTGTATTGGTTAAACCTTTCCCTCCTAATGTTCACTCCTTATATAGGCAGTGTAAACTAGGGTTTGCATTTTGTATGTTTCAATGCATGGGTTTATCCAGTGGGTGGTTGATGCCCATGTTGGATAAACAGTACAAAGTACATATTAAAGTATTCTAGAAAAGATAAAGGTTTTACTTATATCTAAGTATACAAGCAACCTACTTTGACTTAAAGTTATCTTTTCCCGCCTAATGCAAACCATCAGAATACTGAAGAGTCTTCAGTATCCTAGAGGAGATCGAAATCATTCAGTTTGGTATTGTCAAACCAAACTGAACTGAAAGCCCTTCTTCAGTCCTTGTTCTTCAGCAACTAGACTGCCTAGTATTTGAAGCAAAGACTCCTTAGTCTTCTAAGTTCACTGGAAGGGGAGTGCTGAACTTTCTTCAGCTATAAAGTCTTCAGTATGAACTTTGTTCCTCTGGTCATTGATACCTGGGTTTTTGCCAGGTATGAAAATTTGTTCGTCTCGATTCAATTCGAATTGATCTCCGGT
Source organism: Glebionis coronaria (assembly GCA_025667525.1). Classification (NCBI taxonomy): domain Eukaryota; kingdom Viridiplantae; phylum Streptophyta; class Magnoliopsida; order Asterales; family Asteraceae; genus Glebionis; species Glebionis coronaria. The sequence goes on from CM046881.1 coordinate 123,241,157, forward strand.
TAAAAGTGCGACTCAGTCGTTCTTGGTGGAAAATAAAATGGTTTGGTTATCTATTCTACTTAAAAGGTAAATGCGCAAAATAATAACAATAAGCTAAAAGCAATTAACTAATTAAAACAAAACAATATAAATAATAAAACGTGAATTTAAAACGAAAAAATTAATAAAAATAAATCTAAAAGACAAAATTAACTATCGACTCGAAAATAAAGTTTACTAAATGAAAAAGGAGAGAATAAAACTAAAATGGTACTTTAAAGCTAAACGAGGCAAAACCTAAAGCGGGTACTAAATAAAAGATAAAACTTAAACTTTACGAAAAAAATATTAATACTAAAAATCGAAGAAAAATTCAACTAAAAATACGAAACTTTCAAAAATAAAATCGGAACAACTTTCAGATAAAACTAGACAATTACGGAACAATACTAATAAATAAGCAAGCAGACAGGCTAGCTGCTGGAAGCAGCCTGCTTAATTTTGGCGCGAAACAAACTAACCAGCCAAGCTGGCATGACATTTATTTCGCAATAACAATTATTTCGCAAAAATATTCGGAAAAGCTACAGTTATTTTCGGAAGTATTGTTTTTTTGCTACAGTATATTTCAGAAGAAATCGTTTCTTCGGAAAAAAGTAATTTCGGAGAAAAATTCGGAATATGTACAGTGCATTTCAGAGATTTCACTTTCTTCGCAATTTTTGTTATTTCAGAAAAATGATTTTTTTCGCAATACTTGTATCTTCGGAATAACAGTATTTTCAGAAAAAATACAATCTTCGGAATATAAAACCCTAATCCGAAAACTTAAAAACAAATACAGTAACATAAAAAAAATCACAAAATAAGCTAAAAATAAGCACAATTCAACTAAGCAATTAACCAAAACTTAATCTAAAACAATTTTAAGGAAAACTAATTCAACCACAAATCAAAAACTTGAAAAATACTAATAAATCTAAAAATTAAAAATCAAATTTTTATAAAATAAACTAATAAGCACTTATCTAAAAACTTAACCAAATTGATTTTTAGAAAAAGCTAATAAGCCAAAATTTAAAAACTTTTAAAAACACTAAATAATAAAAATATTTAAAAACAACTTTTTATAAAAAAATAACTAATAAGCACTTAATTAAAAATAAGAAAATTAACACAATAAGCACTAAAACACTATAAGCTATAAAAATCAAACACATAAAAACCAATAAGCACAATCAATCAAAAGCATCAATAAATTAATAAACATCAAGATTAAACAACTACAAGATCATCTAAATCAACAAAAGATTAATAATAAAGAAAGAAAGAATGAGAATGATTAATTGAAAAGCTTGATTAAGATAAAGATTAAGATCTAATACAAGATTAATGAAAAAGATTAAAACATGAAATAAAAGCTAGAGAGAGAAAGTATTAAGCTACTTCTAATTCTAAAACTAATCTACTCCTAATTTTCTAACCACCTCCTAATGACACATTAGGAGGGTATTTATAGGAGGAGTAAATTGTTGGTGCTTTCTTCCTTCTTTCTTCTTGTCTCGACTCGATTTAAATTCTTTGTCTTTCTCGACGTCGTCTCAGGATTTGTCGATATAATTTGAACTCGTCTTATAATTTTCTTCTTTAATTAGACTTGGTTCTTCGACTTCATTAAACTTCCGTATTTAGACTTTTTCTTCGATAAATCTTCAGAATAGGCCTTGGACTTCCGTTCTTTTTGCACTCTTGATCTGTTGACTTCGTCTTTTCTCATTTACTTAAAAGCCCGTGAAAGCCCGTGTTTTCTTCCTTTTTCATCTTTTGGTCCTAAAACACAATAAAAACACAAACCACGTATAATTCTGACATTTACGACATAAAATACACGTTTTGGCTTGGTTATTATTATAATTAAGTGGTAAATGGATGGGTGTTTTCACACCTATCAAATCCCCTACACTTGACCATTGCAATGCCCTCATGCAATGCATTAATTTCAAAGCACAAATTACATTTCTCATCATAATTAACCCACCTTGGCCTTTATTAAACATAATTTAAAGGAAGAAAAACAAATAAAGAGATTAAAGACTTACATTGGGGTTTTGGCCGTCATGAATGTTTATCATCCTCAATTTTCACGTTCCCCATACCAAGCTTATAAACGAGATCATTGTTATTATAAGTTAGCAAACTAACACAAACTTATGTGGGCCCATTATTCACTTAGACTCCCTTATTCCTAGGTGTACCTCTTATATTTTATTGTTGTCTTAAATGATCACGAGGATGCATTGTTGACTTATTCCGATAGTTATTAAGGCTGAAAATAAAGTAGGAAGATTTAATCAATAGTTAGCTAAAGGACAAAATATTTTAAAACTGCTTCTCGGGACCTCATAAAGTTCATATCTTGGCATAACTTGCTTCACGATTTGAGACCTTTCTCGGACCGATATTTGGCAGCGACTTCATACTTAAAATCTTGAGTGACGTTCTTGAAATTATGGTCTTCTCTTCATAATAGGAATTTCTTCACTTGAAGTTTTGAGAGATTCTTCATATTTGGACCACGACTTCTTCATTTTTCTCCAATCTTTATTTTGGACTTTGATATACAATGATCCGCCTCCTTTTAGGACTTGGAACTATTTATCCTCATACCTTGTTAGGGCCTTTTTGGATAGACTTCTCCATGATCTTTAGGGGAGTATTTGCTTTTCGTCGTGTGTCTCGATCCTTCATATTGATTTTTGATAAATGATTCTTCGCATCACTTGGGATCTTTAGCAAAAAAATGTATCCCTCATGCCTTGTTAGGGCCTTTTCGGACTCGCCAATCTTCGCATCCCGCTTCAATAAGTTTTGCCTTGGCTATGAACTCTAATTATTACCGAGCAACTTTTAAACGATCTTGTGCTAGAAGCTAAGTAACTTTTCAAATCGTACAACCTTATTTATTGCAATTAAATTTATTAACAAGCAATGGGAGAAAAAGCTTATAATCAACTCACATAAATTCACGAAAGAATACCAAACTTATAATTGACTCTATCATCTCTCGTTCTCCACAATTTAAAATCTCAAGGAATGAGACTCGTGGATGCTTAGTCAATTAAATCAAAGTTTTTGGTTTTCAAGTCATCTATAGGATCTTGCAACTTCTTAGACTTTTTCAAGTTTAGAATTCGCATTTTAAAGTTCCCTTGATAAACGACTCTCTAGGATCAATTATAGGAACTTGCAAAAAGTTCTTGTTCTTAACCCGTGAGAGTTAAGACTTTTGCGTTTTAAAGTTCCCTATATAAAAGCCTAGCAAAAATTGACTTAAACACGTTAAGGATACTAGCTAGAGTAAACTTAGATAAGTAAACTCGGGTTGAGTCAAAATATTCACGACTTTGAAAAATTTAAAACCACTTTATTGAAAATTTATTCTAGCAAGGAAAGAAAATAACCATAACAAAGGAAAATACAACTAGGCCAAAATAGATTAAAAATTTTGAAAATTGTCGAAAAATTAAATTTTCCTGTTAAAATAAGGACAAATTAAAGGAAAAGCCCACTTAACTTCGATAGAAGTCCCCCTACACCTAATATAAACATTGTCCTCAATGTTTAAGCATGTGGGAGTAAACTCCCCTACACTTAGGACATTGTGCACTTTGTTTAAATCTTGCTAAGGAAGAGACAACTAAAGTGATTCCTATTTCAATCATAAATGATAAAATAATGAATCAAAAGAGTTTAGGATAGAACCGAGAAGATGGGAACACGGAATCACGGGTCATCAGAAGTCATCAAGAATGGATCTTTGAAAGCTCGAATCCCTGCACATGATAAGAAAGAAAACAACAAACACATACTAGGGTCTCCCCCTACACTTATTAGAAAAACAGAATAAAAGGATAGATAATTGGGTTGCCTCCCAAAAAGCGCTTGTTTTTGTTAACCGAGTCACGAGCCTGACTCGTCCCCGAATTAAATGGTCCACGGGGAAGCCTCGAATGTAATACCGGGATCAAAGACCTTGTCCTTGTTCCCTGAGGAACATAATAAATGAGAGGCAGGAGGATAAGTCTTGAAGGGTAGAAAAGTCCTCTCAACATACGAAAAGTATGTGAGATCATGATCCACGGGAGGTGGGGTGGGTAAAGTAAGCAAATTGTCATCCCCCAAAGACAATTGATGCTCAGACAGCGGCAAATCCGTAAGGTTATCAATCATATAATAATCAATGTCACCTCCCGGGTCAAATCACTCATCCTCTATAATGGTGTCTAAAGGAGTGGATGAAAGGTGCTCGGGAGGGGGACTTGGGAAAATACCTTCCTGCAGCAAATTATCAAAAATAATATCCCCCTCCGTGTCATCATCATGAATACCCGGAGGTATTGAGAGAATGTCGATTTCCTCCATAGCTATATCATTATTCTCAACTGAAGTAATAGACGAAGGTAAAGACTCTGAAATAGGAGCAGAATTCAACGCTTCAATTTTAGCAATAAGAAGATGAACTTTCAGTAATTTGTCGCGAAGAATAACATCTTCCACCTCATCTACAAGACCAAGTTCAGTGGTGAACTTCTCGTATGTCGGAGAGAATAAATCAACATCGCCTTCATCGCCCGGAGGAGAAGGAGAAATTTCAAAAGTGAAATTCTCATAGCATGGAGAAAAATCATCATCATTAAGAGCGACCTCTTCCGTAAACTCCTCAAAATTCGATGCATCACAAACCTCATCAAAGAATTTATCAAGACCAAAATCACTAATCTCACTCAATGTATCACAATCCTTAGGCGCATTAGGGATATCAAGAATAGGAGTAGTAATCTTAGAAGATGGGTTGAGATTGTAGATATCATCCTCGTCATCATCATCATAATAGACTGGACCATTCCAGTTAGGAGTGATATAATCGACTAACTCCTCCTTGATAACCTCCACATCTTTAAGAAGCTCATGAAGCAATTTCTGTTGATCATCTCCCTGAGTATGTTCAATTAAACCCATTCTATCCCACGCTGTAAGTAAACATTTTGGTGTAGAAAAGAAGGGAAAATGACCAAATTGGCTCAAAAAGGTGTAGGTGGATTTCAAGATTTGGTCACCATCAAGTAAAGGCGGCCTTTCCTGATGCAAGTCAGCTCGGAGTTGAGCTAAACTTTCAAGAATGTCATTCAAAGTAGTGAGTTGTTGGTCAAGACTAATTCCCTGAGAGGATTGATGACTGAAGGTGTGATGTGGGGGCTCAAAGTTATACAAACCGGAATCATAGCACGGAATTGGCTCAAAGATATTCATCGGTTGACAAGAAGAAGCATCGTGAGGGCCCCCACAATAATTGCAACACGGGTATTGAGAAAAACTCGGTGCTTCATGTAGATAGCTATTACCATTGTCATAATTGTAACCCAGTTCTTGCTCGTCATGAGGCGGGTATCGAATTGGACACGAAACATGCCAATGAGAATCGCTTCCACAATATATCCAAGGGGGTGGAGTAGGTGGATTAGAAAAGGATGAATTAGTCGAATTGCACGAGGGACAAAATCCAAATTGTGTATTGTCGATATCATTTCCACACCGCTCACATGTACACCATTGACATGTTTGAAAGCCATACAATGGTCTTCCACACCCTGCAGCACAAGCAACATACGAATTCATTAAGAACAATAGATAAGCAAGAATAATATTTTTGGTGCAAATCTTTCGAAAAGGAAATGCTTATTATGATTTTTCAAATGTTTTTGGATTTTTGAAATTTTTTATTTTTATGGAATTTTGGAAAATTTTGACACGAAAAATAACGTTCACAAGTGAACGGATCCCAAAATCCAACGCGTCTCTCACAAAAAACCGTTAATCTTCACGAAAAGAGCCGGCAGCGGTGCCCTTTGATACCTGGGTTTTTGCCAAGTATGAAAATTTGTTCGTCTCGATTCAATTCGAATTGATATCCGGTTAAAAGTGCGACTCAGTCGTTCTTGGTGGAAAATAAAATGGTTTGGTTATCTATTCTACTTAAAAGGTAAATGCGCAAAATAATAACAATAAGCTAAAAGCAATTAACTAATTAAAACAAAACAATATAAATAATAAAACGTGAATTTAAAACGAAACAATTAATAAAAATACATCTAAAAGACAAAATTAACTATCGACTCGAAAATAAAGTTTACTAAATGAAAAAGGAGAGAATAAAACTAAAATGGTACTTTAAAGCTAAACGAGGCAAAACCTAAAGCGGGTACTAAATAAAAGATAAAACTTAAACTTTACGAAAAAATATTAATACTAAAAATCGAAGAAAAATTCAACTAAAAATACGAAACTTTCAAAAATAAAATCGGAACAACTTTCAGATAAAACTAGACAATTACGGAACAATACTAATAAATAAGCAAGCAGGCAGGCTAGCTGCTGGAAGCAGGGCTGCTTAATTTTGGCGTGAAACAAACTAACCAGCCAAGCTGGCATGACATTTATTTCGCAATAACAATTCTTTTGCAAAAATATTCGGAAAAGCTACAGTTATTTTCGGAAGTATTGTTTTTTTGCTACAGTATATTTTAGAAGAAATTGTTTCTTCGGAAAAAAGTAATTTCGGAGAAAAATTCGGAATATGTACAGTGCATTTCAGAGATTTCACTTTCTTCGCAATTTTTGTTATTTCAGAAAAATGATTTTTTCGCAATACTTGTATCTTCGGAATAACAGTATTTTCAGAAAAAATACAATCTTCGGAATATAAACCCCTAATCCGAAAACTTAAAAACAAATACAGTAACATAAAAAAAATCACAAAATAAGCTAAAAATAAGCACAATTCAACTAAGCAATTAACCAAAACTTAATCTAAAACAATTTTAAGAAAAACTAATTCAACCACAAATCAAAAACTTGAAAAATACTAATAAATCTAAAAATTAAAAATCAACTTTTTATAAAATAAACTAATAAGCACTTATCTAAAAACTTAACCAAATTGATTTTTAGAAAAAGCTAATAAGCCAAAATTTAAAAACTTTTAAAAACACTAAATAATAAAAATATTTAAAAACAACTTTTTATAAAAATTAACTAATAAGCACTTAACTAAAAATAAGAAAATTAACACAATAAGCACTAAAACACTATAAGCTATAAAAATCAAACACATAAAAACCAATAAGCACAATCAATCAAAAGCATCAATAAATCAATAAACATCAAGATTAAGCAACTACAAGATCATCTAAATCAACACAAGATTAATAATAAAGAAAGGAAGAATGAGAATGATTAATTGAAAAGCTTGATTAAGATAAAGATTAAGATCTAATACAAGATTAATGAAAAAGATTAAAACATGAAATAAAAGCTAGAGAGAGAAAGTATTAAGCTACTCCTAATTCTAAAACTAATCTACTCCTAATTTTCTAACCACCTCCTAATGACACATTAGGAGGGTATTTATAGGAGGAGTAAATTGTTGGTGCTTTCTTCCTTCTTTCTTCTTGTCTCGACTCGATTTAAATTCTTTGTCTTTCTCGACGTCGTCTCGGGATTTGTCGATATAATTTGAACTCGTCTTATAATTTTCTTCTTTAATTAGACTTGGTTCTTCGACTTCATTAAACTTCCGTCTTTAGACTTTTTCTTCGATGAATCTTCAGAATAGGCCTTGGACTTCCGTTCTTTTTGCACTCTTGATCTTTTGACTTCGTCTTTTCTCATTTTCTTCGATAAGAGCCCGTGAAAGCCCGTGTTTTCTTCCTTTTTCATCTTTTGGTCCTAAAACACAATAAAAACACAAACCACGCATAATTCCGACATTTACGACATAAAATACACGTTTTGGCTTGGTTATTATTATAATTAAGTGGTAAAAGGATGGGTGTTTTCACACCTATCAGTCATCCTTCAGCAGACTGGCCTTACTGCTGAGCATGAAACACTTAAGGGATTTTATATTCAAATCCTAGAGTTGCTTCAGGGTCAGTAAACACTGACCCAACAATCTCCCCCTATTTGGATATACAAATAGCCTAAGTCTAATGTCAGTAGTAAGTGAGCATAACAACTTCTTCTTACTTGCACTGAACAGTTAATAACTTATAAACATCAGATAATCATTTATTCGTGAACATTACAAATTACAACAAAAACAATACAAATGATTATTCAAATCTCCTTAGGCCTAAGTTCTTCAATAATGGGAGTCTGAGTTAATGGATCTGAGTTTCTGTGGTCCAATATAGCAAGCAAGCACATGTTGAAGGTTTTAGCAGCATCAGTACGTCCTGGACCACCATGAAGAAAGTAAAAGATCCTTTGAACATTTGAGAGAAGTTCACTGTTCGTTTCATCAAAATCACTTACGCCCACAAAGTCTTGACGTTCTTGATGATTGAACATAATCATTCCTAGTTCTTGTTCGTCCAGTATATGACCAGGGACATGATTTTGAAACTGAACAAAGCCTTTGTATTTCTTTGTGGTGACAAATATGTCACCCACTCCAGGTTGTATCAGATTTTCTCTTTTGTTCAGCTCAAGTATTGGATCTTGATCCTCCAAAGAAACTTGAGTGTTGATGTTCAGAATCTCACCCAGTCTTTCATGATTTCTCATATAGTGCTCAACTCTGGTGCAAACTTCATCCCATCTTTTGGATTTTCTTTTCTCGATCATCACACTCATTTCAGTCCATTCTGTGTAAGAAAGTTCTTTTCCTTGAATGTTTTCAAGTATCTCATCAATTCCATCACCCCTATAGAACTTGAGATGGATGTCACCTCTGTTGGTCAGCATATCAACGTTGGTGATTGGTGAGATATTTCTTCTGTTAAGCCTTGTTATACAAAACTTTTCATATAACACTTTCTACTTCAACTTTCCCAATTTGTTCATACAAGCTTAGCTTCAGATCTCTTAGCTTTTCTTCTTGCTGAAGCTTGTATAACTTGTCAAGTTCTTCCTAAGTGGCCACTCCAGCTCTGATCAATCGATCATTCAGAGTAAAATCTCCTTTGTTCTTGGGTATAAGGGGATGTGAACCACTATCAGTTTTTTCCCCACTTGTGGTCAGCCCTTGCATATGATCTTTTTGGCTGATGACTCCCCCTTACCCTTTGTTGGGCTCTTTTAAGTGATAGGCGACTCATAGACAACAGATTGTTTCTGAGCCTTCTTTTGGGCATGTTTCTGAAAGAGCTGCTGGATTATGTTTTTATCCCCCTCAGCATAAGACTGCCCAGCAGCTTCTGATGACCCTCCAGTAGGGAAGAGACCACAAAGATGATCAAGAGTGGCAGTTACCTTGGCCAGCATGGCTGTAACAGTGTCAAGGGCATATAGTTTATGTTGAACCTCATCAGATATGGTCAGCTTTTATTTCTCCAGCAACACCACTCTATCTTTAATTTTGGACACAAAATCACATAAAGTATTAACTCGGCCAGGAACTGGTGTGAATTCTGGTGTAAATTCCATGGATGCACCGCTGATAGAATCTATAAGAAATGACATATCTTGCTTTAAGGAAGTGGTGGTGGCCACATCTTGAACTAGAGGCTTTAAAGAAGTAATGATGACATCCTTGATTTGTTCAGCAGAAGGAGGAATTGGTCTTGCTTGAAGATTTGAGATTTCAGTGTTAGCAAGAACCTTTTCTTCCTTCAGTCTAGCCACTTATGATTGAAGAATCAACACTTGATTTGTTAATTCTTTTACCTGTTCAGTTCTAGGGGATGGTGGCTTTGGTGTTGCATCAGTAGTCTCTTCATCACTATCATCAATGTTGACTGGAATTCTTTCACTGAATCCTAGTTCCTTTTCCAAATCATCCTCAGACATGCTGACAACAAATGAAGGCAAGTGTCCCACCTTGGCTCCAGTGGTGAGATTCACTTCCTTGGGAGTCTTCTGAGCATCACCTTTAGTGTGTGGATCAGTTTCAAGCCCTTCACCACCAGGGTTGGTTTGACCTAATGGATCCTGAGAAAGAGTCCCTGATAAGTTAAGATCAGTGATAACATTTTTGGTTCCTTCAGTAGAACCCTGTTGTGGGGGAACTACATCATTAGAAACAGATAGGCCATGGTCAGCATCAGCTGTTGGATTTGCTGACACATCATTCCCTGATGCAGACTCAGAGAGACAAGTGATAGGAATTGGTAATAAAGTATGACTTGTATTCAGAATGAAAGTACTTACCAATGCTGAATCCACACTACTGAGCTGGGGGTGAGCTTCATCTTCACCCTTCCCTCATAAACAAGTTGAGAGAGGGGTTGCCTTCTTGGCCTCTTTATGCATGTCACCTCCAGCGGAGACTGAAGGTAACGGCTGGCTGGGGTTCTTGTCCTTGGCCAGGGACTTAGTCTTCTTCAAAGCATGGCCTTGGGAATCATCATCAATCTTCTTTGAGGAAGATTGTGTGAGGGTTTTCCTCTTTCTGGACTCACGTCTAACCTTCTTGGTATTAATTAACGGTTGCTTCTGACGAGGTCCAGATGAAGCTCCAGGCTTTTGGCCTTTTAGATCCCCTTCTCCAGTTGGAGAAGTGTCTTTTGGAGCTTTATACACTACTGGACCATCTGCTGAGCAGATGTCCAGCATGGGTTGTGTAAGAGGAGGATCAATGGTGCTGACTAGAATGTTCCAGCGAGTGAGATCAAATGTTTTAAAATTTAGTTTCTCTCCATTGATTTTTGAAAAGTCATTTCCAAGATGGTCAGAAAAGAGGAGAGATACATATCTGGTGTAAACAACGTTTTTCTCTCTAGTCTTTTTCTCCAGCTTCCCACGGAGATCTTCAAAAATAAGCCTCCCAAAATCAGCTTTAATTCCCTTGGCCAGACAGTATAAAATAATAGCATCTTTTTGGTTGATCTGGTTAAGGCCTCAAGTTCCCCCCCCCCCCCCCAACCATTCAATAAGAATGGACATCATCAACTTCTACCTTGGTGGCAAATAACTTCTTTTTAACCCCCCCTCCCCCCATTTCAGTAATCTCCTCAGTATACCCAATCTCTTTAAAGAAATTTTTGACAACCATAAAATCATCAAGTATAGCTTCATAGTCACTAAGGTGTTCCAAATAATCTAAACCCAAAACCTTTCTAAATAACTTTATCCCAAATCTACCATGTATCCCAACAGTGGTAGAACCACACTCAATGGACTTCTTGTTGTTAGAAGCCTCTGCTGTAAACCAAAATTCTTTTAGCACATTTTGAAACATCATACCAGGATCCTCAAATAAAGCATACCTTAAAACACTTTTGGATAGATAAGTCAAAACTTGTTCCCCGAGAACATACTTAATGGATTCAGGTTTGAGTAAGGTGATGTTGTTGGGTTTGAAAAAGATATCATCAATGGGATAGTTAACATGATTGGATAGGTTGAGAGTGATCTTAGCAATCTTTGGAGTAGAAGATGATTCAGCCATTGATGTTTCTGTGTGTGTGTTTTGAAAGAGAGAAAGTTTGTGTGTGTTTTTTGATAAAAACTTTGTAAGCGTGGAATGAAATCCAATTGTTAGGGATTATATAAAAACTTAAACTGATTTGTAAAAAGTTTTTTAAAACCATTTAAAATTATAAATCTTTTAGGGTTTCTTTTGAACATTTGGCACAAACTTTCTCATTAATGTTCTGCAAAAAGGTATGATTTTTTGTTGCTTTGAACAGTGAAACGCCCCATGTGTCAGGGAGTTGTTGAATGTGGATGGAGACGTTTGAAATTTCCTTAATTAACAAATGACACCTTTTTGAAAGAATGTTTGTTTTATTCACAAGAAAATTCAATGACATTAACTCTTTTGAATCACATGATTGATTGGTCTTAAATGATGTTGCTCAGATATGTTGAAGCTGATGGCAATACTTGTGAGCTTCAGTGCGTCAGATGAGGCGAAAAAACCCATATACATGTTCACATAAGTGAACAAGACATATGACATTGCACGCTCCTCTACTCAGGCCTAGCTACTCTGTTGTATTAAAATTTTGTTCAGCATTGCTAAAGTGGAACCTTTTTGATGACTGGTGATTATTTATTCAACTTCAGTGAATCAGATAAGGCGACAAAACATCATGTACACAATCTCATAAAGTGAAATAGACACATGACATTGCAAACTCCTTTACTCAGATAATGCTACTTGAAATTAATCAAAATCTTTTATGAAATGCTGAACCTTCAAGCTTCTTCATTAAATGTTGAAGGTTCAGGTTTTGTATCATCAATGTTCAGCATACCAAGCTCTATTATCAATCTTTTGAAATTTGGTTCATCCAATGGTTTGGTGAAGATATCAGCCAAATGATACTGAGTGGGAATGAAATGTAATTCAATGTCCCCTTGCACAATGTGTTCTCTGATAAAGTGATATCGGATATCAATGTGTTTTTTTCTTGAGTGAAGGACTGGATTGTTGGATATTGAAATAGCACTAGCGTTATCACAAAGATTGGTACCATTTCATATTCTATTTCATAATCAGCCAGTTGGCTTTTCATCCAAAGAACATTGGCACAACATCCAGCAGTTGTCACATATTCAGCTTCTGCTGAAGACATGGCAACCGTTTGTTGCTTTTTAGCACTCCAACACACAAGTTTGCCACCTAGCAATTGGCAGCCACCAGAAGTGATTTTTCTGTCCAAATTGCATCCAATATAGTCAGAATCTGAATACCCTTTTAGATCAAAACCTGAGGATTTAAGGTACCAAAGACCTAGACTTGGTGTACCTTTTAGGTATCTGAAGATTCTCTTAACAGCAGTAAGGTGTGATTCCTTTGGATCTGCTTGGTATCTTGCACAAAGGCATGTAGAGAATTGAATGTCAGGCCTGCTTGTAGTTAAGTACATGAGTGACCCAATCATACCTCTATACTGAGTCTCATTGACTGATTATCCATTGAGATCTGGTCCTAATTTGTTAGGGGGAACCATTGGAGTCTTCACTAAAGCACAATTTATATCATACTTCTTTAGTAGATCCTTGACATATTTTTAGTGACTGATGGATATGCCTTGGTCAGATTGTTTAATCTGAAGACCAAGGAAGTATGTAAGTTCTCCCATCATACTCATCTCAAACTTGCTGGTCATAATCTTGGCAAATTGTTTTCAAAGTTTCAAGCTTGTAGAACCAAAGATTATGTCATCCACATAAATTTGTACCAGAATGGTGTCAGTTTTAGATTTATAGATAAATAGGGTGCTATCTGTTTTTCCTCTGACAAATTTATGTTCAATGAGAAATACTGAGAGAGTTTCATACCATGCTCTTGGAGCTTGCTTCAGTCCATACAAAGCTTTGTAAATCTTGTAGACATGATTTTGGTATTTACTACTCTCAAAGCCAAGAGGCTGAGTAATATAAACTTCTTCTTTTAGGTCACCATTTAGGAATGCACTTTTGACATCCATTTGGTAGATGATGAAGTTCATGTAAGTGGCATAAGCAAGAAAGATTCGTATGGCTTCCATACGAGCAACTAGAGCAAAGGTTTGATCAAAATCAACACCAGGCTCTTGATTGAATCCTTGGGCCACCAGCCTAGCTTTATTTTTGGACACCGCATTGGTTTCATCTCTTTTGAAATTGTAAACCCATTTGGTGCCAGTGGTTGATTTACCATATGGAAGAGGAACCAATTTCCAGACTTTGTTTCTTTCAAATTGATTGAGTTCCTCTTGCATGGCATCTATCCATACAGGGTGTGTGAGTGCTTCAGAAACCTTTGTAGGTTCAATTTTTGAGAGAAAGTTTGCATAGAGGCATTCTCCAGATGAAGCAGCACTCAGTTTCTTTTCCACAGATCTAGTGACTCTACCTTCACCAGGATTGCCTATTATGTTCACCAGCTATATGTGACTATTTTTAGTCCAAGATTTTTGTGGAGCTAGAGAATAGGCACTGGTATCATGATTAGAGCTAGAACTTGGAAGTCCATGACATGGACTTGGACTTGTATTATCTCTAGTGTCTACTGAAGGATATTTAGTGGACAAAGGTTCAATCAATGGAGGGCTTCCTTCTTGGTCAGAAGCAATACATCCAAGACCTAATTCCCTAGAGATGGTAGGAGAGTTTTGAGCAAGAGGCTCAGATTATTCATCAGCAGCTTCATATGATTGATCATTTTGATCATGTGTGTTAGCATGTTGATTGGTTTGAGACTGACCATTTTGTCATTTGTGTTGCCTTGCTGATCATTTTGAGACTGATCATTATTTGATTGACAGCCATCAGTATGTGATACTGAAGGATTTCCTTTTGTAGGACTTGTCATATCTTCAAATGGATCAATATGAGGAACTGAGTTGCTTGTTTGATATCTTTGAGAAGGCTCATATTGTTAAACTTCATCAGATGATAATTTTGAGATTTATGTATATGAAGTTCATCATCTGATGGATTTATAAATTTGAGAGCTTCAGAACTTTCATTGAATGTGATGTGATAGGTTTCTTTAATACATTGTATTCTTGTGTTGAAGACTCGGTATGCTTTAGATACTAGAGAGTATCCAAGGAAGTAACCATCATCAGATTTTCATCAAACTTTCCAAGGTGAGCCTTGTGATTGTAATGAATATTGGACACCCAAACACATGTAAGAATGAAATGTTTGGAATTCTCCCCCTGAAGACTTCATAGGGAGTCTTAATGTGTCTCTTCACAATGATGGATCTATTTTGATTGTATCAAGTAGTGGCTACAGCATCAATCCAAAAATGCTTAGAGAGAGCAGATCCAACAAGCATTGTCCTTGCTGCTTCAATCAAAGTTTTGTTCCTTCTTTCAGCCACGCCATTTTGTTCAGGTGTGTAAGGAGATGAGAAATTTTGGGAAATTCCTTTGTCATCACAGAATTTGATCAGTGTGTGATTTCTGAATTCGGTGCCATTGTCAGTTCTGAGTTGTTCGACATGAGTGTCATTTTATTTTCAACTCTTTTGATGAATGACATAATGGCATCTGGTGCATGGCTTTTCTTTGTCAGAAAATATACCCAGGTGTACCTAGAGTACTCATCAACAATGACAAGTGTATATTTTTCAAGATAAATGGACCTAGGTGATATTGGGCCAAAAAAGTCCATGTGAAGCAAATGAAGACTTTCTTTGATTGAGAAAGTTTGCTTTGTTTTGAAACTGGCCCTATGGTGCTTCCCTTTTTCACATGCTGAGCATGGTTTGTCCTTGGAATAGACAAGCGAAGGAAGACCAATAACTATATTTTGTTTTGCCAGCAGAGTTATTGTTTTGAAATTGAGATGTGAGAGCCTCTTATGCCAAAGCCAATTGGTAATATTGGAAGCTTTAGCAAAGAATCATGTCTCCTGAGTAGAGTTCATATTCATGACATAAAAATCTTTTACTCTGGGAGAAATAATCACAATTTCATGATTGGAGTTGAAGACTGTACCTTTTTGTCATCAAACTGCACAAGATACTTTGCATCATAAAGTTGACTTATGCTGATGAGGTTGTACTTCAATCCATTGACATATGCTACCCATGAGAAAACTATAACATTGCATTTTACTGAACCAAATCCTTCAGTAGTAGTTGATGAGTTATCACCAAAAACAACTTTAGGACCTTGTTCCTCCTTATACTTGTGTAGATAACTTTTGGTACCAGTCATAAGCCACTATCTAGGTACCAAATAGGCTTCCTGAGATCACACTGCACAAGTTAAGGAAATGGTCAGTTTTGTTTTGAAACCCGCCTTTGTTGGGTGGGGGTTTTAGATCTAGAAGGTGTTCTAGATCTGAAGGGTCCTCTTGTAGAGGGTATGTGTGATTGCTCAAAAGAAGAAGATGTCTGAACAGCTTTTGCTTTATTAGCCTGGAGGGCTTAACCTCTTCTGAACCACTCTATATGGTTGTGATCAGATGTAGTGTGGACATCGCTTCCACATGTTTCATAACATTTGGTAATAGAGTTTGGGTTTCTTAGTTTAATACCTCTTCGGAGTGAGATGATTCGATTATGTCCATGAGTGTCATGGTCATAACTTCTACAAATATTACAAACATGGTAATGGTGGCAGTCATCTTAGTGATGATTTCCCATACCACAATGAATGCATGGTGGGAAAGGCATATTTCGCCTGGAATGAGATGCTTCAGTTTTGTGAGCATCAGCACTAGTTTTGGCCAACATATACTGAGTGTGTTCACAAGTGCGATGATCAGTCCTCTCACATTTAGTACAATAAATCACACTTAGGCAAGTTTCAGTGAGATGGTTGTTTAGACCACATAAATCACAAGCCTTTTTAAATTATGTCTTGTACTTGAAATGAGGAGAGTCTGAAGGTTCATCTCTGAATCGTGTTGGTGTTTGCTACTGCCTGAGTTGCAATTTGAGATCATTGATCTCTTGCATGACAAGAGACATTCTCTCATCTTCCTCAGATCTAGCATTCTTCAATTTATTTGTTGAAACTAAAGAGGTAGTTCCCATATGTGAACCTTCAGCAGGAGACGAAGAGTTATTTGAAGTGTCAGTTTTGACATGTTTAGAAGAACTACCTTTGTGTGTGGTGTGTGACTTGATGATAGACTGGATTGATTTGGGTCCAGTAGAGGGTTCAGCACCAGCCAGCTTCTCCAAGGGAGGAAGTGGGGTACTTACTTCGTTCTCTATATCATCATCTGAGTCATCCTCAGTAACTGAGGACTCAACTGGTGCTAAAGTGTCAGCATTTGCTTGAAACTCAGGAAGAAGGATTCGTCCAGTGTCATGATTGGGTAAATTCTCTTCACCTGACCTTTCAATGTCAAGGATCGAGCTACCATCCTCATTTGAGGCTTTGACAAAGACAATAGATTTGGTGCTGGAGGATCCTTCAGCACCAAACATTTTCCTCTTTTGAGCAGTAATTTGTTCACTTATGCATTGATTTACCCTATCAGAGTTTCTAAGCCAAGATTTATTAATATCTTTTGCTTCTTTTAGTTCAACTCTTAGGGAGTTATTTTGTGACAATCCGTCAATTTGAGGTCATTATTTTATTCTCAAGTATTATTTAAAATCATTATTTTTATTGTCAGTTTATGAACTCACTCACTTTATTATTTAAAATCATTATTTTATTGTCAATTTATTGTCAATTTATGAACTCACTCAATTTATGAGGTCACTAAATTTTTAGAACTATCAGGGACTTATTTTGCCATTTGTCAAACATATTGCAAGCCCTAGAATAATAAGACGAGAGTAGTAAAACTCTAAGGACTAAACATTAATTTCAATAAACTTAAAACAAGCCCTAGTTAATCTAACACGAGTTAAAAACATAAGTGTTGATTTTGCCACTTTTGAAACTCAATTTGAGCCCTAAGCTATTTTTCATTGGAAAACCATTCATGCCATAAAGGCCACATTACAAAAATAGAAGGACCAAATGTGTAAATTATCAAAACATAAAAGACAAGTACTTTACGCATCAAAGGCATACGATCAATATCTACCCTCTAAATGTCACCCATGTGTCTAAACATGAGTTCACAAGATTACACGTTCAACAAAAAGTGTCCTCACTTGTTCCCTGGACGAGTAACTTCATCTTAAGCTTTGAGGAGAAAGCTAAAATAACGGGTAGGTGCTGTAAAACCCCAAAATTTGGGCTTTTGACACGTCACCGGTTTCATTATTATTATCGTTCATCATAAAATATTTCAACGAACCACCTTTACAATGTATCATCGCAAGACTTAATTCGTACAAAAATCATCATTTTAGTATATAAAAATAGCGAAGTATTTTAATTCACTATAATGAATATCATCATATTTAAAAGTACAACTTATAACTAGATCATAATTAAATTAAAATTTAATTATTCAGAAGCATTTCGATAAAACGATTAATTAAGTTGTTTAATATTTCATTTTAAAAATGTACGAAGAAATTTTAATGAGAAGTTATTTTTATATTTTACGATATACTTATTAAGACGATAAATAATTGTCATTTAGTTGAACGAACACTTTATTCATAATTATAAGTCGTAGAAATACTTCATTTTATTGAAGAAGTCATTTTAAGATCAATGGCGCAAACTTCGTAGAACGAATCAAAATTCATAAAACACGGACGAGCCCCGAACCATGTATTAACGAAAGTTATAATAAAAATTGCATTCAGTCCTTCTAGTATTGAAAACCTTTCATTTTTGTTTTCACAAAGATTAACTAACATATATAAAAGTCAAGACTAGGGTTTCCTAACTCATTACACACCCAAACCCTAACCCTAGATAGAAACACACACTTCTCCTTCTCTTTTGGAAGCCGGCATTTTTCCAGCCAAGATTCCGGCCACCGGAAAATATTCAGCCGCCACCACTTAAAATTATAGATTTGATAAATCTAATACCTATCTCTACTAAACCACGAACCACCACTCACGTCACCCTAAATCCACCACAGCCACCCAAGAACGCCGCTGCCACCATCATTTGGCCACCCTCGTCACTCCATCATAACAGCCTCGTCATCATATCACCATCACCAGAGTCGTCGTCATCTCCACGCAACACCGGCAATCTTCTGTTTACCACATGTTCGCAGCACCCTCACCATCACATATCGCTAGCAGCCATCAACATCACCATCGATATAGTTGTGGTCTCAGCCACGAACCACCATAGAACTACCACATCCGTCATCTTCATTCTTGTAAACCACCAGATCTGTACACAAGATCATAAAACCCACCAGCAGCCACTGATAAGTCGAGGACCACCACCAGTAGTCACTACTGGTGGGTGTGTTATTTCGGGTTTTATAACAGCCATAAGGGTGTGTTTAGTTCGCTGCGTACCAGCAGCAGGTGCGTTTGGTTCAGCAGCAGCAGTCGCATCGGGACTGTTTGGATCTGCCGATAAACAGCAAAAAATGGGGCGTTTGGATCTACTGATGGGAGCAGCAAGAAGTGTCGTTTGGATCTGCTGATTAGCATCAGCAGTTGAGGCGTTAGGATCTGCTAGGATGTAGCAGAAAGGGGCGTTTGGAGCTGCTGATAAGCTACAGAAAAGTGTTACGAGGGCGTTTGGGACTGTTAGCAGTGAGGGTATGCTTGGATTGATAATTTGTAATGATAGGGGTGTCTCGGCTTTGGACAGAAAACATACTAAGGTAATATTACCACCGTTACCTTAAACCTTATCACCGTAGGTTATAATATTACCACTGTTACCTTAAACCTTACCACCGTAGGTTATAATATTACCATTGTTACATTAAACCTGCCACTGTTAGCTTTAACGTTACCACTGTTAACCTTAGATCTACCACTGTTAGCCTTAGATCTACCACTGATAACCTGAAATAACCACTGCTGTCCTAAAACTTACCACTGTATTCTTATTATACCCACTGCTTTCTTAAAAGTACCTACTTCTTTCTTAACGTACCCACTATTGGCTTGAATAGCCACTGTTGGTGTACGAGGGACGATTTTAACAACTTTTGGAATAGATATACTATGTTTTCACCAACTGAAAACATGTTTTAAATCCGGATTAATAACTAGTAAATATTATTAATTATGTTGGTTCAATAATAAACTATTAAATAAATTTAATAATTTATTTATGAACAAAGACTTCAATATGTATATCTTTAACCATCGAAGGTACGTGTAAATAGTAAACGAACAACACGCACATATAATCTTTGTCATAACAGTATATATAAATAATTAAATATACTGTGACCTATTAATAACGAGAATGAACGTACGATGAATTAAACTGCATACGTTTATTATTTGTGCATATACTGAGACCTACTCAATTACTTAGGTATTTGATGTACTGTGTGCACCATGACTTGAATACTTGATCATCCTCGAGCTGTATTAATCAAGTGAGTTCATAGCCTCGCCTTTCACTACTATTTATGTTTTTACTAACCCGCGAGGGGGATACATGCTATAACTTGTTTTGACTATATGATTTTTATATCGTGAGATCGTGGCCCCACACTTATACTTAATAAAGTGTTGATCGAGGAGACGTAAACTGAACTGTTACCCTTAATTACATTTGCCTATTGTAGATGAACCCGCATGACCCGTGCATCTAAAACTGTTAGAATTTTTGAATTATCTGAATGTTATAAATAGATCTATTTGGGATTGACCATCCCCATCTGGGTGAGTAGCGCTCACTGTGCCTAGGCCAGGACAGCAGATGTTTCACATGTCAGAACTTATTATTATTGGGTGCCTTTTAATAGGGCGAAGGGTCATCAATCTTCAAGGACTTAACTATCAAGTCTCAGTTTCGGGCAATATGGAAATGTAATTACCTTATAGTATTTGGCTTTGTGCGATACTATGTTTGTGATGTTTGCGGTTCTAAACTTGACCTTATATTATTTGGTACATTAATACATGGAACATACTGAGATCTCTGAACTGGATTTTTATCACACCTTGTGCAGTACAATGTGGAACATTTTGATTTTTCTGAACTTGATTTTTATCAAACCTTAAGAAATACTATACGTGATATTTTGAGATACTAAACTTGATTTTTATATCAAATGAACTATGATTTTACAAAACTCTATGAATTCACCAACTTTATGTTGACTGTTTTAAGCATGTTTTTCTCAGGAAATTAAGCTGGATTATTTGAGCATGGACTGAGCATCATTTAGGAGCATCATTATAATTGGGGGATCTGTTTTCACTGGGATACTTGTAACAACTGGTATTAAATATTTCAACTGATTGTACTGAAACAATATTTGTATCAATTGTATTTCAAAACCATGTAATTATGATCAATGCTTTGTATGCCATTTGATCTGTGATCCGCAACGTGACACCCAATTACTATCCCGCTGCAAACCTGATTTGGGGGTGTCACAGAATGGTATCAGAGAATGGTTATAGAGAATCAGATCGAAAATAAAATTGTTTTTCTATTTTATTAACTGAACTATAACCGGACAAAATTTTCAGAAACTTATATTTCAAAAACTGGGTTTTTGACGGGGACATATTTAGAGAGCATTTAGCATATAGAGCATGCATAACTATATGATTTAAATGCAATTCATTACCCTGTGCATTTATATTTATGATAGTACTAAATATTAACTATTTACGTGCTTTACATATTACAACTGTTTAATATCTTTATGTAGATTTTAAAATTATAAAATACTTAACGTATTTAATGAAACGTATAAACATGTCATGTTAGTAGGGAGCTTTATACTAAAGATGTTTCATCTCGATATTACGTTTTGACTGAGTGGTTGGGTTTACGATTTAAAGTCCCTCGCTTCTCAAACGTTTATAGAATGGCTTTTGAAGTATAATGGCCCGAAGAATGCATTGTAACCACAAATAACCTAATACATAACAAACCCTTAGAAATATGTGGATGAAGATCTAAATGAAAATCTTTGGGGAATATTTTGGAATCTAACCAAATCTTTGGAAATATTTGGAAGATATAAATTAGATTTTATAAATCTTGGAAAATCTAAAATAGATTTTGGAAAATCTTGGAAAATCTAAAATAGATTTTGGAAAATCTTGGAAAATATAAAATAGATTTTGGAAAATCTTGGAAAATCTAAAATAGTTTTTTATATATCTTAGAAAAATCTAAAAGTGATTTTGGAAATCTTTCCTTGAAGAATTATATTTTGGAAGAATTTAATTAAATTTTGGAAAAATCTAAATTAGATTTTCTTTTTATCTTGAGAAATCTTATTTAATCCTTGGAAATCTAACAAAATTATTTAGTACCTAAATAATCTTAACAAATCTCATACTAAGACTTTTGGTTAGCACTACTAGCTAGTATGTAATATTTCTCTCCACATTTTTAAACGTTATACAATATTTACCAACTAAGAATATATACTTGACAATATCCAAATAAGTCCTAAAATCTTGTACTAAGATTTTTGAATCCTTCATGACTACTTATTTAAGCCTATACGCTGATAGTGCCTTATACCTATTGGATAACTTTTATAATATATCATTATATTATATACAAGATCACTGTTTGATACATATTCTAACGCACGTGATTTGAACATCTACTTACGGAACACAACTTATTGACAACTCATACACTTTGCTTTTGGTAATATTTATGTGATATTATTTGGATAAGTTTGCACGATGCGGTGGGACCCAAATCAAGGTATGACTCTATATTTAGATGACGTTTAAATATAGAACATGAGTCTCTTGATCATAAGCCACCGGACCAGAAGTTTATTTATAGTTCCGTATTAAGATGTTATAGGACGTCTGAAGAAGAAAGTTATAAATAAACCGACTCTAAACTCTCTTAGTAATACCTATTTTCTTAGATATTATATTCGTTTTTATGGTAAGCCTTGCCGGGAATATTTGAGTAGGTTGGGCTACGAAATCCTTATTGAAACGAATTAGGACGCTTTTTCGTTTGAATAAAGAAATCATAGGTCAACGAACCATGAAGTTCTAAATTTTTACTTTACATGGATGAGGACGCTCATCGATGTAAATAAAAATTTATAAACAAGTGGGCTTAAATATATTCAACGTGACTCATTATTGATATTATTTTAATCCAGCTATGGAGCGTATTCCCTTCTGACTCACGGTTCCTCAAAATATCTTATCACTCTTACATCCTTATCAAGAAACCTAAGAAAGATTCATGTTCATTCCCTTGGATCATAGCATTGTGCTATGGATTCTCGACTTATTCTTGACCCAACCTAAAACTAATAAACTCACTTAAACTTATTGAAGCATAATAGACTTAAAAATCTCTAGAAGAACTATTAAACGTTAATGAACCTTATCTATGCATATCAAGGCCCAATAAGGCCCAATGAAGCACATTTAAGTAAAACCAAGACCTAAAACGAGCATGTAATATTTTATTCAACCTTGTAAACTTATTCGAACTCGAATATGAATTAATGAACCTTTACTAAATCTTTTGGACTAAACTAAATTTTTAGAACTATCAGGGACTTATTTTGCCATGTGTCAAACATATTGCAAGCCCTAGAATAATAACACGAGAGTAGTAAAACTCTAAGGACTAAACACTAATTTCAATAAACTTAAAACAAGCCCTAGTTAATCTAACGCGAGTTAAAAACATAAGTGTTGATTTTGCTACTTTTGAAACTCAATTTGAGCCCTAAGTTATTTTTCGTTGGAAAACCATTCATGCCATAAAGGCCACATTACAAAAATAGAAGGACCAAATGTGTAAATTATCAAAACATAAAAGACAAGTACTTTACTCATCAGAGGCATACGATCAATAACTACCCTCTAAATGTCACCCATGTGTCTAAACATGAGTTCACAAGATTACACATTCAACAAAAAGTGTCCTCATTTGTTCCCTGGACGAGTAACTTCATCTTAAGCTTTGAGGAAAAAGCTAAAATAACGGGTAGGTACTGTAAAACCCCAAAATTTGGGCTTTTGACACGTCACCGGCTTCATTATTATTATCGTTCATCATAAAATATTTTAACGAACCACCTTTACAATGTATCATCGCAAGACTTAATTCGTACAAAAAATCATCATTTTAGTATATATAAATAGCGAAGTATTTTAATTCACTATAATGAATATCATCATATTTAAAAGTACAACTTATAACTAGATCATCATTAAATTAAAATTTAATTATTCAAAAGCATTTTGATAAAACGATTAATTAAGTTGTTTAATATTTCATTGTAAAAATGTACGAAGAAATTTTAATGAGAAGTTTATGATATACTTATTAAAACGATAAATAATCGTCATTTAGTTGAACGAACACTTTATTCAAAATTATAAGTCGTATAAATACTTCATTTTATTGAAGAAGTCATTTTAAGATCAATGGCGCAAACATCGTAGAACGAATCGAACTTCATAAAACACGGACGAGCCCCGAACCATGTATTAACGAAAGTTATAATAAAAATTGCATTCTAGTCCTTCTAGTATTGAAAACCTTTCATTTTTGTTTTCACAAAGATTAACTAACATATATAAAAGTCAAAACTAGGGTTTCCTAACTCATTACACACCCAAACCCTAACCCTAGATAGAAACACTGGTGTTGAAGTTTTTTGTACACCTTTAGGAAAAGGATGCACAAAGTAGGGCAAGCACGACGATTTAGGAAAACCGTGTGTGAATGACCCTAAGTGAGTTCGTTCTCGAGGAGGCTAGTGCGTTGTGTTAAGAGTTGATTAATGTGATTATATTGATTGAGAAAGAAATGGGATTAGAAGAGAAAGACGGTTACGAAAATGAATTAAACTACGACGAAAAAGGCGTAAACGTAAAACCGTAAAACTACAAAATTTAAAATTTTAACCTAAAAATTCTTAAAAATCACTAAAAATCCCCAATAATATTCTAATTGTTTACAAAAAATCCAAACTTGCTAAAACCTCTTAATTAATTAGATAATGACTTTTTAATGCTAATTAAAGCCCTAAAAATCACTTTTAATTATTAAAAAGGCCTAAACAAGATTTTATAGTTTGTAAACCTCAAGAATATCCTAATTAAGCTAAAAACTATTTTTAAAAATTTTAAAACCAAATTAAACTATTTTTAAACACTAAAAAACTATTAAAATGTATTAAATCTTAAATTAAATCTAGAAATTAATTGAAAAGTCTAAAAAATATTTGGAAAGTGACAAAACTCCTAATTTAATGTCCTTAACCTAGGAAAAATGTAAAAAGTAGAAAGATAAAACTTTCTATTTTTATGAATAAAATAATATTAAAATAATGCAAAAAAATAAAAAGTTTAAAAATAAATTCTAAAAAATTTCTTAAAACCTAAAATAATATAACTAAGAGAAAAATGAAATTTAAAGTTCCTAAAACCTCTTAATTAATTTTATATTAATTTTTAAAGTTTAATAAAAGAACCTAAAATTAAATAAAATTAAAAATTAAAGTTTTTGAAAAGTTAACTAAATGTAAACCTCAAGTTATTAAATTAAAACTTAAAAATTATTTTTCTGGATTTTTAAAATAATATTTACTATTTTTAATTGATTTTCTAAAAATTAAACAAAAAATAATCCTATTAAATAAAAAAAATAAAGGGAAAAATAAATTTTTAAAACAGAAAAATCTAAAACGACAATAGAATCCTAGGAAAATTGACAAGCAGTGAAAAGCTTAACGAAATAAGCTGGAATCAGCTTATCAAAAAGCTGATTACTAAATAAGCTATAAAGAAAACACACCCTAAATAGATAATGTGGTGGGATCTTAACAATAAAAGACCCAAGGGCAAGCGGTAGAGTGTGTGTGCTTTGGCAGTGGTGGCGCAGGTTCGAGTCCTGGCCACGCCAAAATTTTTGAAATATTTTTTTTTAATTTTCTTTTTACCCCTCTTGATTATCTGATACTAACACTACCCAAACACACAAACACTTGACAAATTACAGCCAAAATTACACCTAAAGTAATCAACAAGGTCTCAGACCTAAACTTTCTTTCCTTTTTATCTGTTTCTTGTTTGCGTTCTTTTTGGACAGTCAAAAACCCCTCACCTGCAATTGGCGTGTGGGGGGGTGTTTAAAGCAAGTAGAAAGCACAAGAAGTAAACTCGACACAAAAAAACTGAAGCACAAGCGATTACTCAGGTAGCAAGTACTTATCCAAATACAAACCAAATCAAAACTTATCACTGAATCATGCCATAATATTCAAATACGCAGTCCTAATGCCTAGGTCTGATGAACAGTAGCAAACCCGAAAAAAAACTGAACAAGCAACACGAATCCAAGTTTGCTGAGATTTACTCTAAAACAGTGGGGCTACGCATGCAATGAATAAGCTACAAAAAGCACCGAATTACTACTACCAGGTAATGCTGTCTTATCTCATGCCCAAAATCCAAGCTACGATCCAAGATTACCACAAAGACAAGTCACAAAACTAACAATAGAACCACGGGGCCAGAATAATCAGCAGATCATAACTCGACTGTTACAACTATCTAACCCAAGTAAACTTGAACTAGTTACGCTAATTTATAAGAATCATGCAGATTAGACTAGAATTCTATCAAAACGACCAAAAATGCTATCATTCTCAAAAGTAAACACAACATACATCACTTTAATAAACGGTGCTTACTTCAAACGAACTTCATAGCAGGCAAATATGAATCCTAGATACAAATCTAGCATATACTAATTAAACCAAGCACACTCCTAACAGCAGACTTGCAGATTACAATGACAACTTAACTAAGAACAAATCATGCAAACAAGCTATTGTATAATCCTAAGTGGACATATTATATTATATTATCAAGTTTATGCAGTTTAAACTTACAATAACAGAACCTAAGTACTCTTGCTGCTTTACTCAAGAAACTTATCAAAACCACATCAAGTCTTAACAACTAGCAAACTGACAAGCAATTATCACCCGAGAATAATTATACAACTAGCAAAAATAATTAATAAATTAAAAAAAAAAGGAAGAGATGGCGATACCTACCCTTGTTTGCATCCAACAAGGGTCAGCTAAGCTCCCCTGACCTCAACCAACTACTAGGTGAGGCAGGGGTGTCTTGGACAAGAAAATGAGGATGGGGTTGTTCGTTGGGGTTCAACAGCTGAACCGAAGCACCCTGAATGAAAAGAAAAGCTGCTAAGAGTAAAGAGAAATCCAAGAATCAAGACCTATGGTCTTGATTCAGTAAGTTTACAAGATAACGAATCCACTTTCCTTTTCACAATCTTTTTCAAAAACACTCAGATACTTAATACTTTAAATGAGAAGATGATAACTTTAAACAATAAAATTTTAATTCCACTTCTACACACTTACTGATTATCTCAAACAAGAAAACTCCAACTCAAATTTAAAAAAAAAACATTAACTTAAATCATAAAACATAAAATTAAAATGGAACTCGGATGATTTTTTAAAAACTTCAAACTTTTCATTCATAAAAGAGTAAATTACAAAAAATCCGAGACAAGGGAAATGGGTACCACAAGTCGGTCCTCATTTATAGACCCCCTCAGATTGTTCTAGAATTGAAAGAAAAAGAAACCCTAATCTAATGAATTTCCCAATGAGCCCTCGCATATTCTTCAAGAATATGCTTTGGTTGAATATGCATTTGGTCAAAAGAGGGTACCCGTGATGTTGCTAGCTGTGATGGATTGTTGCTGGACGTTGGATTTGTTGTGGGAAATAAGCAACCTTCCTAGACCCTTGATCTTCTGCCATACTTTGTCTTGTTCTTCACATGGAGATAACGTGAGCTGGTGGGGGGGGACCAAATGGAGATGCGGACAAATTCTGGGTGAGGGGCTTAGCTGGGTGTGGGGTAAATTAAACATAATCATGGGTAATTTGGATTTACCCTATGATTGTTCGATTTGGGGATTAGGGTTTTTGGGGAGAGTTTGTGCGTTGATCTTTTTAGTTTTAGGGTAAATGTGTTTAAGGGGAGAACACGTTTATTAAACGTGTGTTATAAAATTAATGGGTCAACCGGGTTTGGGGTATGGTTATTGGGTAAACGGGTTTTTAAGTTAGGTTATGGTGACGTGTTAGATTTTGGTTGGGTGGTGGAGTTTGATTGTTTCCCAAGATTGCCCCCTCATGTTTACCTTTTTCTTCACTTTGTATTATCAGCTCAAAACAAGACTTCCTTTGTAGATAACTTTCAAACACTTGTCAATTTTGGCACAATTTGTTTATAAACTTGTAATAAGGACTAAACATGCAATTTCTTCATATTCCAAGGAATGATTTTGACATGTTTTCATACTCCAAGGCTTTGACTAGTGTGTTGACTTCTTGAAAGACTATTATTGACAATTTGAGGGACTAAATTTGCCAATTCTTCAAAGGTAAGGGTCCTTTTTGTAATTTTTGACAAACTTTAGGGACCAAACTTGTAATTATGAAGATACAAGGGTATAAAGTGTCGATTCTTCAAACTTGGAGGACCATTCTTCAATATTCTTCAAGGGTTTTCTTTGGAAAATTCTTCATTAGGGCTTGGTTCATCGTTCGGCTTCGTTTCCCGTGTTCGTTTTTGCGTGATTCTTGTGATCTTTTGTCATTTTCTCAATATCCGTACCTAAAATACACAAGCAACAAACACAAGCATATATTTGGGTATTTTGATGATATTTAATGCATTTTAAGTCCAAAAAGAACGATGAGACCATGTATAGAAGCAGTCTCATCACTCTCCCATACTAAACCATTGCCGTGCCCTCACGCAATGCTAGAATAAAGTATCATAGCATCTCCAAAATTCATTTTATTCACTTTATTGAACGATAAACTAGCTACACTATTACTAATACTACTACTACTTGTGTTATAGACATAATGTATGATTTTCATCGCAAAATGGGACGTTTAGGTTCATAGAATAAGAACACGTGAATGCTTCGTTAGAAATAATTTCATCATCCTCGATTTTCACCTTAATTCCATGCTAAGCGTGTAACGAGATCATTGTCATTATAAGTTAGTAATGCTAACACTACTCATATGCCCTAATCACGTACTTATCCTCCCATTATTCCTAAGTTGTATCTCTTATATTTTATTTTGTCTTGAATGTTTCATGAGGATACATTGTTTGACTTATGCGATACTAGAGATTTAGGTCTAAAAATAGAGTCCTAACGGTGTAACTACGACCATCAAATCAATAACCCCTCCTAATAGACAACGATGTTAAAAAATTAAGTTGACAAGAAGAATCGATAAACACGGTTTTATAACGGTTTTGAACATGAGACTTATTACCAAGACTTTTATACGCCCCCTAACGGAAGGGCCTTATTATCTTTGGTTTACCTCCATCTTTTATTCAACTTCGCCATGAAGCTTTTATTATGACTTCAGTCTTGCCTTGCCTTTTATTATCCGCCTCATCGGTGGTTTTATTAGCCAAAGACGTATATCCTCACGCTAAGGCGAATTTTGGATCTTTAAAGCTTCGAAGATTAAGGCTTGATTCACTTTCAATTTTGCATAGATTTTTGGCCTTGTGGGGCTTCAAATTGTTTGCTTGATTTAGGTGAGCACTTGAAATCTTATTATTGGGTGAAGCTTTCGATTATTAGGGTGCCAATACTTCAAAACCGTGACGCTGGCGATACCTTAATGTCTTCCCAATTTAATTACACGGAAGCTACTAGAAAAGACTAGAAACCCAACAATCCTAACTAAACCGCTAAGTCAATATTTATTAAGCAAAAAAAAATATTTACAAGCGAAGGGAGAATAAGCAAACAACGAGAACACATGAGTTTTTGAAAGAATATGAGTATTCTACGTTTAGCATAGTAACTTATAATTAACTCTATCATTTCTCGTCCTCATTTAAGAGACTTAGCCTAATGTGTAGTTAAGGAACCAAAGCTAAGTGCTCAACACGCACGGTCGAGTCAAAAATTACTCTTATTCTCGCCATCGGAAAACCTACATTCGTGTCTTCAAACACTTATAAAACATGAGAAAAATTTTAAAATTTGGCCATTTTTAGCCTTATTTTGCAACAAAACGATAAACAAAATGATAAACTTTGGAAAGCGTGAAGGTTTGGCAAGGCAAGTATCTATTCACCCCCCCCCCCCATACTAAAGTTAAACATTGTCCTCAATGTTTCGAGTCTAGGGGTGCAAACACCCCCATATTAGAGAAGTAGTCGAATGCATAATCTAGCATGGAAAGGGTGTAACCAATAAGTAATAGCCGTTTATGAAGTGTGCTAAAAACCTAAGGTTAGAACATCAAAAGGATATATCATGGATATTGAGAAATGTCTCCAAAGCAAACGATCGAGTGCTCCCATAAAACGAACACGAGAGGCTCCAATCGTGAAGATCATGATCTAAAAACCACATATCACAAACAACCACGGAACAAAGGTTGGAAGGGCATAAATCCCCACACGTAAGCTACATTAGACTAAGAAAGCGATAATATGTACATAGGATAAGCATGGGACTCCCTCACGAGGCACCTCATTTTTGATTACCAAGTCATGAGCTCGACTCGATCCCCTCAATACTAATTATCATTGGGGAAGGTGACTTGGTCGAGGTAGTTCAAGGATGGAACTTCCCCGCCAAAGTAGTGCTTCAACCTATGTCCATTCACCTTGAAGTTAGGACCATCATCTTGAGCTAGCTCGATGGTCCCATAAGGAAACACTTGAGTCACGGTGAATGGACCGGACCAACGGGATTTCAATTTACCGGAAAATATTTTCAATCTTGAATTAAAAAGCAAAACTTGATCCCCAATGTTAAAAACCCGGTTTTTAATTTTAGAATCATGCAACTTTTTAGTTTTCTCTTTATAAATTAATGAATTTTCATAAGCAATATCTCTTAATTAATCCAATTCATTTAATTGCATTTTCCGGTGTTTTCCTGCGGTCTCCATATCATCATTACAATGCTTTAGGGCCCAATAAGCCTTGTGTGCTAACTCGATAGGCAAAAGACAATTCTTTCCATACACAAGCTTATAGGGAGTGCACCCAATGGGTGTCTTATGAGCGGTCCTAAAGGCCCATAAAGCATCGTCTAACTTATCCGACCAAGATTGTCGGTTTTCCCCCACGGATCTATCCAAGATCCTCTTCAATGCTCGGTTTGAAACCTCGACTTACCCACTCGTTTGTGGGTGATAAGCCGTAAAAAGACGATGTGTAACCCCATATTTCCTTAGAACCCTTTCGAATTGGTCATTACAAAAATGGGTTCCACGATCGCTTATGATAGCACGAGGGGTTCCAAACCTAGCAAACAAACTTTTCAAGAACTTAACTACCACACGAGCATCATTGGTGGGCAAGGCCTTCGCCTCCACCCACTTAGAAAGGTAGTCAACCGCAACGAGAATGTACTTATTACCACGAGATGATGGGAACGGCCCCATAAAGTCTATGCCCCAAACGTCAAAGATCTCACATACTTGAATGATATTTTGTGGCATTTCATCTTTTTGTGAGGCTTTTCCTTGTCGTTGGCATGCATCACACGACTTCACAAGATCTTGTGCATCTCGGTAAATAGTAGGCCAAAAGAAGCTGGCATCAAACACCTTTTTAGCCGTGAGATTAGCACCGTGGTGACCACCCGTGGGTCCCTCGTGGCAAGCTCTAAGGATGTTAGAAGCTTCGGTGCCAAAAACACAACGTCGGATGATTTGATCCGCACAAGTTCGAAACAAGTAAGGGTCGTTCCAAAAATAGAACTTGACATCACTAAAGAATTTTCGTTTTTCTTGAGTTGTCATACCCTTAATGATGAAGTTACCCGCATGGTAATTTGCAAAATCCGCAAACCATGGGGTGTAAGAATCAAGCTTAGAATTCACTACACCAAGTGTCTCGAGCGGAAATGTTTCGGTGATTTCCTTAGGCTCGTAAACACTTTGGTGAGGATCTTCCAAACGAGAGAGATGATAGGCCACTAGATTCTCGGCTCCTTTTTTGTCAACGATTTTGTGATCAAATTCTTGAAGGAGGAGAATCCAACGAAGTAATCTCGGCTTAGCATCTTGCTTTGCCATAAGATACTTAATAGCCGAATGGTCCGTATACACTATGCATTTCGTCAAGACGAGATAAGGTCGGAATTTCTCAAATGCATACACCACGGCAAGGAACTCCTTTTCCGTTGTAGTGTATTTAAGTTGAGCCTCGGTCATCGTCTTGCTAGCATAGTGAATAGGCAAGAAGTGCTTATCATGACGTTGCCCCAAAACGGCCCCAATAGCGTAATCACTAGCATCACACATGAGCTCAAAGGGGAGGTTCCAATTTGGAGCAACAAGAATGGGAGCTTCGGTAAGTTTCCTCTTAAGGATCTCAAAGGCTCGTACACAATCTTCGTCAAAGACAAAACGTGCCTCTTTTTCAAGAAGATGTGTAATGGGTCGAGAAATCTTCGAGAAATCCTTGATGAATCGTCGATAAAAGCCCGCGTGGCCTAGGAAACTCCTAACTCCCTTGACGGTTTTGGGATGAGGTAATTTGGCGATGACGTCTACCTTAGCTTGATCTACCTCAATCCCCGCTTTCGAGACCTTGTGCCCTAAGAAGATTCCACTCTTAACCATAAAATGACACTTTTCCCAATTGAGCACAAGGTTGGTTTCCTCACAACGTTTTAACATTCTCTCAAGGTTCGACAAACACGAAGTAAAGGAATCACCAAACACGAAAAAGTCATCCATGAAGACTTCCATCGTCTTCTCGATCATATCATGAAAAATAGCCATCATGCATCGTTGAAAAGTTCCCGGTGCATTACAAAGTCCGAATGGCATTCTACGATAGGCAAACGTTCCATATGGACACGTAAACGTAGTTTTTCTTGATCACGAGGATCGATGGGAATTTGGAAGTAACCGGAAAAACCATCTAAAAAGCAATAGAAATCATTTCCCGCAAGACGCTCCAACATTTGGTCCATGAAGGGCAAGGGAAAATGGTCTTTTCGAGTGGCTTCATTCAACTTACGATAGTCAATGCACACTCTCCATCCGGTCACGAGTCTAGTGGGAATCAACTCGTTTGCATCGTTTGGTACAACGGTCATCCCTCCCTTTTTAGGGACACAATGAATAGGACTCACCCAAGGGCTATCGGAAATAGGGTAAATCATTCCCGCGTCAAGGAGTTTAAGGACCTCCTTTTTGATGACATCGTGAATTTTGGGGTTCACCCTCCTTTGACTTTGGATTGTTGGCTTGAAATCCTCCTCCATTGAGATTTTGTGTGTACAAAACTTGGGATCGATTCCCTTAATGTCGGATAACTTCCACGCAATCGCCCCTTTGTGATCCTTAAGAACATCGACAAGTGCGGTTTTTTCATCATCCGAAAGTTCCTTCGCAATAATAACCGGCAACTTGTCGTCCTCCTCCAAAAAGACATACTCGAGATGAGGAGGTAAATCTTTCAACTCAAGGATAGGTGGTTCCTCAAGTGAAGATTTGGGCTCGATACTCATAACCTCCTCGGGTGGAGGAAATGGGAAATCGTTGAGAAAATCCTTGATAATCGAGAAGTCCTCATCGTTGTCGAGGTCTTCGTCACAAGTACGTGGAACATCGAATTCTTCCAACGTAAAACCACCACCTTCAAAAGGAGTGAAGGTTGGTGTCGAATTATCAAGAATTGGATCTAACATAGTGGGATTGCCACTAGTTTCTTCATCACCAAACCCTAAAACTTCTTGTGAAAATTCCTCGCAAACCACGTCGATCATATCAACGAGGTTTATGGTAGCAACGGAATAAACATGAGAAAGTTGAGAATTTTGAGTTGCGTTTATAACAAGTTCCTCATCGTTGAAACGTAAGGTGATCTCTCTAGCATGCACATCAATTAAAGCCATAGACGTATCTAAAAACGAACGACCTAAAATAAGAGGAACTTGAGGATCCGTGGGGATGTCAACAACAATAAAGTCTACGGGATAGTAGAACTTCCCCACTTTCACAAAAACGTCTTCCGCCAAACCACATGCAAGAATCGTGGAATGGTCGGCCAACTCAATAGACATTCGTGAAGGAGTAAGATTAGGAAGATTGAGCGACTTGTAGATTGCAAGTGGCATCAAGTTAATGCTAGCACCAAGATCGGCCAAGGCATAGCATTCTTCCATATCTTGAATTGCACAAGGGATCAAAAATTTACCGGGATCACCGACTTTTTGAGGTATGCGATTAAGATAAACCGACGAACAACTAGACATTTGGTGTAATTTCTCCTTGTTGTTCAACATACTCTTAAAGTTAGCGGCAAATCGAGGCATCATGACCAAAGCATCGGCGAAACTCACATTAAAGTGCAAATCACGAAACATTTTCATAAAAAGCTCAAATTGGTAGTTATCGCGCTCTTGTCGTTTCTCCTTCCTAAGTCTCGATGGGTAAGGCAAGGGTGGTGTGGGTTGGGGCATAGGCATAGCCTTTGGAATCTCGGGTTCCAAAATGGGTGATGGGTCAACCGTAGGTGTGGCATGAGCGGTACTTTGTGGGCTTGAAATATGCTCCTTTTCGACCACCACCTCGGGTTCTTCCTCAATTTCCTCCACCGTTGGAGTAATTGGTTGAGGGGTCGGTTCCTTAAGTGCCTTACCACTTCGTGTGGTAATCACTTTCATCTCTCCCTTCGGGTTTGAAACGGTGTTACTAGGTAAACTACCCGAAGTAGAGGCTTTGTTCCCCATGACGGCTTCTAAGATGGCATTAAGCTTAACATCAAAACCATTAAACTTCAAATCTTGACTAGCGGCTTTTTGGTCAATTCTTTGTTCAAGCCTAGCATGACTTTGCTCTATCTTGTTGTTTTGACCTCGAATTTGGTTAGCAAAATCATTTTTCAATTCATTTCTCATGGCTAGATTTTCCTTAACAAAATTAGCTAACTCCTTTGCGTTCTTAGCCGTGTCCCTAGCTTGACTAGCCAATTGCTCTTGAATGTTTTCCAAAATCTTATCATTTGAAGTAGCGTAATTCAAAAAGTCCATTGGAAGTTCTTTAGTGTGAGCATTTTGAAGACCTTGACTCGTGTTTTGAAAATTACGGTTTTGATTTTGATTTTGCAATTGGCTACTACTACTCCCTTGATTCCCATAGTTGTTATTACCCTTAAAATTGTTCCTTTGATTGCTTTGGTAACCAACTTGATTGTTTCGATAATTGTTAGCATTTTGATTTGGTGAAAAACCCGGTGGAGTCAATTGATTAGTACGAGGAACTTGACCGTTTTGGTTATAAGTTCCCGCGGCCGCGAAGGCACTCGAAGTGTTACCACCGTTGGTAATGCACTCGGAATAATCGTGAGCTCCACCACAATACATACAAGAAACCTCAACCGCTTTAATCGTAGCGGGAGCGGTTGTTCACCAACTTTAAACTCAACTAACAAGCCTTTCACAATATCAAAAATTTTGTTTTCCAAATTAGCCTCGACTTGGCAAGCATCAACGGTGTGTGACAAACTAGGTGAAGATGAAGACGAAGCCTTACGAACACTCGATGTGCTACGAGGACTATACACCTTAGACCTATTTTCAATGATTAACAATGCTTCCTCGACCGTTTTACACAAAAAATTACCACCCGCGGCGGCATTAAGATAATCACGCTCATGATCGTTCAAGCCATTGTAAAACGTGTCTATTTGATGTAAGTCGGAAAAATCATGATGAGGACATTCGTGCAACATTTCCTTAAACCTATTCCAAGCCGTTGAAAAACTCTCATTATACTCTTGTGAAAACTTTGAAATCTCGTTTTTCAAGTGCGTAGTCTTAGAGGGCGGAAAAAATTGGTTCACGAATTTTGAAACGAGATCCTTCCACGTCAATATAGAATTGGTGGCTCTTTCTCTAACCAAATTTTTGCGGGCCCCGCTAAGGAATACGGAAAAAGCATCATCTTAATCGAGTCGTTTGAAACATCCTTAAACTTGCACGTAGCGGTGAGACGATTAAATTGGCGAATGTGGTTATGAGGGTTGTCCTTTCCGTCCCCTCGAAACTTGTTGTTTTGAATCATAGACAACAAACCCGTCTTAACCTCAAAATTCTCCGCAAGGATAGCGGGAATCACAATCGCTTCTCCATAACCCTCGGTGGGTGCTTGAAGTAACTCCATCATAGTTCGATTAGCCATGGGTGCTTTTTTCACTACAATGGGTTCGTCAATAGGAGAGTCCTCACTAGTAGGAGTGAGTGATTTGTTTCTTCGTTTACGAGCACGTCTTGCTTTAGAGCGAGTTTGCATAAACGTCACGTACAACGAGAAGGCGAGCAAAGAAGATTCTTTTTGGTGTTTTGTATTTTTTTAATTTTTTTGTGGTTTTTGATTGTTTTTAGCTTTTTTTGATTTTTGGAATGTATTAGTAGACACAAATCTACAAATCTCCTCCTTAATCAAATCTCTCGATTAAAGAAGCCTCAAGGAATGAAAACGATCACGTGAAGTGAACGCCTTCGATGACTTTAGAACGATGGTGGAACACCAAATCGTTCAAGAGGGTTTAATCAATAGAAACCAAGAAAATATATATGATACGTAAGTAATACTTTGGGCGGCAAAACCCTCGATTAGCCTTCAAAATCAAAATACGCACAAGCAAGCGGAGGAAACGAGGCGGCGCGAAGCACTTAAGAGCCTTTTTCCTTTAGGTCGTGAAATGCAACCGCCTTATACCCACCTTATAGTTTGTATTATCAAGATTAAGCTTCACGAAAGTATTTATCTATTTTTGCCTTTTTTCTTTGGTTTGAGATTCGAATACAATGATCGAGTGATGAAATCCCGAATCAAGGTTGTGATTGCTCACGTATTTGGAGTACTTGTGAATTTATTGTTCTACGTATACAATATAGTAATAATATTAAAAAAAACGAAAAACGATAATACGTATTAGTAGAGTGCTACTAATACAATTACTTTTATGGCTATATATAAAAACAACAATGGTTCAATCAAAACACAACACG
This sequence comes from Glebionis coronaria, assembly GCA_025667525.1. NCBI lineage: Eukaryota > Viridiplantae > Streptophyta > Magnoliopsida > Asterales > Asteraceae > Glebionis > Glebionis coronaria. The sequence goes on from CM046881.1 coordinate 123,277,708, forward strand.
CCTCCCAGGCAGCGGCGCCAAAATGGTGTTGAAGTTTTTTGTACACCTTTAGGAAAAGGATGCACAAAGTAGGGCAAGCACGACGATTTAGGAAAACCGTGTGTGAATGACCCTAAGTGAGTTCGTTCTCGAGGAGGCTAGTGCATTGTGTTAAGAGTTGATTAATGTGATTATATTGATTGAGAAAGAAATGGGATTAGAAGAGAAAGACGGTTACGAAAATGAATTAAACTACGACGAAAAAGGCGTAAACGTAAAACCGTAAAACTACAAAATTTAAAATTTTAACCTAAAAATTCCTAGAAATCACTAAAAATCCCCAATAATATTCTAAGAGTTTACAAAAAATCCAAACTTGCTAAAACCTCTTAATTAATAAGATAATGACTTTTTAATGCTAATTAAAGCCCTAAAAATCACTTTTAATTATTAAAAAGCCCTAAACAAGATTTTATAGTTTGTAAACCTCAAGAATATCCTAATTAAGCTAAAAACTATTTTTAAAAATTTTAAAACCAAATTAAACTATTTTTAAACACTTAAAAACTATTAAAATGTATTAAATCTTAAATTAAATCTAGAAATTAATTGAAAAGTCTAAAAAATATTTGGAAAGTGAAAAAACTCCTAATTTAATGTCCTTAACCTAGGAAAAATGTAAAAAGTAGAAAAATAAAACTTTCTATTTTTATGAATAAAATAATATTAAAATAATGCAAAAAAATAAAAAGTTTATAAAATAAATTCTAAAAAATTTCTAAAAACCTAAAATAATATAACTAAGAGAAAAATGAAATTTAAAGTTCCTAAAACCTCTTAATTAATTTTATATTAATTTTTAAAGTTTAATAAAAAAACCTAAAATTAAATAAAATTAAAAATTAAAGTTTTTGAAAAGTTAACTAAATGTAAACCTCAAGTTATTAAATTAAAACTTAAAAATTATTTTTCTGGATTTTTAAAATACTATTTACTATTTTTAATTGATTTTCTAAAAATTAAACAAAAAATAATCCTATTAAATAAAAAAATAAAGGGAAAAATAAATTTTTAAAACAGAAAAATCTAAAACGACAATAGAATCCTAAGAAATTGACAAGCAGTGAAAAGCTTAACGAAATAAGCTGGAATCAGCTTATCAAAAAGCTGATTACTAAATAAGCTATAAATCAAACACACCCTAAATAGATAATGTGGTGGGATCTTAACAATAAAAGACCCAAGGGCAAGCGGTAGAGTGTGTGTGATTTGGCAGTGGTGGCGCAGGTTCAAGTCCTGGCCACGCCAAAATTTTTGAAATATTTTTTTTAATTTTCTTTTTACCCCTCTTGATTATCTGATACTAACACTACCCAAACACACAAACACTTGACAAATTACAGCCAAAATTACACCTAAAGTAATCAACAAGGTCTCATACCTAAACTTTCTTTCCTTTTTATCTGTTTCTTGTTTGTGTTCTTTTTGGACAGTCAAAAACCCCTCACCTGCAGTTGGCGTGTGGGGGGGTGTTTAAAGCAAGTAGAAAGCACAAGAAGTAAACTCGACACAAAAAAAACTGAAGCACAAGCGATTACTCAGGTAGCAAGTACTTATCCAAATACAAACCAAATCAAAACTTATCACTGAATCATGCCATAATATTCAAATACACAGTCCTAATGCCTAGGTCTGATGAACAGTAGCAAACCCGAAAAAAAAACTGAACAAGCAACACGAATCCAAGTTTGCTGAGATTTATTCTAAAACAGTGGGGCTACGCATGCAATGAATAAGCTACAAAAAGCACCGAATTACTACTACCAGGTAATGCTGTCTTATCTCATGCCCAAAATCCAAGCTACGATCCAAGATTACCACAAAGACAAGTCACAAAACTAACAATAGAACCACGGGGCCAGAATAATCAGCAGATCATAACTCGACTGTTACAACTATCTAACCCAAGTAAACTTGAACTAGTTACGCTAATTTATAAGAATCATGCAGATTAGACTAGAATTCTATCAAAACGACCAAAAATGCTATCATTCTCAAAAGTAAACACAACATACATCACTTTAATAAACGGTGCTTACTTCAAACGAACTTCATAGCAGGCAAATATGCATCCTAGATACAAATCTAGCCTATACTAATTAAACCAAGCACACTCCTAACAGCAGACTTGCAGATTACAATGACAACTTAACTAAGAACAAATCATGCAAACAAGCTATTGTATAATCCTAAGTGGACATATTATATTATATTATCAAGTTTATGCAGTTTAAACTTACAATAACAGAACCTAAGTACTCTTGCTGCTTTACTCAAGAAACTTATCAAAACCACATCAAGTCTTAACAACTAGCAAACTGACAAGCAATTATCACCCGAGAATAATTATACAACTAGCAAAAATAATTAATAAATTAAAAAAAAGAAAGGAAGAGATGGCGATACCTACCTTTGTTTGCATCCAACAAGGGTCAGCTAAGCTCCCCTGACCTCAACCAACTACTAGGTGAGGCAGGAGTGTCTTGGACAAGAAAATGAGGATGGGGTGGTTCGTTGGGGTTCAACAGCTGAACCGAAGCACCCTGAATGAAAAGAAAAGCTGCTAAGAATAAAGAGAAATCCAAGAATCGAGACCTATGGTCTTGATTCAGTAAGTTCACAAGATAACGAATCCACTTTCCTTTTCACAATCTTTTTCAAAAACACTCAAATACTTAATACTTTAAATGAGAAGATGATAACTTTAAACAATAAAATTTTAATTCCACTTCTACACACTTACTGATTATCTCAAACAAGAAAACTCCAACTCAAATTTAAAAAAAAACATTAACTTAAATCATAAAACATAAAATTAAAATGGAACTCGGATGATTTTTTAAAAACTTCAAACTTTTCATTCATAAAAGAGTAAATTACAAAAAATCCGAGACAAGGGAAATGGGTACCACAAGTCGGTCCTCATTTATAGACCCCCTCAGATTGTTCTAGAATCGAAAGAAAAAGAAACCCTAATCTAATGAATTTCCCAATGAGCCCTCGCATATTCTTCAAGAATATGCTTTGGTTGAATATGCATTTGGTCAAAAGAGGGTACCCGTGATGTTGCTAGCTGTGATGGATTGTTGCTGGACGTTGGATTTGTTGTGGGAAATAAGCAACCTTCCTAGACCCTTGATCTTCTCCCATACTTTGTCTTGTTCTTCACATAGAGATAACGTGAGCTGGTGGGGGGGGACCAAATGGAGATGCGGACAAATTCTGGGTGAGGGGCTTAGCTGGGTGTGGGGTAAATTAAACATAATCATGGGTAATTTGGATTTACCCTATGATTGTTCGATTTGGGGATTAGGGTTTTTGGGGAGAGTTTGTGCGTTGATCTTTTTAGTTTTAGGGTAAATGTGTTTAAGGGGAGAACACGTTTATTAAACGTGTGTTATAAAATTAATGGGTCAACCGGGTTTGGGGTATGGGTATTGGGTAAACGGGTTTTTAAGTTGGGTTATGGTGACGTGTCAAATTTTGGTTGGGTGGTGGAGTTTGATTGTTTCCCAAAATTGCCCCCTCATGTTTACCTTTTTCTTCACTTTGTATTATCAGCTCAAAACAAGACTTCCTTTGTAGATAACTTTCAAACACTTGTCAATTTTGGCACAATTTGTTTATAAACTTGTAATAAGGACTAAACATGCAATTTTTTCATATTCCAAGGACTGATTTTGACATGTTTTCATACTCCAAGGATTTGACTAGTGTGTTGACTTCTTGAAGGACTACTATTGACAATTTGAGGGACTAAATTTGCCAATTCTTCAAAGGTAAGGGTCCTTTTTGTAATTTTTGACAAACTTTAGGGACCAAACTTGTAATTATGAAGATACAAGGGTATAAAGTGTCAATTCTTCAAACTTGGAGGACCATTCTTCAATATTCTTCAAGGGTTTTCTTTGGAAAATTCTTCATTAGGGCTTGGTTCATCGTTCGGCTTCGTTTCCCGTGTTCGTTTTTGCGTGATTCTTGTGATCTTTTGTCATTTTCTCAATATCCGTACCTAAAATACACAAGCAACAAACACAAGCATATATTTGGGTATTTTGATGATATTTAATGCATTTTAAGTCCAAAAAGAACGATGAGACCATGTATAGAAGCAGTCTCATCAAACACACACTTCTCCTTCTCTTTTGGCAGCCGTAGTTTTTCCGGCCAAGATTCCGGCCACCAGAAAATATTCAGCCGCCACCACTTAAAATTATAGATTTGATAAATCTAATACCCATCTCTACTAAACCACGAACCACCACTCACGTCACCCTAACTCCAACACAGCCACCCACGAACGCCGCTGCCACCATCCCTCATCACTCCATCACAACAGCCTCGTCATCATATCACCATCACCAGAGTCGTGGTCATCTCCACGCAACACCGCCAATCTTCTGTTTACCACATGTTCGCAGCACCCTCACCATCACATATCGCTAGCAGCCATCAACACCGCCATCGATATAGTTGTGGTCTCAGCCACGAACCACCATAGAACTACCACATCCGTCATCTTCATTCTTGTAAACCACCAGATCTGTACACAAGATCATAAAACCCACCGGCAGCCATTGATAAGTCGAGGACCACCACCAAGAGTCACTACTGGTGGGTGTGTTATTTCGGGTTTTATAACAGCCATAAGGGTGTGTTTAGTTCGCTGCGTACCAGCAGCAGGTGCGTTTGGTTCAGTAGCAGTCGCATCGGGACTGTTTGGATCTGCTGATAAACAGCAGAAAATGGGGCGTTTGGATCTACTGACGGGAGCAGCAAGAAGTGTCGTTTGGATCTGCTGATTAGCATCAGCAGTTGGGCCGTTTGGATCTGGTAGGATGTAGCAGAAAGGGGCGTTTGGAGCTGCTTATAAGCTACGGAAAAGTGTTACGAGGGCGTTTGGGACTGTTAGCAATGAGGGTATGCTTGGATTGCTAATTTGTAATGATAGGGGTGTCTCGGCTTTGGACAGAAAACATACTAAGGTAATATTACCACCGTTACCTTAAACCTTACCATCGTAGGTTATAATATTACCATCGTTACCTTAAACCTTACCACCATAGGTTATAATATTACTACCGTTACATTAAACCTGCCACTGTTAGCTTTAAAGTTACCATTGTTAACCTTAGATCTACCACTGTTAGCCTTAGATCTACCACTGTTAGCCTTAGATCTACCACTGATAGCCTAAAATAACCACTGCTGCCCTAAAACTTACCATTGTCTTCTTATTATACCCACTGCTTTCTTAAAAGTACCCACTGCTTTCTTAACGTACCCATTGTTGGCTTGAGTAGCCACTGTTGGTGTACGAGGGACGATTTTAACAACTTTTGGAATAGATATACTATGTTTTTACCAACGGAAAACATGTTTTAAATCCGGATTAATAACTAGTCAATTATTATTAATTATGTTGGTTCAATAATAAACTATTAAATAAATTTAATAATTTATTTATGAACAAAGACTTCAATATGTATATCTTTAATCATCGAAGGTACGCGTAAACAGTAAACGAACAACACGCACATATAATGTTTGTCATAACAGTATATATAAATAATTAAATATACTGTGACCTATTAATAACGAGAATGAACGTATGATGAATTAAACTGCATACTTATATTATTTGTGCATATACTGAGACCTACTCAATTACTTAGGTATTTGATGTACTGTGTGCACCATGACTTGAATACTTGATCATCCTCGAGCTGTATTAATCAGGTGAGTTCATAGCCTCGCCTTTTACTACTATTTATGTTTTTACTAACCCGCGAGGGGGAGACATGCTATAACTTGTTTTGACTATATGATTTTTATATCGTGAGATCATAACCCCACACTTATACTTAATAACTGTTGATCGAGGAGACGCAGACTGAACTGTTACCCTTAATTACATTTGCCTATTGTAGATGAACCCGCATGACCCGTGCATCTGAAACTGTTAGAATTTTTGAATTGCCTGAATGTTATAAATAGATCTATTTAGGATTGACCATCCCCATCTGGGTGAGTAGCACTCATTGTGCCTAGGCCCAGACAACAGATATTTCACATGTCAGAACTTATTATTATTGGGCGCCTTTTAATAAGGCGAAGGGTCCTCAATCGTCAAGGACTTAACTGTCAAGTCTCAGTTTCGGGAAATATGGAAATGTAATTACCTTATAGTATTTGGCTTTGTGCGATACTATGTTTGTGATGTTTGCGGTTTTAAACTTGACCTTATATTATTTGGTACATTAATACATGGAACATACTGAGATCTCTGAACTGGATTTTTATCACACCTTGTGCAGTACAATGTGGAACATTTTGATTTTTCTGAACTTGATTTTTATCAAACCTTAAGAAATACTATACGGGATATTTTGAGAGACTAAACTTGATTTTTATATCAAATGAACTATGATTTTACAAAACTCTATGAATTCACCAACTTTATGTTGACTGTTTTAAGCATGTTTTTCTCAGGAAATTAAGCTGGATTATTTGAGCATGGACTGAGCATCATTTAGGAGCATCATTATAATTGGGGGATCTGTTTTCACTGGGATACTTGTAACAACTGATATTCAATATTTCAACTGATTGTACTAAAACAATATTTTTATCAATTGTATTTCAAAATCATGTAATTATGATCAATGCTTTATATGCCATGTGCTCTGTGATCCACAACGTGACACCCAATTACTATCCCGCTTCAAACCTGATTTGGGGGTGTCACAACGTAAATCGAGGAAAATAGAATCGAGAAGTACCCGTAAATTAATGGGGATGAGACAATTTTACACTTACCCACCCCCATACGTGTGGCGTCCATAGCAAGCTCACAAGAGCTATGTTGTCAAAAACTTATTAAGTTTAGGACACTTGTCCTAACTTTGACTAAACCATTGAACCAAAACCACCAACACTACTTGTTTTCTTCACAACTTCTCACACACACATACAAGTTAACCAAATCTCTCTTTCTCTCCCTATTGTGTTCGTCCCCTACCATCATCAAATCACCAACATCATCAATTTTTAGCCATAAAGATCATCTACAATCAACATATGTTGAAAGCTACATAAAAAGATGAAGATTTGAGGTGGTTATAACATATGAAAAGGAGTTTCCAAGGAGGTTTAGGGCTGATTTCCATAAAGGTGTTCATCCATTTTAAGAACTCAAAAGTTCATTTGCCAAGATTAAAGATTTGGTGACAAGAACCACGCCTTGTTCATCCAAAATCTCAACCTTTTCATCACTTTGGTGGTATAGAGATTGTTTCTTTCTATCATCTTATTATTTTGTATAAATAATCATGTGTTTTCTTCTTAGATGTATATGTATATGATGATGAATGATGATCATGTGGAGTCCAATGGATCGTTAGACTCAATGGTTATGAACCATTATATCTAGGTTAATCATCGTTCATATGATAACATAGCGGAATAGAACAATGATCATAACAAGGTGTTTAGGCACAAGACACACAAAATACTCAACGATTGTTCATTATATTAATAACAAACAACCACAAGACGTGTATACATTGAATCCCACGTCTAGTGCGACACACACTTTAGGTTTACATTGTGAATGAATGATATGAATAAAACCTAAGACTCTTGTTCCTTTTATAGTGGAAGGAACAGAATCTACAAGAGATAATATCAAATAAACATCTAAATATTCTATTTCTATAGATATATACTGAATATATTATTTAGAATATATCCAATATGTTCCGTAAATAGAAATTCCATCAGCGCCGTAGACTTCTCTCAGCGTCCAAACATGGCGTGTCAGCGTCTAGCATGTTTTCTTCGTTTTGGAGTTTCTGCCACATCAACTCATATTAATTTTGACCCAACAATCTTCCCCTAGTTGATGTCGGCAAAACTCTTTGTATATCTCTTGTAAGTTGTACATGATCTTCAAATTGCTTCCCCTCAAGTGTAGCATGCGTATCTTCCCCTTTTTCTCACATCAACAGGGAAGTAAACAATGTATGCAATCTTTGAAGATTCTCCAAATGTAGCTCTATGTAATGATCCTGAAGAAAAATAAATAAAGTATTCTTGATGTAGAAGTAGAGTAACCCAAACCTATGTTCCATGTCTTGTACTATCTATGTGATGAAGAACTTATACTCATGGTACAAAGTATAAGTAGACCTCGATCCGTTTGTCAAAAATCCTCATCCTATGTGAGACACTGAGCACGATAATGTAACTCCTTCAAGTGATAGCATCTACAACTGCTAGATTTTGACAAGTCTTCATCACCAACCATGTAAGCACGAACAAGTTACCTTAAAAGTCCATGACTGGAAGTGCACGACTTTAAGATATGATAGAACACAAACTCGCGAAAATCTTCTTCAATCATTAAACTTACCATAAGAATTCTTCCCCTTAAGCCAACACCTCTTCATGACAAGTCATTATCTTCATATGTAAAAGATGTAAGCGAATAACTCTTTCACAAGGCTATCCCGATTACATAATTCAATAAAATTCTTCATGAATTGTTGCTAACTTACTTAAAAATCATCTACCCCTTGTAAAAATATCCGAGCCATTAATATCAACTTGATATTCTAAATTAAAACGGAGATTCCATGTACCTTTGTGTGTATAATCCTCCTGTGCCAAAGATTACTTTCATCTACTGAAGCTTTAGCATAAAAACATGACATTTTATTATTCATCTTAATTCCATTAAGATTCACATTATATATGTCTTTATGCCTTGGTGTTCTAAATTCTATGTATTTCTCCTCAGGGAGCTTGTAATCTTTGCTTAACACCAAGCATTCAGTATCGGTAAAAAGAACTTTATTCTTGCTATCACACACCTGTGATACACTAAAAAGATTATAGTCGAGTTCTTTTACCAGAAATACGTTTTCAAAACGTAAGTTGTTGGTGAGAAGGGTTCCTTTGCCTGTGATAGTTCCATATCCGTCCCCAAAGAGAACCTTATCACCATCTTCAATGGGAGTGAAGTTACTCAAGTAATCTTCTTTCCCAGTCATGTGCCTAGAGCATCCACTGTCCCAATATCCATAATCATTAACCTATTTTTGAATGCCCTGCACATAAGAAAACAAATTAGTTTTCTTTGGGAACCCAAGCCTTGGAAGACTTGGATTCATCTGGTTGTTCAACAAGAACAGACTTGGTTCTCATAACAACCCCATTTTCATCCCTTTTTAGATGAAATGCCCAGTTAACCCCAATTGGTCTTGACATGACCTTTGAAATATAATGAAACCTGTTGCATGTCATAGAAAGACCAGTAGAATTAGGGTTTTGGTCTTGTTTTGGTCTCCATGTTAAGCTAGTAGAAGCTTTAGACCCCTTTCCCTGTGGTTGCAAATACCTAGGTTTGGCAGTGTGTCTGTCAGCGCTGAAATTGTTCTTGTCAGCGCCCCGATTGCCTTTATCAGCGTTGAACCTAGGGTTTGCTACAGGAACCCATTGCCTATTGGACCAAGTGTTTGTCTTTTGGAAAGGTCTTAGGCCATGTGTGTTAGACCCTCTAGAAAAGAATGGGGCTGGTCTAACAACTTATGAACTTTTTTTCACAAAGGTTTTGTGTCTGACAGTATTTGACCTATGTTGACTTTTGTCAGCGCTGAAATGGTTCTTGTCAGCGTTGACATTTGAAGAGTTGACACATTTGTATGCCAAATGTGAAAAGCTACCACAAGTGTAACAGGCTTTTCTAGATATGGTCTTAGGTCTAGAAGCAAAGAAGCCTGTTCCATGGTTACTAACTTGGCTTTTTGGTGACCTAGTATTCCTATACATCTCTCCATACTTAACACTAGGTTTTCTAACAGTGTGTGAGCCAAGGTCAACAGCTTTGCCAGTGGTTGGGTGTGTGATTTTAATAGGTGTAGGATCATGGCTCGTGATTGGTGTGGGCTCATTTGGACTTTCACACAACAAACCTCCCTTAACAAACAAAGTGTGGTTAGCTTTCTTCCACTCATCTAGGTCAGTCAGTTTTTGATTATACTCTTCAACTGGGGAAGTCACTCTAGGTGGAGGAATGAATTCCTTCTCTTGGAGTTCTGGCAAGCCAGTCCAAGATAAGTCCTTTGATTGGACACCATAGAAATCCCCAGCTGGTGGTGGAACACCAGTATAATCTTTCACCCCAATCCCACTCATGTCCTTAGAGTCTCTTTGTTTACTAACACACTCTCCTAGGGTTTGTGTGGCCTTATCAAATCTCTGGATTTTAAGACTCACATTATCTTTATTTTTGTTAGCCTCATCTAACTTAGCTATCAAATCAAGATTAACCCTGTTTGTGATATCTTGAATATCTTTACTTTGATGTAACTCATGTTTTAAGATATTTATTTTATCTTTTAAATCAAACTCCATTTTCTTATACTCAGCTACTGTCCTTTCTGTTTGGGTGAGAGCAATTTGATAATTAGATACTTTGCATCTTTCAGAACTTGCCTCATCTAATAATTTTACTATCTCCTGATTTAGTTTTTCAGTATTTAAACGACAACCCTTAGAACAGAAAGCATCATCATATACCTCATTATCTGATGAAGAGGAGGAGTGTGCCATGAGAGCATATTCAACATGCTCTTCTTTAACTTCAGCAACCAATGCTTTGTCCTCTTCCTCATCCTTAGCCAAAAAGTTCCAGCTCCAGTCCCATCCTCCAACACCATCAATTTGTTGAACAGCTACCATGGCCTTGGAATCTTGGCTCTTAACCATTTGGCTTGAAGGCTTACCAGCATCAGATCTTCTTGGAGATCAACATTCCCTCATAAAGTGCCCCATACGATGACAATTGTAGCACTCAACTTTGGATTTGTCAAATCCAGCAACGTCCTTAGCATCAAAGGTCATTTTCTTCTTGAACCTTCTATTAAACCTGTTTGCTCTTAAACTTACAAGAGCCATAGTCCACTTGATGTCCATCTCTTCCAATTGCTCATCACTTATTTGCTCAAGATCCTCATATGTAATCCTTGAATCACTGGGCAAAGAAGCAATGAATGCACACACAGTATCTAGATCTAAACCAGCAGGTTTAATTCCATCAGCGCCAAAACTGTAAGTGTCAACGCTTGATTGTGAGGCGTTGACAGGATGAAATCCAGTGCTGACAGGATGTGTTGCAACGCTGATAGGATGTGATCCAGCGTTGACACATGCAGATCCAGTGACTGGATGTCCATAGGAGTTCATGGAATCAAATTGACCTTCACTTTGTGAGAAGAAGGCCATGTTGCTACTAGAAGGTTTAGTATCATGCTCCAGAAGCCATTCATTCTCCAACAGCCTTAGTTTGTTGAAGATGTCATCAAACCTAGAGGTTTTGTGGGTGTTATTGACAAGAATGGATCTTGCCTCAATCTTCCATATATCACCAAGACTTTTGAGAAAAGTAGCATTCAAGTCAGGGTCATCAATCTGTGTTCCCATGAAGGAAAGTTGACTTGTAATGTCAAGCAGTCTACTTCTCACACTGCTGAGATTCTCATTGGGTTGAGCCTTAAAGACAGCATACTCATGCATGAGTTGCTTCTTCTTTTCTTCTTTTGTGTCAGCATTGTCACCATGTGCTACTTCAAGAGCTTCCCAAAGCTCTTTTGCAGACTCAAAGCGTTTGTACTTGTGCTGATTCTCATGACCCAAGGCGTGTTTCATGATGTTCAAAATTTTCATGTCCACCCTTTTCTTGGCTATATCTTCAGCAGATACAGCTCTTCCATCTTCAGGCCTTTCCTTCTTATCAGCTTCAAGACAATTAGGAACAGCTGACCTTGTGACAATAGCATTAGCAATCTTTTGAGCTTTGTTGAATGTGTTCCCATATTAAACAATCTCCCAAAGAGTCTAGTCATGGATGGCTACATATTGCTCAAAATTGGACTTCCAAAGCTCGAAGTTCCTGGCATCAAACATGGGAATTTTGATACTAGGGTTTGTGGTGTTGCTTTGTAGCAAAACAGGAGCAGGAGGTTGTTCTGAGCCAGACATGATGTTTTTAGGGTTTTGAGAAATTTAGGGTTTCGTTGTTTTAGGGTTTTTGCGTTACTTAAAGATCAAAAGTTTCTCAACAAGCTCTAATACCACTTGTGGAGTCCAATGGATCGTTAGACTCAATGGTTATGAACCATTATATCTAGGTTAATCATCGTTCATATGATAACATAGCGGAATAGAACAATGATCATAACAAGGTGTTTAGGCACAAGACACACAAAATACTCAACGATTGTTCATTATATTAATAACAAACAACCACTAGACGTGTATACATTGAATCCCACGTCTAGTGCGACACACACTTTAGGTTTACATTGTGAATGAATGATATGAATAAAACCTAAGACTCTTGTTCCTTTTATAGTGGAAGGAACAGAATCTACAAGAGATAGTATCAAATAAACATCTAAATATTCTATTTCTATAGATATATACTGAATATATTATTTAGAATATATCCAATATGTTCCGTAAATAGAAATTCCATCAGCGTCGTAGACTTCTGTCAGCGTCCAAACATGGCGTGTCAGCGTTTAGCATGTTTTCTTCGTTTTGGAGTTTCTGCCACATCAACTCATATTAATTTTGACCCAACAGATCAAAGTATTATGTGGGGATTTGGTGTTAATAGATTGGGTTAAAAAGATTAAAATCTACAAGTTAAAATGTTAAAATCTTGATTAGATTTATGGGCTTTATAAAACAGTAAGTATCAATATGAACACTTGGTTAAATGGCTTGGATTATTGAATATATAGTTAGATATATGATTTTTACATATGTGGAGAGTAGGCCACTCAATGGAATCATTAAAATGAGCAAGATATGATCAAAATACTATTGAGGTACAAATTTGTATAGTCTGTTTTGGACGAATTATTAGAAATACTTAGAGAATGATTGAGCAGTAGCTATAGGAGTTATTTGTAGCACATATCATGTAGTTTGTGCTTCCCAAATTTGAGCTTCTATCTGCTTGTATAACACAAGATATGGCAAAAATTATGGAAGTGACTTTCATAATCAGATTTGTAAATAAAACTATATAATATAAAATGAGCACTCAAGTAATATTATTATAAAATAAATACATAAAACCTACTAACTAACAATAAGTAATATAAAATTAGTTATATACTATGATAAATAAACTTGGAATTTTATAATAGTACAAACTCAAATGTTTTCTAAAGTTATAAAACTTATATATAAGTTTTACGTCTTTTCGGCTAAAACCGAAAGATTAACGTTTTCCCCAAATAAAACATAGACGGTCGGACTCGTCTAATGTAACATTTTTATAACTCATCTACTGATATGTAAGTACATTTGACAAGTTAAAACCAATAAACCTGAGCTTTATAACTAATGGACCTTAACGGGCTAAAGTAACCTTATTGGACCATTAGCCCAACTAGTTTGGCTAAACACTAATGGACTTACTCATGGGCTTAACCCACTTGGGCCAAACATATGAGTATAGGTCTGGTATTAAAAGTATAAATAGACTAATATAATGTATTGGACTTTTAATGGGCTTATTGGGCCATAATATGTAAACAAGTTAAAACTAGTATAACTAGTCTAAAAATTTACTAACACATAACACCATAATGTTGTATAAAGATATAAAAACCCACTTGATCATCATCATACTTATAATATCATCATATATACATAGCCATTGTTTTTATAAAGTCATTGGACAAGAGTCTAAGACCGAGTATTATTTGTCTAGGTTTCCGTGATTGAAGCACGTACCGTACATCCAAAACGCCGATAGCCCGCCTTTCCTAATCAACGTGAGTTCATAGCCTCGCACTCTTTTAAATGTTTTATGAAATGTTTTATAAACCTGCGAGGGAGATAACATGCTAGTTTTAATAAAATAGGACACCAGTTGTCCCGATTGTTTGCTTATTGACATGGACCCGAATGATTATATGACCCGATGAATGATTATATGACCCGATGAATGAAATAAAATGGATTATTATTAGTTAGGTTATGTCACTAAAAGTCCCATTAGCATGAATTGTGAACTACTGGGATTTGGTAGACGTTTATGCATATAATAGTACTATTTGGGGAAGATCACCCCAGTTCGCGCCTTGACGGTTGATCCCCGTCGTGCCACATTGATTGGTAAGCGAATTTATGTATGAGAAGATTTATATAAGCGTGATTATTGTGACGACACGCTGTTTTAGATGGGCAAAGGAATTACGGGTTAGCTACCCGTTGTTTGGTATAGTAAGGTATCAATGTCATGCGGCTTATAATAATCCAATAACAAAAATACTGGTATACGCGTTGAATTATAATATATTGTCTGACTAGCAATACGGGGTCTTATTACGGATATTATGTTCGTGTTTTGGTTTTAAATAACCATTTTCATATAACGGTTTTTATTTAACTCTATACGCGTTATAAAACGTATTGTATGATGTTTTTGAGACAATGGTTCGTATAATGGTTTTGAAGGCAAAAGCCTATGATTTACGATAAAGATTTGTATAAAATGTATTTGGCCTATTTTTATAGCCTACGACAAAGATTTGTACAAAATAATTTTCGGTAATAATTATATACCGGTGATATATTAATGGTTTTTATTAAGCTCTATGAATTCACTCGGTGTTTCGCTGACTTTTTAACATGTTTTATCTCAGGTACTTGAAGGTAATTCTCGGGAAGACGACAAGAATTTATGGCCCGCATTCAAATAAAATTTCCATTCAAATGTTTTGTAATTTTGTATGATATATTATGACCTGAGGACCTATGTAAATTGATATTTTTGAATGGAAAATGCTTTATTATTCAACGACGCGATTTTTAAGCGTTGTCTATGATTTGAGTAATGTGCTATCCTGTAACACCAACGACTCTTCCGCTGAACTAAAGTATGAATATTTTGGGGTGTTACATATTTTCCTCCAAAATTTCTTTGTTCAATTGTTGAAAAGTAAGAATATCAAGTTTATCTTCTTTTAGCTATATTTGCTTACTTTCAAAATCTTCAAGTTTTAGAACAAGTTTATGAAATATTTCAAGCAAATTGTTTCTTTGTTCTTAAACAAATTTTAGATCAATGCATAGGTAGTCAAAGACAAATTTTTTATATCATCTTTATCTTCTAATTCAAGAAGAGTTTGTACCTTTATGATTGTGACATTGACCCATTCACCATTTCTGGCCCTTTCTCTGGCCACAACATTAGAGTTAGCCCCTTCATCATCAGCAAGTGCGATCAGCACTTTCACATTAACCATTTCATCATCATCTGAAGAAACATCTTCTTCATCCCATTCATAAGCTTCAGTAACAAGTCATTTGTTCTTGTCTTGCTTGGGGGACTTGGAAGAAGAACTTTCATTACTCATGAGGGCCAGTCTAGCTTTAATTTCTCTGTATTTGGCCTCAAAGTCTTTTGTTGGACGAAGCTCAACCCTGTTTTGCTGAAATGGAGTAGAAGCAATTTGTTTTGGTTGAAATGATGATTGACCAGATGGTCTTGATTGAGCTGGTTAGGAATATGAAGGGAGAGATGTTTTTGAATAACAATCCCTAGCATAGTGACCAGTCTTCCCACATTTGTAGCATTCAGTGTCAACTGAAGCTTTTGTGGAGCTGGAGAACTTTCCTCCTTTCTTAAAGAACCTTCTAGACTTGGCCAGAAGTGCTCTTTCATAAATTCCTCTTTGAGGTCATTCAAATATTCCTCACTAGTTCTAGTGTCTTCCTCATCATCAGGACTATCTTGGTAGTCTTGAATAACAGCCTCACTGAAGAGGGTTGTGGACAAGGGTGTAGCAATGGATAATGCTTTAATCTTGCTTGAGCCTTCATAAATCCTATCAACTAGGTTTTCTTCATATTTAAGTTTAGCAAAAAGAGAGGCTAGATTACAATCTTTAATGTGATTAGCATTTCTCAAGCTTTGGCAGAAACTGAGCCACTTCTTTGGCAATGCATTAACAAAAACTGTGTTGATTTCAAGTTTTGAAAGCTCAACACCATCATTCACACGTTCATTCATCAGTGCTTCGTATCTGGTGAATGTCTGTGTAAGGGTTTCCCCTTCTTTGTGCTTGAAGGTGTTGTATTGAAGCTTTAAATCCATGATTCTGGTTTCTTTTACATCAGAGGGTCCCTCATGGTAAAGAATAAGGTCCTCCCATATAGCTTTAGCTGTTTTGTAATTTACAACAGAATTCATTTGGTCATCTGGAAGCACAGACATGATGAGACTTTTGAGAAGTTGATCTAAGTTAGCAGCTTTTCTCTCATCAGCAGTCCATTGTGCTTCAGGTTTTCTATTATCCCCAACCATGGGAACAAAAAGACCATTTTCAATGATTCCAAGGAATTGAGGTTCAATTCCAACCATGTGGACAAGAAACCTCTTCTTCCAATTTGTAAAATTGGCTACCTCTAGTACAGGAGCAGCATTGAGTTGGCCACCCCTATATTCTAGGGTTTGTGTTATAACTTGAGAAATTTTAGATCTTGATTTGAAAACTTTTAAATGAGAAGTTTAATAAAATAAGAGTTTAGCTAATCAAACTGCTTTGATACCACTTGTTGGTCCCTTGTAATTCGTTATTACTTATCAACTTTAGTAATAACTCCTTACTACGACTCAAGTGTGTTGTTTTAACAATAGATAAGAACTATGAACAATTAAATCAACAATACCAATATACTTTTCAACGTATAGACTTTTATTAGAATCAAATAAAGAATCTATAACCCACTTTGTTTGCGGAATAACAAAGTGGTTGAATGACAATGGTTTTGATCTCCTCTACTTAAACGTTTAACCAAAGTTAAAGTCTAAGCTCCAATCTAAACGTTCATATGCATCTTGGCTATATGGTTTAGTTGGTATCGAGAGAGAAAGGTTTTCTAGAGTTTATACTCTTGTATTGGTTAAACCTTTCTCTCCCAATGTACACTCCTTATATAGGCAGACTAAACTAGGGTTTGCATTTTGCATGTTTCAATGCATGGGTTTATCCAGTGGGTGGTTGATGCCCATGCTGGATAAGTAGTACAAAGTACATATTAAACTATTCTAGAAAAGATAAATGTGACAATCCGTCAATTTATGATTGATATTTTATTCTCAATATTTATTTGAAAACATTATTTTAATGTTACAATATGAACTCACATATTTTTGGGAAGAAATTTGGATTTACGTCTTGAAGTAGCGTCGACTACGTCTAAACCGGAGGATTCAACGTTACGTGCTTAAGTTTACATACACCGTCCTTGGTGACAGTCCGACATTTCAGAAAATAAATTTATCCGTGAATATTATTTTGGAGTTTTAAATTTGTGTTGGTTCATAAACTCACAAATTTACGAGAAGAGATTAGGACTTACGATTTTATTTTAACGTCCTTTACGACTAAACCGGAAACCTTAGGATTACGTATTTACGTTTTCAAACTCCGTTTTTGATGAAATAATTTTTATTGGATTCATTTTGTGACGTTGATTCATAATTTATAAAAGCGTTTTTCGTAAAACGACCCGAGGGCACGCAAATCGAGGAAACTAGAATCGAGGAGTACCCGTAAATAAATGGGGATGAGACAAGTGGGACACTTGCCCCACCCCCATCAAAACCGGCCATATTAAGCCACTTACACCATGAGGTGTCAAAACCTCATAAACAAGTATACACTTGTTACTTTGTGCTTACAAAGTAAGCAAGCTTACAACAAAAACCATCAAACCATGCCACTTTCTCATTTCCACCATTCAAAACTAGCTACAACTCTCTCCCCCTCTCTTGTTTATGCCGTCCATATCTCACCAAGAACACCCATCATTGATCAAATTTAACCACAAAATCCTATGTTGTTCATACACATGTTGAAGCCCTCTTGAAGCTCTCTTGAATGGTGGTGATTATAACATCCAAGGAGGAGTTTCCATGGATTCTTGGGGCTGATTTTCCACAAGGATATTATGAAGATTGGTGGTCTTGAAGATGTTCTTGGTTCATCACAAGTTTCTCCATCAAAATCCATGCCCAAATCACAACCTACATCAACTTGGTGGTATAAAGATTGTCCTCCTCATCCTCTTGTTATTTTTGGTTATGTAATCATGTATTTTATTTCCGATTTTATATGTTTATGATGATTATATGATGATAAAAGTATTGTGTGGGGATTTGGTGTTGATAAACATGATTAAAAAGGTGAAAAACTATAAAGAACAAGGCTAAAATCTTGCTTAAAAATGATGGTTGTATAAAACAGTAAAGAAACATGTCATGAACTGATAAAATGATGAAGTATAATGGATTTACAGTAAGCTATGGGTCTTGTACACATGTGAGAGTTGGCCATGCAATGGAATTATTGTAATGAGTAAGATATGGTCAAAACAAGTTTAAGGTACAAATCTGAGTTCACTGTTTGGACGAATTTTAGAAAATACTTGGAAGATGATTCAACAGTAGCTATAGAAGAGTTAAATGGATCACATATCATGTAGTTTATGTGATAAAAATTTGAGCTTCTATCTCCATATAGAACTCTAGATATGGCAGTTTTGGTGAAGATGAAAATAAAAATCAGATTTTGGAAATTAAAGTATAATACTATTATATAAGCACTCAAAATTATATTGTATAAAATGTAAAGTTAAAACCCACTAACTCATGAATTTTATTTATATAAATATGTACAATGATAAATAAGTGGACATTTTATAAAAATGGTAACTTGTTAAGTTTTATAAGTTATAAAACTATAAACTTTATTTTTACGACTTTTTCGGCTATTACCGTAAAATTAACGTTTTTCGCCAATTAAAACTTAGACGATCAAACCCGTCTAATGTAAAGATTTTAAAAGTCATATACTGATATATAAGTATCTAATACAAGTAAAAACCGATAAAACCCGAACTATAGGACATACGGACATTAACGAGCTAAGTAAACATATTGGACTAATAATTGGACTAAATAAGTTAAATACTTATAAACTTATTTATTGGGCTTAACCCATTTAGGCCCAACTTGTAAAGTGTAAATACTGATAAAACAAGTATAAAGTGGAATAATACAAGTTAAAGAACTTATAATAAGTTTATTGAACCTAAAACACGTAAATAGGTAAAACTAGTAAACTAGCATAAAAGTTATCGACACATAACACTAAAATAAGTAAACGAGAATATGTAAACCCACTTGATCATCATATATATATATATATAATCATATGTATACATAATTGTTATTTTTATAAAGTCATTGGACATGAGTCTAAGACGAATATTATTTGTCTAGGTTTCCGTGATTGAAGCACGTGTCGTACGTCCGAATTGCCGATAACCCGCCTTCCCACATCAACGTGAGTTCATAGCCTCGCACTCTTTTAAATGTTTTTATAAATTTTTTAGAAACCCGCGAGGGAGATAACATGTTAGTTTTTATAAAATAGGACACCATTTGTCCCGATTGTTTGTTTATTGATTTTGGACCCGAATGATTGAATGACCCGAATGTATGACCCGATAAATGATTAAAGGACCCGATAGATGAAATCAAATGGATTATTAAAGTTAGGTTATGTCACTAAAAGTCCCATTAGCATGAATTGTGAACTATTTGGGGACGATCACCCCAGTTCGCGCCTTGACGGTTGATCCCCGTCGTGCCACATTGATTGGTAAGCGAATTTATGTATGAGAAGATTTCCATAGCGTGACCTGTGTGACGACACGCTACTTTAGATGGGCAAAATTGGTATCGGGTTAGCTACCCGTTGTTGGTTTAGTAAGGTAACAATGTCATGCGGCTTATAATAATCCAAAACTAACGAAATACTATTAGACGCACCGAATTACGAAGTATTGCCTGACTAGCAATACGGGGTCATACTATTGATATTATGTCCGTGTTTTGGTTTTCATAACCGTATTCATATAACGGTTTTTATTTTTCATACAACTTTATAAAACATATTGTATGATGTTTTTTTGCGACATTGGCTCGTATAATGATTTTTAAGGCAAACGCCTATATTATGATTTCGATGAAGATTTGTATAAAATGACTTTGGCTATTTTATGGCCTATTAAAATGATTTGTACAAAATGATTTTCAGTAATAATTTTATACTGATATTGTATTGATGGATTTTATTAAACTCTATGAATTCACTCGGCGTTATCGCTGACCTTTTCTTTTAACATGTTTTATCTCAGGTACTTGAAGGTAATTCTCGGGAAGACGACAAGAATTCATGGCCCGCACTTAAACAATATTTTCCATTCAAATATTTTGTAAAACTTTGTATGAAATGTAATGACTTGGGACCGATGTAACATTGATATTTATGAATGGAAATGCTTTATTATTAAAACAACGCGACTTTTAAGCGTTTTCTATGATGTGAGTAATGTGCTATCCCGTAACACCAACTAGTCTTCCGCTGTATTGAGTTGTATAAATTTAGGGGTGTTACAGTTTGGTACCAGAGCTCTCGTTATAGAGAACGAAAGATTTTTAAAAACTAAGGTTTTGGATAAAACTTTTCAAAATCTTTTAACTAGAAACATTTTTCTAAAAATGTCTAAAAAAAATCTTTTGACTATAACGGTGCCAAAGAATTCCCGAGTTACCGACAAGGCCAAGACTGAGAAGTGTTATTTTAATATATATATAACTTGGATTATATATATATGATGTAATTTTATTACATGATTGTTTGATGATTATTTTGATTTTTATACGAGGTATTTATACGACGTAGATTGTCACAAGTAACCCTAAATCCCCCTAGTAAATTAGTCGAAGCTATTCTCGTAGGAATTCTAGCTATCCTAGATCTAAACGAAGTTATGGATATTTATGATCCCAACAAATGGTTGATATTCGTAGGAATGTAGATATTAGTTGATTTTGATATTGAAGAAGAATTGGCGAGATTAAAACTGATATCAATGTCATGATGATCTTTCCTTATAGAGTGGAGTTTGACAAAACGTTATCACCTGGAAAGATGTCATCTGATTCGTTGTCATCCAATTCTTAAATTTGGAATCGAAAGGGTGAATGTTGCACTTGAGGCTGTCATTGGAACCATTACCCAAAAGCCTCATGGCACTAGTACCTTTCCGAGAAGTCTAATTGAATGTGTGAGTCATTTCATACTAATGACTCGTTTTATAATTGTTATTGTAAAAGATATAGGATTGGAAATTAAGTGTTGATTCATATCAGCTTTTATTGCCCTTTTAAGGCCTAAGAATAAGGTTGAAGTATTGGATAATGAGGTAGGATATTGAATTGAGTCTAAGATTGGTTAAAACTTGAATAAGGTAAAATTTAACTTATGTGGAATATAAGATTGATAAGAGGAAGTCGTTAAGTTCTGTGATTGAATTATAAGGTTTTAAATGATTGTTTGTTTGTGTTAAGGCTTGTTCCTAAACCATTGTCCAATGATGAGGATGCCCAGTGTCCAAGAAATAAATTGAAGAAATCTTCTTCTAAATTGGGACCGATGGATCATCCGGGACAGGTGGGACACCTAATGACTCTTGTGGATTAGTATTCATTGTGGTATCTTTTAAAAATCCCTAACTTAACTGAGATATCAGTTGGTAGGATGAGTTCTGAGAATTGTATGACATAGTGACACGTAATGTGTTACGGTACAATTTTGACTTGTTTGTGATTAATGAAAAGACTACCGTTGATTGCTAAATTCTACATGTATCGATGTTATCTATCTCTTATTGCTTCATCCTAGTGTTCGCATTAGTGATGCAACCATTGAACAAGTACTCATCTTGATTTGAGTTACTTTGTGAATTATTCTTCGTGAGTGCCATCGAGGTCATGAACCTCATGATTATTTGGCTAAACTCATTTCCTATTATATTGAAGTTAGTTCTTGGTGAACAACTCTTCATCACTCTTTTGCAGATCACTAACTGTTTTTATAAGATGAAACAGTATGCCTTGAGAAAAATTGAAATTTTCATCACTATAAGGATTATTCCAAGTGAGATTTATAAGTGATTATTATCGAAATGAATTTGTTTATAAAACACCTTGGAAAACTTAATTGTTTTCATAACAAGGAAAATCTTTGTAAAATTATTTTGATTCTTATTAAGCATGAAAATGTATTTATTATAAACATGATGACAAAGTTTTGACGAACTGAGTATTGCATCGTTAATCTTGAAATTGTATATAGTTGTGCGCCTACATACAATTTGGAATGGACCATGCAAGGCTGATTAGTAGTCACCATAAAACTGATTAATAAACACTAAATTTTCTTTGAAGATTGTGAAAGGTTAAAATTTATGAGATCTGCAAAAAGTGCAAAATAGGGACATAGTGTCAGGGACACCTACATATGTTCCTGTAGCATCTATACTTCTGAGTTGAATTTACTCATCTGTGGAAATTGTCTTATTTGACAATTGACAATTCTTTCTTGTCCAATTCTCCCGTAGTGAGATTCTTAGGAAAAGTATTTGATTACCGAGTGTTGATACCCGACTGGATGTATTGACGTTCTTATCATTTCTTTTGATTTGATTTCATTTGAATGACCTGGGTAACGATCCGAGGAGCTTTCGAATGCGTACTCAAATTATGAAAACATGGGATAAATTCATATTCGTTTAATGTTTTCGTCTGTATCTGATTTGAAATTCTCTCGCGTAGATTATGCGTTGACCCTACTCTTTTAAGGTTAGTTACGTCTCCAGATATCCTTGAATTGTGAAGGATTATGAGTTATTATTAGTCTTTTGAGAAGTTCACATCTTATCGACGGCAACAAAAACTGAAAAGTTGATAGTTCCAGTAGAATGGATTGATTGATTATGACATGACGACATTGTCTTAATTGATGGGAACTCGAGTAGAATTCCCCTAAAAAGATAAGATGTTGATTATCAAAAGTGAATAATTCTTGATGGATGACCATATCCTGCATTAGGCTTAAAATCATACCGTGAATGGTTGTGAACTAGTTATAGATATTGTAATCTAGAAGAACTTAAAATAAATGTATTAAAAGGTGTTTATGTTATCTAAAACTTTAGTAAGTATTTGTTGATAAATTACCTAGACTTTCGCCACTAAGGCAAGTTGAAATTGATATTGATTATATTCCCAGTGTTGCACATGTGGCTTGTGCACTGTACGTCAGCACCATCTAAATTAAAGGAATTACCGTACAACTGAGAGAGTTGTCGGAGAAAGATTTTATTATACCAAGCCTGTCATCCTGAAGAGCTATGGTGTTATCATTCCTTATATTTATAGATTACTGTGAACTGAGTAAATTGACAATCGAAAATGATATCCATAACTCGAAATGGAAGATTTGTTCGATCATTTACAAGGTTTTTGATCCTCAGCATGGTTATCATCAACTTCGCATCTGCGAAGAAGATTATGTATTCCAATCACTACATCCGGTACTTGTAATGAACATTATGAGTTTCACATGATGACGTTTGGATTGACTAATACACATGTAGCATTCATAAATTTGGTGAATCACGTGTGTAGGCTGTAATTTGATAAATTCATGCACGTGATCATTAAGGACTATATGTTTGTTTATAAGAATAAGAATGAGTTAATAATTAATTATAAATTGCCATGAATTGGCCGAACAATTAAAACCTGTACGTTGAATATTTAACATATGACTTAAGACTTAATCCTTTACATGATTTAACCATGTGATTAATAGATAATGGAATATAAATTGACTCTTCAAAATTTAGAAGTCATTTAAAACTATTGAGTTATACTAAAAAGAAAGTGCAAATATGTTTTGACAAATGTTTTAACAAAGAACTTTTGAGGGATTATTCCCTTATAACCAAAACATTTAACTAAACTCCTGTTTAGGGGTAAATGTTTTTGCATACCTTAAGACAACTTAAGAAGGATTGAGTAAAACCATTTAAACCATGACTTGAAATTTGAAAAGATAATTTACGCTTTTCAAACTAAGAAAATTTTGACCACAGTATACCCAAAGGTTTTTCGAACAATTACGAATCTTAATAATTATTTTCGATAAATCAACAAAAATCGTGTTAATTAAATTCAAATTTATTTTTGAACATTTTATATAATTGGTCGAACTAAGAAATTTAAAATTTTTACGTTTACGTTTCATAAAAATTAAATAATTATTGTTAATTTACATATAATAATTATCGACGCTTTAAACGCCGGATTGAGAAAAACTGATAAAAATGATAGATGAGACGAAACTGAAACTAAGAAAATATGAAGAAAGGTGAACGTAATTACTGACGCATAATATAGAAAGAATACCTGAGTGAATTATGGACATGATAATTATATCATCATGAGAGGTGAATATAAGTACTGACACATTATGTAGAAAATATAAAGAACCAATTAGGATGTGTTCCTTAATAATGAAGGTGCAAAATAAATTGCCGAACAATATAAAAATAAACAATGTTTGTAAAAAGGATAATATAGATAATAAAAAGAGGTTCGCGGCTAATGTGAACCATTAAAATAGAGAAGCCAATAGCGTTAAATGTATAACAGACCACTTGTGATTATCTAAATATGGAAGATTATGAGATATAGTTATGTTGGAATTTGTAAGTATAAGTATTCTATTTATGTCATTTATGACTAAAAGTATCTTTGTCTAAAGAAGTTGTACTAATGGCAAGTTATGAAGGCAGGCATCGCCTCATACATTAGTAAACGTCTAGCTATTTCAAAGGTCATCATCTGAATTTGATTCGATTTGGGTCATCGTCGACAGACTGACCAAATCTGCTAATATCATTCCCGTTAATGATAAATGCAAAAGAGTTATGTAAACATAGTGTGCATGTATCGAACATCTTTATCAAGATCCTCGCTTCGCATCAAATTTCTAGAGATTTGCTCAGAAATCATTAAGAACGAACCTTGATGAGAGTACTATGTACCACCCCAATCGAAGGGACAAGGTAAAGTAACGATACAAAGTAATATAAGTGTTGTTTTATGTTCGAATGATTGACCTTTGGTAATAGACCGTATAATCATTTTCCTTTGGAGAGATTATCATTGATAATTATCGTATTAGGATCGAGATCTAATCTTGTTAAGATCTATATTAGAGCTTCTGTAAGCAAGAGTTAAGATGAAGACACCTGACATACACCCATTGTGAGTTGGATATGTCTTTTAGGTTTAAGGTTTCCTATGATGGCGAACCTAACCTTGCAAAATACCCGACCCGCGAGATCTGAAATTATTGTTGAAATTTGGATCTAATTATTGACAGTCGGTAGTGGGCAAGAGGTTATGTGAATGTGAAATGTAGATCTTGAAGTGCCAAATGGGTAGCGAAATTATGCCACAATTTTTAACCTTGGAAAAATGAATTCATGATCTAACAAATCATGGGATATAAGTCCCCGTTGTATGGGACCATTGAGATGATGTAAAAGTTGGGATTGAAAGGCATATAAGCTGGATCTACCCTAGGACTTCAAGAACTGCGTGAATTATGTTTCGTAAATTGAACTTGATGGAATATCTATCAAGTGAAAATCTGATTGTTCTTAGTAAAGCTTAGATCGGTGAAAAGTTGCATTCATCAGAAACCCGTGAACATCATGGATAGAGAAAGTAAGTCAACATTTAGCCTGATCTTATTCCCGTAGTTATGTTTGATGAAACTCGCGTATTATAATGGATTACACTTGTGAGAAAAGACCGAATGTGGAGGAAATACCCACATGGCTTTAACTCCATAAGAAGCGAGTAGTAAGGTAAGATGATCTTTGAGGACAAAGATCCTGTTTAGGGGTAAATGCTGTGACAATCCGTCAATTTATGATTGATATTTTATTCTCAATATTTATTTGAAAACATTATTTTAATGTTACAATATGAACTCACATGTTTTTGGGAAGAAATTTGGATTTACGTCTTGAAGTGGCGTCGACTACGTCTAAACCGGAGGATTCAACGTTACGTGCTTACGTTTACATACACCGTCCTTGGTGACAGTCCGACATTTCAGAAAATAAACTTATCCGTGAATATTATTTTGGAGTTTTAAATTTGTGTTGGTTCATAAACTCACAAATTTACGAGAAGAGATTAGGACTTACGATTTTATTTTAACGTCCTTTACGACTAAACCGGAAACCTTAGGATTATGTATTTACGTTTTCGAACTCCGTTTTTGATGAAATAATTTTTATTGGATTCATTTTGTGACGTTGATTCATAATTTATAAAAACATTTTTCGTAAAACGACCCGAGGGCACGCAAATCGAGGAAACTAGAATCGAGGAGTACCCGTAAATAAATGGGGATGAGACAAGTGGGACACTTGCCCCACCCCCATCAAAACCGGCCATATTAAGCCACTTACACCATGAGGTGTCAAAACCTCATAAACAAGTTTACGCTCGTTACTTTGTGCTTACAAAGTAAGCAAGCTTACAACAAAAACCATCAAACCATGCCACTTTCTCATTTCCACCATGCAAAACTAGCTACAACTCTCTCTCCCTCTCTTGTTTATGCCGTCCATATTTCACCAAGAACACCCATCATTGATCAAATTTAACCACAAAATCCTATGTTGTTCATACACATGTTGAAGCCCTCTTGAAGCTCTCTTGAATGGTGGTGATTATAACATCAAAGGAGGAGTTTCCATGGATTCTTGGGGCTGATTTTCCACAAGGAGATTATGAAGATTGGTGGTCTTGAAGATGGTCTTGGTTCATCACAAGTTTCTCCATCAAAATCCATGCCCAAATCACAACCTACATCAACTTGGTGGTATAAAGATTGTCCTCCTCATCCTCTTGTTATTTTTGGTTATGTAATCATGTATTTTATTTCCTATTGTATATTTTTATGATGATTATATGATGATAAAAGTATTGTGTGGGGATTTGGTGTTGATAAACATGATTAAAAAGGTGAAAAACTATAAAGAACAAGGCTAAAATCTTGCTTAAAAATGATGGCTGTATAAAACAGTAAAAAACATGTCATGAACTGATAAAATGATGAAGTAGAATGGATTTACAGTAAGCTATGGGTCTTTTACACATGTGAGAGTTGGCCATGCAATGGAATCATTGTAATGAGTAAGATATGGTCAAAACAAGTTTAAGGTACAAATCTGAGTTCACTGTTTTGGACGAATTTTAGAAAATACTTGGAGGATGATTCAACAGTAGCTATAGAAGAGTTAAATGGAGCACATATCATGTAGTTTATGTGATAAAAATTTGAGCTTCTATCTCCATATAGAACTCTAGATATGGCAGTTTTGGTGAAGATGAAAATAAAAATCAGATTTTGGAAATTAAAGTATAATACTATTACATAAGCACTCAAAATTATATTGTATAAAATGTAAAGTTAAAACCCACTAACTCATGAATTTTATTTATATAAATATGTACAATGATAAATAAGTGGACATTTTATAAAAATGGTAACTTGTTAAGTTTTATAAGTTATAAAACTATAAACTTGATTTTTACGACTTTTTCGGCTATTACCGTAAAATTAACGTTTTTCGCCAATTAAAACTTAGACGATCAAACCCGTCTAATGTAAAGTTTTTAAAAGTCATATACTGATATATAAGTATCTAATACAAGTAAAAACCGATAAAACCCGAACTATAGGACATACGGACATTAACGAGCTAAGTAAACATATTGGACTAATAATTGGACTAAATAAGTTAAACACTTAAAAACTTATTTGTTGGGCTTAACCCATTTAGGCCCAACTTGTAAATTGTAAATACTGATAAAACAAGTATAAAGTGGAATAAGACAAGTTAAAGAACTTATAATAAGTTTATTGAACCTAAAACGCGTAAATAGGTAAAACTAGTAAACTAGCATAAAAGTTATCGACACATAACACTAAAATAAGTAAACGAGAATATGTAAACCCACTTGATCATCATATATATATAATCATCATATGTATACATAATTGTTATTTTTATAAAGTCATTGGACATGAGTCTAAGACGAATATTATTTGTCTAGGTTTCCGTGATTGAAGCACGTGTCGTACGTCCGAATTGCCGATAACCCGCCTTCCCACATCAACGTGAGTTCATAGCCTCGCACTCTTTTAAATGTTTTTATAAATGTTTTAGAAACCCGCGAGGGAGATAACATGTTAGTTTTTATAAAATAGGACACCATTTGTCCCGATTGTTTGTTTATTGATTTTGGACCCGAATGATTGAATGACCCGAATGTATGACCTGATAAATGATTAAAGGACCCGATAGATGAAATCAAATGGATTATTAAAGTTAGGTTATGCACTAAAAGTCCCATTAGCATGAATTGTGAACTACCGGGATTTGGTAGACGCTTATGCATTTAATAGTACTATTTGGGGACGATCACCCCAGTCCGCGCCTTGACGGTTGATCCCCGTCGTGCCACATTGATTGGTAAGCGAATTTATATATGAGAAGATTTCCATAGCGTGACCTTTGTGACGACACGCTACTTTAGATGGGCAAAATTGGTATCGGGTTAGCTACCCGTTGTTGGTTTAGTAAGGTAAGAATGTCATGCGGCTTATAATAATCCAAAACTAACGAAATACTATTAGACGCACCGAATTACGAAGTATTGCCTGACTAGCAATACGGGGTCATACTATTGATATTATGTCCGTGTTTTGGTTTTCATAACCATATTCATATAACGGTTTTTATTTTTCATACAACGTTATAAAACGTATTGTATGATGTTTTTTGCGACATTGGCTCGTATAATGATTTTTAAGGCAAACGCCTATATTATGATTTCGATGAAGATTTGTATAAAATGACTTTGGCTATTTTATGGCCTATTAAAATGATTTGTACAAAATGATTTTCAGTAATAATTTTATATTGATATTGTATTGATGGATTTTATTAAACTCTATGAATTCACTCGGCGTTATCGCTGACCTTTTCTTTTAACATGTTTTATCTCAGGTACTTGAAGGTAATTCTCGGGAAGACGACAAGAATTCATGGCCCGCACTTAAACAATATATTCCATTCAAATATTTTGTAAAACTTTGTATGAAATGTAATGACTTGGGACCGATGTAACTTTGATATTTATGAATGGAAATGCTTTATTATTAAAACGACGCGACTTTTAAGCGTTGTCTATGATGTGAGTAATGTGCTATCCCGTAACACCAACTAGTCTTCCGATGTATTGAGTTGTATAAATTTGGGGGTGTTACAATAAAGGTTGTACGTATATCTAAGTATACAAGCAACCTACTTTGACTTAAAGTTATCTTTTCCCGCCTAATGCAAACCATCAGAATACTAAAGAGTCTCCAGTATCCTAGAGGAGATCGACATCATTCAGTTTGGTATTGTCAAACCAAACTGAACTGAAAGCCCTTCTTCAGTCCTTGTTCTTCAGCAACTAGACCGCCTAGTATTTGAAGCGAACACTCCTTAGTCTTCTAAGTTCACTGGAAGGGGAGTGCTGAACTTTCTTCAGCTATAAAGTCTTGAGTAGGAACTTTGTTCCTCTGGTCATCCTTTAACAGACTGGCCTTACTACTGAGCATGAAACACTTAGGGGGATTTTATATTCAAATCTTAGAGTTGCTTGGGTCAGTAAATATTGACCCAACAGTAACGGCTGAGCAATAAGCTCAGTGAACGGATAAAACGACAATGACATGATAGCATAAACATAAGTAAAGAATGAAATGAAAGTATGAAATGATAGTGCAGCGAAATAATGTAAGTCCTGGAAAATCTGGTTTAAGTTCATAAAACTGGTTTATATTTTTGAAAAGACTTATGTTTAGTTTATATTGAAAATCTGTATTTTAAATATGCCGAGAGCCCATATGGGTCATGTTATATCTACGTGCATGAATACTTGGGAGGGTGACCTCGTCATGCAATTAGAGGGGCTGCCTCTAATTAATATATAAAATGAGTGGAGGGATCAGCTCCTATAACGGATGCAAGGCACACACCACATTTATAATGAAATCATACTACTTGTCCTAGGATGCACCCATTCGCCCCACATGATAATACTAATACATGTCAAAACTATAAAGGGACGCTGCGAGCAATCACTCTCACTGCAGAAGAGTCATAACACCGGTGCCTCTAGTGCTATGGTTATGGAACCCCCATAACTAGGTAAAACTGGCATGTATATAGCTCAGGCAATCTAAAATAATCATACATATACTGGTGTGTTTAAGACACTTAAACTACTGGGAAAACAGATGGCTGCAAACAGGAAATCCTAATATAGGAAGAAAGATGTCCTTACTGAAGGACGGAATATCTGTACCTTGTGTCCAGTAATGTGAACGAAGAAGACGCGAAGAATCCTACTCCGACTCCATAAGTGCTACATAATAAAGAGGGACGTGTATGAGTTGTCTGATTGTCTTATACTTAACTGATTTTAGTTTACTTGACGTGTTCATACTTATTATACTTGTTCTTGTCTTGTCTTATTATTTCATGTTTTAATCATGTATTCTTATAGTTCCATGTGTTTTAGATTCATGTGTTTCATGTTTTAAGTGTTATAATACTTGTTAGAACATAATGAGTAACTTTCTAAAAATAGTAGGTTTCTATATATAGTTACTTTTAAAAAATAGCAGGTTTCCATATATAGTAAGTTTCCTTAAATAGTAAGTTTCTAAAAATAGAAAGTTTCCATATATAGCATGTTTCTATAAACAACATGTTACCATATTTAATATATTCCCATAAATAGCATGTTACCATATTTAGTATCTTTCTATATTTATCATGTTGCCATAATTAATATAATTCCATATTTACATGTTTCCATAAATAATATAATACCTTAAATAATAATAGGCTTATTAAATAATAAGAATGACATAACATATAGTTTTAATAAGCTTATAATATGTCTTGTATATAAAGTTTAATGATATCTAAATACTTAGTCTAAACTTATAATTATTAATTAATAATAATATTACATGATATCATAAGTATTTAGATTAATTAATTGTACATGAAATAATTAGATTAATAATTATTTAATCATATGTTTTATTTAAATAAAATGAACATAATTAAACCGTGGTTTTATTTAAATAAAACTATACTTAAGTCATGCATATGATTAATTTAACTAACATGTTTATAATTAAACTAATTAAATGAAGTAAAATACATGTTTATTACTCAGCCAAACACCCCCTTAAACTGTCCTTAAACTAACCAAACACTCCCTTAACTGGTTTAATCAGTTCCTGCTGCCAGTTCTTAATACCCACTGGTTTAATGATCTACCATCTGTTAGTTTATGTTTCCCATGTCTGTGTTTCGCTACCCCCTGACGTCTATAATTTTCCCACCGAGATATATAAGTGTCTCGGTTCCCACTTCTTTAACCAAACCCCCTCGTCGGGTTGTTTGGGTTGCCACTGACTGCACAAAACCAAGCCAACACCCCATAAGGGTTTGCGGCTGGTGGCAGATTGTTACCACTGAGACCTAGAATGGTCTCGGTTATGCGTGATCCGAACACAACCATATCAAATGAATCTCCCCCTAATTATACTTGTGTTTAACATGTTTTAATTCTTATATTCGGAATCCTTGATTAATTAAACAAAAGAAAATAAAATAAAAACGCGATTAAATGCTACCTTGTTTTCGTTTAGGGTTTAGTAATCGAAATCACGAAGCACAACTCTTACTCTTGATCAACCCACGGCTGTTTCTTGGCTTCTTGGTGATGAAAAACGACGGCAGGTCCAAGGAAAGAAGATACGATCGTTGGTTTGTTATTTAGGGTTTTATTAATCTGTTTCCAAAATAAATATGTACTCCCCCCGTTTTTTATTAAAATTTAATGGGTAAGACTTCTAGTGGGCCTTGGGCCCCTCCTCCGTTGGCCCAAACCGCCCATCAAACATAACACACACACTTTTCTTTTTTAAATGTTCGTGCCTTGTCAAATCTTACACGTGCTCGTGTTTTTAAAAGTCGTGAATTGTTATTGTTATTATTATACTAATTATACGTAAATAATAATAATCTACATAAATCACTTTTCGTATTAATTAATATACGTTGTAATCGTGTTAAACATTCGTGTCGCGTGTAGTATATTAATAAGTCGTAAAGTTTTAATTTATACATAATTCATGTAAGAAATGTTTTAAGGATTTTAAAGCGGTTTTTACAATACTCTTCTTTGTCTTATGACATCGCTCTTTAGTTAAATCTCAGGACGAGATTTCTTTAAGGGGGAGAGACTGTGACAATTCTCAAATTTCACATATGTATTATGTGCTATAATTGTCGCAATATGAGAATTTGGCTAGAAATTTTTGCTTTTTGTACCTTACTTGGTAAGATCAACTACTTCTCACAACATGAACTGCCACTATAACATATTCCTATATGTTTTAAACACAATGTATATGTCAAGTCTAAGATCTAAAAGTAATTTTATAAGTTCAGTATTGATAATAACATCTCAAATATAACTATGATGCCCTAAATTCCTTTAGAAACCCTAGAATCCTTAAAAATGAGTTATAAACTCAAGAATGATAAACTATGAATGGAAAGTTCATATGGATAAGTCAGTTAGGATTATAAACAATTTATAAACTAAACATTAAAGACATAATAATGCCTAAGAATAGTAAGAACAAACTATACAAAGCTAAGTACAAGTAAATGTACATAATAGTCTAGAACATCACCTAGAAACCCTTGGTAAACAATTTTAAAAGCAATATAACTACATAATATCTATGTACAAGTATCAAATACAATATACTAATTATATTATATAATATAAAGGAAAGGTAAATAAACACAAAACACTAATATTCACTAATCTCAAGCTAATTACAAGTAAATGACCTATAACCAAGATTAGCATATAAAATCCATTCTATAATGAATTATAGTCTAATATTTTGCCACTAATTATAAAAATCAACTAAGTATCAGATTAAGATTATACATTTATTTCAAGTTAAGTTACAAGTTATTAAAGCATAAGGTACAAGTTATAAAAGCATAGGATCTTAAGCTCCCATAATCACCCATAAAACATGGTAAACCTATATAAACTCTTAAACCAAGAATGTAGAAACCATAGAAGTCATAAACATACTATATAAGCCCTAGAATAAGCATAAATAATAATATAAACCCTAATTACCCATGATAGAAAGTCATTAGGATTAATGACCTAAAATCCCTTATATTAAGAAATCTACATAGAATCACTATCTAGTCTTTTAGGACAAGTCTAAAAACATCCATAGAACTTAATTAAGGTTATAATATTATATTAAGACAATGTACAAGTACCCTAATGCACAAGGTACAAGATTTCAATGCATGACTTGTAAATTAGGTCAAAATGAGTATTTTCACCCTTTAGAAATGTTTACTTAGAATAAATTAGTAAAACCAATTTAGGGACTTCATGAACACATCAAGGAAAATGTAGGATGTATAAATTGAGTTTAAATCAGTAGCTACTTTAAGGATAATCAATTTTAATAAAACTTAACCATAAATCATTAGAAACCCTAACCCGCCTAAATTTTCTTCCCATTTTCACATCAAACCTTTGTTAAACTTCAAACCAAAGACCCAAACTTATTAATTACAATGTATATGTTATAATTAAACCTTAATCCATCACTAATCACATTCCTAATCCCTTAATCACCAAAATCCCAAAGTATAAAGTTACAAGCCCTAATTTAGACTCGGTTATATGTTTTCCCTCTAAAAATCCATTTCAAACCATTACATCCCATTATAAGTTTGAAAATCAGATACTTAGGATGTTGTAAGATATTTTCCGTGTGATTTCAAGTAGGTGCATCACCTACTTGAAGCTACACATCACCATTCATATCTTATATATGTCGTGAGTTATCCTAGACCACAAGACCAAGATATTTTTCATCCTAGACTCTAGAAACTTGCATAGATCTTCCCTAGACTCCCTTAGTCACTAAGTTATCCATATGACACGTCCTAGGCCAGAACTTGGAGCCTAAGGCTTGGAAATGCTATAAATAGAGGCGAATTGCACACATAGAGACTTGTACCTCATTTCCTTTGTATCTCCTACCCATTCTCCCTTTAGACTTATATATACGTCCTAGGACATGTCCCAAGGCCAGAAACCAGGTCTAGAAGGTATCCATTGAAGCTCTTGAAGCTTTGATAGCTAGTAGTGCTCATAAGAAGCCATTAGGAGCCATTTTGGAGCTACCTATGTAATTTCTATCTTAGCTATGCTTTGATCTTGTTATAATGATATATTAGACTTTTATAATGCCAAAATTATGTTAAAAACATAAAAAAATAACTAAGTCGCTTGGTCATTTTAAATGAAAGTTATAAGTTAAAGATGTCTTAAAACCCTAGTTTTGTAATTTACATGAAATAATAAGTAAAAACCCATTTCAAAAGCTATAATTCTGAATAAATGTTTTTATTTTGATTATAAACATGTTTTAAAACTTTGTTTTAAAATCCTAGATCATTTGGTCCATTTTTAAGGGTGTTATGTGATTTTTACAAGTATAGGGACTAAAACTGTCATTTTTGAAACTATTTAACATTTTGGGCCAAAAGTGTCATTTTGTGAAAGTTAAATATATAAGAATAAATGTTGAAAAGTTTGAGACCCTAAGGTTAAATATTGAGGGTTTAAAATGTAAATACTAAAACTATATACTAAAGGGGTTATAAGTGTAATTATACCGAAGTATAACATAAGGGATATTTTTGCTAATTTTGAAACTAAAGAATATTAATTATAAATATAAGGAAGTAATGAAATTATCATGTTAGTAGGGAGCTTTGTACAAAGATGATCCATCTCGATATTACGTTCTGACTGAGTGGTTGGGTTTATGATTTAAAGTGCCCTCGCTCCTCAAACGTTTATAGAATGGCTTCTAAGTATAATGGCCCAAACAATTTTACTATAATTACCAATAAATAATAATTAAAGAATATATAACCAAATTCGTTAGGACCTATGTAATAGGTGACTTGTAATAGGTGAACTAGGAGGTATGTAGTTCCTCCTGGTCCTAGTAGTAGTAGGAGCAACACGTGCTCCTAGTCTAGTAGTAAAGTCAAACA
This sequence comes from Glebionis coronaria, assembly GCA_025667525.1. NCBI lineage: Eukaryota > Viridiplantae > Streptophyta > Magnoliopsida > Asterales > Asteraceae > Glebionis > Glebionis coronaria. The sequence goes on from CM046881.1 coordinate 123,313,039, forward strand.
GTAGTATTTGTAGTAGTTTATTAGGATATGCATGAGATATCTTAGGAAAGGATATGCATATCAACTGTTACACGTTTTGTGTTTAATGTAGTTAAGGTTTCCTTGTAGTATAAAAGGAACCCATTGGTAGAAGGGTTAGACACACCTTCACTAGTTTCAATTCATATCAATATAATAGAAATCCTTAGAAAGGATCAAGTTATTTAGTTATACTATTTCTTCTTGTTCTTTGTGTTTGTATTCCGCACAAATATTTTGTGTTCATTAGAGTCTCTTTGTGAATAGACTTGTGATTACAGAAGTCATTCACCATCCTTAATAGGCTGAAAGATCTACAACTAAAGGACCTAACAAGTGGTATCAGAGCCTGGGAGAGTCTCTGTACAAGAAGAACCATTTTTTTCTAACCATGTTTGCTTCTAGTTCAACTGAAACAGGACAACCAAGCACCAATACAACACAGCAAACACAGCAAATTGTTGCTACTGTCTCCAACACAAATGGGAAGTTCCTACACCTGAAGAAAGATGAGTATGATAGCTGCCCCATGAAGATGGAATGCTGGATCACCAACATTGATCTGGCATTATGGAAGATTATTCAGAATGGCAATGGCAAAAAGAATACTGGGAGGGATAAGAATGGTAATATCACCATTCTAGATCCTAAAACACATGAAGAAATCACAGTTATTCAGAAGGAAATCAAAGCAAAAACCATTTTGCTTCAGTCTCTTCCTGATGACCATATGGGTGACTTCTATCACCTAGATGGTGCAAGAGAAATATGGATGCTATCAAGGCAAGGTTTGGAGGAAATGAGGAATCCAAGAAGATGAGAAGATCAATGCTGAGAGATGAATTTACAGAATTCAAAATCTCTTAGTCAAAAGGTCTTCATCAAGGATATGACAGGTTTCAAAATATTCTCAACCAGTTGAATCAACTCAAGTCCAAACCAGAAAATGAAAACATCAATGATAGGTTTCTTAGAGCTCTGCCTCATTCATGGAACCAGGTAGTTATTTATCTCAAAGCAAAAGGAGGACTTAAGTCTCTCTCTTTTGATGACTTATTTTACAAACTCAAAACTTTTGAGTCTCATGTGAGAGGATACCCAAGTGATTCCTACTTCACTCCTGCTAATTCTGCTTTTGTAAGTTCCATGGGCTCCAGTCCAATGCCCTATACCAGTATCCCAAGCTATACTTTATCCTCAGAACATACTCCTACTCCTGAATCAAAAGTCAAGACCAGTAGCATGGTAGAAATTGTTCTTCATTCCTTTGTTGCTGATGTTGATCCACAACAACAGTTAGATTTTGATGACTTCAAACAGGTTGATAAGCTTGACTTGGTTGAAATGGACCTCAAGTGGCAGATGGCTATGCTTACTCTCCGTGTTCATAAGTTTGAGAAGAAGGCTGGTAGAAAATTCAGGTACAACCCAAAAGAGCCAGCTAGGCTTGATAGGAGCAAAGTCAAATTCTACAGCTGTCATCAACAAGGACATTTTGCTAGGTAATTCCCTAATAAAAATGACCAGGAGAAGAACAGGTATTCAGCCTTCAAGGTTTAAGAGCTCAGGAGGATAAGAAAGCTTTGGTATCTGTTGATACCATGGTAAATTGGAATGATCATGAGACTCCAACTTTGGATACAGCTGAGTCTGCTACTGATGTGTTTGCTATGATTGTTGGTCACATATCTGAGGCAGAGGAAGCGGAGGAATTTTCTCTAATGGGAATCTCTCCTCAGGTATAAAATTACCCTCTTGGTTGTGATAATAAATATTATTACCTCTTAACACAATGAAATGAACTAAATGCTTAAAATGACAAGTATTTTTTAGAAGTTCAAGCTTATAAGAGTTCTCTCAAAACTTTAGAACAGCAAAAGAAGTGGTTACAAAATGCTCAACTTGAGTATGAGGATAGGATTAGGGTGTTAAATATTGACTTAGAGAATACCACTAACTTGCTTAAGTATACTGAAAAACTTAATACTGAGAGTATTCAAGCAAAACAAGAAATGCAAGTGAAATTAGATGCTACTTTATTAAAATTTGATAAATGGCAAAAAGCACCCAAGAATATTTCCAAAATGATAGACATCAGTATTTCTGGAAGAACTAAAAGGAGGTTAGGATTTGACAACTATATAGGACCAGGTGATGTTTTTTACTTATCTTTTTCTAGTGTCTTTGATCATGACAAAGAGGAGGAGGGAAAACCTAGTTACAATAGGTTTAAACCAGCTGTAGCAATGCATGTTGTTCCTCCACCTCTTACAGGGACATTTATGCCTACATCAATGCATAAAGACTTGGATGAATCACAGATGCATGAGTCTCCTAAAAGTTCTACTTACACTAATGACTTTGTCTCTTGTACTTTCAGTGACAAAGTAAGTGATTATGCATCGTGTGGTTCAAGTGAAGAGTCAAGTCCCTCGAGTCCCAAGCCAAATGACGCTGCTACTTCTAGTGCTAGGATGAGTGATGAGAGAGTTGCTACTACATCTACTTCCATTGTTTTTTATTCTAGTCTTATGAATTCTAGGAATGTTGTTTCTCCTAGAATTATTTGTAATAAAAATAGTAGTACAAAACAATTTCATTTGAATAATAGGTCTTTTAAAACATGCTTTGTTTGTGGTAGTAGATTTCATTTGATTAAAGATTATGATTTTTATGATCAAAGGCCTTCAGGCCATCTCTCTTATGGTACTCCTGGTCCATCAGTAGCTGCTCCTACTGGTGTGGGTTTTGCCTCTAGAAGGCTAAACCCATGTGATCAATCTTTTTCTTCTACTAGAAGATCCTCTCCTTCAGCTTCTACTAATTGGAGAAGCAATCCAAGTACCACTAACAGACCAACCAGCAATTATTTTCAAAATCTTAATAAGTCTGTTAAAAATTATCCTACTTCTACAGACCAAATGCATTTTGGATTGGGAAATTTGGGTTCTGCTGTTAAGCCCCCAGCAGGTTGTTCTTGGGCAGAAAATAAATCCCATATGATGCCCAAGAAACACAAGAACAACAGTGGATCTCATCAATCTCCATGGCTATCTTATAATGATCCACAAAGCAAACTCAAGCTAGGAATGGTTTGGGTCCCCTTAAGACACTGACCATTACATTTTTTCTCGGAGCATGACAGGGAACAAAGGTCTTTTGACTAATTTTGTATCATTTCAAGGCGGGAAAGTGTACTTTGGTGGAGGTGAAGGGAGGATCTCTGGAAAAGGAACTATTTAGAATCCTAATCTAAATTTTGAGCAGGTTTACTATGTGGAAGCACTACAACACTTCAACTATCTGTCTATCAGATTTGTGACAAGAAGCAGTTTGTCCTCTTTATGGATACTGATTGCTTGGTGTTGTCCAAAGACTTTAAGCTCCTGGATGACTCCCAAGTACTACTCAAAATTCCAAGAAGACATAATCTATACAGTATCAAGTTGAATGAAGTAAATCCTTCTTGCCAACTAGCGTGCTTGATTGCTAAGGCATCAGAAGATAAAGCCACGAAACGGCATAGAAAGATGGGGCATGTAAATTTCAAGACAATTCACAAGTTGGCAAATATGAACCTGGTCTCTAGTTTACCTCCCAAAACTTTCAAAAATGACATCAATTGCCTTGCTTGCAGCAAAGGTAAACAACATAAAGCATCCTTTAAAGCCATCACTGCCCTCAGTCTAATAACTGAACTTTTGTATCTACTCCATATGGATCTGTCTGGTCCTACCTCCATTAGGAGCATTGACCATAAACACTAATGCCTAGTAGTAACTGATGGTTATAGCAGGTTCTCATGGGTTTTCTTTCTGGCTCCTAAAAGTGAGACCTACTGATAGGTGTGTAAACACCCATCTTTTCTACCACTTAATTACAATAATAACCGGACCAAAACGTGTATTTTATGTCTTTTATGTCGGAATTATGCGTGGTTTGTGTTTTTGTTGTGATTTAGGATAAAAAGGTGAAAAATGGAGAAAACACGGACATTCACGGGCATTTACAGACTTTTATTGAAGAAAAGGATGAAAGACGAAGTCAAGAAGTCAAGAGTGCAAAAAGAACGGAAGTCCACGACCAATTCTGAAGATTTATCGACGAAAAAGTCAAAAGACGGAAGTTTATCAAAAGCCGAAGGATTCAAGTCTATTTTATTGAAGAATTCAAAGACGAGTTCGAAGAAATCCCGAAGCCAAAAGTCCCTTAAGTCCAAGTTTAAAGAAGATTAGAAGAAAAGGACTAATGACGCAATTAATGAAGATTAATAAAAGAAGGGACTTAAGCTTGCAATTAAGAGAAAAGGAAAGAGGGGAGGAAGCTTCCTAATCCTCCCCTATAAATAGTCATTAGATGTAAACATTTCATTTTGTTGGCTAAGGTGACAATTAGTCTTCCACCATTTTTCATATATTGTCATTTACTTTTCATGTCATTTAAATTCATGTTATGCACCTTAATTACCATTTAATTCCAAGTAAGTTTTCATTTTAATTCTTGTCAAATCTTTATTTTATCTTGTCAATCTCTTATCTACCTTTCTTATTCTTTGATTTGTTGTGTTTATGTTATGTTCATGTTCATGCTTTTATTTTGATCTAAGTGGTTTTTGATTATTGTGGTTAAAGTTGGTTGATTTCATGTTTTTAATTGTTTGTTGATGTTTATCTGATGATTCGTTACTATTTATAATTATCTGTGAGTTTGATTTTGGTTAAATTGTTATTTTCTTGCTGCTACTGTTTCCTTGTTCTTCGGGAATGTTTGCTTGTTTCTGATCTTTCCAGATATAGTTCCGAACCAAGACAAAGGAAAGTGTTCATTCGGAACTTCTAAAGTTCCGAATCAAGGCTTCATCCGGAAGATTTGGGATTTGAAAAACTTCCGAACCAAACTTGTTCATCCGGAACTTTCAAAGTTCCGGACGAAGTGAAAACTTCCGAACCAAACATACTCATTCGGAACTCCAAAGTTCCGAACCAAGGGTTTCATCCGGAACTTTTCAAAAGTTCCGAATCAACTCAAAGTTCCGAATCAAGGACCAAAGTTCCGAATCAAGGCTGCTCATTCGGAAGTCAAAACTTCCGAATCAAGGTTGTTCATTCGGAACTTCCAAAAGTTCCGGATCAAAGGTAATCTTCCGAATCAAGGGTGTTCATTCGGAAGTTCTAAACTTCCGAATCAAGGAGCTTCATTCGGAAAGTTCCGAATCAAGGGTGACCTAATACTTCCGAATCAAGGCACCAAGTGAGAGTTCCGAATCAGTAAGTTCCGAACGAAGCATTGTTTTGGATAGGTGACATATTCAGACCAATTTGTTCCGGATCAAGGATTTTGGTAATATTCCAAGTGAAGAAGAATCATTTCAACCAAAGGTGACATTTAGGACGAGTGATTGTTCCAAACGAAGGTTTATTCCGAATGAGCTGTATTCAGGTTCTTATTAGCTTTCGTCTTTGATTTTTATTTTCAAGCTTTATTTTTCTTGTCTTTTATTTAATTACACTTTTAGATTATTTGCCTTAGTTTTAGTCGCACTTTAAGTTTGCCTTAGATAGATTTATATTCACGTAATTTACTTTAGTGCCTTTAATTTTTAGTCACGTTTTTAAATACTTGCACTTTACTTTAATTAGACTTAGATTTACATTAAGAGCACTTTTACTTTAATTGTTTTGCACCTTTTATTTTAAACACTACAACGACACAATCTTTGTTCCACCAAAAACAATAGAGTCACACATTAAACATAAGTTTTTCAATTCGAAGAGAACACACCAGAACGATAATTTTAACTAGGTAAAATCTTAGTTATCAAATGGCGCCGCTGCCGGCTCTTTTCGTTAAGATCAACAGTTTTTGGTGCTAGACACGTTGCTTTTTGGGATCCGTTCACTCGTGAACGTTATTTTTCTTGCCTAAAAAAATTCAAAAATCATAAAAATTAAAAATTGATAAAAAACCATAAAAATTAAAAATTTCAAAAATCCAAAAAGATTTTATCTTTATTGTGTATATATATTGTATTTGTGTTTGGTTTTGTTTTCTTTTGCATTTTCAGGTGTATGCGTACTAGATCTTCTAATTATCAAGAGCCCGAGCCTCAAGAAGATTTAGATATGGCAGGTGTTAACAATAACAACATTCCACCGAACCTGAATAATAATAATAACAACAATGCTCTTCCACAGCCCGATCTTCGGACCATGGAGGAACTTTGTCAACCAACAATGTTTGGACGAGGAGGACCGATTGCGCCGATGCAAATCAACGCTCCTGAGTTTTCGTTGAAGCACCACATGATTCAGCAAGTGCAAACAAACCCATTTAGAGGATTGCCTGATGATGATGCCAACAAACACCTCGACAAATTCATTACAATCACCCAAAGCATGAAGTTGCCTGGGGCCACAATGGATGTACTCCGCCTACAACTCTTCCCACATACTTTATCGCATCATGCCGAGAAATGGTTTGATCGTCTCCCGAAGAATTCTATTCACACTTGGGATGACATGACTCAACGCTTTCTTTCGCGCTACTTTCCACCATCCATGGTCACAAGCCTTCGCAATCAGATCAGCGGTTTCATGCAAGACCCTGATGAATCTCTTTTTGATGCTTGGGAGAGATATAATGTCTTGATCGACCGTTGTCCAAACCACAACATGCTTCCCGTCACTTTGATAGATACTTTCTACAACGGATTGACTTTTTGAGATCGTGATACGATCAATGCAGCCGCCGGTGGCACATTCATGAAAAGGAGACCCGAGGAGTGTAGAGAGTTAATTGAGAACATGACTACTCACCATAAGAACTGGGATTCCTCTGCATCTTCAAGGAACAACCCGAGAGTCAATGTTTCCTCAACCTCAGCAAACCCTGAGATGACCGAACTCACCCGCATGATGGCCGAAATGAGCAAAAGTATTACGCTTCTCGCTTCAAACCAACAACAACATCAAGTTAAAGCAGTTGCTAATCCTTGTGAAACATGTGGCGGTCCTCACTCATACACCGATTGTCCTTCGACACAAGGAAATCCGGAAAATGTGTATGCAGCTTACGGTAATTATTCACCGGAAAATTACCAAGCTAGACAACAAGGGGATAGAAATCTGCTGAGCTACCGTTCAAACAATTACCTTTCACCCGGTTTTTCTCCTCAAAACCAAAACCCCGCCAACAACTACAATAGAAGCAACCAAATCCCACCTCGTGCTTCTAACCCTTATCAACCACCCACCCAACAACACCCACCCATTAATCCCGATGTTGACACAATCATGAGAACTCAAGGTGAGCAAATCAAGAATCTACAGAGCCAAATAATCAATTTGAAAGGAGACATCTTGAAGCAAGGTAATGACATCAGAACCGAGGTTCGTGAAAATCTTCAATCTTCCTTCATCACTCAAACAACTGAATTAAAGAATCTGTTGGCTAGTTTCTTGCCCGAAGCTCAACCTTCTTCTTCTTCGGGTTCTCTACCTTCAAACACCGTCCCCAATCCGCGAGCTAATGTGAGTGCTATAACTACGCGTAGTGGACTTACCATTGTCGATCCACCTACCCCACCACCATCATCTACACCTCCTCCACCACCATGTATCCCGACTCCTCCTACACCTAGTAGTAGTACACCATTACCGACTCCGCCTCGTCATGACGATGTATCTCGGAAGGACCCTTCAACATCACAACCTTCACCAACTACACCTTCACCTAACCCTTATCAACCTAGAATCCCATACCCTTCTCGCATAGGCAAGACCAACGAGCTAACTAAGAATGATGCTCAAGTGACTAGCTATATTAAGATGCTTTCTTAAATGAACTTCAACATTAGCTTTCTTGAAGCACTTGTCCACATGCCCAAATTTATTAAAGCATTTAAGGAATTGCTTAACAAGAAGGAGAAGCTGATTGAACTCGTCAACACACGCTTAAATGAAAACTGCTCTGCAGTCATTCTTAGAGAACTTCTGGAAAAGCTTGGAGATCCCGGTCGTTTTGTGTTGCCTTGCGTGTTCAACAAAACTGAAGAATTTACTGCCCTTGCTGATCTCGGGGCTAGTATTAATTTGATGCCACTGAGTGTTTGGAAAACACTATCATTGCCCGACCTCATTCCAACAAAGATGACTCTCGAACTTGCAAACCGCACTCTCGCTTACCCCGTTGGTATAGCCGAAGACGTGTTCATCAAAGTTGGCACATTTACTTTCCCGGTCGATTTTGTCGTAGTTGATTATGAAATGGACCCTCGTATTCCTTTAATACTTGGTCGGCCATTTTTGAGAACCGGACGTGCTTTAGTAGATGTGGCCGAAGTTGAGTTAATCTTACGAGTCGGGGATGATTCAAAAGTTTTTAAAATGGGGAAGCTTACAGGCAAATCCTTTGGAGGCCGAGAATCAGTGAATATGATAAATGTGCTCGATGACTTTACCGTCTATGACAATCCTCTATTCGAGTCTTCCACTGATAATCCACTCTTTGAAGATAATGTGGATGATTCTCCCCCTACTTTGGACGCTTCTTCCATTTTTGATTCTTCACCGGTCTTCGATGCTTATGATGATGATGATTCTAGCTCAGATTCGGATGATTTTGATTGTACTTCTGAGTATCCCGAGCTGCCTACTTTCGATGATTTCAATGAGGTTGATACTCTCTCGAGTGATTCTTCACATGATGAAGATCCTCCGCCATCACTCGATCCTACTTTGGACGATTATTCATTTGAGGAAGATTTCTCTGAATTTCTCAACACATACTTCCCTCATGAGAGTGATGCTCCTCCTTTTGACTTTGAAGATTATCGTCTTGATCCTACTTTGGATTTGAAGAGCATTTTGTCAAAGGAGAAGAAACCGGTCGACACCGAAATCCGTTGCACGTATGATTTGACACCTCTTTGTCCCACTTCTGAGGACGAGGTTGTGCTTCTTTGCGGATCTTCTTCACACTCGGCTGAGCCTGAGTGCTATTTTCCCTTGAAGGAAAAGGTGTTCGACCCCGGTATTGAAGTCTTTAAGCCATCTCAGTATCCACCTGATGAAATAAAAGGAAATATCTTTGGAAATTTTGAAGACATGCTTGCTCCACTTCAACTTTGCTTCCACCGTACTTCATCACTGCTTAAGGGAACCTTGCCACTTCTCTTTTGGCTTGCCTTGTTCGCCTTAAGTTCTTGCTTATTGATGGATGAAAACTATGTCTTTGATCCTGGTGGATTTGTTTCATGCTACTTCCGTTGATGATCAAGGTCGAGTCAGGCTCACGACTCGGTTAACAAAAACCAAGTGCTTCTTGGGAGGCAACCCATGCATCTATCTTTTCGCTTTCTTTACCATAAGTGTAGGGGGGACCCTTTGGATTGCTATTTCCTCTCCTCACTTCTTAATCAGGGATTCGAGCTTCAATGATCCACTCTTGATGATTCTTGATGACCCGTGATTCCGTGTTCTACGTTTTCCCGGTTCTATCCTAAACTCTTTTCCATTCACTATTTTATATTTTCTCAATATTAAAATAGGAATCTCTTTAGTTGTCTTTCCCTTAGCGAGATTTAAACAACGTGCACAATGTCCTAAGTGTAGGGGGCTTACTCCCACATGCTTAAACATTGAGGACAATGTTTATCTTAAGTGTAGGGGGACTTCTATCGAAGTTAAGTGGTCTTTTCCTTGTATTTGTCCTCATTTTAACCGGAAAATCAATTTTTCGACATTTTTCAAAATTTTTGATCTATTTTGGCCTATTAGTTTCTCCCTTTTGTATAGTTATTTTCTTTCTTTGCTAGAATAAATGTTTCATAAGTGGTTTTAGTTTTCAAACGTTGTGAATCTTTTGACTCAATCCGAGTTTACTCTAGCTAGTATCCTTAACGTGTTTAAGTCAAGTTTTGCTAGGCTTTTATATAGGGAGCTATAAAACGCGAAAGTCTTAACTCTCACGGGTTAAGAACAAGAACTTTTCGCAAGTTCCTATAATTGATCCTAGAGAGTCGTTTATCAAGGGAACTTTAAGATGCGATTTCTAAACTTGAGAGAGTCTAAGAATTTGCAAGATCCTATAGGCGACTCGAAAACCCAAAACTTTGATTTAATAGGCTAAGTATCCACGAGTCTCATTACTTGAGATTTTAAACTGTGGAGAACGAGAGATGATAGAGCCAATTATAAGTTCGGTATTCTTTCATGAATTTATGTGAGTTAATTATAAGCCTATTCTCCCATCGCTTGCTAATAATTTATTTGCTAATAAATAAGGTTGTACGATTTGAAAAGTTACTTAGCTTCTAGCCCCAGATCGTTTAAAAGTTGCTCGGTAATGACGAGAGTTCATAGCCAAGGCATAACTTATGAAGCGGGGCGCGAAGATTGGCGAGTCCAAAAAGGCCCTAACAAGGCATGAGGGCTATGTTTTGTTGCTAAAGATCCAAAGTGATGTGAAGAATCATTTATCGAAAATCAATATGAAGGATCGAGACACACGACGTAAAGCAAAACTCCCCAAAAGTCATGGAGAAGTGTATCTGAAAAGACCCTAACAAGGTATGAGGATAAATAGATCCAAGTCATAAAAGGAGGCGGATCGTTGTATATCAAAGTCCAAAATAAAGATTGGAGAAAAATGAAGAAGTCGTGGTCCAAGTATGAATCTCTCAAAACTTCAAAGTGAAGAATTCCTATTATGAAGAGAAGCCCATTATTTCATAAACGTCTCTCAAGATTTGAAGTATGAAGTCGCTGCCAAATATCGGCCCGAGAAAGGTCTCAAATCGCGAACAAAGTTATGCCAAGATATGAACTTTTTGATATCCCGAGAAGCAGTTTTAAAAGATTTGGTCCTTTAGCTAACTATTGATTAAATCGTGCACTTTATTTTCAGACTAAATAATTATCGAAATAAGTCAAACAATGCATCTTCGTGATCATTCAAGACAAATAATAAAATATAAGAGATACCCATAGGAATAAGGGAGTCTAAGTGAATAATTGACCCACATGAGTTCATGTTAGTCTACTAACTTATAATAACAATGATCTCGTTTTTAAGCTTGGTTTGGAGAAAGTGAAAACTTGAGAATGATGATTATTCATAACATCGTCAAAACCCAAGGTATGCTTTTGATTTCTTTATTTTGTATGTTTTCAATAAAGGCCAACGTGGATTGATTATGATGAAAAGTGTAATCTTGCTTTGTAACTAATGCATTGCATGAGGACATTGCAATGGTCAAGTGTAGGGGATTTGATAGGTGTGTAAACACCCATCTTTTCTACCACTTAATTACAATAATAACCGGACCAAAACGTGTATTTTATGTCTTTTATGTCGGAATTATGCGTGGTTTGTGTTTTTGTTGTGATTTAGGATAAAAAGGTGAAAAATGGAGAAAACACGGACATTCACGGGCATTTACAGACTTTTATTGAAGAAAAGGATGAAAGACGAAGTCAAGAAGTCAAGAGTGCAAAAAGAACGGAAGTCCACGACCAATTCTGAAGATTTATCGACGAAAAAGTCAAAAGACGGAAGTTTATCAAAAGCCGAAGGATTCAAGTCTATTTTATTGAAGAATTCAAAGACGAGTTCGAAGAAATCCCGAAGCCAAAAGTCCCTTAAGTCCAAGTTTAAAGAAGATTAGAAGAAAAGGACTAATGACGCAATTAATGAAGATTAATAAAAGAAGGGACTTAAGCTTGCAATTAAGAGAAAAGGAAAGAGGGGAGGAAGCTTCCTAATCCTCCCCTATAAATAGTCATTAGATGTAAACATTTCATTTTGTTGGCTAAGGTGACAATTAGTCTTCCACCATTTTTCATATATTGTCATTTACTTTTCATGTCATTTAAATTCATGTTATGCACCTTAATTACCATTTAATTCCAAGTAAGTTTTCATTTTAATTCTTGTCAAATCTTTATTTTATCTTGTCAATCTCTTATCTACCTTTCTTATTCTTTGATTTGTTGTGTTTATGTTATGTTCATGTTCATGCTTTTATTTTGATCTAAGTGGTTTTTGATTATTGTGGTTAAAGTTGGTTGATTTCATGTTTTTAATTGTTTGTTGATGTTTATCTGATGATTCGTTACTATTTATAATTATCTGTGAGTTTGATTTTGGTTAAATTGTTATTTTCTTGCTGCTACTGTTTCCTTGTTCTTCGGGAATGTTTGCTTGTTTCTGATGTTTCCAGATATAGTTCCGAACCAAGACAAAGGAAAGTGTTCATTCGGAACTTCTAAAGTTCCGAATCAAGGCTTCATCCGGAAGATTTGGGATTTGAAAAACTTCCGAACCAAACTTGTTCATCCGGAACTTTCAAAGTTCCGGACGAAGTGAAAACTTCCGAACCAAACATACTCATTCGGAACTCCAAAGTTCCGAACCAAGGGTTTCATCCGGAACTTTTCAAAAGTTCTGAATCAACTCAAAGTTCCGAATCAAGGACCAAAGTTCCGAATCAAGGCTGCTCATTCGGAAGTCAAAACTTCCGAATCAAGGTTGTTCATTCGGAACTTCCAAAAGTTCCGGATCAAAGGTAATCTTCCGAATCAAGGGTGTTCATTCGGAAGTTCTAAACTTCCGAATCAAGGAGCTTCATTCGGAAAGTTCCGAATCAAGGGTGACCTAATACTTCTGAATCAAGGCAACAAGTGAGAGTTCCGAATCAGTAAGTTCCGAACGAAGCATTGTTTTGGATAGGTGACATATTCAGACCAATTTGTTCCGGATCAAGGATTTTGGTAATATTCCAAGTGAAGAAGAATCATTTCAACCAAAGGTGACATTTAGGATGAGTGATTGTTCCAAACGAAGGTTTATTCCGAATGAGCTGTATTCAGGTTCTTATTAGCTTTCGTCTTTGATTTTTATTTTCAAGCTTTATTTTTCTTGTCTTTTATTTAATTACACTTTTAGATTATTTGCCTTAGTTTTAGTCGCACTTTAAGTTTGCCTTAGATAGATTTATATTCACGTAATTTACTTTAGTGCCTTTAATTTTTAGTCACGTTTTTAAATACTTGCACTTTACTTTAATTAGACTTAGATTTACATTAAGAGCACTTTTACTTTAATTGTTTTGCACCTTTTATTTTAAACACTACAACGACACAATCTTTGTTCCACCAAAAACAATAGAGTCACACATTAAACATAAGTTTTTCAATTCGAAGAGAACACACCAGAACGATAATTTTAACTAGGTAAAATCTTAGTTATCACCTACCCAATTCTTAAAGACTTCATTACCTTAATTGAAAATCAGCTGTCAAAGAAGGTAAAAGGTATTAGCTGTGACAATGGCACTGATTTCAAGAATGCAGACCTCATAGCACTTTGAAATTCAAAAGGTATCAAAAGAGACTACAGTGCTACCAGGACTCCTCAACAAAATGGTGTTGTAGAAAGGAAAAACAAGACTCTTATTGAAGCAGCAAGAACCATGCTTGCTGATACCAAGCTTCCGACTATGTTTTGGATAGAAGCAGTCAACACTGCGTGTTATGTGTTGAATAGGGTCTCCATAACCAATACACATAAGAAGACTTCCTATGAGCTACTCACAGCCAAAGTCCCAAGCATTAATCATTTGAAACCTTTTGGTTGTCCTGTCACCATTCTCAACACTAGTGACTATTTGGGGAAATTTGATGGCAAGGCAGATGAAGGCTTCATTATGGGATATTCAACTCACTCTAGAGCCTATAGGGTCTACAATCTCACTGCCAAGCGTGTCAATGAAACTATCCCTAGCCTACTGTACTTTAAGGAGAAGACAAACATTCAAGGCAAAGGTACTGAATGGTATTTTGATCTTGATTATCTCAGCGACTCATTGGGATATTTTCCTTTCAAAACTAACCAACATGTACGTCCACAAGAATTTGTGTCTTCTAATGCAGGTTCTACTTCTAGCTTTTCGGACTCGGATGAGGATGATGACATTTTTGTTATACATCCTATTCCACAACCGTCGCTCTCGACACCTCTGCTACTCATGCTGGTGCTACTTCACCAGACATTACTGACTCACAAGGAGCTCTTGATACACTGCTTAAGAAACAAGATGATACTACTGTAGCTACCCAAGGAGGCTTTGAGTTTCCTATGGATACTCCTGTTGCACCAGCTACTCCTAGTAAGCCTACTGTTACTCCTGGTACAAGTTCAAGTCCTATTAGAAGTCCTATTAGTGATCCAACTTCCACAACTAGGTTCTCTGGTCCTTCTGACCTAGGAAACTATAATAAGAAGTCTACTGCTAAGCTGGATGATATTCATAAGCAACCAATAATAGGCATTTTTAACTCTGCTTCGTATGATGATGGCATTGTTGGGGATCTTAATAACTTGGCACCAGGAGTAGAAGTAGCTCCAACTACTATTCATTAGATCCATAAAGTGCATCCTACATCTCAAATAATAAGAGATACTAGTTCTACTGACAAGACTCGTTGCATGCATAAGAAAGCAACTTCTGGTCATCATGCTCTTGTGAGCTACATTGAAGACCAATAGCAAAATAATCACACATATTTTCTTCACTGTTTGTTTACTTGTTTTCGGTCATAGGTGGAACCTAGGTCTGTCTCACATGCTCTTGAGGATCAAAGTTTGGTAGAAGCTATACAGGAGGAGATGCAACAATTCTTTTTTCAGAATGTTTGGATCCTAGTTGACTTGCCGGAAGGAAAGACAGCAATTGGTACCAAATGGATTCTCAAAAACAAGAAAGATGCTAGGGGTATTGTGGTAAGGAATAAAGCAAGGCTAGTAGCATAGGGCCACACTTAGCTTGAAGGAATTGAGTATGATGACGTTTTTGCTCCTGTTGCACGAATTGCGGCCACACGTCTATTTTTGGCTTTTGCCTCTTATATTGGCTTTATAGTCTTTCAAATGGATGTCAAGAGTTCATTTATGTATGGAAAGATTGAAGAAGAAGTATATGTCACTCAACCTAAGGGCTTTGTGTATCCTCTTCATCCTAAGAAGGTCTACAAGGTTGTCAAAGCCCTTTATGGTCTTCATTAAGCTCCTAGAGCCTGGTATGAGCATCTTTCTACTTTCTTGTTGAAGCATGGCTATAGAAGAGGCACCATTGAAAAAACATTTTTTCTTAAGAAGAATTCCAAAGACATCATCCTGGTTCAGGTGTATGTGGATGATATCATCATTGGTTCTACAAAGAAGGAATGGTGTGATGAGTTTGAACATTTAATGAAGGGTGAGTTTCAGATGAGTTCCATGGGAGAACTGACATTCTTCCTTGGACTCCAAGTCAAGCAGCAGCAGGATGGTATCTTCATTAGTCAAGATAAATATGTTCATGACATTATTCAGAAATTTGATGTGGAACCTCTTAGACCAGCAGCAACACCTTAAGAGGCAACTAAATTTAAACTCAAGAATGAGTCGGATCCTCCTGTTAATGTTCATTTGTACAGTTCTATGATAGGCTCACTCATGTATTTGAATGCTTCACGCCCAGACATTATGTTTGTTGTTAGTGCTTGTTCTAGACATCAGGTGGCACCTACCGTATCAAATTTGAATGCAGTAAAGAAAATCTTCAAGTATATTAAGGCACAACCCAAGCTAGGCTTATGGTATCCAAGGGAATCCCCTTTTTTCTTGAAGCCTATAGTGATAGTGACTATGCAGGTGCTAATAATGATAGAAAGTCAACTACTGGTGGTTGTCAGTTTTTGGGATGCAGGCTTATTTCATGGAAATGTAAGAAACAAACCATAGTAGTTACTTCCTCAACAAAAGCTGAATATGTAGTTGCTGCTAGTTGTTGTGGAAAAGTCTTGTGGATCCAAAATCAAATGTTAGACTATGGGTTCAATTTTATGAACACCAAAATCTTCATTGACAATCAATGCACTATCTTCATTGTGAAGAATCCTGTGTTTCATCAAAGAACCAAGCATATAGAGATTCGGCACCATTTTATACGGGATGCAAATGAAAAGAAGATGATACAGGTTCTCAAGATACATACGGATGATAATGTTGCTGATTTGTTGACTAAAGCCTTTGATAGACCACGGTTTAACCACCTGGTGGTTCACATTGGTATGGTCAATCCGTAAGGTCTAGGATTGAGGGGAGGCTTGTTGTACATGTATACTTGTACATTCTTACTTTTGGTAGCTTCTTTCGCCATTTTTCATGGCTTTTTGCTGTGTGTGCTACTTCTGGTGGAAGGATTTGGTTACTCCTAGTGGCTCTCTTCTGCTCCTAGTGGGTCAATAGTCCTCCTTATCAATTTGTTCATTGTGTTTGGATCCTAGTGTTTCTTCGGGTCACTGTTCATTATGTTGACTTTTGTTGGCCACTCGTTGTTACTAGTGTTGACTTCTAGACGACTTGACTTTCAGTAAACATAAGTTACTTCTGGTGCATCCATTTATCTACTCTTTTGGTAACTGGAATTGGATATTAATGGATTAACAGGCAAGTGGTTACTCCCAATTAATGCCTTAACTTGGAAAGAGCAACCCTCATAATTAGGGTCAATGAACAGTTTCTCTCAGCATTATTTATGGTCAATGGGATCATTTGACTCAATTATCAAACTTAAATATTCTATTCTCGACTTTTTGTCTATCAAAAGGATTCTCCTATAGAATATATGATATGTAAAATAGAAGCTTGTTCTATAAGATGAGTTTTTTACATTTTCCGCTATATTCCTCCATTCCATATCAGGGATAAATTATGTTACGATTATGTATGAGTCATATCTCTATAAATCCGTGGTAAAATTTGAAATCCTATTTCAAAGTTAAATTTATTATCCTCAGATATGAATGACAATCAACATAGTAAGTTTCCTATATAAACCTAAAAGATATACTTTGTGTTCGATAAGCGTTTATATGTATCCATGTACATATGTGACAAATGTTTTCTAATATGAGTATACCTTGGATTCTGAATTATTTCTATTCTTTCTCATTCATTCTAAACCCTAAAAATATTTGACAAACAAATTTTGACGATGATGTGGCTGCAATCCTTCAAGTAAAAGTTGTCAAAAAGAAGTATTATCCGGAAGAAAAATTGATGACTAGTTAGTTTTTGATATCCAAGGAAGAAAAGATGCTATTAGTATCACCCGTTGGATTGAAAAAGCCAATTCAGTTTTCTATCTTATTAATCGTATTTGAAATTTTAAAAATGAAGTTTTCTATGAGAAGATAGCACTTCGTCAGTTATCTTGGTAAATTCTTTATGCTCAATCCATTGAGATAAAAGAAATACATAAGATCGCTTGATTTTCGAGAAGATGAAAGAAGAACTCGGCTTTCTAATGATAACAGGAATTAACCTTGAGACATACACGAGGAAATTTCAAGAGTTATTAGAGTTAGACCCCATTCCATAGAATAATAAAAGCTTTCACCAGAAAATTTTATCATAAAACTTCATCAGAAGATTTTATCCTAGAATTATGTCATGGAATTTCATCTAAAATTCTATTAAGAAGACTCCATCAGAAGTTTGCTAGAAAAATTTATCAAGGAATTTTATCAAAGATTTCTAAAGATTACCGCTTCCAAAATCCCAATATATTGGAAGAAGTCATTAACATATCCCAAAAGTTAATGAACAAGGTAATTTAGCACAATCCTGTGTAAAAATCTTAAGCATAAAATCAACAAGGAAAGAAGGTCTATAAAATTCTAAATAAGAAACTACCATAACTTGAGTTGCTAATCCAATCTACGGTGAATATAATAGAAATTTTCTTCTGTGTAAGAAATGCACCCTGCATCACACAGAAATTTGCACATCTGGTGTCGGATTTTCAACATAGTAGATCATTGGACTAGAATTTGTAAAGACAAGTGGTCTTATAAATCATATGTTTGGTAGAATTATCCTGTATCTTATAGGAAATTTTAACACCCCCAAATTTACACGCAGCAGAATACATCTTTGGGTGTTAAACAATGATACTACAACACATAATTTATAAAGAACGACTCAAAAAGAGACATTTTAGATTTATCGTTCCTAAAACATTTGTCAGAGTAGCGTAGTCCCAAGTAATCGTTACCAAAAGATAAGTTAAAACAACATATTGGTTTGTTTTAAAAATGGAACGATAAATAAATCAAAGAGTTTGAACAACAAAAGCAGTGCACAACTTCATTCCCCGTGACCTCCAAGCTTCCACTTCTTGATTACCTTAAATACATGTGAGTAAAACAATCAGCAAAAATGCCGAGTGAATCTATAGGTTTATGTAATCAATTTTAACACAAGCAAAGATTATAAGTTTGTGGCATGCTTATAAGCATCAAATAATAATTTGCATCAACAATGATAATTGTATATAGCATAAATTGCAATAAGCTCATGGAACCGAGCCCTTAGACACTCCCTTTAGAGGTCTGATAAGACAGGAGATTTATTAATTGTCGGTTACCTCTAGATTAATGGTACATTGCCGTATACCTGACTTCTCAATACAATATGCTCAAACAGTGTGGAGGTCGGGCCTAAGCTTCTATGACAAGTCCACAAAAACTAAACCGGGGCGGCTTCCCTCATAGATCTATTAATTGCACTAGCGGTTAACCCATCATAGGTTAATTAACGGTCCATAATTGAGGTTTTAACAAAGGCAATCACTTAATGCAATTTAAAGGCAACCACGGGTCCATTCATAGAGGGACAAAGCATACCATAAAAATCTTGTGTTCTAAGTTTATAAAACATGTATTCCCCCTCGCGGGTTTAAAATCATTTAATAACTAGTATAAAGCGAGGCTATAGACTCACCTTAGCCAATAGTGGTAATGAGACGATCGTCGACGATAGATGATGCCTTTCAAACACGAGAACCGCAACCTATCAAATGAGGTGCGTTCATTAATAATAGAGTCGAGAAATAACCCATACATAAGAATATAAAACTCGACTCATAAAATCACGACAAAATCGAGAGAAAACGATACAGGTGATACTATTACACTCTCCTATATATTCATTTTATTATTCTACGCCTTTAATAAAAATCTGTCGGAACATACCGAATGTCCAAGCCGTTTTCCCATACTTAGACATATCAGCTTTTTATGATACTACTCAGAGAACTCACTTACTATATGTAGAAAGTCCTCCCAAGAGCCCATTAAAAGATTTTACTTCTAAAGTTCCCTGCCCGACTCATCTTTGAATCACAAAATCCGGACAGTTTAGCGACCTTGACTTACGAAACCATTTTGACCATTCTAAACAACTCCGTTTGTAAAAACCGCATAGGCAGCTTTCGAATAGGCTTTGATTACACCCATTAAGGATGCGAAAGCTACTGACTAAATATAGTCTGGAGCTGGACACCATCTTAAGTAATAGAACTCCTAAGTTGTGTTACACGAACCTTTCTTTCTCTTCTGAGTTCTCTTAGATGAGAAATGAAAAGAATTAGTCCCACACGAGGTTTGTGAATTAGTGTACGTAGTGCAATCATTGCTCTGGTTCCTAGGGCCGCACCGGCAAGAGAAATAAAGGTAGAACGGGCGGATATAAGTACTGCTTTCGGCTGTTCGGCCTTTGCGCGAATAGCGGCATTCTTTTTAGGGAATGGTCCCTTAAAGTCTAACCCACGTTCTTTTGACTCAGTTCATTTAGTAGCAAGGTTCCGTCCGCCACTTGATTCGAAAAATAGACTCAAAATGCTAAACTTGGAGCCTGAGAACAGCCCTTGAATCATTTTGAAACTCATTTTATAGTCCCCGAGATTCGACCCAAATATCGACAATAATTTTCGGATTGTGTCGACACTCATCTCCCGGTACACGAAAATCAAACTAGTGTATCTTCCACCTCGGTTGGAGTTCGAAGGCCTACTTTATATCAAATCGAAGCTAACGAAATTCTCTACACATAATCCCATAATATCAACCTATTTTCAGAATTAAGATTTCCGAAAATGCCTCTAAACCTACTGCCTAAAATTGGCCATTTAAAAACCATACAAAATTAAGTTTTTGATCAAAACCAACAACTTTTATCATCATTCTAACATCCTAATATCATCACAATCTAATCCTAACACTTGTATCATCATCTAAATCAAAAACCCAAAATCAAAAATATATTTTCTTTACAAAAATAACATGATATACACATGATTATCACTATATAATCACATGCAGCATCATCTAACAACTTTACTCACCAAGATTCTTGATCTAAATTTCAAAGTTCATGCATGTTGATGAAAATGGTATCAAAAGAATCCCCTTCAAATTTTAGGATGTGGTCTTCAATTGTTTTTGATTAGATCATAATATATTTTGAGTAAAATTGGATCAAAGTTTGGTTTTGTATGAAAGGGGGTCATGGTTTGTAAGAGAAAAAGAAGAGAGGAAAAAAAATTTGGTTTATTTTAACTATGTGAAAATTAGTGGAAGAAAATCCTTTTATATGGTGGGTGGAGGGCTAGTTTTGCCAATATCTGATAGTTTTGGTCCAAAATGGAATAAAATAGTTTAGAAGGGTAGAAAATGTAAATGATAAATTTTAAAACATTTACGAGACTCGGGTTTCGTAAAAATACTAAAAAGTTTAAACGCACACGAAACATAATAATATAACGACTCGATACGTAATTAAAACGATATCGTCGTAAGTATTAAATATCGAAATGATCGATAATAAAATATAAAAAATTTGGCATCCGTCGGTATCGCGATCACTAGTAGTCCTCGTTACTCGTCAAAATATTAAAACATAGTATTTAATATCGGTTTCAACTTAAACCGTTAAACATAATAATATTTAACGTTATAAAATACTTCAAAATAATTGAAAATTATAATTAAATTATGACCTTATTTTTACGGGTTTTACATCCTCACCACCTTAAGGGAGCGACGTCCCGGCGCTCAACTCACCTCATACACGAGTTGATCACTACCCGGAAGGATGACGACATTCCTTAATAAGAAGTCCTTACGTTCCCACGTGTATCTCGATCCACGATCTCCACTGGTTCTTTTACAAAACGCAACTTGTCGTCAAGTTGTATCTCACCAAAAAGGAATAAATAAATCCTTATCCACAAGTCACCCGTCAAGCTCGACACATGAAAATTTAATGAATCACACGAAGCTCATTTGACAATAAGAATGGATGACAGGATTTTCGGGTAAGTCCAGTTAAGAGGAAGGTTGCAAACTAGAGGATATCCATCGGCCGGATAGCCATGGACACACATCAAAAGAACTAACAAGAAAAACATTTTCGTCATCGGAGGGTGCTCACACGCGGGTCCCTACTCAAAAGATAATACAAAGACACCATCTCACTTTCGCCAACGCGCATTAAAGTCTCAATAAACACCGTCGTTGAAAGTCTAAAAGATATTACATAATATGTGTTCTACATGATCGTACGTCATCGGATGATGTCGTCTCAAGTTCACACAACTTACGATCGTTTGACTAGATCACACACCATATAAGTACATAAAAGAAAAGGTCGAACATAAACATCGAGTATAGATCTCCACTGTTAATCATCGAGAAAACCTTGAACGAACCCTTGATAATAACCACTTGATCTCAAGAGTCTTTCCACTTGCGGTGTCGGCTTCAACATACTCCTCGAGGTTGTAACGAATTTATTAACTCCATTCATTAAGAGATTCGGTCCTCAATCATTCCACAAGTACACGCATAAATCCTAGTGACACTTATCGTTTCTTCTTATACACTGCTTCCCGAGATTCATTTTAAACTCATAATAAAATAGTAATCTTCAATACGAGGAACATAACGAGATAAAAATGAATTCAATAAACGCATAAACGGACAAGATTTGGTAAAATGATTTAAGGTTGACGATCGACGAGGGATCTCGACTCACGTAACCGTAAAACATAATAAATCACAACACTTAGAAAAAAAAATGAGAGCGAAGAAAGAATTAAATATTAACATTAAAGTAACATTTGTCACAATTATCCATCCCGGTTTTGGTATTACCTTAAAACTCAATTGAGGTACTTTCTTGATAAGGATGATATATCAAAAATAGAAGTTAAATAGCTTCATAATTTATTTTGGTTGTCCTAAGAAACTTTGAAAGAATGACATGAGTTTATTAATTAAACTCACATTGATGGTTACGATTTAGAAAATATAATTTCCAAATTAAATCACTGTTAGGAATATAAATTAAACTGGTAATTTCATTACATTAAAAGTAAAGTATGATAAGTCAATTAGTTCAAAAGATAGAGCATAATTTCGTTTTAAATATTAGTTTTAGTTATACAAAATATGATGTATAAACTTGATCTTTTTCTTATGATAGTTATTTCGATAATTGAAAATCATTTGAAAATGTAGACAAGTTCCATAAAAAATTTTATAATACTTTGTAGAAATACATAAAGGTGTTTATTATTTCAAAATATATAAGGGATATATTCGGTTTCAAAATGTGACAAGACAACAAACGAATACGAATGGAAATAATGGTCAACAATTAGTACGAAATCAACGGTACAAAAGAGAACGAAGCAAATGTCGTATGAATTCTTAAAGAGAATAATAAAATAAAGGCGTCGATGGTAAGACGATAAGAAATAATAGATTAAACAAGTTGTCAATTTTGTTAGTGCGATCGATGGTTCACCAACATCAGCTCGTTAACTTAGCGGTGGTCGATACATGATCGGAAATAAGTTACATACAAAAATTTTAATAAAAGAAAATTCCTAATAATCACTTATAATTAAAATGAATCAAATGAACGATGTTAGTGTTTAAAGAGAGAAGTCAAAGCACGGTTCACAAGAGTGGATTTCAAGACAAACGAGAGTGACGGACGTCATCCCAAATATACGGAAATCACTCTAGTGATAATCCATTATTCACGTGCGACGACATTCCAAAGATCTACCCAGTCGCATAAAGAAGATTGGACAAGAAGGAAGGATAAAACATCGAGACTTTCAAGTCTTTTATCAACAGTAAGTAATTAGACGAACAGTCAAAAGAAATCAGTTATAAGACAAAATAAAGTAACAAGTGGAAAAACGATTGTCGAGTAAAAACGTACCCGTAAACGTGTAATTCATCCAAGAGGAGGTAAGAAAACATATGCGAATGCATAGAAATTGCGCTACTTGCATAAGATATGAAGGTTTTCAAAACTTCTTTTCATTTTATTTCATTTTATTTATCTTTATCATAAATACAAGTAAAAAGTTCTTTATTATCTAGATTTTTAAGTTGACTACTATTCAGTCTAGCATGGCTCCTTCTAAATTAGACATAGGTGATCAGGCCATGTATAATTTAGGGCTAGCAATGCAGTGCTCCATTTTGTCGAAAAGTATTAAGTTTCTTATGTTTATATATAAACCATGCCATTTGAAAAATGGAATTTAAAAATATTTTATAAATTTATAGGATACAAGTAATTTGTGAGATACTTAATAAGCAACTTTTAATCTTATGAAAAGTATTTTATAAGACCAAAGTAAAAATAACTGGTCAGATTTATCTATAATATGACATTATGACAACGTATAAAGTAGCCAAAGGTTTGCAAAAATTGGCAAATAATAGCTCATAAAACAACCAATGAAATGGTTACAAATTGTTAAGGTTTCAAAAGGTTATAAGGTTAGACGGAAATGCCATGAGACATGTGATAAAAATATCGACGAAGAATGTGAAGGCAAAACTTCAAAACTCAAACCGAATCAGTTGAAGGTTAGAAGAAAATAAAAATAAAATAACATCGAATGACAAATGATTCATATATATATAAAGAATAAAACAATCCATATGTGTATTCTATGTAAGATACTCGACACAACATGCTTTTAAGAAAATATATTATTCATTTTCAAATTACACCATTAATCCAGTGATTGCTAATCCTGTAATGTTTCTATTTTTAAACATTTTCACATGCAACTAGTATTAGTTAGTTGTAAAATAATATCCATTAAAATTTTACAATCTCAAATGAACTCAAAACTACTTAGAAACGTTTAAAACCCATGTTCTAAATTTTTCTATCAGATTTGACTTTTAAATATGAGCCGATTAATTGACCCGATAAACGACATCTCCAAGACTCGGAGTCTAAAGCATTTTGATGCAAAACGACGTTTCAAACGACTTTCTAGTTTTACCCAAGACTTGAAACCCAAAGTAAAATGACCAAAATACCCCCTGCAAGTTCTGTGCAGGTTTTACTGTTTTATTTTAAAAACACAGGTTTTACTTTTAAGTTTTGACCTGTTTATACTGCCCCTACAGTTTCTGCATAAAGTGTATTTTTCGACACTTCTTAACAGCTCAAAATATATACATATATACACACATGTCTTGTGGATTTTACAACAACGAAAAATAAATCTCGTAATGACCATCAAATAATATATAGCATGATAAATGACAGAAAATGCTTCAAGGTATTTAACACGAAATTTAGGAAGCAAAACGGTGAAAGACGTTCGTAATTTAGATTTCAAAATGCAATGTAGGCAAATCTCCTTGGTGCCACGATTGTCAAAAAACACAAAACATAACAAGAAAAGAATGGAACATTAACATGCTACACTCCGGGAGCGAGAAGGTTAATGTAAAACAAATGATATAATTTTATATATGTAAAATCGTATTCCAATTCTAGTGCCATAATCCAGACGATGATTTATAAAATAACGATGACGTTACCGAGATATAAGTGAACAATACACTTCGGAGTCGATACATATAAATGTCAACGAATTAAATCTTCGCATGTCGTGTAAAACGATAAAAAAAATCAACAAAATATTATGAAAAACCATGATATTATTCAACACGATTATAAGAAGTATTTCAAAATGTGTGACTCACACGATAGCGGTTAGTCTATTCCAAAGACACATTGAGCTACACAATGGTCTAGAAATTACGTTTCAAGACGTCTAAAGACAAACAGTCGGAAGACGATTTGGATATCTATATAGATATCTCAAAGGGTTAAGCAATAAAAGTAACGCGCGCAGATGAAGGTATGTAAGGTCATAATATAAAAATTTTGCAATAAAAGCAATTTAAATACTTCAAAAATAAATACAGAAAGATCATGAAATTCATTGTATTTATTTAAGTTAATCATTAATAAATGACAAACTTTTATCGAAAAGTTTAACGACATAAATATATATCGATAAAGGATTATAGTATTTATTTAGAAATACTTAGCAATAAGGCATACATAATAATGTATACTAAAGTTGTAATCCCAGAAGTAGCTTGAACCTGAAGTCACGCGAAATCATGTGCACCGACTCTTTGAAAAATAAAACCGACAGTTATAGTTTAGGTTTTTAGAAAAAGACCTAGTTCTCTATAACTCATGGCTCTGGTACCAATCTTTAACACCCCCAAATTTACACGCAGCGGAATACATCTTTGGGTGTTAAACAATGATACTACAACACATAATTTATAAAGAACGACTCAAAAAGAGACGTTTTAGATTTATCGTTCCTAAAACATTTGTCAGAGTAGCGTAGTCCCAAGTAATCGTTACCAAAAGATAAGTTAAAACAACATATTGGTTTGTTTTAAAAATGGAACGATAAATAAATCAAAGAGTTTGAACAACAAAAGCAGTGCACAACTTCATTCCCCGTGACCTCCAAGCTTCCACTTCTTGATTACCTAAAATACATGTGAGTAAAACAATCAGCAAAAATGCCGAGTGAATCTATAGGTTTATGTAATCAATTTGAACACAAGCAAAGATTATAAGTTTGTGGCATGCTTATAAGCATCAAATAATAATTTGCATCAACAATGATAATTGTATATAGCATAAATTGCAATAAGCTCATGGAACCGAGCCCTTAGACACTCCCTTTAGAGGTCTGATAAGACAGGAGATTTATTAATTGTCGGTTACCTCTAGATTAATGGTACATTGCCGTATACCTGACTTCTCAATACAATATGCTCAAACAGTGTGGAGGTCGGGCCTAAGCTTCTATGACAAGTCCACAAAAACTGAACCGGGGCGGCTTCCCCCATAGATCTATTAATTGCACTAGCGGTTAACCCATCATAGGTTAATTAACGGTCCATAATTGAGGTTTTAACAAAGACAATCACTTAATGCAATTTAAAGGCAACCACGGGTCCATTCATAGAGGGACAAAGCATACCATAAAAATCTTGTGTTCTAAGTTTATAAAACATGTATTCCCCCTCGCGGGTTTAAAATCATTTAATAACTAGTATAAAGCGAGGCTATAGACTCACCTTAGCCAATAGTGGTAATGAGACGATCGTCGACGATAGATGATGCCTTTCAAACACGAGAACCGCAACCTATCAAATGAGGTACGTTCATTAATAATAGACTCGAGAAATAACCCATACATAAGAATATAAAACTCGACTCATAAAATCACGACAAAATCGAGAGAAAACGATACAAGTGATACTATTACACTTTCCTATATATTCATTTTATTATTCTACGCCTTTAATAAAAATCTGTCGGAACATACCGAATGTCCAAGCCGTTTTCCCATACTTAGACATATCAGCTTTTTATGATACTACTCAGAGAACTCACTTACTATATGTAGAAAGTCCTCCCAAGAGCCCATTAAAAGATTTTACTTCTAAAGTTCCCTGCCCGGCTCATCTTTGAATCACAAAATTCGGACAGTTTAGCGACCTTGACTTACGAAACCATTTTGACCATTCTAAACAACTCCGTTTGTAAAAACCGCATAGGCAGCTTTCGAATAGGCTTTGATTACACCCAGTAAGGATGCGAAAGCTACTGACTAAATATAGTCTGGAGCTGGACACCATCTTAAGTAATAGAACTCCCAAGTTGTGTTACACGAACCTTTCTTTCTCTTCTAAGTTCTCTTAGATGAGAAATGAAAAGAATTAGTCCCACACGAGGTTTGTGAATTAGTGTACGTAGTGCAATCATTGCTCTGGTTCCTAGGGCCGCACCGGCAAGAGAAATAAAGGTAGAACGGGCGGATATAAGTACTGCTTTCGGCTGTTCGGCCTTTGCGCGAATAGCGGCATTCTTTTTAGGGAATGGTCCCTTAAAGTCTAACCCACGTTCTTTTGACTCAGTTCATTTAGTAGCAAGGTTCCGTCCGCCACTTGGTTCGAAAAATAGACTCAAAATGCTAAACTTGGAGCCTGAGAACAGCCCTTGAATCATTTTGAAACTCATTTTATAGTCCCCGAGATTCGATCCAAATATCGACAATAATTTTCGGATTGTGTCGACACTCGTCTCCCGGTACACGAAAATCAAACTAGTGTATCTTCCACCTCGGTTGGAGTTCGAAGGCCTACTTTATATCAAATCGAAGCTAACGAAATTCTCTACAACATAATCCCATAATATCAACCTATTTTCAGAATTAAGATTTCCGAAAATGCCTCTAAACCTACTGCCTAAAATTGGCCATTTAAAAACCATACAAAATTAAGTTTTTGATCAAAACCAACAACTTTTATCATCATTCTAACATCCTAATATCATCACAATCTAATCCTAACACTTGTATCATCATCTAAATCAAAAACCCAAAATCAAAAATATATTTTCTTTACAAAAATAACATGATATACACATGATTATCACTATATAATCACATGCAGCATCATCTAACAACTTTACTCACCAAGATTCTTGATCAAAATTTCAAAGTTCATGCATGTTGATGAAAATGGTATCAAAAGAATCCCCTTCAAATTTTAGGATGTGGTCTTCAATTGTTTTTGATTAGATCATAATATATTTTGAGTAAAATTGGATCAAAGTTTGATTTTGTATGAAAGGGGGTCATGGTTTGTAAGAGAAAAAGAAGAGAGAGGAAAAAAAATTTGGTTTATTTTAACTATGTGAAAATTAGTGGAAGAAAATCCTTTTATATGGTGGGTGGAGGGCTAGTTTTGCCAATATCTGATAGTTTTGGTCCAAAATGGAATAAAATAGTTTAGAAGGGTAGAAAATGTAAATGATAAACTTTAAAACATTTACGAGACTCGGGTTTCGTAAAAATACTAAAAAGTTTAAACACACACGAAACATAATAATATAACGACTCGATACGTAATTAAAACGATATCGTCGAAAGTATTAAATATCGAAATGATCGATAATAAAATATAAAAATTTTGGCATCCGTCGGTATCGCGATCACTAGTAGTCCTCGTTACTCGTCAAAATATTAAAACATAATATTTAATATCGGTTTCAACTTAAACCGTTAAACATAATAATATTTAACGTTATAAAATACTTCAAAATAATTGAAAATTATAATTAAATTATGACCTTATTTTTACAGGTTTTACAGAAATAAAATACTGACTTCTATTCAAGTGTTATTCGTCCATATAGTATTCTTAGATTTTATATTTAGAAACGTCTTATTCATGTCTTATATAAGTTTTGTATCTCTGCGGAATTAAGAAGAAGATATGAATCCTATGTAAATTATGGTAAGGACTTCATGAATACGCCAAAAAGTTGAAATATTCGTCTTATCATATTAAACATAAGACTCGAATTTGTGAAAGACTTAGAATTCATAAGGACTTGGAAGGTGAAGTATTCCATTTAACTCGAAGAAATATTTAAATCCTTATATTATGCTCTAACAAAAGGAGCAGAATATTGAAAGTTATCTAACTTACTAGTTCAACCTGAATTTCCTCCGTGGAAATAGGAAAGAACAAATGAGTAATTTGTTACTTCAAATATACATGACGCCATCTGGGTTATTGTCGATTGTTTTACTAAACCTATGCAAGAAATAATATGTCGACATAGAGAATCAATATCAATCATCTAAGATCGTGACGAGTGTTTCACATCTTAATCTTAAAAGTATATACAAGATACCTGAGGGTAATATGTTATACTTAGTCCATTATTAAAATGAAAACATAGGTATACTAATGTATTAAGTGGAAGAACGATCCAAATGCTAAACTACATACTCCATGTATGTATTATAAATTTTGGAAGGACACTTAGCATTGATAAAATTTCCCGTATAACGATAGTTCTCATGCTAGAATTAAATCAGTATTATTTGAAGCACTCTATTGAAAGAAGTGCCATTTATACATCTGTTGGGCTAAAGTTGGATATTTTCAACTTACGAGACCTAAGATAGTTCATGAAACTATTAGAAAGGCTATAGCTTCGTAGAACGTTGAATTATGTTAAGTATCTGCTGGATTAAATGGTGATTTAAGATAATCCAAGAGATTATTTTGATAAACATTTCTCACTATGAATGAGAAATTACACCATATTAAAACGTATCTATAAGGATATTTTCTCTATCAATTACCCAAATTGATTTTGAAAAATGCAATAATCAATTCAAGATTTTGAATTGAGTAGTGATATATTGACTTGAGTTTCCCAAAGAACTCAGTAATATTCATGATACTTTTTACATTGAGAATCTAAAGAAATGTTTATCTGATGAATCTCTTATCATCCCAATAAAAGAGTTTCCAATGATAAACTAAATTATGTGGTATAATGTTATATTTCTAATTATTGAATTATTGAAACCCTAAGAAAGAGTATAAATATGTTTGGAAACGCGAGGATTATACTCTTCTTTATCTTATGACATCGCTCTTTATTTAAATCTCAGGACGAGATTTCTTTAAGGGAGAGAGACTGTGACAATCCTCAATTTTCACATATGTATTATGTGCTATAATTGTCTCAATATGAGAATTTGGCTAGAAAGTTTTGCTTTTTGTACCTTACTTGGTAAGATGAACTGCTTCTCACAACATGAACTGCCACTACAACATATTCCTATATGTTGTAAACACAATGTATATGTCCAGTCTAAGATCTAAAAGTAATCTTATAAGTTCAATATTGATAATAACATCTCAAATATAACTATGATGCCCTAAATTCCCTTGGAAACCCTAGAATCCCTAAAAATAAGTTATAAACTCAAGAATGATAAACTATGAATAGAAAGTACATATTAATAAGTTATTAAGGATTATAAGCAAGTTATAAACTATACATTAAAGACATAATAATGCCTAAGAATAGTAAGAATAAACCATACAAAGCTAAGTACAAGTAAATGTACATAATAGTCTAGATCATCACCTAGAAACCCTTGGTAAACAATGTTTTAAGCAATATAACTACATAATATCTATGTAAAAGTATCAAATAAAATATACTAATTATAATATATCATATAAAAGAAAGGTAAATAATCACAAAACACTAATATTTACTAATCTCAAGCTAATTACAAATAAATGACCTATAACTAAGATTAGCATATAAAACTCATTCTATAATAAATTATAGTCTAATATTTTGCCACTAATTATAAAACTCAACTAAGTATCATATTAAGGTTATACATTTATTTCAAGTTAAGTTACAGTTAATAAAGCATAAGGTACAAGTTATTAAAGCATATGATCTTAAGCTCCCATAATCACCCCTAGAACATGGTAAACCTATATAAACCCTTAAACTAATAATGTAGAAACCATAAAAGTCATAAACATACTATTTAAGCCCTATAATAAGCTTACATTAAAATATAAACACTAATTACCCAAGATAGAAAGTCATTAGGATCAATAACCTAAAAACCCTTATATTAAGAAATCTACATAGAATCACTACATAGTCTTTTAGGATAGGACTACAAACACCCATAGCACTTCATTAAGGTTATAAGATTATATTAAGACAGTGTACAAGTACCCCTAATGCACAAGGTACAATATTTCAATGCATGACTTGTAAATTTGGTCAAAATGAGTATTTTCACCCTTTAGACATGTTTACTTAGAATAACTTAGTAAAACCAATATAGGGACTTAATGAACACATCAAGGACAATGTAGGATGTTTAAATTGAGTTTACATCAGTAGCTAATAGAAGGATAATCACTTTTACTAAAACTTAACCATAAATCATTAGAAACCCTGACCCGCCTAAATTTTCTTCCTATTTTCACATCAAACCTTTGTTAAACTTCAAACTAAAGACCCAAACTTATTAATTCCAATTTATATACCCTAATTAAACCCTAATCCATCACTAATCACATTCATAAGCCCTGAATCACCAAAATTACAAAGTATAAACTTACAAGCCCTAATTTAGACCCAATTTTATATTTTCCCTCCAAAAATCCATTTCAAATCATTCCCTCCTATTCTAAGTTTGAAAATCAGATATTTACAATGTTTTAAGATATTTTCCATGTGATTTCAAGTAGTTGCATCACCTACTTGAAGCTACACATCACCATTCCTATCTTATATATGTCGTGAGTTATCCTAGACCACAAGATCACGATATTTTTTATCCTAGACTCTAGGAACTTGCATAGATCTTCCCTAGCCTCACTTAGTCACTAATTATCCATATGACACGTCCTAGGCCAGAACTTGGAGCCTAAGGCTTGTAAATGCTATAAATAGAGGTGAATTACACACATAGAGACTTGCACCCCGTTTGCTTTGTATCTCCTACCCATTCTCCATTTCCACGTCTATATACGTCTTAGGACATGTACCAAGACCAGAAACCAGGTCTAGAAGGTAGCCATTTGAAGCTCTTGAAGCTTTGATAGCAAGTAGTGCTCATAAGAAGCCATTAGGAGACATTTTGGAGCTACCTAGGTAATTTATATGTTAGCTATGCTTTGATCTTGTTATAATGATATATTATGCTTGTTCTAATTCCAAAATTATGTTAAAAAGATAATCTAAAATGAACTAAGTCAGTTGGTCATTTTAAATGAAAGTTATAAGTTAAAGATGTCTTAAAACCCTAGTTTTGTAAGTTACATGAAATAATAAGCAAAAACCCATTTCAAAAGCTATAATTCTGAAGAAGTGTTTTTATTATGATTATAAACATGCTTTGAAACTTTTTTTTTGAAATCCTAGATCATTTGGTCCATTTTTGAGGTTGTTATGTGATTTTTACAAGTATAGGAACTAAAACTGTCATTTTTGAAACTATTTAATATTTTGGGCCAAAAGTGTCATTTTGTGAAAGTTGAATATATAAGAATAAATGTTGAAAATTTTGAGACCCTAAGGTTAAATATTGAGGGTTTAAAATGCAAATATTAAAACTATATATTTAAGGGGTTAAAAGTGTAATTATACCAAGGGTAAAAGCTATATTATACCATCGTACTTATCAAAATGTACCGACTTTAAACACTTACAATTTAATCGCTAGATATTACCAATGAACTTTTAAATTGATTATAAACTTTACCAATATAACCCTAAAATTACTGTATTACCCTCGTCTTCTTTAATATTTTATAGAACAATCTTTTATGCAATATAGTCATGCCAAGAGATGCAATATTGAAATCTCACACATTGAGAAGCATCATATACTTCGAAAATTAAGACCCTACCCAACTCATGTAATGATTTTAATCCCACAACATAAAAGTCGCAATAAGTTAAGCTTAGATAGTTATTGAACTCGTTGATCGATATGGAATCAACAAAGAACATACATCCTCTAAAACGCTCATGTAAAACTACAAAAACCTTTGATATAGCGATGGGTTTATATTTAGAAGTTGAGAACTACAATAAGAAACTAAAATAAAATACAGTATAGGTTAGGTGGATTATGGACATATAATATTTATTTAATGTTATTTTTTCTTTTGTCTCTATTCTTCACCACCCTTCCAATCTTCATCTTTTTTTCTGTTTACTAACCGACAGTTCCATGAAAAGAATTTGAAGAATCAATTTTGTGGTATTTGCTTTTTAAAGTGGACACTTTGCTTCTTATGTTGAGAGCTTCTTATGTTGAGGGCACTGCTATTTTTCAATCTAATCTTACCAGTTTCTCTACTAGTTTAGCCATTAATTTAAAGCTTCATTGGGGCCTTTCCCCCACTACTTACAAGGTAGCTCCACCTTTGATGGTCACTCACAGGTATGAGCCATTGATTAACTATGCTGCTGCTGCTGCCTCGATATCATGGGATCGATTTGTTTTTTTGTTCTTTGTTGTTCTATAGATTTTCTTAATATTATAGTTAATGTCACATCCGAACAAGTGTTAATGGGCATATATGTAACTATGCTTCAGCCTTTAGCTACTCTGGCTGAATAATTATGGTGAGATAAAGGATGAATATAACAATATAGGTAATTATGTAAATGAAGACAAGGGTAATATAGTCATTTCATGATAATATTGGTAAAGTTCACAATCAATTTAAAAGTTCATTAGTAATGTCTAGCGATTAAATTGTAAATGTTTAAAGTCAATACATCTTGATAAGTACGATGGTATTTTATAACTTTTACCCTTATACCAAAGTATAACTATAAGGGCTATTTTTGCTAATTTTGAAACTAAAAAATATTAATTATAAATATGAGGAAGTAATTAAAGTATCATGTTAGTAGGGAGCTTTGTACAAAGATGTCTCGTCTGGATATTACTTTTTGACTGAGTGGTTGGGTTTACAATTTAAAGTGCCCCCGCTCCTCAAACGTTTATAGGATGGCTTATGAGTATAATGGCCCGAACAATGGTGCTATAATTACCAACAAATAATAATTAAAGAATATATAACCAAATACTTAGAAAGATTGAACAAAAGATTAAAGACTTGATACTATACAAAATCTGTTAATCCAGGTTTGTGTGAGATCAAGCTTTTTTTATAAGACCAAGTTGTGGTGTATGTGATCAAGCTGTTTATCTGTGAAAGAAATACATCTGTTATAGCTCAGACTCTATGGATCCCAGGTGAATTCATAGCCTCACTACCGCTGATTATTAAATGATTTGAAACCCATGAGAGGGATATATGTTAAAACTGGAATACAAGTATTTTGGTATGCTTCCCAGATATGATTATTGACACTATGTTTACTGTTGCCTTGAAAATCCCTTTTTAATTATGAACCGTTAATCATTTTCCCGGAAATGAGCACTAATATTGTAAACAGTACTATTTGGGGACTGGCATCCCCTGTCTGGGCAAGTCGCACTTGCTAGAACTTCAGTGGTCAAACAGGCATACTTTATTTGCTAATAAGGATAGTTTGGCAGACTTCCTCATAAGGGTAATTGTGGGTTTCTGATATGTCTAGTCGCGGTATCATAAGCTTAGTGCATTAATTTATAAATTTTTCGGGCGAATAATAACGTAGCTCGAGAAAAAGGATCTTCTATTCAAAATGATTTTAAACCTATGAATTCATTCAAACATTGTGTTGATTTTAAGCATATATCTCAGGTTTTAAAGATTGCTAGTACGGAGCAGCATGAGGATGGCATGAAGAGGCACAAGATTAAAATTATTATTCTAGATTTTGGGAACCTTATATTGTAAAACTCTGAATTTTCAATGATATATAAAGAAAGTTGATTTTGTCACTTTTTTGAGTTGTTTTCTATTATTGTGACTTGTGTTCTATGAAGTAATACCCCAGATCAATGTTTCGCTGCGTAAAGATAAAATGGGGGTGTTACAGTTCCGGTCATTATTAAGCGTATCGAATTCAAACGAAATCAAAGGCAAAATAGATAAATACTCTTAATTGATTCAATCTCAATAAATACAAACTATAAGGTGGGTATAAGGCGGTTGTATTTCACGACTTAAAGAAAAAGGCTCTTAAGTGCTTCGCGTCGCCTCGTTTTCTCTGATCACTTGTGCGTATTTTGAAAGTGACGATTAATTAGGGGTTTGCCAAATCAAGTATTATTAATCTATTTTTGTGAGTTTAAATTATTGAACCCTCGAAACATTTTGGTATTCTGCCAACGTTTCAAAAGTCGAACGAAGGTTTTTATTTGGCGTAATTGCCTTCACTCCCTTTAGATTCATTGATCGAGACCTTTGATTAATGGATAGTTTTTGTAGATTAATTTTCGCGTAATACACAAAAATTCCAAAAAAATTTGAAAAACCAAAAACACAAAAATAATCTTCGACTTTCCCCTCTATTTTTCATAATTCTCTTCTTTCACCCTCTATATCGTTTAGTTCTTGAAACAACTTTCTCGTTGCATCATGTAGAATGAAGGTGGATATTATTCATGTCCATATTGTGGAGGTCCACCCGATGTGGCCAATTGTTTTAATTATGAGATTATTGGAGGTCAAGAGGGTTATATCTATAATTCCGCTCCACGTGATCATGGTGACGAATTTCAATCTTACGACCAAGATCACCCATCGTCTTCGTTTTACTCGTCGTATGATTCATCTTTTAATTGGGATGAAAATTAAAATGATGAAGCGAGTCATAACACCTTTGGTGACTATGTGAGACGTAATAATGAAAAGTTAACGATGCTTGAAGAACAATGACGAATTTTAGGGAAACTTGTAAGGAACATTTGGAAACCCAAACGGAATCTTTCATAAAATTAGGAAATGAATATAACACCCTTTTTGAAGGGCAACAACGTTTGTATGACCAAAGTCAAGAGATGTGGATAACTTACGTAGATGAAATTAAGAAAGAATGATATAAATATCTTTTAATGATTGAGACCTTAATGGAAAAATTAGCTTCGTACGAGTCAACTTCTTCATCGAACGATACCAATCCTAATCCCGAAGGAGAGGTTCAAGTCATATCGACTCCTAAGACTCGTACATCTCGTATTGATCCCTATCTCTCGAATTTTATAGTCGTGCTACCTTCGTCGTCTTGCAAGAACGTTGAGGAAACGAAAACGTCTACTAACGAGGTTTTTGAAAATGTTTTTGAAAATAAACAACAAGAAAAACTCGTTGCATACGTAGGAACGATGAACATTGTTAAACCTTTGGAACCCAAATTTTCTAATGAAGATGAATTATCGAGGATTTTCTTAATCAATATACACTTAATATGGATGAAGAAATTCTGTTAAATGATTTTGAAAAAGAAGAAATTGATAAGGTTTTAAGGAAAATCGTTGACCCCTCGTTTTTTAAAGAAGAAGATGAACGAAAATTAATTTCGAAGGACGTGTTAGTGATTTTGCTAAAATGTTCGAGAACCCACGTTCGATCCCTTCGAAGGACAAAGTTGAAACCGTCAAGGAAAAATCGTCATGTGACGAGCCTTTTACTCCTAATCCCACACCGTGTGAGATTTTGGATTTATCGTGCGAGAAGTCCGTCGGTGACCTTGCTCACATTGATACGTTTTTCGATGTCGATGTCGAAACGACAAAGGCAAAATCTTAAATTGAAGAGCCTTCTATTCCTAGTTTCACGACGGTTGAAGCTAGCGACTCGACTATTGACGATTTAATTGCTCGACCTCTTCCTCGAGGAAGAGAAGACGTTTTTTATCCCGACGGTGATTTTTACGAGATCAAACATATTCTTGATGATCCGCCTTCGATATTCGAGTTTGATGAGGATCGTTGCGTTATCCCGGAGGGGGATATTTTATTAATCGATTCATATTTTAAAAATTCAAATCCTCCTCCCGCCTTCAAGATAAATGTGAAAAAATTTAGTGTGCCTAATTTTTTTGTAAACACCTAATATTTTCAATTTAATAAACTTGGGTTTTCGTAAAAAAGAGTTAAAATATGAAAAAGGGAATGATTTTAAAATCAATTTTAAAGATTTTCCAAAGTTAACTCCGTCACCACCTCGTTTAGTTGAACTTGCTACAAACGCGTCTACTTCTTTTGACGACGTTCTGTGTGGAGCTAGTGTGGGGGAAGCCCCATTTGTTTCCTCATATCTCCACCGAGGCGAGAATTTTGACCCTGGTATTAAGTTTAAGATAAAGTCTCGGTCTTTATTTATGGTGCGAGTTTACCTCGAGTAACTCAATTGTTTTGCCCACCCAATGTCCCACCCTTCTCTTATCATTCTATTTTCTTGTGTCCCTTTAGGACGATGATGCTTGAAGTCGTGTTGTTTCGTTTATCATCCAAAAACAAAGACACGATCTTTGATCCCAGTATAAAGGCTTTGCCTTTATTATCGGTTGCTTTGGGCTTTGTGCTTTTCATGTAAGACCCGACTTGACCATTACCATGATAATCCCTAAATGATCACATTTATGGGGATTCGAGTCGAGCTTTTGACTCGGTTATAAAAAACAAGGTGCCTCGTGGATGAATTCTCATGCTTATCCTTGTAAATATTTTTGCTTTTTAATTAACCTAATGAGGGGATTTGTGCTCTTCCAACCCGTTGTTTTCGTGATTTTGGTTATTTAGATCATCATCTTCACGATTGAAGCCTTTCGTGTTCGTTTACGTGAGCCTCGATCGTTTGCTTGAAGATTTTCTGATATCCAATGATATATCCTTTATTGTTCTAACAATAGGTGATAAGTGTGAAAACACTCATCAATAATGATCCAAAAACCACTCAAAACACTGTCAAGTACATAATATTTAACTTTAAAATATCAGAATTACGCGTGTATTTACGTTTCATGTGTTTTCAGGTAAGAAGATACATTTTTGAGCAAAGACGCGTTTTCAAGGACTTATTTGATGAAAAGACGAAGAAAATGACGAAAGAAGCTTTCAAGGACCTTATTTGCCAAACTGTCAAAGATCAAGGGCTTAAGTTGCAACTTTTACAAGATGAAGGATGAAATAGAAATTGATTTAAAAGGTTCATATAACTTTTGAAAGAGATTAAAAATGAAAGGACCAAAAAGGAAATTAAATGAAAAGTTTATTATTACTTGGTCAGTTGGTCAAAACCCGGTCAAACACACAAACACATTCACGTTTCTTCTCCAACGAAGAGAGAGAGAGAAACAGTCGGTTTCTTATCTTCCACCACCAAGACCTGCAAATGCAAATCAAGAAAGATCTAAGGAGATTCAAGCAAAGATCAAAACTACAAAGATGTTCATTTCGTTATCCTCTACAAGAAGATATTAATTAATTTGATCAAGGAAGAAAGACGAAGAAAGCCCCAAATGTGATGAAGAATGAAGAACGAGCTTATCCTCGTATTTTACACGTGGCGATTATTGATTGGAGGACACACGTCATCCCACTTCCCTCGACGGCTATAAATAGGAGACGAAGACTCCATTTCGAGACGGTTAGCTTAGGAGTAGAAACATCTAGTAGTTAGGTTAGATAGTTAGTTTT
Source organism: Glebionis coronaria (assembly GCA_025667525.1). NCBI lineage: Eukaryota > Viridiplantae > Streptophyta > Magnoliopsida > Asterales > Asteraceae > Glebionis > Glebionis coronaria. The sequence continues at coordinate 123,351,272 of CM046881.1, forward strand.
ATTTTCTCTCAAAGCTATTTGATTTTCAGTTAAACATTTAGTTAGATTCAGTTTTGATTTTGTTAATCTTGTTGTAACTGATCAATTTTTCCACCATTAATGAAACTTTCAAGGTTCTTCTTTTATATCTTTTAAATTCTGCTTTCCTTTTCTTTACTAAACTGTTCACTGTAGTTATTAGATTGGATATTAATTTTGTAGTCGTTACTGTTTATCGAGAGTATTGATACTGCAGGATAGGAGTAGTTTGACTCGAGTTACTGTTGGATTTGCTCATTTACGAGTCATTGTGATTTTGAGTTACTGTTCATGTAGGATTCATAGATTTTCAGCAAGCATTTGTTAGTTTTTGTTGTATTCAGAATTCAGTTAGTAAAACTTTTGAGTAGAATTTTGTGGAATTTGGTTTCAAAGTTTTTTTTAGGTAATAAGCTCACAAGCTCATAAGAGCTTATGAGAAATTTTCAAAAGTATTTTAACTTGTTAATTTTTTGTTTGATTCTAGTTAGTTAAAGCTTTAAATCAAATTTCGTGATTTTCTTTAAGTACATTTTTCGGAAAAGCAATTAATAGATAGATTTAGTCCATTGATTTAGCTTATCGAGAGATAATCAGTGATGACTAATAAGCTGTTATAGCTGAAATAACAAGTTTCTGATCAGTGATGGCACGTTTCATCATCGAATGATTAGTTTTGTTTTTCTTCGTATTTGTTTCAATTTTGCAGGTTAGAAGATTTAAAGGTGTTTGGATTCGCCAGCGTTTAGATAGCAGGTTATCAGTCAAGATTGATAGTTGTGTTTGATTTTCGAAGGTGCTGTTCAAATTAAGCCGGCTCAGCGCCGCGCTTCTCCCACAACGGAGGCCTGGCAATCTTGGTTAAGCACATTTTTAATATGCTGAATTTTTTAGTGATAATCTGCTTGATTTGCTTATTTGAGACGAGCTCATTTTCTGTTTTTAGGAAGTGATTTGATTTTCGTGTTGTTATTGCAGTCTGTATATCAGATTAAGTGCTTACAATTTCATTTAGTCTATAGGATCTTATTTGCAGCCTGTAAGCTAGTGTTTGGTATAAGTAAATGTGCAACGTTCTTGAGTGATTCAGTCGAGATTTGGACGAGAATTAGTCGTTAAACCAATATAGATTAGCAAAGTTCACTTAGTTTCATTATAAAGTCAGACAGTAAGATTTGTGCTAAAACATAAGTCAAGAGGAAACTAATTCAACTGACTGTGCAGCTTTGTATTTTGATTTCATGAGTTCAGTAGGAGTAATGGTAAATGAACTTAGCTGTGTAAAAATTTGCTTCATCATATTAATGTTCATATTAAATAAGTTTGAATAGAATTCATGATTGCTGTGTAGGATGGATAATGAGATTAGGATCACAAATTAAAGTGTTAGTAACGTTTAAATGATAGCTGTTCAATGATCCTTCCCATTTGTTAAGTGAAACAAGTAATGGTAAAAAAGATGACTATAAGGATCGAACACTGGACCTAACCTTCAGAAACAAACGTCACTACCACTATGCTAGTTGTTCCTATTTGATATATGTTAGAATAAATTTCAATTTAACCTAGTGTGTTTCTATAAGCTGATTTGGGTAATTGTTTTTTTTAGCTTATTTAGTTTAGCTCAAGAGCTCATACAAGTTTCGAATAAATCTTTTTAGCGTTTGAATATTTCTCCCTAGTTTTAATAAGAATGGTTAAGTAGTTTCATCACCACAAATTATTGTTCAAGTTGTAAAGAAAAAGAAGTGTTTTGATACGTTTTGCTTAATTAGCTTCTTCCTAGCTAGCTTATTTTGAATCTTAATATTTTGAAACTCATCATTTCTTATTTGTTTGTAATTTTTAGAATTTGTGTTTTGTTCTTTAGTAGGAGAATATTAGTTACTATATTTGCGATTTTTTTAAATAGGTATTAGTCCAGTAGTTAGACTTCCAATTAGTTGATTAGGTGCTAGTTGTACTGGCCTATTGGGCTTTGTTGAAACATTGGACAGTTTTTCAAAATTGCATATGGTCAGTTTAGTATACAATTACAATTCCTATAGAATACGTATTTGATTGAATTTTACTTTTGTGAAATTTGAATTAGTATAATAATAGTAGTTTTATAATAATATAGAATATAATATAGTGTATTCTCTCGTTTTTCGTGTCATTTACATTTTTTTTGTCGAAAGTAGTCATAAATTCCAAACAAGTTTTTACAACCAAAAACAATTAAGTCAAGCTTAAAAACGTTAGATCAATTCGATAAGACCGAGAGAAAACGAACTAAAAAGACAAATATTAAATGGCGTCGCTGCCGGTTCTTTGACTTTACGAGAGACTATCGATTGACGGTTTTCATTGGCTTTTGGGATCCGTTCACCTAGTGAACGTTATTTTTATGTATCATAAATCAAAAACAAATAAAAAATCAAAAATATAAAAATATATAAAAAATAAAAAAATCACAAAATCAATTCTTTTCCTAAAGAATTGAACCAAAAAATAAAAAAATCCAAAAAGTAATATTTTTCCTAAAAGATTACACCCAAAAATATATATTATATTGGTTTTCATCGTTTTTACGTACATATGGTATTTTTCTTAAAAAAACCAAATAAATACAAAAATATTTTTGATATATTATTATATGTAAATACATATACGTAGATATGAACACTTAATCCATCTATTTCCATAAGTATTGCCGAGGCAATACACCGTGTTAGGGGGCGTTCCGGTCCTTGACATGCGTATCGATCAAATTCAATAAAGCAAGAATAGATAAATACTTCCAATAGGCAATAATTCGAAGAATACAAACTACAAAGTGAATAGAAAGGCGATGTGCTATAAAATGCCATCTAAGGGTCAATAGGTACTTAAGTGCTTCGCGCCACCTAACCCCTCGTTCACTAGTGCGTATTCTAAGAAGGAAGGCTTTATTGGGGGTCTTGCACCCAAGTAGTAATTATATATATTATACTTTCTTATGGATATTTCATATCAAACCTCGAGGGAGATAATCTCTTCTCTCTCAAAAGTCGACCGAGGGCTACTCCCTCACTCCTCGAGTTTACTTACACGTGTACTCGCACACGTGTAAACATACCACCTTTGGTGTATTACTTCCTTCCCCGAGGAAGCTTTTAGACGTCATTTCATTTTTATATACATTCGACCATTTTGCCACACATGGATAATCGTCCTATTTTGGAGATATTACAAGAGGAGCATTATCGAGCTGTGTATGGTCCTTGTGCGACTTGTGGAGGACCGCATGGTGCAAATAATTGTCATCTATACGCGAGCGATTATGATCAAGGGTTTAATGAGGATTTTCAAAATCAAGAATTTTTAAATCAAGACGATTTTCAAAATGAAGAGAATTTTCAAAGTCATAATCAAACAACCTTTCACAATCAAGGCATTTATCATTTCTTGAGTAAAGACGCTTTTAAATTTGTAATGCAAGCACTTGAGACAATGAAAGAGGCAACTGATCAGAACATCTTAGGCTTGAGCACATACGTCTTGCAACTCATGAGACCGAACGATGCTTTACGTGATGATGAGCCTTCTTTGAGAGTAGATGTTGAGGATGATACACTTAGTGATGTTCCTATTATAGACCCTTCCATCTCTCCACCGACTATACTTGAGCCATACACACCTTTAACACCTTTACCTCACATGGGACCCACCGACTCTTTAACCATGAGGGACGAGCCTCTTAACACTAATACAAACACCAATTCGGATGAATTAACCTCTTTTAGTGTTGAGAACCTTATCCCAATCCAAAGAGAGATTGAGAGGGTTTCCAATGAACCATGTGACGAGCTTTGTATTGATACTTCTTCTCCTCATGATCACATTGAGATTTCATCACATATTGACCTACATGCTACTACTAGTGATTTTGGTGATTTTGATCTTGATGGATTGTTTAAAGAAAGGGATAATGAGATTGAGGAAGAGTTTGTGAAAGACTTTCCACAAATAGAGGATGAAAATTGTGATTCTAGTGACGCATCTTATGCTATATCATCCGATGACTTGTCTTGTCAAGATAACATTCCTAATTTGGATGAAGAGTTTGCTCCTATAGGAAAAGTGGATCCTTCTCCTCTACCACCTTATGATTCTTGTGATGAAACCTTTGATGATCCTTATGATAGTGATGAGTCTTTTACTTCTGATGATGATGACTCTATTTCTTCTATGACTCCTTCACCTATTCCTCTAAGTGATTTTGTGATACATTCAAATCCTCTTTTTGAGACATGTTTTGATAACCCACCTTTTAAGGAGTGTGAAGAACCTAATAATGAGTCTATAGAAGAAGAACCCTTGATTGATCATCCTTCACTGGTTTTTGAGGATATACCTATTGATCATATCATCCCTTTGAGTGATTCTCTCATTAATACACCTCCTTTTGAGCCTTATGTTCCCACCCTCCCACCCTTGAAGTTGGTTATTGATGAAGATCATTTCCTCTTAGAGATTGATAATTTTTCATCTAAGGCACCTTTAGAACTCAAAACCTTTGATATGGACTCTTTTATGGAGATTGATGCCACCATAGAGGATACTCTTGCACAATTTGATATAGAGGTCAATGATAGTGTTTCTAATTTGGAAGAGGAGGTTCGTCTTATTACTACATTGCTTTATGGGAACATAGAGCCTACACCTCTTCCACACGACACTATTAATTTTGATCCTCCTTTCACTATGCCTTCTATGGAAGATTACCCACCTTTTGATGATGATGACGAGCCTAACATAGACATAATAGTTATGAATGTTTTGATTCCTACACCTTCATTACCTCATGATGCTTTGATCACTAAGGGGGGATCTTATATGTTTGATATGAGCTCATCTTCTTATTTTCCCGTGAAGGGAAAGGTTTTTGATCCTGGGATACATAAATTTGAGACACCTTGGTTTTCATCTAGTCCACTTAAGAGTGTGATTTCGATTGATATGGACTTCTTGTATGAGCTTACTTTGGTGATGCTACCTATTTTGGAGTTGTTCGAATGTAGAGATGGAAACTATGTATTTGATACTGGGGTGCTTCATATATGAGAGACTTCATATGTTGGACAAACTTGAGACACGTTGGACCGTTCCATTTATCGAGGCGGATATTGTAAATCTTATAGTAAATGGCAACGTGCTAAGTTTGAGTGTATCATGAGAGACGAGCTTCAAAGTGATATCCTTTATTCTCCATGATGGTTTCCCCAAGGACAACTTAATTCGGGGCCGAGTCAAGCTAGCGACTTAGGGTTAAAAAAACTCAAGCATTGAATAACTAGGTTAGAAAACGTAGAGTAGATCTAAATAGGTTAGGTTTAATAAAAGGGTGTTATAGTAGAGCTGAAGTAGAGGGGTGGCCTTTCTTCGTCTTTTGGTGTTTGCTTCAAGAGTTGCTCTCTCACATTTCATGCTTGGAGCTTATGGATGAGGCCTGTGTATCTGGTTCACTTCGATTAGTTTTTGCTATCGTGATATTAAACACTTGTGCTTAAAATGAATATCCTTTAGTTGTCTCTTCCTTAACTTGGGTTAAGCAAGGTAATCCATGTCATAAGTGTAGGGGAGTTCACTCCAATACTCTTGAACATTGAGGACAATGTTTATCTTAAGTGTAGGGGAGACTTCTATCAAAGTGACCTTACCTAGACTATTGCCTTAACTTCATGATAATTTGGAAAATTAATTTTTCAAACATTTTTCAAATTTTTGATCTACTTTGGCCAACAAAAATATGCATTCATAATTTTTGCATCAATCATTTTTCATTTGCATAACACATTTGCATTGTATATATTTCTTCTTTATTCTTCATCAAAAATATATATAAAAAAAAGGAAAAAATGTAATAAGGACATGGTTTAACAAATTTAGACTTCTTTGACATATTAGGCCCGCCATGGATATTTTGACTCAACCCGAGTTTGCTTATCTTAGCATTCTCTAGCTAGTATCCTTAACCATGTAGTCCTTCATTGGTCTATTAGGCTAAGCATCCACCAATCTCATTATTTGAGATTTTAAATTTGTGGAGAATGGGAAATGATAGAGTTGAAGCAAGTGTAAAATGGCTAGATAAACTTCATGATAATTACTTGTGGCTAAACCCTTCTCTTCTTTACCTCTAATTTCTTCGCATGTATATAATTGTTAATAAATAATCAAGAACGGTTTTAATTGGTTTGTAATCTCTTATGCATTTTTTACTAATCATTCATGGTTGATATAAGTACGTCTTAAGATTCTAAGTTAGAACATTTTATGTGTACTAGACTTATGTCATGCTCGATATTTAGCGGGTGTTTTTCCTTTTATTCTTTTAAACTTTCTTTGTGAGGAATAAAGAAAAATAAGAGCGGCTTATGAAAAAAATGAGTGGCTAGAAAAAAAAAAGAAGAAAAAAAGAAAAGAAAATATATATATATATATATATATATATATATATATATATATATATATATATATATATATATATATATATATATATATATATATATATATATATATATATATATATATATATATATATATATATATATATATATATATATATATATATATATATATACAAGACTCCCAAGAGGGGCAGTGTGGTGTTAATTATAGTGACTATTGAGTTCCAATATTACCTTGACGGGTTGCGGGGATTCAGTAGATTGCTCCAATCCAATATTACCTTGACGGGTTGCGGGGTTGAAGATCCAAAGTCTCAAAAAGATGGCGGATGTAAATTATTACGTGAGTTTTATTTTTCTTTCCTTAGCGAGTGTGTAGCAACTTATGAAAGCATGACATGAGGATTTTACACATAAGGCGAATGACTTATTACTCTTGAAACGGACTTGTATTAATTGTGAGTTGTTTTTCAAGTAATGGATGAGAGGATTACTTAGGATTAAAACCGTGCTTCCTTATTTTTGGATTTTACACTTCTTATATTTCACATTTGAATAAATGACAAATTTGCCCACAAGCAATTTGCTCAATTAATAACCGGTTCCACATTTAATTGTCATGAATAAGTTGATACACTTTTTACTTGTGAATACAATGATCCCATTTTTAAGCTTGGTATGGGGAAAGTGAAACTTGAGGGTGATAAGTATCCATGGTACCCAAGCCCTAATTTAAGTCATTGATTTCTTTATGAGTTATTTCCATCAAAATCATTTCAAGAAAATAAAAAAATATATAAATAGAATTGTTTTCTTTGCATTGCATTGTAAATATTCAAAACCATTCATCATGTAGTATAGTTTAGTTTATTAAATCATAAAGTGGTCAAGGTTGGTTAATTATGAGAAAAGTGCACTTTAGAGCTTTGAAATGCTGCATTGCATGAGGTCATGGCAATGGTCAAGTGGAGGGGAGTTGATAAGTGTGAAAACACTCATCAATAATGATCCAAAAACCACTCAAAACACTGTCAAATACATAATATTTAACTTTAAAATATCAGAATTACGCGTGTATTTGCGTTTCATGTGTTTTCAGGTAAGAAGATACATTTTTGAGCAAAGACGCGTTTCAAGGACTTATTTGATGAAAAGACGAAGAAAATGACGAAAGAAGCTTTCAAGGACCTTATTTGCCAAACTGTCAAAGATCAAGGGCTTAAGTTGCAACTTTTACAAGATGAAGGATGAAATAGAAATTGATTTAAAAGGTTCATATAACTTTTGAAAGAGATTAAAAATGAAAGGACCAAAAAGGAAATTAAATGAAAAGTTTATTATTACTTGGTCAGTTGGTCAAAACCCGGTCAAACACACAAACACATTCACGCTTCTTCTCCAACGAAGAGAGAGAGAGAAACAGTCGGTTTCTTATCTTCCACCACCAAGACCTGCAAATGCAAATCAAGAAAGATATAAGGAGATTCAAGCAAAGATCAAAACTACAAAGATGTTCATTTCGTTATCCTCTACAAGAAGATATTAATTAATTTGATCAAGGAATAAAGACGAAGAAAGCCCCAAATGTGATGAAGAATGAAGAACAAGCTTATCCTCGTATTTTACACGTGGCGATTATTGATTGGAGGACACACGTCATCCCACTTCCCTCGACGGCTATAAATAGGAGACGAAGACTCCATTTCGAGACGGTTAGCTTAGGAGTAGAAACACCTAGTAGTTAGGTTAGATAGTTAGTTTTATTTTCTCTCAAAGCTATTTGATTTTCAGTTAAACATTCAGTTAGATTCAGTTTTGATTTTGTTAATCTTGTTGTAACTGATCACTTTTTCCACCATTAATGAAACTTTCAAGGTTCTTCTTTTATATCTTTTAAATTCTGCTTTCCTTTTCTTTACTAAACTGTTCACTGTAGTTATTAGATTGGATATTAATTTTGTAGTCGTTACTGTTTATAGAGAGTATTGATACTGCAGGATAGGAGTAGTTTGACTCGAGTTACTGTTGGATTTGCTCATTTACGAGTCATTGTGATTTTGAGTTACTGTTCACGTAGGATTCATAGATTTTCAGCAATCATTTGTTAGTTTTTGTTGTATTGAGAATTCAGTTAGTAAAACTTTTGAGTAGAATTTTGTGGAATTTGGTTTCAAAGTTTTTTTTTAGGTAATAAGCTCACAAGCTCATAAGAGCTTATGAGAAATTTTCAAAAGTATTTTAACTTGTTAATTTTTGGTTTGATTCTAGTTAGTTAAAGCTTTAAATCAAATTTCATGATTTTCTTTAAGTACACTTTTTTGAAAAGCAATTGACAGATAGATTTAGTCCATTGATTTAGCTTATCGAGAGATAATCAATGATGACTAATAAGCTGTTATAGCTGAAATAACAAGTTTTTGATCAGTGATAGCACGTTTCATCATCGAAGGATTAGTTTGGTTTTTCTTCGTATTTGTTTCAATTTTGCAGGTTAGAAGATTTAAAGGTGTTTGGATTCGCCAGCGTTTAGATAGTAGGTTATCAGTCAAGATTAATAGTTGTGTTCGATTTTCGAAGGTGCTGTTAAAATTAAGCTGGCTCAGCGCCGCGCTTCTCCCACAACGGAGGCCTGGCAATCTTGGTTAAGCACATTTTTAATATGCTGAATTTTTTAGTGATAATCTGCTTGATTTGCTTATTTGAGACGAGCTCATTTTCTGTTTTTAGGAAGTGATTTGATTTTCGTGTTGTTATTGCAGTCTGTATATCAGATTAAGTGCTTACAATTTCATTTAGTCTATAGGATCTTATTTGTAGCCTGTAAGCTAGTGTTTGGTATAAGTAAATGTGCAACGTTCTTGAGTGATTTAGTCGAGATTTGGACGAGAATTAGTCGTTAAACCAATATAGATTAGCAAAGTTCACTTAGTTTCATTATAAAGTCAGACAGTAAGATTTGTGCTAGAACATAAGTCAAGAGGAAACTAATTCAACTGACTGTGCAGCTTTGTATTTTGATTTCATGAGTTCAGTAGGAGTAATGGTAAATGAATCTTAGCTGTGTAAAAATTTGCTTCATCATATTAATGTTCATATTAAATAAGTTTGAATAGAATTCATGATTGCTGTGTAGGATGGATAATGAGATTAGGATCACAAATTAAAGTGTTAGTAACGTTTGAATGATAGCTGTTCAATGATCCTTCCCATTTGTTAAGTGAAACAAGTAATGGTAAAAAAAAGATGACTATAAGGATCGAACACTGGACCTAACCTTCAGAAACAAACGTCACTACCACTATGCTAGTTGTTCCTATTTGATATATGTTAGAATAAATTTCAATTTAACCTAGTGTGTTTCTATAAGCTGATTTGGGTAGTTGTTTTTTTTAGCTTATTTAGTTTAGCTCAAGAGCTCATACAAGTTTCGAATAAATCTTTTTAGCGTTTGGATATTTCTCCCTAGTTTTAATAAGAATGGTCAAGTAGTTTCATCACCACAAATTATTGTTAAAGTTGTAAAGTAAAAGAAGTGTTTTGATACGTTTTGCTTAATTAGCTTCTTCCTAGCTAGCTTATTTTGAATCTTAATATTTTGAAACTCGTCATTTCTTATTTGTTTGTAATTTTTAGAATTTGTGTTTTGTTCTTCAGTAGGAGAATATTAGTTACTATATTTGTGATTTTTTAAAATAGGTATTAGTCCAGTAGTTAGACTTCCAATTAGTTGATTAGGTGCTAGTTGTATTGGCCTATTGGGCTTTGTTAAAACATTGGACAGTTTTTCAAAATTGCATATGGTCAGTTTAGTATACAATTACAATTCCTATAGAATACGTATTTGATTGAATTTTACTTTTGTGAAATTTGAATTAGTATAATAATAGTAGTTTTATAATAATATAGAATATAATATTAGTGTATTCTCTCGTTTTTCGTGTCATTTACATTTTTTTTGTCGAAAGTAGTCATAAATTCCAAACAAGTTTTTACAACCAAAAACAGTTAAGTCAAGCTTAAAAACGTTAGATCAATTCGATAAGACCGAGAGAAAACGAACTAAAAAGACAAATATTAATAGATCTTTTAGCACACTTCATAAACGGCTTAAGATTTAATTGTTAATTAACATTTCCATGCTAGATTAAGCATTCGAATTTTCGTCTCTAGTATGGGGGTATTTTACCCTTAGACTCGAAACATTGAGGACAATGTTTAACTTTAGTATGCGGTGGAATAGATACTTGCTTTGCTTACGCCTTCACGCTCTCTAAAGTTTATCGTTTTGTTGCAAATAAGGCTAAAAATGGCCAAATTTTAAATTTTTTTGTTTTTCATAAGTGTTTAAGACACGAATGTAGGTTTTGCGATAGTTAGAATAAGAGTAATTTTTGACTCGACCGTGCATGTTGAGCACTTAGCTTCGATTCCTTAACTATATTAGGCTAAGTCTCATTAAATTGAGGACGAGAAATGATAGAGTTAATTATAAGTTACTATGCTAAACGTAGAGTACTCGTATTGTTTCAAAAACTCATGTATTTTAATTATTTGCTTATTCTCCCCACGCTTATATACAAATAATTGCATAAATAAGGTCGTACGGTTTATAAAATATGTTAGATTTTAGGCCAAGATCGTTTAAAAGTTACTTGTAATTAAATAAAGTACATAGCCAAGGCATAACTTATTGAAACGGGACCCGAAGATTGGCGAATCCAAAAAGGCCCCAACAAGGCATGAGGATTACCTTTTGTTGCTAAATCCAAAAAGATGTGAAGTTCACGAATCCAAATCCGAAATGAAGGATGAAGACACACGACGAAAAGCAAAATACTCCAAAAGGTGGCAGAAAAGTTTATGAATCAAAAAAGGCCCTAACAAGGCATGAGGATGAGTTTATGAATTCAAGTCCGAAAAGGAGCGAATCGTTGCATAATCTAAGTCCCAAAATGAGAAAAAGGACAAGTGAAGAAAGTCGCGGTCAAAGATGAAGCATCTCGAATCAACAAAAAGATATGTGCCAAAAATAAAGAGAAGACCATAACAAAGAGCGTCTCTCAAGATTGAAGTTCGAAACACATGCCAAATATCGTTCCGGGAAAGGTCCCAAATCGTGATCAAAGTTATGCCAAGATATGAACTTTAAATGATTAGAAGAAACGTTTTTAAAGATCGTGTCATTTAGTTATAAATATTACTCCCCTTTAATTGGATTTTCCTAGGCACAAAACAATTGTAAACAAATGAAAACCAACCGTGAATCATTATCAATTGGATCCAACGATCCAGATAAAAAGAAATCAACAAATCACCCTATCCTACCCGTGACCAACCCATCAAAGTTTTGATAGACCGATCATCGCCAACCCATGAATGATTAGGGGAAACGATCGACATCGAAACACCTATAAGACCTCCTCCAGGAAGCATTTTAGCTCATATTCTACAAGTAAGTTTCAGTTTCTCGGGAACCTTTAAATTTATCATGCTATATATAAGTTATGAAAGATGGTGCACTTTTTGGCATCACAACAAATTTAAAAAGTGCGATACAAATTTGATTCATTATCATGGGAAAACTGAACAAGCATAGCTATTTAGTAAAATAATTGGGATCATGGTCCTTTTAGAGCAAGAGTAAGATATACAAGTGGAATGATGGTTAAGCTTTAGACTCTAAGTTTCAATGTGTTACAGAAACGATTGTATTACTTAAATGATGAAGTGGGGTTTGAAATGTGTAGTATAATGGTTCAGACAACATGTGGTGAGCTTGTTTCCTCAAGGATGTTGTTCGTACATCAGGTACTTGGAGGTGTTCGTTGTACAAAGGCCTCAGTGCTATTTCAAGTGAGCTGAGTGTTCGTTGTACAAAGGCCTCAGTGCTATTTCAAGTGAGTTGTATTCGTCTCACGAGGGTGTTGGGTTGTGCATCTAGCTGTTCCGAAGTGTACTTCAAAGTTATAACTTCTGCAAGGTAGAGAAATCCAGTAGAGATCTTTGCTAAGGTGAAGGCCCAAGTTTCAGAAGTCAAGGGTCAGCATCGTATTTCTGAATCAATCGCTACGTCAATGCACTAACTTTTCTAATCAGGTATCAAAATTATTGGACTTGAAATACTCTTTGTCGGGATTCTTGCTGCATAATAATTTAAGGTTTGGATCAATTGTGCTTTTCATACGACAGGGGATTATGGTACCTATAGGACACAATATTATTCAAAGTTATTTGACTAAACTTCCATGCGTTTTCTTATTTTATTTTTATGAATAGTTTAAATTATAAGATAAGTTAGAACTATAGATAACCTATCCAAATCACCCTTGAAACTGATTGTCTACTGTGCTTAAATTCATGGCAGATAAATATAGATTTCAAATAGAATTTAGCTAACTTTCATTATAGCACCTCCTTTCACTATACTAGAATTGTGAATATGTGTATTCTTACCTAACAACATGTAGGCCCACATAACCAAAGTTCACCAGTCTTTCTAGGAGGGTGATAAAAACCAATAATGCAATCAATTTAGCTTCAATATTAAGAGACAATTGTCCAGTAACATTTAAACTAGAATATAGAAAGTGTGTCAGTCAAAATGGGTCAGGTTGGTTTGTGATTTAAGCTCGATCATTTTTTTGAAATTTTATATATAGGATGAATAAATAACGTGATTACAAAAGTATGCTTTTTGAAAATAATCTAGAATTACATTTCAAATGGGTTCTTTCCGAATTAAAAAGAACTGTATTAACTAACGTTTCAACCCAACCCGCACCAGCCATTTCACTACCTCTAATCTGTCACATTTTGTGCAGCTGGTAATAGGACTGCCTGCAATTGGTTAACTTTTTGTCACTTTCCTTTAGATCACTGACTGCAACTGTTCTCTAATAATCCTATTAAAATTAGGATGCCATAGTTGGGTAGAGGTGTTGGATTATTGGTTGTTTGGAATTGCCTCAAAATATGTTTATATGTTTAATGTGTTTGATATGATAAATAAGTCGTTTTTAGGGTGTTTGTGATTTCCTATTAAACCGTATCTGATTTGCTATGACACTTCCACGAATAAAGTTGTTTCAATAAACAATTTAAATTATCGCCTTTGCCAGTTGTTGTTGATACATTGCGTCTTATGTTCTATAATTAATTTGATTGTATTGTTTGATTTGATATTGGTATAGATTATTTCTATCTTACATGGAATGTTTAATCTAAGTTAAACTTTCATAATGTTATCTTCATCAGCAACACTTATAAGAGAAATTTGTGCTTTTAACCACAACAGCAACAAGTTTGAGTCTATAGTTAAAAGCATTCCTAAAATCAGGTTATCACTGTAATAGAATGACCAATTAGCAAATACTATGAATTTTACTAATTTAAAAACAAATCTTTATAAATATGTTGATCAGCAAATTAATTAATCATCTCCTAAAAATGGCGTGTTGCTTAATATATCACTGTTCATCTGAAAGTTAGCACGTGGATAGTCTTTTTTGCCTTATGAAATATACATGCTTAATGCTCTTATCTTGGCTTTTGGTTTCATATATCTCTTGCAAGAACTAAGCTTTGAAGTAATCGTCTTATTACAGTTCTCCTATACACATGAGTACAAGACTGCACCATTGGTTTAAGTGGGCAAAGACAAGTTGGCATGAGTGAGACTTATTATTTGTTGTTTCCTGGAGTAGAAAACAAATCCTAAGACCAATAACTATAAGACATTGGGTATAACTCTACCTAAATCGAGTTTAAACCACGGTAATTTTGGTCGTTGGATTTGTAGTAACAAAGTCACGGTATCACACAACTGTAATACGCTCATTAAGCTAAAGTTTTGTTTGGTGCAAAATAGTTGTTCTATTTTTTTGAATTAGAATAATGTATTATCATTTGGTAAGTGATATTGACTCGGCGTAACCCATTTATCACATTCGTTTTATTCTACAGTTTTGCCCTTAGTTAATTACTTAAACACTTCTTCAAATTTTGTTATAATAATTTCTATAGTAAACTTGACCAAACTTTATTTTTAATTTTTTTTTTAAAAACCCGTGCGTGCACGGGTATTATAACTAGTACAAAAGTATAATAAGTTATAATAGAAATACAACAGTACTTACTAATTAGCCAAGCAAACCGTTTATTTATACTACTATATAAAAGATGGATATATACATCCTAAATCCAAAACTAACCCAAAACCAAATATTAAGATAAACATAGTTAATCTCAATTATTATATGCTTTTTAATCAAAACCGAACTCCAAATCAAAGATGCAATCTTAATCTTCCATTTTTTTAACAACTTATTAAAATACATTTTTTTAAAATTTAAATTTTTAATTTTTTTTTATAATTTTATTTCACCATATTTTTTAAAATTTTGTTCTTTTTAATTTAACATTTATTTTGATATATTTACAATTTTTTTTCTTTTTTAACAATTTTATTTATTATAAATATTTTACGAGTCCGGTTATTTAAGATACCTTGTATCCTTTGGATACAAGGGGACAAATCTGGACCGTCCATCTCATCTTATCCAACAACCCATATTAAAAACAAAAAAAAAAAGCAGAGGGGTAGTTTCGTCATTTTACCCCTCCCACCTAACACCACCTACCACTCTCACAGATCTGGGATCGATTTCTTCTTCTTCTTCTCTCTAAAACACACATAAACACACACACACACACACACACACACACACACACACACATATTTACATCTTAATTTATCAACACAAACATCAAATCCATCGATCATCACCGTCACAAATCGATCATCCTCTTCATAAATAAGGTAAAGTTCATTCGATCTGTTTTGATTCATCTTCTTTAGCTTATTCGATGTGAATAAGCTTATAACTCATCTTATTTTTTATAGCTTATTTTATAAGATACATGAATTTAACATGTCAAGTGATAAGGTAACTTGATGCTTAATGTGAATAAGCTTATTGATAATCATCACCTTTATTATGATGAATTATAAGCTAACTTATTAGCTTATTTTCATGAATTATAAGATTTTTTAGCTTAATCTCGCTGAACATATTTAGTGTAACCTGTTTGTGAAGTATCATATATGATATACTATATCATATATGATATAAGCTAAAATATCATATATGATGAGATATATCATATATGATAATGTGGTTGAAAATTGAATTAACTCTTTTTTTAATGGATTAATCTGGCTGAACATATTTAGTATGACTTGCTAATGAAGTATCATATATGATATGCTATATCATATATGATATAAGCTAAATATCATATATGATCAAATATATCATATATGATTATGTGCTTGAATATTGAATTAAATCTTCTTTTTTGTGTAGAGAAGGTTGTTTACAAGGCGTGTTGAACATTACAAGCATCCAAAAGGCCAAGAAGCTTAATGAATAAGCTCGTGAATTTTTCTTTTACGTTTATTGTTTGTTTTTTCTTGTAATCTCCTAATGGAGTTTGAAGTATATGGACGATTTTGTAATCAATTGGTATCTCGTACAACATCTTGTTAATATGATTTAACTTTCTTGGTACTATGTCATGATGCTTTTTATAAATTAAGTCATACGGAGTATATGATCATGCACTATCATATATGACACTCAAGAAAAACTTAGATTTATTAAATAAAGAATCTGATGAATTCATGATTACAACAAAGAGTATGCACAATTAATAATCAAACACTTGTTCATAACATAAAAATGTACTTTTGAACAGAATCATATATGATAATTCAAACCGAACGTAACCTAATGTAAAATCATATATGATATACCTCTGATATCATATATGATAACAATTTATACAAAATCAAAAAAATGCACAAAAAAACAGATTATCAAATGATGAATTCATGAACAACGCCTACTCCGTCTTGATCCTTAAAACATATCCATGCACATCCTCTTGTTATAATCAACATCCCTCTCTGCTTTGCTCCAAAGCTGCCAATCGCACCATCTCTGTCTGACTGCATTTATAAAAGATAAAAAGAACATATTATGCAACATTTTAACACCAAAATAAATTACTCATATATATGATAGAAGACAAGTTTCAAGAGTTTATATTGATTTTCTAAAAAATACTCATACAGAATCTGTTTTTCCTATGGTTTATTTGATATATCATATATGATAGTTATATCATATATGATATATCATCAGTTATCATATATGATATATCTATCATATATGAAAAGAGATGATATATCATATATGATATATATATATCATACATGATATATCAAGCTTATTGCAGCCTACATCAGCAAACTTAATCCAACTTACATAAAATACCTTACGATTTGTCAACATAAGCTAATAAGCTAGCTTATTCATAACTCTCGTGTAATTTGTAAGCTTATTCACATAACTCCTATCTAATTCTCAAGATTATTTATAACTCTCATATAATTAAAAATCTTATTCAAACAAATAAGCTTATTCACATAAATCACCTAAATAAAAGCTAATTAGAATAAATTGATCAAAATAAAAACAATCAATCGGAATAATTCGATCAAAATAAGAACTATCAATCGGCATATTTCGTTCAAAAAAGCTAATGAAAATAAATTAATAAGTTTATTCAAAATCAAATAAGCTAAAAAAAATAAGCATAGATTATAAGAATACAAACCTGAAATGAATTCGTGTTAAGTAATCGATCTAATTAATCGATTGTGATGGATTCATGATGATGTTGTGATTGTTCGCTTCAAATTTTAGAGAGAGAAAGTAGATCGGGGTAGAGAGAGAAGTGAAAGAACGGGGTGTGTGTTTTTATGAGAAAGAAAGGAGAAAGTTGTGTAAATTGGGGATTTAATCTCAGCCCTTGAATGAGATGGAGATGGATGGTGGAGATGAGTCCCCTTATATCCTAAAAAACTTTGGTATCCAAAAGAACTTAAATCATATTTTACACTTTAACACTATCTAATTGGTGAAAAAAATAGTCATCGATACATTGCGCACATAACATGGTCTAAAATAAAATAAAATAAAGTCCACGCGTCACGTAACCCATTTACGCCATCAATTTTGCCTTTTTCCTCACCTAATTATTTAATACTAGAATATTAGAGCATCCACTATGAGAGGTTCAAGAATAGGTTTAAAAAACTTTGAAGAGGTTTATGTTTATTTCAACCATAGTGGGATATTAGTTTATATCTAGGTGGCATGAATAGGTCCTAAATCTTAGACCTCTTCAAAATTAAATGCAAGTGTTAAGTGAAAAACTTTTAAAGCTTTAAAAGGTTTTTACCATAGTAGAATTAGGTCCAAAAAATTAAAAGGTTTACAAAATGTGGAGGTGACATAAAAAAATTAATTTTTAAACCTTAACAAAAGTTTATTATAGTAGATGCCCTTAATCTCTACTGATCATCATCACCCCCAAATAACGCCTAGAAACAAAACCATTTCTTCAACCTGCAAGACCTTTTTTAGTCAAACTTGTTGCAGGTCAAAATGTGGTCTTGAAATATACGCAACACCATCTGTTGTTCTGTGATTATGGGATCCAGAAATGGGTTTGAGTTTACTTTGGAATCCTCAAAGTGGTTGATTGATCCTAAACATCTTTTTGTCGGTCCTAAGATTGGTGAAGGTGCTCATGCTAAAGTCTATGAGGGCAAGTAAGTTTTCAAAATTTCTTTCCTTTTTTAGAATTTTATCTTATGTTTGGTATTTTTAAGGTTGTTAAAGATTTGACCTTTATGTAGTACTGTACTATTTATGTTAATTGCATTGACTTTTTGTTCAAAAGATTTCATCTTTATGAAAACCCTTTATTAGTTAGGGATTAGTTTAGGAAACAGTTGTTGTTAATGATATGATTTGTTGTATGTTTACAGGTATAAAAACAAGACTGTTGCTATTAAAATTGTGAATAAAGGCGATACGCCTGAGAATGTTGCGAAAGTGGAAGGCCGATTTGCGAGAGAAATTGCGATGTTGTCTAAAGTGCAACACAAGAATTTAGTTAAGGTAACATGTTCATTATTGTTGTGATCTAAGTGATAATTAAATGTTTTGATGGTTTAATAGGGAGGATTCGATAAGATAGCGAAGTACTTTGCGCAATGACACAATGGTCTAAGTTAGTAACTATACGTTATTATGTCGTAAAATAGTAATTAAGGTTTTTGAATTTGGCTAATATTGTAATTATTGTGCAAAACAATAACTAACAAATAGTGGCAAATTCGTTTTCAGTACTAAATTTAGCCTTTTGCCATTACTTTAATTACCTGTCGGGGACATAAAACATGATGAATACCTAATCAGACCATTTTGCAAGATACTATGGTATTTTAAGGAATTTGTCATCCGTGATGTCCGTGTTTCTCAAAATTGTGTTGTATAATTGTAGTTTATCGGAGCGTGCAAGGAACCAATAATGGTCATAGTTACTGAGCTTCTTTTGGGTGGAACATTGAGGAAATACTTGATGAATATGCGGCCAAGGAGCTTGGATACGCGTGTTGCCATAGGTTTTGCACTCGATATAGCTCGTGCAATGGAATGCTTACACTCACATGGGATCATTCACCGAGACTTAAAACCAGGTGCTTTTTCTTTGACTTCATTCAGTTGGTATGTTTAATGTGGAAATTCCATTTGATGCCTTAGTGGATTAAATTTTTTACCAATTGTAGATCATAAGAATTGTTTTTGAAATAATCTGTTTGTTTGTTTACTGATGACATATGCTACCTCCCCATTTCAACTGATTCATAGTTTTCGTATCATTGTTGTTTTCAGAAAACTTGCTGTTAACAGCAGACCACAAGATTGTGAAACTTGCCGATTTTGGTTTAGCAAGAGAAGAGTCATTAACAGAGATGATGACTGCAGAAACGGGAACCTATCGGTGGATGGCTCCAGAGGTAAGCTCCTCTACATAGTTCAATTTTTATTACAAAAGTTTAGCTTTTCAGTGCTTTTCTTTTACGTAATTGATCATGCATTGAAAACGGATATTTCTTATGTCTTTGTAGCTTTACAGCACTGTAACACTGAGACACGGTGAGAAGAAGCATTATAATCACAAGGTTGATGCCTACAGCTTTTCAATCGTCTTGTGGGAGCTCATACACAATAAGTTACCCTTTGAGGGTATGTCAAATCTTCAGGCAGCATATGCTGCTGCTTTCAAGGTAAGCCCCGATCATTTTTTACAGCTAGAATTGTGAAGTGTCGTTCTGGAAATATAATATATAACGAAGATAAGCAAGAGCATAAGGATCACACTTAATGTATTATTACTAGAAAGTACAAAAGTTTGTTGCAACACTTGGCATGCAATATCATTGTGGTGTTTTACAATCTGTGTAATTAATTTACTCGTATTATAGAGTTGGAAATCTTAGCCATTTACTATTGACTGGAACAGTTTGGTTATGTTACTAATACTTATACCTCTAACGGGTCAAATGGGTGATTTCAATAAAATTGTAACATGTCAAAACCAGCTGGGTTAGTTCATACGCTTGCCAAGTCGATGTACTGATAATCCGTTTTTTATTGAGATTGTATATTTTATTGCTCATATATAATACACAGTTATATATAAAAAAATTGTTGAAATTTTTTAGATAAACCGTATTGAATCAACCCTGCCTGGCCCTGGCTAGCCCATTTTCCCAACTTTTAGTTAACTACTTATCAAATGTGATTTGAGCTGTTTCGAAATGATACAATGAACCTCATCCATTAATATTATTGACCTTGTTATGCAGAATGTGAGACCGAGTGTGGATGACCTCCCTGAGGATATAGCTTTAATCGTGACATCCTGTTGGAAGGAAGATCCAAATGCCCGACCAAACTTTAGTCAGATAATACAAATGCTTCAGCATTATTTATCCGCCAACTTTCCCCCTGAACCCAGACCGATGGCTATCCCAGCTCGCATTTTCACTTCCCAGAATGCTGTCTTTTCACCCGATTCCCCTGGTACAAGCACCTTAATTGCAAAAACAGACGAGTCAGTTGAGGGAACACCAAAAACACCCATGGAAAATAGACCCAGAGGTATTTTCTCTTGTTTTTATCAGTGTTGGTAATGGTCGAAGGCAGTGAGCTTGTAACATAGAGATGCATACAGTTAAAAGGAGCAAGAATAATGGAACAGAAGAGTCAGCAAAGAATTAGTTAGTTTATGATGAAGAAATTGTAGATTAATTAATAAATTTTCATGTACTTGTAGACCATCGTATCTGAATTTTGTCGTAAACTAACTGTTATCCTTTTGTAAAATTGCTAACAGAACACTTTGCTTTGTAATAATAAGCGAATCAGACATGTTTTGAAAACTAACATTTTTGTCGGTGTTCGCTTATTTAAAAGCTATCGTGTTATGTTTGGGATTTTTATAGTGATAATGGTTTGCTTTGCGGGAAAAAAAAGGGAATTTGGATGGTCTAAAAATTCAATAATGATGGGGTTGCTTATGATGTAAAGTTTAGAAATAAGGTCCATCTTAAGGGCCCTTTTGTATCCTCAGTTATTAATGTACCAATTTTTATTAATCTTAAAATAAAGAGGTCCAAGAATATGACAGCATGCGTGTTATGCTTGAATGCATGTGGATTCTTTGAATGTGTTGTTGGTAAATTGGTCCCGGTACAATGAATTGATGATCAATGGTTGTGCCGGTGATGCTGATAGAATTGTCACGATTAAACGTACGGACAGATGTTAGAAGATAAATTCTAAAAATGTCTGTACTTGAATGTTACAACCTGAATTTGCTAATGAAACTCCATTGTGCATAAAAGGGGCACCATAGGTTATGCACATAAGGTTGCGAGTCAACGAACACTTAAATTATATGTTTTGCTAGTAAGCATCGTATGACAATTGCATAACATTTATGTCTCACCTGAAGTATATTTGCGACATAATATACGGAGTTGTAGCTAAGACTTTGTATTTAAGTAAAGTCTTTGCCTCCTTGGAGAACTGCAGCAAGTTGAAAACTTGAAAGATGTACAGAATCAGTACAGGGATCGTTTATGTAACTTGATGAAACTAAGAGGTGATATTGTCATATTGGTTAAAGTCTAGGGGC